>CM070519.1:486506-1086506 GCA_036346375.1 Guadua angustifolia | reverse complement strand
AGGCAAATGCCTTGACATGGATGGAGCTTAACGGTAGCATTGCCAACGCCAGTGTTTCCTTCCTCCCCCTCTATGTCCATGGAGTTGCCACCAATACTCTGTTAATGAAATTGAAGTATCTGTATTCACGAGGAGTTGCCATCAATTCTCTAGTTTGATTAATTAAAACATACTAAAGACATACATAATATTCACAGTGCATGCCTCAGGCCAGAAACAAGCACTGGCATCCGATACAATAGTGCATTGCCAAAACTGTAATATATAAAACATGAAAAAGGATGCTGACATGAACCAATTATTAAATATTACCAGCATAACTTACAAAACTTACTGTAGCTACAATAATCCGAGGAATAATGTTCTCCCGCCGTCGTTAGGGTAATTAGCAAAATTACAATGACAATCTGTGATCTCCCAACAAGACCCGAAGACATCGGACAATGCCATGCCAAAAAGGCACGGCCTATTGCCAAGGTCTACATATGTCGATGGTTGATCTGACCAACATTATGTGTTAAGCGAGCTTATACTCTTTTCGGTTTTACCTCAACCTATGAGGAAGAAATCAAGCAATAGATACTCCTTCCTTCACCTCTCTTCGCGGGAGACCAAACAAATAAGTATAATGTTACCTCTTATTTTCTTTGAAAAAATGAAAGATTTTTCAAGCTATTTACTTGTGTTAAAGAAAATTTAGCGGATACCGCCGCACCTGAATACATGATATGCCGTTTATGTATGCTTCCCATCTCAACAGCATAAGACACAATATACTTTGGTCATCTTACAATTACAACGGAAAACAAAGAAACGGTGAACCTGGAGAGATGATTTCAGATATTCTTCACTGTGGTCATTTTCTAAATGTAAACAAACATCAAGTTATCACCAAATTATTTTAACAAAAAAAAGGTCTGGATTGAAGGGGAAAAGAACAATGGCGTGTGGCCAGGAAAAGAAAAATGCCAAAACTCCAATCGGCATCTCTTCTAATAAAGTTGCAACTATAATTACATGTGTCCATGTGTCCAACGAACCGGATCTGCATCGCGAGTAGAATCCCGAGAACATCGATCAAAACATTGTCTATGATGTGAGTACTTCTTTGTAGACAATGTTTTTTGTAAGGTTTCCGTGCGTTTTCTTAGACTTTCGACCTTTGTCCTTCTCCTTATTTGCGACAGCAAGTATCTTGATATTGCTTCTAGCGGTGGCTCTAGATAGTGCAACATACAATTGCCCATGAGAAAAAACCGGTTCAGGAAGGTAGACACCAACATTCGGGATGGTCTGCCCTTTCGCCTTGTTGATTGTCATTGTGAAGCTAAGCCTGACAGGGAACTGCTTCCTCTTGAATCTAAATGGGAACATCTCATCATCAGAGGGACATAGAGGTATTCGAGGTAGAAACACCCTCTTTCCGGCGTGCTGGCCAAGCACAATCTCGACATCTATAGTATTCTTTTGGAATGCCCGAACTACAAGTCTCGTCCCGTTGCATAGTCCATTTGCAGGGTCAATGTTCCGCAACAGTATCACGGGACAGTTAATCTTGAGCTTAAGTACATGCGAGGTAGACCGTTAGAGTCGAGGTGTTTAGGAATTCAGGAGGGTAGTAGCTATGGGGATCATCCTCTGCAGAATCGAAACTATGGTACACCATCTCCTCCCCATAAAACATGTCAATCATTGTCGTGCCCCGAATTTTCATGGATTCGGACACTCTGTGTATTCCGTACTAGTCCAGGATCACGCTAGTACACACAGGATAAACAGGTTGAAGTACCACAATCATACACAATGAAATAATAATAAGTACTTCAAACATGGCGAAATGGGTACCCTTGACCAGCGGTAGGAGTGTGGTCAGCAATTCCCATGCTCGGAAGGCCCGACCGCGACACAGGTGCGACTGGGCGCTCGACCATGGCCTTGGCCTTTTGACTCGGCACCTCTCGACCTCGAGCTTGAGCGGGGTCTCGCTGAAGCCCTGGTCCGCCCTAGGATTTGGATCGAGCATTTGGTGACGGTTGCGAGAGCGGGTCATGGGGTGACTCGAGTCGCCCGCAAGTTCGAGGCGATTCTTTGCCGACCCTCAAGGTGCATGGAGCCCCCTTTCCGAGGTTTGCTCGGCCGTTGCGTACAAAGGAAGTATAAAGACCAAGGATGCATGAGCTCGGAAGACAACACAACACACACAATGCACTCGAGTTAGGAATCACCATTCTTGTCTTAAGTTGTAAACACCGCTGCTCTGTACACCCATATAACAAGAATCACCGCCCGAGGCGGCGGAGTAAACTATTACCTTCCGTGGGCTCGAACCAAGATAAACTCTTGTCTCGTGCTCGTTGTCGCCTTGCTCGACCATCGCCCGATCGATTTTCTTCCTTCGTTCGAGTAAAAAGCACGGGTCCCATAAACTCTCGACCCTACCTCTTTTTGTGGTTGGCGATCCGATCGTCGGCAATGGCGCCAAGTGGGGCCGATTGTTTTGCTCTTTCGCGAACGACACCAAGACTCGGTGAGCATGGCGCCCTTCATCGGCGAATTTTCTTGAGAGCGGACTCGACTCCGTGTCCTGTTCACGCCCTCGCCGCCGCCGCTCGCAAAGGCATGTTACGGTGGCGGGCGGGCAAACATTGAGGAGATGCGGATGACCTTGATCCGCAGACCGGAAGACGCTTCATTGGATGGTGCGAGTTGCCATCAACCAAGCCATAACACTCTCCTGGGAGGCCGGGAGAAGGCCGGCACATCTTATGGGCCACTCGGGCTCCCCCTTCCGGGGCGCCTCGCGCTTCTCGCCGGGTCATAGCCAACCACGATAGGGCGAGTCGGAGCTCTTTGGCGAGCCACGGCGAGAACTTCGATCGGGCTGCGGCCGAGGTGGCACCTCCGCAACATCAAAGTCAACACTCGGGACCCGCTCCCGAGAAGTAATGACAACCGTCGCGCCATCGATCGCGTCGGACACCTTCTGCCAGAGTTAGCCCGAGCAACAAGCTCGGGGCGAGGCTCGACGCGCGGGCCAGCCGGCGTCCCACGGCACCGCCAACCAACGAGACCCGAGCCGGCCGCCCGCTCGTCGGCGCGGCGGTCTGCGGACCTCTCCGGGGCGTTCGCCCGGCGCCGCGGTGCAGGACCGCTGCGTTACCAGCGGGTGGTTCCGTGCTCGGCACCATGGTCGTTCTGACGGAAGTCGGGCCGCCGAAACCTCGACTCGAGTCCGGCGGCGAGCAGGGATCTTGTCGGCAATGACCATGACCGGCGTCGCTGTCGACCTCGGCTGCATGGCGTACTCGGCGGCCTTCGTCGCGTCGCGATGGCGGCTTCGGTTCAAGCCAGCGGATCGAGCGCTTCGGCGGGACCAAGAACCTGATGAGTTCTGTCCATCTATTCGACCGCTATCTGGCGGTACGGAGGACGAGCTTCGTAATGGCAAACTACCTCCCGATCGCTTACGGGCGGGCCGCTAGGACTGGCTCTTTAATCGAAGCTTGGCTCCTTGGTCGTGGCGCCAGATCGAGCGCCCGCCGCTCCAACTTCGAGTTATTCACGAGTGGCGGGCGGGGAGAAAGACTGGATCGTGTCATCGAGGGAAGAACGAGCCACTCTGGCGACTTTGTGCGGCGATTCATCCGCACAAGGAACCCGATCCGAGCATTTACGATGAGGCCGTCATCAAGGCCTTCAAGTTCGGGTCCGTGATCGGCGTCTCACCGAAGACACGGAGATCACCTCGAGGCTCGGCGTCAACAAACTTTTCCGCATGGCGGGCGGATGCGGACGCGACGATGCCGTCCATTGAAAGCGACTCGACCAAGGTAAGCTTGGTCTAAACCAAGCGAGGCCGGCCGTCCAACTCGAGCGCCGACCAAGCGCCACCACCAAGAAGCGAAGCCTTGATCGCGAAGGTGGCGGAGGCTACATGCGAGTGATCGTCTCGGCGGATGGCGGCCAGAGGTCCTCGAGTCGAGGCCAAGCTTCGGGAGGACTCTAAGCCTCGCCAAGGCCGACCCGACCGCACCAGCGAAGAACCGGCCCAGCGAGGGCCAGCGTGCGGTCCCGGCAGGCGATGCTCGGCGGCCGGGGTCGAGGGCGCGCTGGGTTTGACGAAACAAAGTTCGTCTTTTCCACAGGCGGTGGCCCGCGATCTCTGAACTGCGGGGCTTGGCGAATAAGCTAGACACCTTCTCGATGGGCGGGGTGAGATGCCCATGCTCCGGGATGACGACCAGCCAACGGGTGAATGCGGCCTGAGCGGGGCGACGACCTCGACACAGTTCCAAAGAAGCGGCGCCGGATCGGCGTCATCTTCGGTGGCTCGTCGGCCTACCGATCGGCGCGAGTCAAGGCCGCCCAGCGTACCATCTACCAGTCGCCATTTGGGAAGCCCAGGCGACCACAAGTGGGCGGTGCCACCATCACCTTCTCCCGGAGGATGCTCTCCCGGTATGGCTCGAGACCTAAAGACCGCCTTGGTCGTGACCCGACCATCGGCAACACCACGGTCGGTCGCGTCATGGTCGATGGCGGCAGCTCTCTTAACTTACTCTGGCGAGGCGCTCGACCGGATGCAGATTCCCCGATTGAAAGTCAAGAGCATCACCATACCGTTCTTCGGGATAGTCCCCGAGAGTTCGACCACCCCCTTGGGGTAGGTTGTCTTGCCAGTCACCTTCGGTGGCTCGACAACTTCGCACCGAGTTGATCACCTTGAAGTGGTCGAGGTGACCTCCGTCTAACGCCATCCTCGGGCGACTGCCTTGGTCAAATTCATGGTCGCCAACCATTATAGCCATCGATGCATGAAGTTACACAGCTAGCGGTGTCATCATCGTCTTGGGCGACCTACAAGCGGCGCATGGTTGTGAGACCAAGGCCTTGGCCCTTGCAGAATATCTTGCCCAAACATGATCGAGGAGAGCGACGAAGAACGCCCGCGAAGGTGGCGATCTGACCTAAGCGAGACGCGAAGGCCGTCTTGCTCGGCGAGAGCGACCCGACCGGTGTGTCCACGTCTCCGATGGTGAGTCCCAAATAGGAACTCGAGCTCGTCACCTTCCTTCACGCCAACAAGGGTATATTAAGCAGGAGCCAGCGGATATGCGGCGTCGAGGGAGGTGATTGAGCACAAAGCGTAGGTGGGATCCGGCTCCCGACACATGCGCCAAAAGCTGCGTCGCTTCTCTCCGAGAAAGTCGCGATCATCAAGAAGAACCTCGACAAGCTCTTGAAGGCGGCTTCATTCGTGAGATCAACTACTCGAGTGGTGGCCAACCCGGTCATCGTCTCGAAAAAAGGGAGAAAGTGGAGAATGTCGTCGACCATACGGGGTTGAACTCGGCTTGCGAAGGACAATTTCCGCTTCAGCGCATCGACGGATCGTGGACTCCACCGCGAATGCTAAGATCTTGAGCTTCTTGGATGCTTACTCGGGTACCACGGATCAAAGTGGCGATCGACGGCGAAAGCAAGACCTCCTTCATCACGCCGTTTGGCACCTATTGCTATCGACCATGTCATTTGATCTGCGCAATCGGGGCCACTTTTCAGCGTCGATGACCAAGACTTTCGAGCTCGGATCGGGCGGAACCTTGAGGTCTCGTGGGCGACATCATCGTCAAAAGCACGCCGAGGGCGACCACGTTCGCGACCTTGAGGAGACCTTCGCCAACTGAGCAGCACAAGATCAAGCTCAACCCGAGAAGTGCGTGTTGGCGCGGCGTCCGATGGGTGCTCGGCTACATGATCGGGGCTCTGGGTTGGACCAAACCGGAGAAGATCGAGCGATCGAAAGATGGCACCCGGCCTCGATCAAGCGGTGCAAAGCCTCATCGGCGCATAGCGCCCTCGGCAATTCATCTCGAGGCTCGGCGATCGCGGGCTCCCATTCTTCCAAACCTTGCGCAAGCACGGGGCCAGTGGACTCCAGAGGCCCAGCGATCCTTCGACGACACGAAGGCATACCGTCGTCCCCACCCCTCCTTATAACGCCACAACTTTGGTGAGAAGTTCTTGCTATACCTCGCGGCCACCCCCATCTTTGTTAGTGCCGTCTTGGTAGCGGAGCAGGGGCCTCGCTGACACCCATTTATTATGCCGCGAGGTCTTGCGGCGGCCGAAGGCGCTACCCGCAGTCTGAAGGCTGTTATATGCTCTCCTCATGGCCAGCAAGCTCGGCACTATTTCGGGCATACTCCGTGGTCGTCTGAGCAACTTCCCTCTCGGGGACATCTGAGGAACCCGGAGGCGGCGAGGCGAATCGCCAAGTGGGCCATGGGCTGGCGGCGTTCGGCGTCCGGTCGTGGCGCGCCACAACCATAAAATCGCAAGTGCTCGCGCCGACCGTGGTCGGCGAGCGTCGCAGCCAGCTCCGAGCTTGGTCGAAGGCGAAAAGCCCCAGGTCATGTTCTTGACGGCTCGAGATCCTTCAAGCGCTTCGGGTGGGATCCTTATCCTCACCCAGCGGCGACAAGCCGAGTCGTAATTCGTTTTGGCTTCTCGGCGACCAACAATGTGGCGGAATCTGAAGCTCTTTTGGCGGTTTGCGAGCTTGCAAGGCCTTGGGAATCGCCGCTTTGGTCTTGAAGGCGACTCGGCTCGTCATCAATCAGTTCAACAAGGACTACCAAAGTGCTCGGGAGACTTCGATGACAAAGTACCTCGCCGAGGCGCGCAAGATGGAGAAGTGGTTCCGAACTTGGAGCTCAAACACATCCCGGGAAGGACAACTCGGCAGCGGACTCCTCTCCAAGCTTGGCTCCTCCGACGATGAAGTCCCACCCGCGTCATCCACGGAGACACTAAGCGGCCCGTCAATCTCCGACCAAGAGGTCGCGCTCGCCATGGTCGGGTACACCCTCTGGTGAGGCCATCCACAGTTTCCTTGCTCGGGCGACTACACCCGACCTGCCGGGGAGCGGATCAGCGGCAAGGCGAGTCAGCACGCTTGTCGAGGAGAGCTTCTGAGCGCAATGTTTTCGGCATCTGACGCGGTGCATCTCCACGGAGGAGGTAAGTACCTCTTGCATGACATTCACTCGGGCCTTTGTGGGCGCACTCTTCGTCTGGGACAATGGTCGGAAGGCCTTCCGCATGGGGTACTATTGGCCCTCGGCGCCAGGATGCTTTCGTGATATCGTCACTTTGCCGAGCACTGCCAATTCCACGCCGGAAGTCGCATCAACCCGCCTCACGCGCTCCGCAGACCATCCCGCTCGTGTGGCCCTTCTCGACACAGAAATGGACATCCTCGGTCCTTTTCCTCAAGCGGCGGGAGGGAAGAAGTTTACGTTAAATCATTGTCGACACCTTCACCAAGTGGATAGAGGCCGAGCCGGTCTCGACCATAATCGCTTTCGCAGCGGCGATTCATTTTCCGCTTGTTCGTGGTCACCAGTGCGGGGTTCCATGCAAGATTATCACGACAACGGTACTTTCGGTTTACCGGCGAGTTGTTCGGGGAGTTTTGCGAGAACTTCGGCATTAAAATTTGCTTCGCCGGTGGCTCACCCCGAACAGCGGAGGCGTGAACGCGCCAGCGGGCAAATCATTGAGCGTCAAGAAACGAGTCGCAGATGAGCTCGACCGTCTGGCAAGGCACAGGTGGGCGAACTTCCCACCGTCCTATGGTCTATTCGTACCACAACAAGCCGAGCCACGGGGTCCACACCTTCCGGCTCGTGTTCGTGCAAGCCGTCCCGCCTCCAGAGGTCACTTGAGCTCTGCCGAGTCGGCAGTCGACCAAGTCGACTTGGCCTTGACGGTCTCTCGACCTCACCCTCGCGAAGAAGTAAGATGCCGTGCCTTTGCTACGATCAACGACTACCCAAAACTCTTCGCGAGACATGCGTCTCGGTCGATGCGACCTAGGAAGCTCCTTGTTTGGGACTTAGCCTTGAGGCGGATTCAGAGCTCGTCCAGCACCAACAAGTTATCCCCGCAGTAGGAGGGCCCCTATAGAGTTGTTTCAACAGATCGCACGGGGGCTTACTGGCTAGCGATGCCCGACAGCGAGAGCTCTCTAGCTCGTGGAATATAGATCGACCGGAAGTTTTATGTGTAAACCCTATGCCTCACATTTCAATAAAGTGATCTTTCATTTTCTATGTTTGCTTCGTGATATTCTTGCTATTTCTTTTTGAGCGGTTCCTCATTTGTTTTTCTCGAACCACGACCCTCGTCGCGAACACATTCGCTCTGGTCTAGCGGCGCAGTTTGGCGTTCACCGCCCGTGAGCAGCTAAGCGTAAGCGAACCTCTTCGCAATCTAGCTCTTCCACGTGCTCGGGCTCGATTGAGAATCTCGCCGCTTTAGCCGTCGGCGATATGCATAGTCGCAAGGACCGTTCGAGCACTAACGATGACCGCTTCGTGCCCTTCTACCATTGCGGTTGTTCCTCCACTTTGCGGTCGTGGCCTCTCGTCCATGTTTAAGTCTTGTGCACGAGGCACGCGTCGCTCGACCTCGGACCCAGAAATTGGGTAAGGCTACCCTATCGGCGCCGACCTAGAAAGCAGGAGCGACCAATAAGCAAAGCAAGGAAGACTTCAAGTATCCCCAAGCTATGGATTTACAGGGGGACGAGGTTTCTTTGTACACCAAAACAAACCACTTTTGTTAGTACATTCGCGCTCTTTGATGTTTCCTTCAATTCGGCCATCTCGCGGGTAAGCTTTTCTGCTTTCGGTGGGCCACTCTTGCCTTCGAGGTTGCGATCTCACCACAGGTGGAGGGCTTTTGGGAAGCATCCACGGCTCGGCGTCGTTAAATCTTCAAAATTTGGGCGGGGCATTCTTGTTGCTTCTGAAGCGCTCGAGCTTTTCTTCTAGCAGGGGACCTTAGTCCCGGGCCCAAGGGGCGACCTCGCGGGAACCTTCTCCAGCGCCTCGACTTTAGCGCGTTCGACCTCGAGCGCCTTGGTGGCACGTTCGAGCTTCCCCTCAAGCTCAAGGATTTTGGCCTCGAGCTCGGGGGACGCCCTCGTCCTAGAATGTGCCTGCTCCGCAGCGGCCCTCTCCAGGTCCTTGACCTTGGCCCTTTCGATTTCAAGTGTCTTGTTGGCGCTCCCAAGTTCCTCTTGAGCTGGAGTATTTTGGCCTTGAGCTCGGAGTTGGCGCCTCATGAAGCCTCCTCGAGCCTTGATCTTGCCCTTTCGGCCTCGGCGCCGTGGCTGAGCGTCGCGCGCTCTGCTCCACAGGCGCTAACACGAAGTCGCGTTCGGAGACCTGGTCGCTCGAGCTCTTCGCGTGGACTATCTCCTGCGCCCTCATCGTCCGGCGTAGATCGCCGAGCTCTTGGGCCTTCGCTCGAGCTCCCCTGCTCGACCTCAATAGTGCACACGGCCGGACGCGCTCAACCTCCGCGCCTCCCTCTGCGTCGAGAGACCCCCGGCCTGACGGCATACTCTCGGAGGCCTTGTAACCCTCGAGAGGCACAGTCGATCACCTTCACGACGAAAAGGATGGCCCAAAAGTGAGAGGGGACAAGGAAGTCAAACTGCGAGCTACGAAGTCAGCGGGAAGAGCCTCACCTCGCCGAGTCGCCCCTCCAGCGTCTTGGGTGAAGTCCTCCACGATCGTCAATACGATCGCGAGGATCTCCTCCTCTCGTCGACCGCCACGCCGGTGCGGGATCGACCACGACCACCGATGGCGCACTTGGGCCGGGACTCTGAGTCCCCGCCCCGGGGGCGGCATGGTTATCCGCTGCCTCCTCCGGTGGGTTGAGGCCGCCGACGGGGGAGGACATAGCGGCAAAGCCAGCCCCGATCTCCACGGTCGGGGTCCCGCTCGTCTCCGGCCCCAAGGGGATGGTGGCCGGATCCGCCTCGGTATTCCCGACCTCCGTGGCCTGGGGTGCCGCGGCCTCGGCGCTCGGCGATCCTGGTGGGGAGGTCTGTGGGCTCTGCGCCCGTCGCCCGGTGGCCGTGGTCGCGACCTCGGCGCCGGGCGATCGTGGTGGTGGGGTCTTGGAGGCCACTTCAATCGTGGCCTCAAGGCCTGAGTATCCTCCCTCACGGGGCGTCGGGAAGCCGTCGGCGGCATCTGCGCCGTGGGCCTCGCCCGTCAGTCGTGTCCGCGGACCATGGCTCGTTTTCTTCCAGACGAGTCGTCGGGCCCTTGGTAGAACTCACCGACCAAGGGCTGGCCGAAAGTCGTGTCCCACGACGATCGCGGCGTGGTACCAGCTCGGCGTTCTCCTCCTCGGACTCGGACTGCATACGGACAATGACCATCGTCAAAGCGGGCAAGTTTGAGCTCGGTGCTCGAGGTCTCGATCAAAAGCATACACTAAGCGAAAGGTGCGAAAGGCGGCGTGGGCCGGGATGCGAGGGCTTACAGGCCACGATCTCCTCCTCGTCGAAGGTCGTCGAAGGTCTTGCTGCCCCGATGTTGAGGGGATGTCACGTTTGCGCGTCCTCGCGACCTGAGGTCTCGGGGTCCGAGCCGGCTCCGCATCACCCGCCGCGGCGAGGGCTCGGGCTCGAGGCTCTGGGGGTGTACTCGAAGACCTGGCGGCGGTAGCCGCGCTCTGCTGCTACACGAAGGGAAACTCATCAAAATGGCAAGGCGCGGGAAAACACAAGCTCGGGGGCTCGACCAGAAGGGCCCTTACCATGGCACGGTCTCCCCACTCGACATGGCGCTTCTTCGCCTCCGTTCGGCTTGGTCCGACCGGTGGAGGTCGCTTCTTCCCCTTCTTGCCCCTGCCCCCGCCGGGCAGCGGGAGCATTCTCCTGGCCGTGTCCAGTAACTCCTGATGGGCCTGCGTGCGGGCGGGGCTCAGGAAGGGGCTCGTGGGTATAAGACTTCGGCGCTTGGTCGGGTGACCTACCTCGTCCTTTCGACGGAGTACATTCTTCGGGGCGGGGTTCTTGATGGCGTACTTTCGTCGCCCGACTTCCCAAACATCTCGACCATCTGGCGGAGACCCGAGATTCTTCGGCTTCGCGGACAATCGGTACATCAAGAGAGGATCGAAGGGTGTCGCAAGCGGACCTTGAGACAAAAAGACTTACTAGGCGTGCCCTCGCGGGTAGCATCGTCGGACCCACGGATCTCGAAGAAGGTGCTCCCTCCTTTGTGAGGACACGCGTTTCGCAGAAATCGTTAGCGATCGCTTTGCCGTTAAGACATGCGTGGCGCGAATATGGATGAGGCGATGGCCTCCTCATCGACCTCGAGTCGTCCGACTCGAGTCTCCTTCTTGCGGTTGGCGATGGGGTCCTTTCGTACACCAGCGTCCGGCCTCGCCCTCTTGAGTAGAACGGCGCTTGTTCCACGGGCGAGGAATCCTGGTGGAACTTAGGAAGGCCCACTTGAGCCCGACCGTTGCGGAAGTAGAAGCGGTAGACCACGGGTCCTTCCGGGCGGAAGAGACGGAAATCTTGAAAGAAGAAGCGAGGGGTCGGGAGAATCCCGGGAACCCCTCGCATAGATGGGAAAAGATGGTGAGGAGAAGAGCGGAGTTTGGCACAGATTGATGAGCTCGATGTCGCGGTGGAGAGGACCTTCGCGACGAACTCACTCTTGAGGTCCGCAAGCCAAAGAGGGCGTAGTGCTCGGTCTCGTTGCCCGGCAGCCGCCATACAAACGGGTCCAGCAGCCCCAGGGACTCGAGCTCTCTCATCCTCGAATCCGACAGAGTGCTCCTTCCTAACTTGGTCATGGCGATCGTCGGTTTTGTCGGCGGGGAGAGGAGGACCTTGCTTTCGGGCGAGAGGACTTGGAAAGCGAAGGGCTCAAGGGCGAGAGCTTTTCTTCTTTGAAGATGTGACGCTGGGATTATGAACATAACACGGTAAAATCCAGTCCACGGTGCCTTAAAAGGCGTGCCAACTATGACTTGAGCGGCTGTGATTAAGGCTTGGGCTCTGGTCGAGGCGCCGCCAGTGCCCTGTCGTTCACATCCGTACCAACATCGAAATCCGAAGGTCGCCAGTGTCGTGGCCAAAGACTTGCCTTGTGGTCTCACTTGAGCCTCGACCAAGGAGTCAAGACCTATGAAGGTTTTTTCGTCTCAAGAATAAGGCTCGAGGTCGTCACGAGGGTTCCTCAGACCTAGAGCCTCGGGGCTAGGACGAGGGTGGGTACCCCTTGACCAGGCCGGAGTGTGGTCAGCAGATTCCCATGCTCGGAAGGCCCGACCGCGACCTAGATGCCTTTGGGCGCGCTCGACCCTGGCCTTGGCGCACGAGCTCGGCACCTCTCGACCTCGAGCTCGGCGGGGTCTCGCTGAAGCCCCGGTCCGCCCTAGGATTTGGATCGAGCATTTGGTAGCGGTTGCGGAGAGCGGGTCGTGGGGGTGACTCGAGTCGCCGCAAGTTCGAGGCGATTCTTGCCCGACCCTCAAGGTGCCGGAGGCCCCCTTTCCGAGGTTTGCTCCCGGCCGTTGCGTACAAAGGAAGTATAAGGACCATGGATGCATGAGCTCCAGGAAGACAACACAACACACACAGCAGCTCGAGTTAGGAATCACCATTACTGTCTTAAGTTGTAAACACTTCTCTGTACACCCATATAACAAGAATGACCGCCGCGAGGCGACTGGAGTAGAGCTATTACCTTCACGGGAGCTCGAACCAGTATAAACTCTTGTCTCGTGCTCGTTGTCGCCTTGCTCCGACCATCGCCCCGATCGATTTTCTTCCTTCGTTCGAGTAAAACGCAGCTCGGGTCCCATAAACTCTCTGACCCCTACCTCTTTTTTGCGGTTGACGATCCCGATCGTCGACAAAACATGAGTATAACAAGTTACATGACCTTATGGCCACCTTACAATACTTCGCCACGCAGGGCGATAAATATCAAATAGCGAAGTTTATCGGCGGAAGCAAAAAGTAAGCGATGAACACTTCATAACCACGAGCTCTTGAGTGCGGCTCAACCCTTAATCCTCCACGGCCTTGACGAACTCTTCATTCTAAGTCGGGCACGGCTTCTTCTTCTTCGAGGTTTTTGTCGATGCAAGGGTGAGTATACAACATACTCAACAAGTCATGCACAATGCGGTTCTATTACTACATGCATGGCTTATTCCAAAGAAAGGCTTAATTGGTTATTTTGCATAAGCGGCATTTCTTTCATACTGGTAGTACCATTAGATTAAAAGCGATAAAATCAATATTAATAATACTTAGTTTCTCAATTCTTTTTCCCAAAGGTTTTGGCACACGACCCAAATTTAATTCTTTTGGCACCTGACCACCCAATCCACATCTTTTATTTTAAAAATCTAACCCTTGGTATAATCACCGATTAATGTCGATGCTCATGACCACGGCTATTCAATAGATTCACACACACACTCTGCGGAAATGTACACTTTACCCACGAGGATCTGATCGCTCACCACACAGCAATTGATTGCAACAAAGTCTTTCGAGAGACTAACACTTAGCGATGATCCTCTCGATGTTGTCTTCCTAACACTTCCCTCACACAGAGCCAAAGCTTAGAACGAGCACATACTGTTAGATGGGTACCAAGCCGCGGCAGTGCGCTCCCCAAGCAGTTACACCTTTGTTATGCTTGTCACCCCGAGTATCAAAGGAAAGATATTAGAAACCCTCTTGAACTAGGTCCGTCCCATTCCGACAAGTGGTTGTACACGAACTCAGTTCAAAGGCTCGCAAGGTTAAGTTCTTAAGCTGTCCTGGGCAAGACATCCATTTTATACTTCTCGCACACACCTTCACAACCTTTCATAAAACCCGTTGCCACAGGCCCACGACACGAAGCCATCCTTGCCACTTGCCCCGGTCCAAAACATTTCCCACCCCACTTTATATTTAAGCAACACATGCCATTGTCCACATCAATTCCCGAATAGCACCGCACAGGTCACTATTCTAATTCCATCACATGACATTATTGCATTTTTACAAAAATGTGTTCCATACTTGTTTAGTCAGTATTGATGTACCATTTAAAAAAACATTCAGCGCATACAAGCAGGCTAAGCGACTAATCACGGTCTAGCCTCCCGTGTTGGCATTAATGTAGCAACCAACATAGTTTAGCATTCTAGGGTGACAAGGTGTTCAGGGCATACAAAAGTATTAATAAGGTGTCGTAAGCAAGATAGGTACTTAGCTACCATTCCCATATGAGCAACATCGTTTTTACTTAACATAGCATGCAATATTTGAATCAAAATATAGTTGGAAAAACTAGGGCAACATGGTCAAAGCATGACTTGCCTTCGAAGAGGAGTTGATTTTGGTCGAGGTTCTGCGACGGGTCTTCAAATTCTCCCTCGGCGAAACCCGGCGACTCGGAGTCTACTCGGCACAAGCAATCACACAATAATTACACTATACAGACAGCAAGATCAATTCTAAAAATAAAATAAAAATCAGCAATAAATAGTTCACATTTTTACAAATTTTTGGGCACTGGAATCACTCAAATCCGAGTTAAAATGCAAAAGTTATGGCCTTTACAATATTATGAAAATTGAATAAAAGAAAATCCGAATTATCTATCTATTTTCCACCGATTTTTCCAGCTATTTTCTCTCGGCTCGACACGTGTCAGCACCAGCACCAGAGCGAGCCACGTCGCCCTCGGCCAGCGGCAGTGGGTCCCAGATAGCGTCATCTTGGCGTCGGCACAAGTAGAGGTCATCACTGCGACATGTGGGCCCTCACGAAAAAGATGCGGACCACTCGGCGAATGACACGCGGCGAAAGCATCAAGCCGCGCGGCGTTTATTCCCGACCGTTGGATTTAAATCAGCGATCGGTCGTCGTCGTCTTGTTGCCTTTGCTACATAACATCGTGGCGCGCGGAAGCGGTCGGATGAAATCTCTCGACTCGGTTGCATTCGGAGAGTTCTCGCTCATCGCACATACGTGGGCACACCAGAGCCGCACGATTACCAACCAACGGCTGAGATCTACCGTGCATAATCGACTCAACTCTACGGGGAAGACGTGGCGCAACGTCGCCCGTTGGATGAGAATCCGACGGCTACGCTATACCAGCGGTTTACTATTCACGAGCCTCGTGGGCTCTGCAGAGCCGTCCGATTAAGATCTAACGGCCATCGTTAACCAAGCATTCAAACTTAGCGCTCTGAAGGGAAATCGTGGCGTTACTGTGGTCGTCCGATGCAAATCCGGCGGTTCTCTGAAGCTTCATGGCGTCGAGGAAGAAGTGGCGGAGCGGGTCGGCGGACTTGAAGAAGATCACGATGGCGGCGGCGTTTTCGGCGTCTCCGGTCGGAAGAGGTAGGCTGGTTGGTATGGCGTGTCACGAAGAACTTCGTCGGGGTCTCGAGTCGACGGAAGCGGCGAACCGGCGGAAGGCGGTGAAGAACCGAGAAGGAAGAGATGGCAACTTCTGGCGAGCAAGTGGGAGAGCTACGGTGCGAGAGGATCACGAGGAAGTGGCAAATGGAGCGAGTGAAGTCTTGAGCGCGGGTGTACTTCACTCGCCGGACATGCCTCGAAGGACGCGCAAAATCCGACACAATCTCCGGCACCTTGGCGGACATCGGTTACCGATCGCCCGAGCTCCGAAAGCGATCATCGGCCGTCCGTCGCGATCAACGGCGGAGATTAAACTTCCTTTCGGTAACGGTATTTAATCGCGTCCGTTCGATCGAGATCAACGATGAGAGGATGGGCGGCGATTAGGGTTTTCCCGGGCGAGCACAGTGTTGGGCCGGTCCAACACTGTAGCTAGCAAAAATTCCGATTTTGTTAATAAAAACAATTGCAGAAATTCAAGGGAATTATTTAGGGCACTAAAAATACTCGAAAAAATTCTAAAAAAATTCTGGAAAATATTTCAGAGCATTTTGAGCCTAAATAAAATATTTTCATTTATTTTTGATAATTACCTTTTCTGATATTAATTATTCAAGAGAAGATAAATTCAATAAAACTCAAATAATTCGAAATAAATTCCCAAAAATCAGATAAATCCAATTAAATGAAATTAAATGCAAATAAGGGTTGATTAATTTATAAAAACTTTAAAAACTCCAAAAATTAAAATCAGACCAAATTTCGGGACGTTACAAACCTACCCCCCTTAACAGAATCTTGTCCCCGAGATTCGAGGCTTAACTAGAGAATAGGTTTGGGAATTCCTTTTTCAGATCTTCCTCTCGTTCCCAAGTGGCCTCGCTTTCTGTGTGATTGTTCCACTGAACTCTGCAGAAACGGGTTGTCTTGCTTCTGGTCCTCCGATCCATTGTATCCAAAAATTTTATCGGTTGTTCCTTGTAAGTCAAATCCTCCTGTAGATCAACTCCCTCTAGTGATGTTTGTTCTTCAGGCACTCGGAGACACTTCTTGAGTTGCGATACATGAAAGACATTGTGTACTCCTGCCAACGACTGTGGTAACTCCAGTTGATAGGCGACCTCACCTTTACGGCTTATGATCTTAAACGGTCCCACATATCTTGGCGCAAGTTTTCCCTTTTTGTGAAACCTCTGGACTCCCTTGAGAGGCGTAACTCGGAGATACACATAATCTTCAGGCTCGAAGCTCAATTCTCTGCGGTGGTTGTCCGCGTAACTCTTCTGCCTTGGTATGCAATTTTAACCTTTCTCGATCGGTGCTATTTGCTCTTGACTACTCGAAGTATATCTCGGTCGAAGACACGGCGTTCACCGATCTCGTTCAATTTAACGGCGTCCTCTGAGTCGACCATACAACAACCGAAGGTGACATCGAAGACTACTTTGATAGCTATTGTTGTAACTAAACTCCGCATATGGCAAACATTTATCCCAAGTTGATGTATATGCTAACGCACAGGCTCTTAATATATCTTCTAATATCTGGTTGACTCTTTCAGTCTGCCCATCCGTCTGCGGGTGATAAGCTGTACTGAAATTCAAGCGGGTGCCCATCGCTGTATGTAATTTATCCCAAAATCTTGAGGTAATTGGGTACCTCTGTCTGATACTATCTTCCTTGGCACTCCATGTAAGCAAACGATCCTTGCCATGTATAGCTCTGCTAACTTATCTCCTGAATAGGTCGTCTTTACCGGTATGAAATGCGCGACCTTGGTTAAGCGATCTATTATGACCCATATGGAGTCATAACCTCCTTGCGTCCTTGGCAATCCGGTAATGAAGTCCATTCCAATTTCTTCCCATTTCCACTCTGGTATTTTCAATGGTTGCAACAGTCCTGCCGGTCTTTGGTGCATAGCTTTGACTCGCTGGCACACGTCACATAATGCCACGTGCTCAGCTACCTCTCTCTTCATATTCAGCCACCAGAACCTTTCCTTTAAATCTTGGTACATTTTTGCACTTCCTGGGTGAATCGAATACTTGGAATCGTGAGCTTCCTCCAGTATTAACTGCTTTAACTCCTTCTTGTTAGGTACACAAATGCACTCCTTCATCCACAAGGTGCCTTGTTCATCCAGCTTAAAGTCTTTCGCTTGACCTTCCTCCATCTTGGCTTTGATCCTCTCGATCTTCTCATCATTCTTCTGACCTTCTCTAATCTGATCTTCCAAGATAGGCCTTACTTCTAATGCGATTCTGAATCCTTGAGAAGCGACTTCCAATTTCAATCTCTGAAGGTCCTTACACAATTCTCCCTGGCTTTCTTCCACCTTCGAATTTAGACCATGACTTTTCCGACTCAGGGCATCAGCCACTACATTAGCCTTGCCTGGATGATAATGGATACCCATGTTGTAATCCTTGATCAGTTCTAACCATCTCCTTTGTCTCATGTTTAGGTCAGATTGGGTGAAAATGTATTTAAGGCTCTTATGATCTGTATACACCTCACATCTATTGCCAATAAGATAGTGACGCCATATCTTCAGGGCATGCACTACAGCTGCTAATTCTAGATCGTGCGTTGGGTAATTCCCTTCATGTGGCCTTAGTTGCCTTGATGCATAGGCTACTACCTTTCTATTTTGCATCAATACACATCCAAGCCCTTGGCGTGATGCATCGCAATAGATATCAAAACTCTGATGCACATCTGGTTGAACTAATACCGGCGCTGATGTCAGCCGTTTCTTCAACTCTTGAAAACTTCTCTCACAGTCTGGTGTCCAAACAAATTTCTTCTCTTTCTTTAGCAATTGTGTAATTGGTCTAGCGATTGTTGAAAACCCTTCTATAAATCGGCGGTAATAACCCGACCATTCAAGAAAACTCGAACTCAAAATCTGTCTTTGGCGACTCCCAATGCAATACTGTCTCGACCTTGCTTGGGTCTACTGCGATTCCTTCGGCAGTCATGACATGCCCTAAGAAATCTACCTTACTCTTCCAGAAATCGCACTTGCTGAATTTCGCATACAACTGTTGCTCTCTTAGTTTCTCCAGCACTAATCTCAAGTGTTGTGCGTGCTCTTCATCCGTCCTTGAATATACTAAGATGTCGTCTATGAATACGACCACAAATTTATCTAAGTATTCCATGAATACTTTATTCATTAGGTTCATGAAGTAAGCAGGCGCGTTTGTCAATCCAAATGACATAACTGTGAACTCATAGTGTCCATATCTTGAGGAAAATGCAGTCTTGGGTATGTCCTCTGTCTTGATTTTCAGCTGGTGGTATCCTGACCTGAGGTCAATCTTGGAGAATACTCCTGCTCCTCTTAATTGATCGAAAAGATCATCTATCCGGGGTAATGGGTATTTATTCTTTATCGTCACTTTATTAAGTGCATGATAATCTATACACATACGGAAACTCCCATCCTTCTTCTTAACGAACAGAACCGGTGCTCCCCATGGTGACGAGCTCGGTCTGATGAATCCTTTTTCCAACAACTCCTCGATCTGTTTCTTCATCTCTACCAACTCTTCGGTAGACATCCGATATGGTCTCTTTGCTATCGGTGCGGTTCCAGGTACTAAGTCAATTACGAATTCTATGTCTCTGTCCGGTGGCATTCCTGGTAATTCCTCGGGAAAAACATCGGGGTATTCACTGACCACTGGGACATCTGCTATACTGACAGTTTCCAAATTGTTTACTAACATCTGCCCTTCTCAAACTGCCTTTGCTTGAAATTCCACTGTCCTACCCTCAGGGCTCTCGATTGACACGACTCTTCGTCCACAATCTAATACAGCCTTATGTGTGGTCAACCAATCCATTCCCAGGATAACATCTAGGGTTTGGGTATCTAATATAATAAGGTTCGCTAGGAACTCTACTCCTTTTATTATTAACTTAACTCCAGAACATCTGACCTTAGAACGGAGTTCTGATCCAGGGGATTGAACTAGAAGTGTACTTTTTAGGTTAACCATATCCAAATCATTTGTCACAGCAAAATCTCGGGAAACGAACGAATGTGAAGCTCCTGAATCAAATAATACTGTAGCTGGCATTGAGTTGACTAGGAACTTACCGAGCACGACGTCTGTGGCATTCTAGACTTCGTCTGCAGAGATATGGTTGATTCGACCTCGCGTGAACGCTTGCGGTGTAGCTCCAGCTTGAGCGGGTCCTCGGCTTCCTCCTTGGATTGGGGTCTTGGCTGGTGTGTTCCCTAAGTTGAAGCGCACCGGGGTCACTCCTTTCTTGGGGCACATATTGGCGAAATGTCCGGTCTCATTGCAATTGTAGCAGCGCCTTCCTGCCATTTGCTGATTCCCACTACCCTGATTATTAGCTCTGACAGGAGTCTGAGGGGTCTGTCCGGCTGGTCTTGGCATTGGCGGCGGTGTCCTGACAATACTTCCCTGCTGAAATCTAGGGAACTGTTGAGGCATCATTCTTGATCTTTGCTGGCCATGGCGTCCTCCTTGTTGCGCCATGCGGCGTTTACGATTATCATCCAGTTCCTTGCGCTTGTCCTCCAGTATGAGCGCCTTGTTTACTAACTCTTGAAAATCCGGGAAGGTGTGGGTAATCAGTGACACCTGCAGTCCTGTGTTGAGTCCCTTCATAAAGCGAGACTGCCTTGCTTTGTTTGTTGCTCGTCTTACGGCGTGGCGTGCTAATTCGTGAACTTATTCAAATAATCAGCCTTGGACCGCCTCCTTGCTTAAGTGCTCTGAATTCCTCCTTCTTCAACTCCATGATACCTTAGGCACATGGTATTGACGAAATGCCATGGTGAATTCATCCCAAGTAATCTCTGCGGGTTCTCTGCGATCTTGTGATAGTTTTCCCACCATTCTCAAATTGTTCCTCTAGTGGTGAGAGGCATAAAGTACCCTCTCGTTTCCCTCACCTTTGGGTTATGTGTAATTTCCTTTCGATGGTTCTTAGCCGGTCATCCGCCTCTAAAGGGCTAGTATTGCTGCGAAAGTAAGCGGTCTTGTCCTCATAAATTGAGATAGTCTTGAGTACGGACGTGGCCCATTGTGGTTAGCTTTGATTATTGGCGATCGCTGGTGTTGATCTGTTGCACCGTGGCCATCATCGTCTGCGTTAATCGAGTCTGTCTTTGAGAAATGCTCCTAAATTCTGCATATCATTGGCGGTCTTTGCTGCGGTGGTGGCGTATAGTCTGTTGCCTCCGTGACGTGAACCACTGCCTCCTGCTCCGTTGTTGCGAGTGTTCACCATCTGTTGATTGCTTCGGTGATTTAGAGATAAGGGGGAAAGAATAGGCAAGTATAGGAACTTATACGGGGAAACAGGTGTAACTTAAATAGAACCATTAAACTTTCAAACATATTAGTAATAGGTATGGTTGCTTACATAGTCTAGGGACTATGCAACCACAAAATCAGTCACAAACATCACATCAGATTGTTCATTACAACATCGCATACTAATGTTCGGAAATAAAGACGCGACTCAAAACAGCTGAGTCTCAACGCAAAAGCTGGCTACTGCAATTCTGACAAAGCATCACTCATCGAGCCAACTCGGCTCTGGCTCGCCGATCACGTAAACCGGCGGGTGAGCTGGCATCGGGGCAAACTGGTCCCCATGCCCTCCCACGGGTGCAGTTGGGGGCACCACCGGCTGCTGGTCCTCTGGCGCGGGCGCTGGCTCCTGCTCTGCTGGCTCCTCCTCGTCGTCGTCGTCGAGCTCCATGACGGCGTCTGGCTCCCCGTGGCCGTAGAGAGCCTCCTCCAACTCGGCAATCCTCTGGACGGCATGCATGCAGGTCTCTCGTAAGGCCACCTCGGTCTCCTCCAAGGTGCGGTAGACGGCCTGCAGCTCTGTAGTCGTGGCGTCCATGACCTCCTCTGTCTGCAGCAAGCAGCCCAGTGCACGGCGGCGTCGTCCTCCAACTCCAAGCGAGCACAGCAGGGTCCACCAGCGTCTTGGTGCACAGGAAGGTATCCCACTTCGTAGCCGTGGTCCTGCTGATCCGGCCAGGCGCAACCCGCACACTCTCTGTATGCCCGCCTCGTAGCTAGCTCGCTTCACCGCGAGGCGAAGCGACGACGGCACGCCGCGTGCTCCAGCGTCTGAGGTAAGAGTCGTCTCCCATCCGCGAGCAATCCGTTGACTATCCAAAGCGGGATCGGTAGAAGGGCGGTCGAAGCCTCCCAACATCTGGAGCATCCTCCAGAGCTCATGGCGTAGCCTCGTGGCGCTCTCCAAGCAGTGAACCATCCGCATCTGCCAAAGCAACGCGTCAGTACTAAAATTTTAAAAGAGCATAAAAGTAAGAGCAGAATACAGCAGAGATATGAAGTAAGGAAGAAGGGATAAGTCAAGATTTCTTTGATTATTCTTTCCCAAATTTTATCCTTTAGAAATTAATTTGGACTCCTCTAAAAACGGCCAGTCTAACTAGGGTTAAGACCTACAGTCAGTATGGCTCTGATACCATCCCTGTCGTGCCCCGAATTTTCACGGATTCGGACACTCTGTGTATTCCATACTAGTCCAGGATCACGCTAATACACACAGGATAAACAGGTTGAAGTACCACAATCATACACAGCGGAAATAATAATAAGTACTTCAAACATGAGTATAACAAGTTACATGACCTTATGGCCACCTTACAATACTTCGCCACGCAGGGCGATAAATATCAAATAGCACAAGTTTATCAGCGGAAGCAAAAGTAAAGCGATGAACACTTCATAACCACAGGCTACTGAGTGCGGCTCAACCCTTAATCCTCCTGGCCTTCGGTGAACTCTTCATTCCAAGCTGGCACGGCTTCTTCTTCTTCTGAGGTTTTTGTCGATGCAAGGGTGAGTATACAACATACTCAACAAGTCATGCACAATGCAGTTCTATTACTACATGCATGGCTTATTCCAAAGGAAAGGCTTAATTGGGTATTTTGCATAAAGCAGCATTTCTTTCACACAGGTAGTACCATTAGATTAAAAGCAGTAAAATCAATATTAATAATACTTAGTTTCTCAATTCTTTTTCCCAAAGGTTTTGGCACACAGCCCTAATTTAATTCTTTTGGCACACAGCCACCCAATCCACATCTTTTATTTTAAAAATCTAACCCTTGATTGTAATCACCGAGCAATGTCCAGTATCGCGGACACGGCTATTCGAATAGATTCACACACACACTCTGCGGAGGTGTACACTTTACCCACGAGGATCGATCGCTCACCACCAAAGCGATTGATTGCAACAAAGTCTTTCAGAGACTAACACTTAGCGATGATCCTCTCGATGTGCCTTCCTAACACTTCCCTCACACGAGCCAAAGCTTAGAACGAGGCACATATCGTTAGATGGGTACCAAGCCGCAACACAGTGCGCTCCCCAAGCGGTTACACCTTTGTGTAATCACACCCAGTATCAAAGGAAAGATATTAGAAACCTACTGAACTAGGTCCGTCCCATTCCGGACAAGTGGTTGTACACGGAACTCAGTTCAAAGGCTCGCAAGGTTAAGTCCTTAACTGTCCCGGGCAAGACATCCATTTTATACTTCTCGGCACACAGCCTTCACAACCTTTCATAAAACCCGTTGCCACACAGGCCCACCTGACACGAAGCCATCCTTGCCACTTGCCCCGGTCCAAAACATTTCCCACCCCACTTTATATTTAAGCAACACATGCCATTGTCCACATCAATTCCTGAATAGCACCGCACAGGTCACTATTCTAATTCCATCACATGACATTATTGCATTTTTACAAAAATGCGTTCCATACTTGTTTAGTCAGTATTGATGTACCATTTAAAAAAATCATTCAGCGCATACAAGCAGGCTAAGCGACTAATCACGGTCTAGCCTCCCGTGTTGGCATTAATGTAGCAACCAACATAGTTTAGCATTCTAGGGTGACAAGGTGTTCAGGGCATACAAAAGTATTAACAAGGTGTCGTAAGCAAGATAGGTACTTAGCTACCATTCCCATATGAGCAACATCGTTTTTACTTAACATAGCATGCAATATTTGAATCAAAATATAGTTGGAAAAACTAGGGCAACATGGTCAAAGCATGACTTGCCTTCGAAGAGGAGTTGATTCTGGTCGAGGTTCTGCGACGGGTCTTCAAATTCTCCCTCGGCGAAACCCGGCGACTCGGAGTCTACTCGGCACAAGCAATCACACAATAAATACACTATACAGACAGTAAGATCAATTCTAAAAATAAAATAAAAATCACCAATAAATATTTCACATTTTTACAAATTTTTGGGCACTGGAATCACTCAAATCCGAGTTAAAATGCAAAAGTTATGGCCTTTACAATATTTTGAAAATTGAATAAAAGAAAATCCGAATTATCTATCTATTTTCCACCGATTTTTCCGGCTATTTTCTCTCGGCTCGACACGTGTCAGCACCAGAGCGAGCCACGTCACCCTCGGCCACTGACAGGTGGGTCCCAGATGACGTCATCTTGGCGTCGGCAAGACAAGGTCATCACTGCGACATGTGGGCCCTCACGAACAAAGATGCTGACCACTCGGCGAATGACACGCGGCGAGAAAGCATCAAGCCACGCAGCGCGTTTATTCCCGGTCGTTGGATTTAAATCCAACGGTCGGTCGTTACCGAATTGCCTTTGCTACATGGCATACGTGGCGCAACAGGAGCGGTCGGATGAGAAATCTCTGACTCATGTTGCGGAGAGTTCTTGCTCATCGCACATACGTGGGCACACCAGAGCCACACGATTACCAACCAACGGCTGAGATCTACCGTGCATAATCGACCCAACTCTACGGGGAAGACGTGGCGCAACGTCGCCCGTTGGATGAGAATCCGATGGCTACGCTATAACTAGCGGTTTACTATTCCTGAGCCTACGTGGGCTACGCAGAGCCGTCCGATTATGATCTAACGGCCATCATTAACCGAAGCATTCAAACTTAGCGCTACAGAAGGGAAATACGTGGCGTTACCGTGGTCGTCCGATGCAAATCCGGCAATTTCTTTGAAGCTTCATGGCGTCGAGGAAGAAGTGGCGGAGCTGGTCGCCGGACTTGAAGAAGATGCAGTGGCGACGGCGTTTCCGAGCGTCTCCGGTCGGAAGAGGTAGCTGGTTGGGTGCGGCGTGTATGCCGCACTATTCCCAGGATCAACGCTAGTGCACACGGCTTAACATCGGTAAGCATCACATCATACACAATGATAATAACAATAAGACTTTATTTATTTAATGTAACTAGTGTATGATCTTATGATCACTTACATTTATTGGCCTCATAGGGTAAGACTAAGATAAAGTAAGACAAATCAAATGAAAATCGTAGAAGGCGTAGTGACTCATCGATTACACCACAGGCGTCGACAAGGCTTGGCCTAGTGACTCGCGTCCACCAAAGTCCTCCTCAAGCACAAAGCGATGACTCCTCCAATGTTGTTGGTTTGTAAGCAAGGGTGAGTACACCAACACGTACTCAACAAGTTGTGCCTGAGAATGCAATTCTATCATAGCTATATGCGAGCTTATTCCAAAGGAATGGCTAAGTGGCTCATAAGCGATGGCGGCATTTTCAAACATAAACAATATATAGATTGAAAAAACAAGAAAACAAATAATAACAAGTAAATAGATTCCATTGTTTCTCAAATCAAACCCAAGTTCTCCATCCTAAATCAAGTTCCATTATCCACATGGCATCCCGCCATCCCATCCGATTGTTCATTTTAATTAACTACCCTTGGTGTAATTCCCGAGCATTGCTCAATACTGTGAACACGGCTATCCTAATAGATTGTACACTCTGCGAGAGGTTATGCACTTTACCCACGATATAACCATGCACCACACAAAGTGACGATTATAACAAAGCCTTTACAATGCATCCTCTTAACCCGGTGCTACCGCTAAGGTTTCAACAACGAAGGGCTAAAACCACCGCAGCAGGCCCCCTCTTGCGCCATGTGAGTTTCTCCGTAACCCGGACTCACGCCACCATGATAGCACTTAAGTTAAGTATTTGCAAATTAGTCGACTAGGCTGCCCCCATATGACGATGTGGTCGCAAGTTTGACTCAGTCAAAGGCTCGCAAGGTTAAGTCCTTAAGATTGATTAAAGCAAGACATACGCATACCCTCAGCTCCACCGAGCCCACCTTGGCATACTTGCCCCTTCCACTTGCTTTAATCTAAAGTGATTACCCTCCCGGTTGGTTACCAAGCACCACGTGCTCTTCACAAATCAACATTGTTGCGTGACTCTGCTGTCACAGCAACTCAATCTCTTTGTGCGACCACACATGGCCCACAAATTATCACCATTGTTCCATATTCCATTAGTCAAGATTATTAAGCAATGTTGCATGAGCATGTGATGACGTGGCATGGCTAATCATCTCTAATTCGGTCTAACCATCCATGTTGATTTCATTATTAACCAACGATAATTAACCAACCTAGGGTGACAAGTGGATCATGGCATACAATTTAACAAGGTAGGATGTAATTCAAGAGGGTATAATATCTAAATCCCAAACTAGGTCAAAATCATTTGTACTCATGAAATAACAAGTGATAAGGTAAACCAAAATAGCATGCAATCTAATTTATGGGTGCAACATGATCAAAGCACAACTTGCCTTCATTAAGCTCCTGCTCCTGATCTGGAAATAATTCCTGAGTTGAGAAATCCCCTTCCGAAGCCTCGCACAGTTCAACGTCTCTGAATCGAGAGAAAAGCAAATAAAAACCAAAACCAAGGAGCAAACAAATTCAAAAATACAAATAAAAGACACCATTAGAAAGATCTCATTTTTACAAATTTTTAGGAATTTGAATCACCTCAATCCGAGTTCGTATGCGAAAGTTATAAGGTTTTGAAGTTTGGAAAATCTTGGAAATACCGTGAAAATAGAAATTCCGATTTTAGCGAATTATTTTTATATAGAAAAATCTGACTTTTCCGACGTCAGCTAGCCACGCAATGCCAACGCGATGCCAACACGGCGCCACCTCAGCAATGTGATCTACGTGGCGACACGTGTCAAGGAAGTATTAACCCACCCCAGTTAATGACGTGGGCCAATCTTGCGCGTTGATGGTTGATCGGACGGCTGAGAGGCTTCGGCTCCGACGATGTCGACGCGGCGGTGCAACCGATCGGAGCTGAGGACGATGACGCTTCGGACGGCGCTCCGGCGTGACTCCGGCGACGAGAGGTAGCGGCACAAGCGCGCGTCTTACGCGACGAACTCACCAGCCTTCACGCGGCGGAAGAGTAACTCGGCGACGAAAACACGGCGTGAAGTCCTCGGGAACTCCGGCGAAGGCTAGCGCGCTCCTCAAAGCGTCTCGGTGGCGGCGTAAGGGAATCAAGCGGCTCAAGGTGAGTTCGGGGAGGCTAGGGGTCCTTTTATACCGTGCAGCGCTAAACAAGGGAAGAGGAGGCGGCGGCGGCGTCGGGTCGAAAACGGCGATGAGTCCGGTCGAGAGGCGATGCACACGACCGCTCGTCGAGATCCAACGCTCGAAATTTTAGGGTTTCCTTATTAGCCACGTTCGATAAAGGCCGTTGGATCTTGATCCAACGGTCGAGGTTAACCCTCCCGTTTCCTATTCAGCCCGCCGATAGATGGGCGGCCGTTCTTATTCCTTCCTTATTTTCCCGAATTTCCTATTTTAGATAATCCGATTAAATGTTTTGATTTATTTGGGGCCTTAAAATACTCTAAAATTTCGAGAAAATTCTTAAAAATACTTTGAGACATTCGGACTTTAATAAAATATTTTCACAAAACTTTATTTTGCAAATATCTTTTTATAATTATTTCTTGATAAAAGTTAATGTATTTTAATTCAAAAGAATTCAAATAAATCTCACAAAATCCAATAAAATCCAGAAAATTCACAAAATTCATATTTAGCATTAAAATAATATTAATTAATTAAATAGCTGAAATTTTGGGATGTTACAAACCTCCCCCCTTAACGGAATCTCGACCATTTTAGATTCTGTAATCGACTAGAGAATAGGTTTGGGAATTATGCCTTCAGATCATCTTCACGCTCCCAGGTGGCTTCATTCTCTGAATGATTACTCCATTGAATTCTGCAAAAGCGAGTGGTCTTATTTCTGGTTCTACGCTCCATCACATCCAAAATCTTGATCGGGTGTTCCTTGTAGGTTAGATCCTCCTGCAACTCAATAGCCTCCAACGGCGTCCTCGGTACCGCACTTGAAGACATTTCTTGAGTTGTGACACATGAAACACGTCATGCACACCTGCCAATGACTCTGGCAATTCCAACTGGTAGGCAACCTCTCCTCGACGGCTCAATATCTTAAACGGCCCCACAAACCTAGGTGCAAGCTTTCCCTTGACATGAAACCTCTTAACACCTTTAAGGGGAGTAACCCTAAGGTACACATAATCATTGGGCTCAAAACTTAAGTCACGATGGCGATTATCAGCGTAACCCTTCTGCCTTGACTGCGCTGTCTTCAATCTCTCCCTGATCATGGCAACTTGATCTTCGGCCTCCCTAAGAATCTCAGTCCAAACACGGCACGCTCTCTGTCTCATTCCAATTCAGCGAGTGCGATAGGCTCGTCCATACAAGGCTTCAAATGGCGACATTTGCAAACTAGCCTGATAACTATTGTTATAACTGAACTCGGCATACGGCAAACATTTATCCCAAGATGTGCTATAAGATATCGCACAAGCTCTCAACATATCCTCCAAAATCGATTAACCCTCTCGGTCGACCATACATGCATGGATGATATGCGGTGCTAAAATTCAAACGAGTACCCAACGCTTCATGCAGCTTGTCCCAAAATCTTGAGGTAAACTGGGTACCTCGATCCGACACTATTTTCTTGGGCACACCATGTAAACACACAATTCTTGACATGTATAACTCTGCCAATTTATCTCCTGAATAAGTCGTCTTCACTGGGATGAAGTGAGCGACTTTAGTTAACCGGTCAATGATCACCCATATAGAGTCATACCCTCTCTGAGTCTTGGGCAATCCTGTGATAAAATCCATTCCAATCTCCTCCCATTTCCATTCCGGAATCTTCAATGGCTGCAACAATCCAGCGGGCTTCTGGTGCATCGCTTTTACCCTCTGGCATACATCACACAATGCTACATGCTCCGCTACTTCACGCTTCATGTTAGGCCACCAAAATCTTCCCTTAAGATCCTCATACATCTTGGCACTTTCTGGATGGATAGAATACTTGGAATCGTGGGCCTCCTCAAGAATCAACTGCTTAAGCTCCTTCTCGTTCGGCACACAAATCCGACCCTTGAACCACAGGGTTCCTTGCTCATCTACCGAGAAATCCTCAGCTAACTCTTCATCCTTCTTGGACTTGATCCTACTGATTTTCTCATCCTTACTCTGTTTTTCCCGGATTCTATCCTCCAAGGTTGGTTTCACTTCCAATGCAGCAATAAATCCTTGCGGCACAATCTCTAATCCCAACTTTTGAAATTCTTCGCACAACTCCCACCGCTTGCTCACCACCAATGAATTCACATTATGGCTCTTTCGACTCAAAGCTTCAGTCACTACATTAGCTTTTCCAGGATGATAATGGATTCCAACATTATAATCCTTTATCAATTCCAACCATCTCCTCTGCCTCATGTTAAGATCCGACTGAGTGAATATGTACTTCAAACTTTTATGGTCCGTGTATATCTCACATCTATTTCCGATGAGATAATGACGCCATAACTTTAAAGCATGAACTACGGCTGTTAGTTCCAAGTCATGCGTTGGATAATTTCCTTCATGCGGCCTCAACTGCCTAGATGTGTAAGCCACCACCTTGCCATCCTGCATCAACACACATCCAAGACCTTGCCGCGATGCATCACAGTAAATGTCAAAACTGTTTTGCACATCCGCAATACCAACACAAGGCGTATGTCAATCTCTTCTTTAACTCTGGCTGTTCTCGCACTCAAAGGTCCATGCAAACTTTTTCTCCTTCTTCAACAATTGCGTAAGAGGTCTCGCAATCGTCGAAAATCCTTCAATGAATCGGCGGTAATATCCCGCCATTCCCAGAAAACTACGGATCTGTGTGACTATCTTCGGTTGCTCCCAATTCATTACAGCTTCTACTTTACTTGGGTCTACTGCAATTCCTTTAGCAGTCATTACATGGCCAAGGAATTCCACCTTCTCCTTCCAGAAATCACACTTGCTGAACTTGGCATATAATTGCTGATCACGTAACCTTTCCAAAACCAATCTCAAGTGCTTGGCGTGCTCTTCTTCCGACTTGGAATACACGAGGATGTCATCAATAAAGACAACCGCAAACTTATCCAAGTATTCCATGAATACCTTATTCATGAGGTTCATGAAATAGGCTGGGGCATTGGTTAATCCAAATGACATGACTGTAAACTCATAATGTCCATAACGGGTTGAGAATGCTGTCTTCGGAATGTCCTTCGCTCTAATCCTCGACTGATGATAACCTGATCGAAGATCTATCTTGGAGAAAACTGCTGCCCCCTTCAACTGATCAAACAAGTCATCAATCCTTGGCAATGGGTACTTATTCTTGATGGTCACCTCATTAAGTGCGCGATAATCGATGCACATCCTTAAACTTCCATCCTTCTTCCTGACAAATAAAACTGGCGCTCCCCACGGGGAAGAACTTGGCCGAATGAATCCCTTCTCAAGCAATTCCTCAATTTGCTTCTTCATCTCAACTAACTCATCGGTTAACATCCTATATGGTCTTTTTGCTATAGGTGCTGTTCCAGGTACCAACTCTATGACAAACTCGATGTCCCGATCTGGCGGCATGCCTGGTAAATCCTCAGGAAATACTTCCGAATAATCTCTAGCCACTGGTTCATCCTTCAAATTAATCACCTTCATATTGTTGATCATCAACTGACCATCACGAACTGCGGTAGCACGCACTTCCACCTTCTCACCATTAGGGTTTGCTAAGGTCACCATTCTTTGGCCACAATCCAAAACAGCCTTGTGTTTTGACAACCAATCCATCCCTAAGATAACATCTAAGGTTTGGGTATCTAACAAGATGAGATTCGCTAGGAACTCTATTCCATTCATAAGTAACTCAACTCCTAAACACCCAAGGTTAGATTGGAGTTCTGATCCTAGGGTTTGGACTAAAAGCACACATTTAAGATTTCTGACAGCAAATCCATTCTTTAAAGCAAAACTTCGAGAAACGAATGAATGCGAAGCTCGTAATCAAATAAAATCAGTGGCGATCTTGAGTTAACTAGGAACTTACACATCGACATCCGATGCCTCTGAGCTCCATCAAGCGGTGATGTGGTTGATCCTCCCGCGCACGGTTGTTTGAGGCGATGCTCCCGGCTGCACTGGCGCTCGGTTTCCTCCTGGCACTGGGGTTTTAGCTGGGGTGTTGCTCAAGTTGAAGTAGACTGGAGTGATTCCTCCCTTCTTCGGACACTTGTTGGCAAAATGCCCAAGCTCATGGCATGCAAAGCATCTTCTAGCATCAGGCTGTTGACTCCCTGAACCTGCATTGCCCATTGGCGCGGGAGTCTGAAAATTCTGACTAGCGGGGCGAGGTGTCGGAACTGGTGCCCTATTCGGCAACTGAGGCTGAATCCTGGCAAACTGCTGAGGTGTCATCCTCAACCTGAGATAATTTGGCCGTCCTGCTTGACTAGCCATCCTGCGCTTGCGGTCTTCACCCAACTCCTTGCGCTTATCCTCAAGGATCAAAGCCTTATTGACCAACTCCTGAAAGTCAGGGAAGGTGTGGGTGATCAATCCCACCTGCAATCCTGAGTTTAGCCCTTTGAGAAAGCGTGATTGCCTGGCCTTATCCGTAGCCACATCCTCAGGTGCATAGCATGCCAACTGAGTAAACTTATTCAGATACTCAGCCACTGACTGGCCTCCTTGCTTCAAAGCCCTAAACTCTTCCTTCTTGAGATCCATCATTCCTTCTGGCACATGATCTTGTAAAAGCGCTTGAAAATTCCTCCCATGTGATTTCTGCGGGGCTTCATGCGCTCTGTGATAGTTCTCCCACCATTCTCGCAGCGGTTCCTTCCAAGCCGGTGCGAAGCATACAACACCCTTTCATTGCCCTCACATTGCGTGATGTGCAGCTTCTTCTCCATGGTTCTCAACCAATCATCGGCCTCTAATGGATTGACATTGCACGAGAATGTCGGAGGACGAGTTCTCATGAAATCGACCAACTTGGAGTGGTTCGTGGTCCATTGTTGCTGGTCACTGCTGTTCTTGGCTTGGCCTGCCATGTTCTGCATTTGCTGCATCATTGTCTGCATAAGCTGGGTCTGTGCTGCCAGAAAAGCTCCCAAGTTCTACATATCCACTGGCGGTGCTGGCTGTGGTGGTGTTCCATCATGGTCATTCCGACGGAGACCACTTCCTAATGCTCCGTTGTTGCCACGAGTATTCACCATCTGTTTAGGTTAGGCGGGGGTAGAAGTAGCATAGATGAGATATAAGAATCTCTAAAGCGGGGAAAACGGGTTTAACCCAAACTTTATCAATTTTTATTGAATAACTTGGTATGGTTGCTTATATAAGCCTAAAAGCTTTGCAACACATACTGCACACTCAGCAAACAATAAAATCCAAACTAAACACTCAACCTTAACATCTATTACATTTGGGTAAGATTGTTCTATCGACGCGACTCAATGCTTGAGTCTCGACTCTAAGATGAGACTCTCATCGTCTCTATCGTAGATTAGAAGCTTGCATATCATTCCTCTTGTAGCTCCGTTGACGATCCATCTTCGGCCATGATACGATGGTTTAGCGAAACCTCCCAAAACTTGGAGCACCCTCCAGAGTTCTGTAGCGTAACCACCCTCGCACTCCACGTACGACTGTGTTCATCTATTTTTAGAGAAACGTAGATAAGTCAAACGGCCCCTCCGAAAAATTTGAGATAGATTTCAGCAAAGGTAAGGAGCAGAGAATGAGATAAGTTAAGAGCGTTGTCTTAATCCAATTTAGAATTTTCTTTTAGAAAATAGGTTTGGACTCTCTACCAACTAGGGCCAATTCCTACAGTCAGTATGCTCTGATACCACCTCTGTAGTGACCCGAATTCACCAATTCGGATCCACCGTGTATGCCGCACTATTCCCAGGATCAACGCTAGTGCACACGGCTTAACATCGGTAAGCATCACATCATACACAATGATAATAACAATAAGACTTTATTTATTTAATGTAACTAGTGTATGATCTTATGATCACTTACATTTATTCGGCCTCATAGGGCAAGACTAAGATAAAGTAAGACAAATGCAGCGGAAAATCGTAGAAGACGTAGTGACTCATCGATTACACCACGAACAATCCCGACAAGGCTTGGCCTAGTGACTCGCGTCCACCGAAAGTCCTCCTCAAGCACAAAGCGATGACTCCTCCATGTTGTTGGTTTGTAAGCAAGGGTGAGTACACCAACACGTACTCAACAAGTTGTGCACCAGAATGCAATTCTATCATAGCTATATGCGGCTTATTCCAAAGGAATGGCTAAGTGGCTCATAAGCGATGGCGACATTTTCAAACATAAACAATATATAGATTGAAAAACGATAAAACAAATAATAACAAGTAAATAGATTCCATTGTTTCTCAAATCAAACCCAAGTTCTCCATCCTAAATCAAGTTCCATTATCCACATGGCATCCCGCCATCCCATCCATTGTTCATTTTAATTAACTACCCCTTGATTGTAATTCTGAGCATTGCTCAATACCGTGAAACAAACTATCCTAATAGATTGTATACTCTGCGGAGGTTATGCACTTTACCCACACGATATAACCATGCACCACACAAAGTGACGATTATAACAAAGCCTTTACAATGCATCCTCTTAACTCGGTGCTACCGCTAAGGTTTCAACATTGAAGGGCTAAAACCACCGCAGCAGGGCCCCCTCTTGCGCCATGTGAGTTTCTCCGTAACCCCTGACTCACGCCACCATGATAGCACTTAAGTTAAGTATTTGCAAATTAGTCACTAGGCTCGCCATAACAGGCGATGTGGTGCAAGTTTGACTCAGTCAAAGGCTCATAAGGTTAAGTCCTTAAGATTGATTAAAGCAAGACATCGCATACCCTCGGCTCCACCGAGCCCACCTTGGCATACTTGCCCCTTCCACTTGCTTTAATCTAAAGTGATTACCCTCCCGGTTGGTTACCAAGCACCACGTGCTCTTCACAAATCAACATTGTTGCGTGACTCCGCTGTCACAGCAACTCAATCTCTTTGTGCGACCACACATGGCCCACAAATTATCACCATTGTTCCATATTCCATTAGTCAAGATTATTAAGCAATGTTGCATGAGCATGTGATGACGTGGCATGGCTAAGCATCTCTAATTCGGTCTAACCATCCATGTTGATTTCATTATTAACCAACGATAATTAACCAACCTAGGGTGACAAGTGGATCATGGCATACAATTTAACAAGGTAGGATGTAATTCAAGAGGGTATAATATCTAAATCCCAAACTAGGTCAAAATCATTTGTACTCATGAAATAACAAGTGATAAGGTAAACCAAAATAGCATGCAATCTAATTTATGGGTGCAACATGATCAAAGCACAACTTGCCTTCGTTAAGCTCCTGCTCCTGATCTGGAAATAATTCCTGAGTTGAGAAATCCCCTTCCGAAGCCTCGCACAGTTCAACGTCTACGCGAATCGAGAGAGAAAAGCAAATAAAAACCAAAACCAAGGAGCAAACAAATTCAAAAATTCAAATAAAAGACACCATTAGAAAGATCTCATGTTTACAAATTTTTAGGAATTTGAATCACCTCAATCCGAGATCGTATGCGAAAGTTATAAGGTTTTGAAGTTTGGAAAATCTTGGAAATACCATGAAAATAGAAATTCCGATTTTAGCGAATTATTTTTATATAGAAAAATCCGACTTTTCCGACGTCAGCTAGCCACGCAATGCCAACGCGATGCCAACGCGATGCCAACGCGAGCCACCTCAGCAATGTGATCTACGTGGCGACACGTGTCAAGGAAGTATTAACCCACCCCAGTTAATGACGTGGGCCAATCTTATGCGTTGATGGTTGATCGGACGGTGAGAGGTTTTGCTCCGGCGATGTCGGCAGCGGCAAGAACCGATCGGCCGAGGACGACGAGGCTTCGGACGGCGCTCCGGCGTGACTCCGGCGACGAGAGGTAGCGGCACAAGCGCGTCTCAACGCGACGAACTCAGCCCTAGCCTTCACGCGGCGGAAGAGTAACTCGACGACGGCGAAACACGGCGTGAAGTCCTCGGGAACTCCGGCGAAGGCTAGCGCGCTCCTCAAGGCGTCTCAGCTGGCGGCGTGAGGGAATCAAGGCGGCGGCTCAAGGTGAGTTTCGGGGAGGGCTCGGGGGTCCCTTTTTATACCCGGCGGGCGCGCTAAACAAGGGAAGAGGAGGGCGGCGGCGGCGTCCGGGTCAGAGACGGCGACGAGGAGTCCGGGTCGGAGACGATGCACATGGACCGCTCGATCAGGATCCAACGCTCGGAATTTTAGGGTTTCCTTATTAGCCACGTTCGATAAAGGCCGTTGGATCTTGATCCAACGGTCGAGGTTAACCCTCCCGTTTCCTATTCAGCCCGCACAGTAGATGGGCTGGCCCGTTACTGTTCCTTCCTTATTTTCCCGAATTTCCTATTTTAGATAATCCGATTAAATGTTTTGATTTATTTGGGGCCTTAAAAATACTCTAAAAATTTCCAGAAAATTCTTAAAAATACTTTGAGACATTCTGGACTTTAATAAAATATTTTCACAAAACTTTATTTTGCAAATATCTTTTTATAATTATTTCTTGATAAAAGTTAATGTATTTTAATTCAAAAGAATTCAAATAAATCTCAGAAAATCCAATAAAATCCAGAAAATTCACAAAATTCATATTTAGCAATAAAATAATATTAATTAATTAAATAGCTGAAATTTTGGGATGTTACAATTAATTGGTGCCATTGAGCTGACATAGGCATTTAGATGTTAGAAAACCTTTGAAAATTATATTTTTTAATGGTGACAGGAGCATTTTCCATATTCATCAATTGATTAAACTACAGAACAAATCTGATTTGATCTAGTAAGTAGGAATAAAATATCATGATGCCGACAATGAATATGATTGTATAATGATTATACTAACAAGCATGGTTTAGTTAGGCCAATGTCTGTTTTGTTTAAGGAGGGTATGGATTACTAAACACTACATATAGTTGGAGCTAAGACAGTAAAACTTGATCGTTGTCTTTTTTGTATGGACAGGCCAAGCTACATGCAGCAAATTCAAGCGGTACTTTGCAAGGTCCAGATCAAGCCATGTGAAGTGGGTACACTACGGATCCTCTCCTAGTTCGGTAATATCTACAGTACCAGCCGACTATGATACCATAGGGAGCAGCTATAATTAAGCCCACAAGAGCATAGGAAAGAACCAAGAAGTAGGGTTGGAATGAATTACAATCAGATGGTTAAGCAGACCAAAGAATGAATCTCAAATACCTTCTGCAACAAACTCAATCACAAATTCACCTTTCTCAATGGTTTCCAGTCCTATAGCACCCCATCCACAATTGATAATGAAACATAAAGATCTACAGTACCAGGCGACATGACCAAGAGAGACACTTTTCACAACCTCACAGACAATGCCCTTACCCTAAATTTCAAACTAATATACCATTGTCCATTACTTGCATGTTATGGTCATGGACCTATGGTGAGGCCACACCGGGATAGAAATAAACAAATAACAAATAAACAAAGCCGCCTAGCACAGTAGCTGGTGTGTTAGGAGTGCGGGCAAAAGTCAAGTATTATCTGTTCTGGCTGGAACTCCTTTTGGCAACTTTTTTTTGGACATGAGATTAACAAGTACGCTATATACTATCAGGTTGTTTGTTGTTCAAGTTTATCAAGATTGCGATCCATACCCATTGTGATCCTAATCCTACGTATGATAAAGCTAACCAAGCTGGATATAATTTGATTTAGTAAAACCGTATGATTTAGTGAGTCTCCCATGTGCTTCTACATTTTGGTTAATTCAGACTCATCTTCCAAAATTGGAATTCCAAAATTTCACAATGACTGAATGGCATAGATCCCTAGATGGATAACATGCTGAATAAACGATGATAGCTAGTAAACAAATGAGCTTACCTTCAGGTGGGGAAAATAACAAAGCTTTTCCTAGGTGGTGTTGGAGTTCAGAAGACTGAATATGTTAAAAGATATCCAATCAACCCTAGAAAATTAAAACATAGGATGAGCAATAAGAATGTGGGTAACATGCTTGATGGCATTATTACATAGAGTACACAAAGAAATTTAGGATATACAGAAATGAATAGATGTGTAGGAGACAAACAATAGTAATATGGTATGGGCAATACCGGCTGAAGTCATTTTTTTGTGGCAATCAGGATTCGGATGCAATCACCATTCAGATTTCAACAATTATTTATGCAAGTTACTTTCTAATAAATGGACTCTGTTTGGTGGTAGTGCTCTTTCTTTTCTTTCATCTGGCGGCCCAGACACTTTCTTGAGCATGTGTAAGCATAAGGTGCCTCGAGACGTCTCTAGCATGCATAACCAAATTGTGAGTATTGTTTAGGTGCCATCAACCAATTAACCAAGAATTTAGCATGTGAATGGGCGAAAGATCGGCATAAGAACCAACTCTGTTGCCCCATGGTACATCAAGACTTCACTTACGGAAGAAGTAAGAGTCTCACTTATACTATTCACCTTAAATTATCATATGTAACCATACAATACATGGAATATACTGTTCAATTGATCTTACCTACTTTCTTCGGTGACTAATTAGCGGCATTCACATGATTTTACGGTTTGTTCCAGTATATGTGTTTCTTGCATTCTTTGTCTTTAGAACATTGTTGTAGGTTTTCGGTTATTAAATTTGCTGATATTGAAGTGCCGATGGGTTCGCTACACTTATTTCTTAGTGATACTCTCACGGTGGAGTATCTAAACGGAGGTATGTTGAGTTGTTGACTGTGAATTAAACCAGTTTTAGTGTTATGTATCGATGACAATTAGGGAGAAAGTAGCTAGCAAAATTAATTATTGACAATGCATGCAGAATCAAATAACACACATATGTGCTCAGTTCATGATACCAAACTCAAATTTCTCAAATTCTGATACCAAACTCAATGCGATTGCAAGCTGGTGGTTTTATTATGTAACCAAAGGTGCAGCGAAAAGGTACAATAAAGAATTTGTCGTATTCCACAGCAGCCCAGAGGATGCAGACCGGGTTTAGTTCGGAAGGAGGCGTCTTGGTGGCTAAACCTAGAGGGCGAAAACCTAGGGACTCTCTGTGAAGGATTCCGGCGTCCTGACTGCGGATGACACGAAGATTTTACCTGTGTTCAGCCCCTTTGGCTCGGGTAATAGCCTTACTTCCTGCTAGATTGTTTTTTGAGAAGGTGTCAAGCTAATACAAAGCTCTTGAGTTATAAGTTCTTTCCTCTCGAATGCCCGTCCCCTTTTCCCATGCACCCGGAGGCCCTTATATAGGCCAGGCTAACGGGAGTAGGTAAAAGGAGGTCATCATGCTGATCCTCATACATTTACTACTCCTTCTGTCTTTGTCCTGTTCCTCGGCCTCATTAAATGCTTACGCATGCCTTTGCCCGTCCACGGATGGGACCCTTTATGCATGTAGGTGAGGCGTCAGAGGAATGGGCTTGTTGCAGAAACCCTTGCAGCTGATAAGCCTGCTATGGCAGGCCTGCCGTTCTGACATGGTACGGTAGTGGAAGGAGCCTTCGAGGCGAAGCCACCGCGCTCCACCTCTTTGCCTGCGGCGAGCGTCTTCGCCAATCGCCACGTGGATCGGCGCCGGCGGCGGCGTGCTTTCGCCACTGCTCGCCGGGCGCCACGTGGATCGACGCCTTGAGCCGTGAGCGTGATCGCCGCCGGTTGCCGAACCGCCACGTAGCTGGCGCCGGCGAAGCACGGCGTGCTTCGCCCACCTTTCGCCGGCGCCACGTGGACCGACGCCCGGCGGCGGGCCGTGATTGCCGCCGGTTGCCGAACCGCCACGTAGCTGGCGCCGGGCGGCGAGCGTCTTCGCCACTGCTCACCGGGTGCCACGTGGACCGACGCTGGCCGGCGGCCGTCATCGCCGCCGATTGCCGAGCCGCCACGTAGTTGGCGCTGGCGGCGGCGTGCTCGCCCACTTTCTTCGCCGGGCGCCACGCGACCGACGCTGCCGGCGGGCGTGATCGCCGCCCGATTGCCAGCCGCCACGTAGCTGGCGCCGGGCGGCAGGCGTCTTTCGCCCACTGCGCCGGGCGCCACGCGACCGACGCCGCCACCGGGCCGTGATCGCCGCCGATTGCCGAGCCACCACGTAGGCGGGCGCCGGCGGCGGCGTGCTCGCCGGGCGCCACGTGGACCGACGCTTTGGCCGTGGGCGTGATCGCCCACACGATTGCAAGCCGCCACGCGGATTATGCGTTATGCGGTGGAGAGGTACCCTAGCGTATAATCTGCCGACAAGCCGGGCCCTGTCCTAGAGTGCGAGCCTATGACTCCTTTTATAGAACCTTCATTTAATGCACTTAATGCTCGGTAGCGCTCTTGGCGGGGCCACTACTCATGAGGGTACGACCGCTTTGGTTCCCGTATCCTGCGGGTTTCCTTGGGGCCTAAGCGGCGATAATTACGCCTTTTCGCGAACCACCGGCGTGGGTATGCGCATATATAGATGCATCTCAGTCGGCGGTTTCACGCTACATTTTCTTGCGCACTTTTGCTTTCTTGTTCTTTCGCCTCTTTTTCCCAAAGCTCTTCGTCTTCTTGATCCACCATGGTGAACCCCATTCCAATTTCTCATTGGCGCCACCGCCGTGAATCGACGGATCATCGTCTTTGAAGGCACCTTCCGTATCGTCAGGGGACCGCCACGCCTGTGTGCCTCTCCGACGAGATAAATCACCGCACACAGGCCATGATGGCGGGCCTTCTTCCCCTTTTCCGAGTTTTTTCTCACCGTCCTCCACTTCTACGAAATCCATCATCTTCATCTCACCCCCAACTCTATCGTCTTCCTCGCCATCTTCGCACACCTCTGTGAAATGTTCATGGGGGTGATGCCGAACCTTCCTCTCTTCCGCCATTTCTTCATTCTGCGCGCCACCAATGACGACGAAGTAGTGGGGAGTTGCTATTTCCGCCTTCGGGACGGGATGGCCTCCCGCTATATCCCCTTCCAGCACAGGTCCAACTGGAGGACATGGCGCAGCGATTGGCTGTACATCGGGATGACAATGAGAATCGGCGCTGGGGTGCCACGAGCGGCGACGCCGAGAACTGGAGCTCGCCGGTCGAAGAGACGGCAGAGCTCCGCGCAATGGCAGCCCGCGTCGGCAGATTGCGGGACGCCGGACTGAACGGAGGGCTGGTAGCCCGGGACTACACGGCCCGGAGGATCAGCCCTCTTCGCCGGCGCGTCCGGCCTTCATGGCAGTACACGGGCGACAACGACCTGACGCGCACGTGGCCCGGGCGTAAGTCCTTGTCTTCTTCTAGTTTCCTTTAAGCACATGTTTTTCCTGCGGCTTCCTACCAACCGACCGCCATCTTTTTCCCTTTCTTGCGACAGGCGAGGGCAACTTTGAGGAGCCAAACTGGGCGGTGGCTTGTCATGGCGATCTTTGCCGGTCCCAATCGCACGCCCTTTCACGGGACGCCCGCCGCCGCCGACACGGAGCACGCGGGCGCTGCTGGTCGTCAGTGCTCCGCCGATGGACTCCACTGGGCGGCCGTGATCCCGCCCGTGGCCGGCCGGTGATCGGGCGTGCTGCGCCACGCGATCGGGCCGTGGGTAGCGGCCATTCATTGCCGACACCACGGGCTCGGACCCTAGAGGGCGGGCCACGGACAAACACCGCCACCGCCCGGCCCGCCGTGGCGGTACCCCCTCAAGGGACGGGGGCACAGGACGCCCCCGCCGCGACATCACCTCCGGCGCCGCCGCCTTCCGCAGCACCGGCTCCGGAGCCTCTACCAACCGTACCTTCTCCTCCGGCACCGACGACTGTGGCACCGACAACCTTGGCCGTGGGAGCCCAGGCCACCGCTCAACAGGGTGGCCTCACGCTCCCGACGGCCGGCTTGAGCTTGAGGGCGCCACCGAGGGCGGCCCCTCAGAACGCGCCAAGGGTGCCAACACCCCCGGCGCCCACCGAGATGGCGGAGGCCTCCGCGCAGGCGCCTCCCACCGCCGCCGCCACCAGGGCCGGAGACACTCCCGTTACCAGCGCCGTCGGAGGTCTCGCCCCTCGCCATCGCCGCTTCCCGCGCGCTCTTCGTCGAACTCTTCACTCGGAGTAAGCGACATGCGCGCGGCACTAGGCACCGTTCTTGCCGCCGCCTCGGGCATGGTGCCCAGACGCCCAACAGCTTGCCTCGGTGGCGGCTGGAGCGGAGCGGAGAGGCGGCGGCGAGTCGGGCGCAAGAGAGGGCCAACACGACCGCAATGCAGCAGCGGGCGGAACGGGCCGAGACACGGGCGGAGAGGGCCGAGGCGGCGCTGAAGACCTCGGAACTTGAATCCTTCCAGCTGCGGCGCAACCTCGCGATCATGCTGAAGAAGGCGTTCCAGCGCACCAAGAGGTGCTTGGAACCCTTGGGTGTGACGTTGAACGTGCCCCTGGAGGACTCGGCGCTTCAATTTGCTCACGCGACCAACCAGGCCGCGGAGGCGCTACGAGGACTCCCCGCTGCCCTAGCCGCTCGCTCCGCCACAGAAGGACGCCAGGTTGCGATCATGGCCGCGACCTACACGCTGGCTCGCTTTGCGCCCCACCGCGCCGCTTTTGATCCCATGGCGGTGGTAACGGCGGCGTCGAAGGAGACGCTTGCGCGGCGGCTCGGCGGGCGCTTGGCGCGGCTGCCGGGCTGCGTGGTTGGGATCTGCGGTGGAGCGGTGGCCATGGATGTCTCCACCCCTCTGGCCGCCGAAGGTGGGGCCGACGATGAACTTGACTTTGGCGAGGACGAGGAGTGAAGGCGGGCAGCTTTCTTCTTTTTTTTTGTTGCTTCTGTCGATGAACCTGCGTCCAGAAAGACCTTGGACAACTTTTGGATGAATGTTAGATGTTTAATCGTTATTCATGTGTTTGCTTATTTTCGCATGATTGAATCCGTTACATTTGCTTGTTAGATGGCCGTCATTCGGCTTAGGCAAAACGCTTTTAAAGACGCCTAAATTAGGGTAGCGTTTCTAAGTCCTGCCAAATGATTTTATGTGCCCGTTGCGATCGCAAGCATAGATTACGCGGACCACATAAAACGTAGGCGGAAAATGGCCTTAGGTCGAATAAGGAACGCAGGACACAGCAAGGCCCTAGCGTCAAGTTTCTGCGCGAGATTATCGCAAGTTTCGGCCTTCCGGAACTTAGACCCCGATGATCGCCCGAGAATGCACCACGGCGTAACGTGGCGAGACAGCAAGTTTTCGGAAGTGCCCTTAGGCCAGCAACACTCAACGGAGGCGACGGCGGTGCCCGAGAAACCAACCCGAGGCGTCTGAGCCGTGCAGGAGCGTGGTGCCCAACTGACACTCCGATAACTCGGCCTCGCCAGACGTTAACACTTTAGCACATCTTCTATCATACGGAGCCACTGGTCTCCAATGCTTGCGACAATCACGCGTAGCTCGACCCATCTTAGGATATGATCGTAAGGAAATGGCCAAAAAATGCGGCACAGGCGCTTATCTTGTTTTATATGTCGCGGGCAAGGAACCCGAGCGGGCGGCGACTTAGAGACGCTTGGGGCGGCGACCCCTAGGCAGCAGGCGACCCGACCTTCGAGCCGGGCGACCAGCCAGCGGGCGCCGGGCGAAAGCACCTTGAGCGCCGGGCGCGAGCTTGGGCGCCCAGGCGAGCAGCCCCAAGCCAGCAGGCGACCAGCGAAGATGCAGGGGCTTTTCGTGGAAGTAAGCCAACACTTTTATGCTTACCCTGCGCGCACAGATGACTACCGGAAAGGTGAGCAAACATCTGGAATGGCATACTCAAGGTAAGCCCAAAACATTCTAAGTTCCAGCATGAAGTGTCCTGGCCTGCCTTGTTTGGATTCTAAGTCCTTGTGAACTGCCAGGAAATCGAACCGCGACGCCATGTGCCAAAGCAGCGAGTTTTCTAGGGGTGGCATCAGGTCGACGGTGCTCGCGGTGACGACCAGCGGTGCTTCAGAGAGCCATCCCGAGGTGTGCGAGCCGCGTCTGAGCACCGTACCCAACCCGCCCCCAGTCGCCCGGGCTAAGTGTACACAGACGCCGAGGATCGCCATGGATTTCACGAAGGAATTAGCAAATGCATAGAACCAGCGACATATATGCGCATAACTGCCACTCAAAGCACAACGAAAAGGAACAGTAATGGTGAAGCAAAAAGCTTTCTGCAACAATTTCCTCCGATCGCCAGCACCGCCGACCCGTCGGAAGAGGGACGTACCTCGAGGCTGACGGGAGCAAGCTGCTGGGTACTTACAATTCCCTTAAGGATAGAACTTTCGCAGTAGCTCAATGTTGTAGGAGTTCGCCAGCTCCTCGCCGTCCTCAGTGGCTAACCGGACCGCCCCGGGCCGAGATACTGAGACCACCTTGAAGGGGCCCTCCCATCGGGGAGACAACTTATGTAACCCGGCATGCGTCTGGATTTTGCGTAAGACCAGGTCGCCCACTGCCAGTGTTCTCTCAGAGACCCGGGTGGCGTGGTATCGCCTGAGGCTTTGCTGATAACGGGCGGCGCGCAAGGCGGCCCGATCCGCACTTCCTCCGGAGGTTAACCTCTTCTCGCCGGAGATCTTCTTGGTCCTCCTCATTGAAAGCGGAGGCGGAGAGCGGCGGCGGCTCGGAGGGAGAAACGGCCGGCGCCATACACCAAAAAGAAGGGCATCTCGCGGTCGCCGGCTAGGCGTGGTGCGGCGACCACAAAGACACCGTAGGAGTTCTTCCGTCCATCTTGTACCCGCTTGTGGAGTCGATCAAACGCCCTTGTCTTGAGGCCCTTTAGTACCCGGTAGCGTTGGCGCTCCGCTGACCATTGCTCATGGGATGGGCCACCGGCGAAACATACCTTGGTGCCCATCTCTTCACGAATTCGAGAAAAACCGCTACCGTGAACGGGTGCCGTTGTCGGTGATGATGCGATTAGCGACTCCAAAGCGGGTGAAGATTCTGCGCATGAACTTAACTGCGGCAGCGGCCGTGATGGCCCGCACTGCCTCGGCCTCGACCCACTTGGTGAACTTGTCGATAGCGACAAAGAGGTGGGTGAAGCCCCCTGTGGCCCGCAGGAACGGACCCAGATATCCGGCCCCGGACGCGAACGGCCAGGAGAGCGGAATGGTTTGCGAGCTTGGGCTGGTCGGTGGGTTTACTGGCGAAGAACCGACAAGCCAGACGTCCTCACCGGCTTCGCAAGCATCACGGAGGCGGTAGGCCAATAAAATCCTTGGCGAACGCCTTGCCGACTAGAGTTCGGCGGACATATGGCTCCCTTTGCGCCTCCATGGATATCGAGAGCGGTGCCCCCTCTTCCCGAGTGATGCACTTCAGTAGAACTCCGTTTCTGCTCTGGCGATATAGGTCCCCACCTACCAGAGTATAGCACTTGGCCTTACGTGCAATCTTCTCAGCTGAGGCATCATCGTCGGGGATCACTTGGTCACGCAGGAAGGCCAGGATAGGGTCCATCCATCGATCTTCCTGCCCAAGGGTGGCGACCACTCGGTGCTCGCCTGGGTACTCCGCTGGGCCGAGCTTTCCCCCTGGTGCTGCCTCGGCAGCACCGCCGTCTTCCCTCCGGACACAGACTGGGCCGAGGCGGCACCTGCCTTTCCTCCCTGAATTGGAGGTCGTGACAGCGGCACCGCCTTCCCCACCTGAGCCGGAGGCCGCGACAGCCTTGCCGTCGTCCCCACCTGGACCGGGGGCCGCGACAGCGACACCATCATCCCCACCTGAATCGTGGGCTGCGATGGACGGTCGCGGTAGTCTTTCTTCGAAGACCCCGACCGGAACAGGAGCCCTTGAGGATGCAAGCTGGGACAAACCGTCCGCAAGGTGATTGTCACGCCGAGGGACATGAGTATACCCCAGACCTTCAAAATGACGCTCCATTCTCCGGACCTCTGCCAGGTACGCCGCCATGGTGGGGTCGGAACATTGGAACTCCTTTCGTGCTTGATTAATGACCAGCAGGGAGTCTCCCTTGACTTGGAGACGCCTGATGCCCAACGCCGAAGCGATGCGCAGCCCTGCCAGCAGACCTTCATATTCAGCAATGTTGTTGGTGGCCTTGAATTCGAGGGCGACCACGTACTGGAGGGTATCACCGGTCGGGGAGACCAGGACAACCCCAGCCCCCGCGCCTTCCAGCCTGAAGGATCCATCAAAGAATAACGTCCAGGGGGAAGGCACGGGTGCTTCTTCAGCTTCAGGAGTGGCGGGAGTCCACTCGGCGACGAACTCCGCCAACTTTTGACTCTTGATAGCGGTGCGGGGCACGAATTTGATGTTGAATTCCCCGGCTCCGCGACCATTTAGCAATCGCGCCTTCGGCTTCACGATTGTGGAGGATCCCCTGAAAATAGTGCCGCAGACTTTACGGGCGCAACCAGACCGCATCTGACATCTTGAGCTTGAGGATACCGAGTTTCTGCTTCATGCAATACCTTACTGATGTAGTAAACCGGCTTCTGGACGCCTTCCCTCTCCGCGACCAACACTGCGCTTACCACCTCAGGGGTGGCAGCGATATACAGAAGCAAAGGCTCACCCGACGCGGGGGAAACCAGCACCGGGGGAGAGGAGAGGTACTGCTTCAGGTCTTCAAATGCCTTCTGAGCTTCCTCCGTCCATTCAAAATGGTTAGTCTTCTTTAACAACTTGAACAGAGGCAGGCTTCGCTCTCCCAAGCGGGCAATGAATCGCCCCAGGGAGGCCAGGCGACCAGCTAGGCACTGAACTTGCTTGAGTCGCACTGGCGGCTTCATGTGCTCGATGGCCGCTATCTTGTCAGGATTGGCCTCGATGCCTGGTGGACACCGAAAAACCCACAACTTGCCGGAGGGCACACCGAACACGCATTTTTCTGGGTTGAGCTTCAGGCAATTCTTCCGGAGGTTAGCAAAGGTCTCCTCCAGGTCCTGGATCAGTTCTTCACTCTTTTTAATCTTCACGACTAAATCATCAACGTATACTTCTAGATTTCGCCCTATCTGGGGGCGGAAGGTAATGTGCATGGCACGTTGGTAAGTGGAACCAGCATTCTTTAAACCAAAAGCCATCCTTACATAACAGTAGACTCCCATAGGGGTTACAAAAGCGGTCTTCTCTTCATCTTCTAGTGCCATGCTAATCTGATGGTACCCAGAGTACGCATCCAAAAAGCACAGCAATTCACACCCGGTCGTGGAGTCTATGATGAGGTCGACTGCGGCAGGGGATAAGGATCCTTGGGCGAGCCTTGTTGAGGTCGGTGAAGTCGACACACATCGCCACCTCCCGTTGGATTTCTTGGCGAAACGCACGGGTTGGCGAGCCACTCGGATGAGAGACTTCCTGACTATTCCCGCGTTCAGCTGACTTCTCTACCTCCTCTCGAATGGCGTCCTGCCGCTCGGCGCTGTCTCGGACCTTCGCGGATTAGGCGCCGTCGAGGCGTTGCGGTCGGTGCTCGATCACCTCCTGGGACCCGGTCATGGCGGACGGTTGCCGGCGAACACGTCTACGTTTGGTGGAGGAAGGTGACGCGCGTCTTCCTATTTGGCGCCGAGATTGGCGCCAATGTTGTGATCTTCGGGTTCGCCCCACTCGGGCGACCACCTTTACCTCACCGGCGGGCCGTGAAGCTCTGGTCCGGCACGAGGGCTCCGAGGAAGTGGCGTCGGTGCGGCCGACGCTAGTGGCACCGGCCAGATCCCAAGCCTGCTTGTGGCAGCGCAGGGCCTCCGACCTATCCACGTTGATGACAATGGGGCCGTCGGGCCCCGGCGTCTTCACCATCATGTAAGCATAGTGGGTAACCGCCATGAATTTGACCAACGCCGGTCGGCCAAGCAAGGCGTTATATGGGAGGTCGAAATCGGTGACCTCGAAATCCACCATCTCGGTGCGGTAGTTATCCTTTTCCCCGAAAGTGACGGGGAGGCAAACTTGACCCAAGGGGATCAAGCCCGCATCTGGGGCTACCCGAAGAACGGCGGTCGGCGCGAGATCTGTCGCGGGATCTGCAGCGCCATGAATGCCGACGCGGACAGGAGGTTGATGGAGCTGCCTCCGTCCATCAGCACCCGCCCCAGCCGTACATTCCGGACCGTGGGTGCTACCACGATCGGGAGATGCCCTAGGCTGGGGGTGCCCTCAGGGTGGTCGGCCCGACTGAAGGTGATCGTTTGCTCCGACCATTTCAGTGTCCGACCCGTCCCTGAGCTCGACGCCGTGGCGCATACTTCCCTTTTCAGCCGTTTGTAAGCGGCGTTGGAGGGAATGGTGGATGAACCACCATGGATGTACGCCACAGTGTGATCCGCCTGCTGAAAAGCCAGCGGGGCGGGATCTTCATCTTGATCATCGTCAGGGCGGCGCTCCTTGAGCCGCTTCTCCACCATCCTGCCCACGACCCGACAGTTGTCCAGGTCATGGGTATTGGTTTTATGTATTGGGCAGTAGGGCTCGCCCTCCTTTTGATCGCGGCGGTCGTTCCCACGACTGCGGCGGTCGTCGCGCCGATCACGGCGATCGTTACGCCGGTCACGACGGTCGTCGCGCCGCTCGCGGCGATCATCTCGCCGGTCGCGGCGGTGGCGCTTCTGAGGCGCGGGGTCTCCTTCGTCGTCGCGCTCGGCGGCCAGGACCTACTGCCCTCCCCCGCCTCGTGCCTCCGCGCCTTCTTGCTCGCGCGGCCGGAACCCTTCGAGGTCCCGGCCTCGTCCTTGCCTTGGCCACCCTTGGGACGGTAGCGGCCCCTGGCCTCCGCGGCCGCGCACACTTATGTGCGAGGGAAAAAGCTTCGGAGGTTGAGTGATGGTGCGGGTGGCCATCTTCTCCTTCATCTTCGCGGTCGCGTCGCCCCCCTGGGCGATGGCGGTGATTGCTCGGAGATGTGGGGGATGGTATTACGGCAATGACAGAACCGCCGGATGAAGTCGCGAAGCGACTCCCCCTTCTCTTGCTCCAGGGCGTGGAGGTCATCCTCCACACCGGACTCTGAAAGAGCCCTGAAAATTGGCGACAAAGATGTCGCACAACATTCCCCACGAGTGCACCGACCCTCGGGGGAGATTTAGCAGCCAGGAGCGGGCAGAACCCGTCAAGGCCGTTGGGAGGTAGTTGGCCATGACCCTTCGAGATCCACGATCGCCCGCACCATCGTCGTGTAGATTTGGAGGAACTCCTCCGGGTTGGTGGTGCCGTCATATTTTTCTATGGCGGCGGGCGAAACTTTGTCCGGCCAGCCACACGGCGCAACCACGGGAAAGGCTGGCACCGACGCCAGTGGGGGCCGAGCCGCTCATCGAGGCCGGTCCGGAGACCATGCATGGGGCGCGAGGCAGGAGGAGTGGACCTCCTCCGGTCCGAGGGTGAGAGCCATGAGGGGGACTCTCATTGCCAGCCGCCACCTGCTTGCCATGGCGGCGCTCTTGGTCCGGGTGGCGCGGCAGGCGACCACGGAGGTCATCACCGCGCTGCCGGTGGCTCTCATCAAGGTGAGCGGAGGTCCCCACGGTTCCTCGATGAGCCGGACCAGATTGCGTCGCCCTTCTCGGACCTGGCCCCCGGCCGGGCCTTTGTCGTCGGGCGGCCGAGGCTGAGCGCCTGCCGGCGCCTTAGGCGTCAAGGCACGGTTGGTACCTGACTGGCCGGGGAGCCCCACTCGGAGTTGGGCGCATCCACGAGGCGATGATGCTCGCATGACCACGCAGTGGCGGGGAATCTCTGCGAACTCCACCGGAGGTGGTCGAGAGAGCGCGGCGCGTGCAAGATCTGGCGCAGGTGGCGCCTCGGGGCCACTGCGGCGACGCATCTGCTCCCGACTCTGCGGGGCAGTTGCGCCGCCCTGCGGGCGGGTGAGACGATCCCTCGGCCGTGCGACGGCCGAGGCGCCTCGGTCGTCGCTTCGCCCCGCGATATCTGGTGCCGAGATCCGCCATCTTCTAATGCACGAGCTCGCTTACGAACCGCGAACACGAAGTCGGCTGGGAGTTAGCGGAAAAAGCCAACCACTAGCCCCTACAGCGCGCCCCGCCGGCGTATTCCACAGCAGGCCGGAAGATCTGAGCCGGGTTTAGTTCGGAAGGAGGGCGTCTTCGCGGCTGGCTAAACCTAGAGGGCGAAAACCCTAGGGACTCCTACGCGAAGGATTCCGGCGTCCACGAACTACGGATGACACGAAGATTTTACCCAGGTTCAGGCCCCCTTTGGCTCGGGTAATAGCCTTACTTCCTGCTAGATTGTTTTTTGAGAAGGTGTCAAGCTAATACAAAGCTCTTGAGTTATAAGTTCTTTCCTCTCGAATGCCCGCCCCTTTTCCCATGCACCGGAGGCCCTTATATAGGCGAAAGCTAGCAGGAGTAGGTAAAAGGAGGTCATCATCTTGATCCTCATACATTTACTACTCCTTCTGTCTTTGTCCGTTCCTCGGCCTCATTAAATGCTTACGCGTGCCTTTGCTCGTCCGCCGGATGGGACCCCTTTATGGCAGTAGGTGAGGCGTCGAGGAATGGGCTTGTTGCGAAAACCCTGCACCGATAAGCTGCTATGGGCGGCTCGCTGTTCGACATGGTGCGGTAGTGGAAGGAGCCTTCGGCGAAGCCACCGCGCTCCACCTCTTTGCCTGCGGCGGGCGTCTTCACCCAATCGCCACGTGGTGGGGCGCCGGCGGCGTGCGTGCTTCGCCCACCTTTCGCCGGGCGCCACATGGATCGACGCTGAGCCGGGGGCCGTGATCGCCGCCCGGTTGCCGAGCCGCCACGTAGCCGGGCGCCGGCGGCGTAGCGTGCTTCGCCCACTGCTCGCCGGGCGCCACGTGGGTCGACGCCAAAGCCGCGAGCGTGATTGCCGCCGGTTGCGGTCGCCCGTAGCTGGGCGCCGGCGGCGGCGTCTTTCGCCCACTGCTTTCGTCGGGCGCCCGTGGACCGGCGCCGGCCGGCGGCCGTGATCGCCGCCCGATTGCCGAAGCCGCCACGTAGCTAAGCGCTGGCGGCGAGGCGTGCTTTCGCCCTGCTCGCCGGGCGCCACGCGACCGACACTGGCGGCGGGCGTGATCGCCGCCCGTGCCGGCCGCCACGTAGCTGGGCGCCGGGCGGCGGCGTGTTTCGCCCACCTTTCGCCGGGCGCCACGCGGACCTCGCTGGCCGCGGGCCGTGATCGCCGCCGATGCCAAACCGCCACGTAGCTGGCGCGCCGGCGGCAGCGCGCTTCGCGGCGCCACGTGGACCGGCGCTGGCCGGCGGGCGTGATCGCCACACGATTGCCGAGCCGCCACGCGGATTGTATGTTATGCGGTGGAGAGGTACCCTAAGCGTATAATCTGTTGGCAATTTAACTTAAGAATTTAGTTAAAGTAATTGGTACACGGTTCATAAAAGCAGTGAGCAAAGACCACATGCGAGTTCTCATGGAAATCGCCATTCCACCCAATTAATCTTCTATATATATATTTTGTTCTACTGCTTACAATTATATTAAACAACTTGCACAAGAGTTCGGTAATTTCAATGTAAATTCATTTTTTCCCTCCTCCATGCTACAACTATAGATGTAAAATATAATGATGTTCTAAATAAGGTTACCCCATCACAACAACACACAAACTAATTTGAATAGGGTGTGCAACTCTGCGATCATAAAAAGAAAACATCATATACTTGGTGTTCAGGAGTTTGATGAGTACACTATCAACCAGCAGTGAAAAATCTTTTGTCAAGATTCAGAAACAGCCAGCACAGTTCTCAGCATGAAGTTCTCTACCTTACAAGGCATACATACACACAAGGGACTGGTACTCTCATCAAGAAGCAACGTTCAAAAATATCTGTAAATTTACTTCTTAAAATGTAACTCCACTGAAAATAGCTTGTTTTCTTCTAGCAAATTGAACTTGCTAGTTGCTTCTAATCTACTATGCCCCCTTCTAGGGATTATGCCCTATGAATCAACTGTTACCCACCAACCCTCATTAAGTACCAACAACATGTCTTCTGTTGCAATGTTAATTGCCCAGAATAATTTAAAATAGTTACATAACAGAGTCATCTCTTATGAATAAACATATTTTTTTATTGGATATTACAAATACCTAGAGTTATATAATATGCATGACATAGATTGACAATGGATCATAGTATAACCACATAAATATGCATTACTATGGAAAATTAACAAAGGCAAGGTTAACAGAATCAGTTGCAATTTGTTAAGAGCTCAAAGAGAGAGGCAACTACAGTATAGGATCGTTAATATTCTAATTGAGACGATGCAGAATACACATATCACAGTATTTCACATTGATCACGACCAAATGCAATGTTCATACCAAGCCCCAAACATCACAGTAAATTCCCATATAGTCACACATCTGAAATTTTTCAAGTTGTACCATTTCACAAAGGTTCTACCATAACAAAGGTTCCTCTTCCCAATTCCCAGCAACCAAAATACCCACTTTTGCTCCAGAAACATAACACATTTGATGGCCGCTTACCTTCAGATGGCAAAAATGGCAAGTGGCTTTGGACCTGAGAGGAATACTGTATTCAACCCAATTGCTTTAACAAAACCTGAGAGGAATGTCAAGATTTAGCATCACATGACAATTCACAAAGAAAATAACTGGGAATCCACTAAAATGAACTTGGTAAATTGATGGTGAATGAAATAACCAATATATAGATTACAGAAGCATTGTATTGCAATTTACTACACATGATAGAAGGTAATCTGTAGTTCTGTTTATTTTTCAAAGCCACTCAAAAAAGATGAAAAGGATTACTACCTTAATTCGCCCACTATACTGCTTGGAGAGTAGGTTTTGTTAAGCTTCTTGTTTTAGAATAGAAAACTATCCAGTTAGCTTGGAGAGTAGGTTTTGTTAAGCTTCTTGTTTTAGAATAGAAAACTATACATAACTTGGTGGCATTGGTCATTAGGCTGACCAAAATTTACCGGGTTCAAGGACTATTAACTCATCTTTTGTGATTGCATCTGGAATTTAGATCAGTACAATCAAATTTGACCATATTGGTTGCTTCATGATTGCCAAAACCTGTCCTGACAAGAATATAAGTTGCTTCATGACAAGTATATTCTTTAAGAAAGTTTATCAAAACCTCACCCAAATTCAGTCAACATTTTGTTCAGTTTGCCTTAAAGTTATGATTTATGAGCTCTGAGTTCAACAATGGATGTTATTATGTGCATAGTGATTGATATAGAATTGCTTGAATACCAGGCATATAAGTCAGATGACCCTTTTGTGCTGTTCCAGTAACCATTGTTGTTGGAACTTTATATATGTTATATAGCCATACCCTACCACATAATATGTTGAATAAACATATTTTTTTATTGGATATTACAAATACCTAGAGTTATGTAATTTGCATGACATAGATTGACAATGGATCATAGTATAACCACATAAATATGCATTACTATGGAAAATTTACAAAGGCAAGGTTAACAGAATCAGTTGCAATTTGTTAAGAGCTCAAAGAGAGAGGCAACTACAGTATAGGATCGTTAATATTCTGATTGAGACGACGCAGAATACACATATCACAGTATTTCACATTGATCACGACCAAATGCAATGTTCATACCAAGCCCCAAACATCACAGTAAATTCCCATATAGTCACACATCTGAAAATTTTCAAGTTGTACCATTTCACAAAGGTTCTACCATAACAAAGGTTCCTCTTCCCAATTCCCAGCAACCAAAATACCCACTTTTGCTCCAGAAACATAACACATTTGATGGCCGCTTACCTTCAGATGGCAAAAATGGCAAGTGGCTTTGGACCTGAGAGGAATCCTGTCTTCAACCCAATTGCTTTAACAAAACCTGAGAGGAATGTCAAGATTTAGCATCACATGATAATTCATAAAGAAAATAAATGGGAATCCACTAAAATGAACTTGGTAAATTGATGGTGAATGAAATAACCAATATATAGATTACAGAAGCATTGTATTGCAATTTACTACACATGATAGAAGGTAATCTGTAGTTCTGTTTATTTTTCAAAGCCACTCAAAAAAGATGAAAAGGATACTACCATAATTCGCCCACTATACTGCTTGGAGAGTAGGTTTTGTTAAGCTTCTTGTTTTAGAATAGAAAACTATCCAGTTAGCTTGGAGAGAAGGTTTTGTTAAGCTTCTTGTTTTAGAATAGAAAACTATACATAACTTGGTGTCATTGGTCATTAGGCTGACCAAAATTTACCGGGTTTAAGGACTATTAACTCATCTTTTGTGATTGCATCTGGAATTTAGATCAGTAGAATCAAATTTGACCATATTGGTTGCTTCATGATTGCCAAAACCTGTCCTGACAAGAATATAAGTTGCTTCATGACAAGTATATTCTTTAAGAAAGTTTATCAAAACCTCACCCAAATTCAGTCAACATTTTGTTCAGTTTGCCTTAAAGTTATGATTTATGAGCTCTGAGTTCAACAATGGATGTTATTATGTGCATAGTGATTGATATAGAATTTCTTGAATGCCAGGCATATAAGTTAGATGACCCTTTTGTGCTGTTCCAGTAACCATTGTTGTTGGAACTTTATATATGTTATATAGCCATACCGTACCACACTCGTAGCAAAAGGGTGTATCTAATTATTAATCCCTGACGTACTGTTCCAGTTATAGTCAGAAATGTTCTCTGAATGCCCCATTGACTAAATAGGGGACACTATTTTTGCTCTTTGGAAGAACATGGTGCTTACTGGTATTCCTAGAATCTGAACATGATCAACCGAACAGGATATTCTGTTATGTTATCAGATATGTATGATCTGTATAGTGCTTGCTTCGATAAAGCTGGGGTGTGCTTACTTTGATAAAGCTGGGGAATAGAGTTCATTTTGAAATTTGGCTGCAATAGATATTCAAACTGCCTCATTTTGAACTTGAACATTATGGATATACATATGACCAATTGCATTCTGCATGCAGATCTGACTGGTTTCTCTACAACTAACATATGTTTTGCTTGCAGAGAAACAAATGGGACTTTTTTGTGTTTCTTTGTATGGGGACAACTACGTCCTTTCTGGGTGCAGACAAATAAATCTGGTGTTGGCTACTCATTTTGTTGAAATTCTGCCACAATTTAAGGAAATACTATGCCCATAAGAATCTCAAAGAACATAGAAGAAAAGAAATCCAATTTAACTATGCACCAATTGGATTTTAATGTATCAACTGCCTCTATCTGTTCTAATGTATCATTGAACAAAATTCTCCAGAAATTTTAGGTTTATGCATTGATGAGGAAGAGAAAGTCTCAGGTTAAATATAAAGAGAACAAAATCTAATCTATACAATAAAGTAAGAATTGTGTTATTGAATAATACGTAAGTTGTTTACAGAAAATCACATGGAAGGTGACCACAAGAGCCATTTCCTTCGGTGCACACTACAAGTTACAATAAAGTATCATGTGAACTCAAAATTATTATAGGGCATTATTTATTGTATACTTAAAAAGGTTGATGAAAACTATTACATACTTAAAAAACCCATATAAGCTCTGCAGGTCTTGAAGGTGCTGAGGCGTTCTTCTACCAAAAATGATATAGTTCACAAAAGTATCATGTTCACTGTGTTCCCTTTGTTTGCAGTAGTTTAACTGGGCTCCTTGTTATTTAATTATTATGGGGTTTGCAAAACCATCATTTGTTGACCATCATAATTAGCAGTTGATGAAGCATGGGCTAACAGATGTGAAATTTACTTTGGATCATGAATATAGAAAATGGTTGAAATCCCTGAAATAACTAAACTTTGTGTGGCCTCAACATAGGTCCATGACCATATATACTGTCTTTTCTCCAAACTAACAGTGTAGTCTAGCTTTTGAGTTTAAACAGGTAAATAAATTCTCAAGTTAACCGCAATATGTGAACAAAAAACAGATCAGAAATCATAGTGTGTTATACAATAAAGTAAGAATTGTGTTATTGAATAATACGTAAGTTGTTTACAGAAAATCACATGGAAGGTGACCACAAGAGCCATTTCCTTCGGTGCACACTACAAGTCAATGGAAATTGGACATGATGCCTAGAAAAAACTTTACTAAGCTGAGTGGATCCACGAACTGAGGGTGTGACACTCTGTTTTGTCCCAGTGCTTCAATTTTTCTCAAATCGTCATTGCAATGATGGTAAGGCACATGATACATGGCCACATAACAGGTAGTTTACCAAAGCAAAACAATAATTAACAAGATGTGCTAAATCAAAAGAAAAACATAGAAGATTAAGATTGTTGGAGCATATACTGTCTTTTCTCCAAGGGAACATATCTGGTGCAAATAAAGTTTCGGTGCAAACTCGGTGCAACCTAACTAACAAAAGTTTCAAAAAATTCTGAAAAAAATCATAGATGTACATCTCAGCTTACCCCATCTACATATAAAATTTCATGATCAAATTCGTCTTGTGCTAGAAGTTACAAAAAAACAAACTTGATCATGAACAGGAACAGTTCCTGTTCATGATCAAGTTTGTTTTTTTAATTACTCTTAGCACAGGACTTGAAGGGAGTGCCGCCATGCCCGCGCTGCAGCTGAAGACGACATGGGGAGGCGTCTGGAACGAAGCTTCGGAATTTGGGGTTTCGTGGGGAACGAATCGTCTGGGAAATTTCGAGAAGGCCGGTTCAGTTTCGCAGATCTCTTGATTGGGGGAGACGCGGCCGGGGGAGGGGGAGGGTTGTGGGGGTAGATCTCCAGATCGGGAGGGACACGGCGGTGGGGGATCTCCGGATCGTGAGAGGCGCGGCGGACTGAGGATTGCGCCGGTGGGGTGGGGGGATCGTGAGCACGGTCAGTGGCACCGGGGTGGAGGGGATGCGTGGGGGTGGGAACGGGAGGGAGCTGCCGGGGCGAGGGATCTGTGGGGGCCGAGAGGAGCGGGAGAGGATGCACCGCAAGCGAGCCGGGTGGAGCGTGGCGTGAACGCCGGGGTGGAGGGGATGCGTGGGGGTGGGATCGGGAGGGAGCTGCCGGGGCGAGGGATGCGCGGGGTGGGGGGCATCGAGAGGGAGCGGGGAGAGGGATGCACCGGTGCAAGCCAGAGTCGGTGGAGCGTGGCGTGAATCACGAGGGAGCGGGGGGTGTTTCTGTAAAATTTCGTGGTGGAGAACGGACCAATCACCACCAACTCGAAATTAGAAATAGTAGAGATATAGGATATGTCTGACATTGCAAAGAAAGAATTTGTTGAGTTTGCCCTGAATGGCAGCAACTACTTGGGCAATGAATGCCAAGATTAACTTGACAGCTCGATCCCTTGGAGCCACAATTTCCCAGCCTGAAGCTGGTGCTCCTGCTCTCCCTGAGTTACCATCTCCATACGGACCTGAAGACCGAATATCCCATAGGGGAGGATGATTTCGTTAGGGATGAGCTAAAAGTATTCTAGAAGAATAAAGAAAGGTATCAGGAGGACGATATAAATGATTTATATGGAGACATGGAGTAGTCTCCCAGTTTTTCCTTTTGAGTCGATGTTAGATTATCCTTTAGAGTCTCTCTAAGAGCCTCATTTATCAGTTTAATCTTTGTGTTCCTGAATGAACAATGGTTTACGCTCCTATTGAGCGATTATCAGTCAAATTTAATAAAGTTTGATTTCCCCAGTATATTAATTTAATTATGCTATGTTTGTTATATATTATTTGTTCCTGATGCAACAATTGTTTGATTGATAAATCATATTTCTAATATAGAACAAAGTATAATCCGATAACAGAGGAGAAAATCTGTCTAGAAGACAGCTATACCACACTAAGTGAATTGGAATTATTATGACTATCGCTAGAAGCGATACTCTCATAGTTGGCACTAGAAGAATGCCATATTATACCCTGAGTCCAGTCGCACTCTTTTAAGTTTTAAAACATTGGTCTGAATCGTTTCCTTACGGAGACAAAGAATGAGAATGGTACAGAATACCTACTCATGACTAAGTTTAATGGGTATAATTAACGTGTGGTTAAAAGGCTTCATTCGTTCTCCTCCGGGTTATATTATGCATATATAAAACCTGAAGTTTGTGTTGCGATAAAAACCCAAGAATATTAAGATCTAGCAGATCGACTGGGTTATCTCGAGTTGAATATTATAGGAAGTATAATTATAATTCTGCTGGCCATAGCATAAAGATTTTTCTAGAGCCGAAGTTTTCTTATGCCCTGGTTGTGCTAAAGAAAAGCTCATTCTTAAATCTTCTTACCTAAAAAGTTAGAAAGGAATCACTGAATTTCCTGGAGAAAATTCAAAGTGATATTTTGTGGACCTGTTCAACCCCTGTCGAGCCCTTTCTAAGAAATTTTATGGTACTAATAGATGTTTCTACTAGATGGTCCTATGTAAGTCTCTTATCTACTAGGGACCATGCTTTTACCAATATTAATTGTCCAAATTATTAAGTTAAGAGCCTACTTTCCAGAAGAAAGGATCAAGTCCATTTTCAAATAGGTAATGCTGGCGAGTTTATCTCAAAGCATTTAATGATTATTATAAGGCTTCGAAAATTAATGTAGAGCATCTTGTACCTAATGTCCACACTTATAATGGCCCTGCAGAGTCATTATATTAAAAGAACAAAACTTATCATATTGCTTGGCGCTCTTGCGAATAATTGGCTTCCCACCGTTGTTGGGGCCACGCGATCTTTATATCTTGCGGTAATAATTCAACTCGCACCAAGCGCATATTATGAAATTCCCCGTTGCAGAGATAGTGCGTGGAAAAGAATTAAGTATTTCCCATCTGCGAAAATCTGGTCAGATCAGATACATGCCAATCTCTCCACCACAGCGTACAACCATAGGACCTCACCAGCAGTTGAGGATCCATGTAGGTTATGAATCTCCGTCATATATTAAAATACCTAGAGCCTATGACAGGGGATCTGTACATGGCTCGGTACGCTGATTATACTAAGGACATTTTTCGGTATTAGGGGGAGATAAGTACCACATTTCAGAATGCTAGTCCTTAGATCCACGCACTGGAAAGATCGAACTTGAAGTTCAAAGGATAATGAATCTGAAATAAATAAGCTAATAATCTGCCAAATACCTTCACTGGTCATAAGGGAGTAAAAGATCTCATATACCTATAGTATATGCACCTGAAAGAGTAGAAATACCCTAGAAGGATATTGAACCTACTCTTGACCCTCATGATAAGAAGAGGGGGAGGCCTCCAGGTGCACGGGACTCAATTCCATGGAGACGTCCGCAGAAATAGAGAACCGAACAAATGAGAATACTACCTGTGACAATAGAAGAAGCTCAACCTGATGTTGAGAAAATCCCTAAAGTGAGCCATTCTGGAGATGGTAACATCCCTAAAGTGATTCATCTTGAAGATGATAACCCCAGCGTATATTTGTGCGCACAATTCGACGTTGGAAAGTCGGAACACCCAGACTCCCTCGTTATGGGAAATCACGAGGAGCTGGAAGAAATTATATAGATGTATCCCCGAAGTGATGCAGGAGAAATGAATAAAAGAAAGACTACAATTGTTGACATATATTTGCCTCTAAAATTGCTAAAAACTGGATCCAGATCCAAAGTCCATGGCAGAGTGCCAGAAGCGCTCAGATAGGGTCAAAAGAAGCAATTGAGGCGCTTAATAATAAGAGGAAAGTTTCGGTCTGTTGATGAATATTTCCCAAAGTGATTCCCTGCAGGATCAAATGGGTTTTTCATCCAGAAGAGAAATGAAAATACCCAGGTGGTGAGATATAAAAAGCGAGGCTTGTAGCACAAGGGTTCACGCAGAAACCCGGCATCAATTACGATGAAACATATTCTCCTGTAATGTGTGGAATAACGTTCCGATATCTAATATCAATGGCAGCTGGCTTAAATTTAAAAATGCAGTTGATGGATGTGGTGACCGCATATTTATATGGGTCACTGGATTCGGACATTTATATGAAAGTCCCTGAAGGAATAAAAGTCCGGATCCTAATAATCGCAACATGTATAGCGTCAAACTGCAGAGATCGCTATACAGATTAAAACAGTCGGGAAGAATGTGGTATAACCGGCTTAGTAATTTCCTCCTGAAGAAGGGATATTCTAATAATGATGATTGTCCCTGTGTGTTCATAAAGAAATCCCAGAATGGATTCTGTATCATCTCAGTGTATGTCGATGATCTGAATATCATCGGAACCACAGAGGAGATAAAGGAAGCGAGTGCTTACCTCACGACGGAGTTTGAGATAAAAGATTTGGGTAAACCCAAATTTTGCTTAGGCCTGCAGCTAGAGCATCTCCCAGAAGGAATTCTTGTTCACCAGTCGTCCTATACCCGAAAGGTATTGGAAAGGTTTAATATGGATAAATCACATCCCTTGAAAACCCCCATGGTCGTAAGATTCCTTGAAGTGGATAAAGACCCTTTCAGACCGAGGATGGAAGATGAGGAAGTCTTAGGACCTGAAGTCCCATATTTAAGTGCTATTGGAGCACTCATGTACCTTGCGAACTGCACAAGGCCTGATATTGCATTCGCAGTAAATTTGCTAGCAAGATATAGTTCAGCTCCAACCAGAAGACATTGGGCTGGTGTAAAGACTGTACTCAGATATCTCTAAGGTACTCAAGATCTTGGGTTGTTTTTCCAGAAAAACCAAGTTGACCATGGTGGGATATACGGATGCTGGCTATCTGTCTGATCCCCACAGTGCCAAATCTCAGACTGGTTTTGTGTTTCTCTGCGGTGGTACAGCTGTTTCCTGGCGGTCTTGTAAACAGACCCTGGTAACAACTTCTACCAACCACTCAGAGATTATAGCCTTGTATGAAGCCTCACGTGAATGTGTTTGGCTGCGACGTGTGATTACCCATATCCAGAAGACATGTGGCCTTAACACCGTCGATACCCCCACAATTATTTATGAAGATAATTCTGCTTGTGTTGCACAAATGAAATTGGGTTATGTAAAGAGCAACATCACGAAGCATATTGCTCCTAAATTATTCTATCCTCACGAACTCCAGAAGAGTGGTGAGATAAGGATCATGCAAACTAAGTCATGTGAAAATCTCGCAGATTTATTCATTAAGTTCTTGCCTAAATCCACATTTCAAAGATATGTTAAAGGCATTGGAATGAGAAGACTTAGAGAGATGCTGAGTTCAGGGGGAGAAAACCCTTGAATCATAACCCTTATTGCGATCCTGAAGATCCTTGTAACACCCCGAAGCCCAAACGCGCCACGGATGCTACCAACCCTCTAAACTATTAAGACCGGCTTAGAAACTAAGCCACCGAAATTTACAAAATTTCGGCATGACCTCTCTAGAACAGAGGACATCCACTCAGCAGACAAAAGAATGATAGCAGTCATAATGTATCAACCACTCAAAATAGGAAGAAACATACTAGCAGGTCCTTAGTTAATCAATCAAATCCCCCAATAGAAGTTAAGAAACTCCAACACGACAAACAACATAGTACAACCTCATTAATTACATCCAGAATTATTGAATTTGCTAATAAATTGTTGGAGATCGAATTCGATGCACGTGATACTACTCCCAACCGCATTTAATCGACTTCAAGGTACCTAAAACAGAAGCAAACAAGTGTGAGTCCAAGACTCAAAGAAAGTGCAACAATAATAAAAAGGTAATGGATTCAATCAAGTACTTGTAATCTAGAATTTAATATAGCCATTATTAAATGGAAATCAACCAATAAAAGAAGCAATACTAACTCCACTTACCACAACCAATTCGAAAACATAACTAAATCTTACCCTCGCCTCAATAAGACATTTCCGGATGAGTCCGCCTCGAACCTCAACTCGTTCTTCCCATTCTCATCAATCCCATTTATCAGTTGCAATACACAATGCAATGGAATGTATTTATGCTTTCATACTCAAGTGCACAAGACATACAAAAGAAGAATCTTATATCCATACATCACAATCAACTAATTAAACATGATTCCTCATCGTAAATGCAATACAAATGCAAAAAGGCCATTCAAAAGCAGAATATCATACCCATACATCACAATCAACTCATTAAACATGATGCCTCATCATAAATGCAATACAAATGCAAAAAGGCCATTCAAAAGCAGAATATCATACCCATACATCACAATCAACTCATTAAACATGATGCTTCCTTGTCAATGTGAAGCAGATGCAAATATGCTTGCATGTTCATATGTTCATTTCATTTCACAATTCTCATGCGCATGATGCATCATGCATGCTCATCTCCTCTTTTTAGCACATACAGGTATGGCCGAGTGCACACCCGTCGGTGTGCACCCTCTCATTCCCCTTCCACCCCGTGGTGGAGGGCGCCTACTCTTACTGACTCGCTCCCGTACAACCACGTATACGGGACTACGAGGTAGGACTTTCGCACTCACTACATGTGAGCACAGAGGCCCGCATCAGAATGGGTCACCTCTTCCATCATGAATGCACAAATACAAATGACATAACAAATTTGCGAACTACATTTATTTCTCACATTTGTATAGCCATAGCCAAATACATAAAACATCAGCCACTTCTCACATCCATAAATTACCCTTCACATTATCGACATTCATAATCACATCCTCAACAATCATATTCATACTCACATCACCAATACTCGAGTAATTACTAATTCCATCTATCTTGATCATAACTTAAACCATTTTTTTGCAATCAAATTCCATACTCCATCCACACATTCATTTATCATCAATACTTCATACAAAAAACCATAACCTTTTATCATGAACACGAATTGAACCATTATACTTGACTCAAAACTCATGTCTTTGATATCAATAACACCCTAATCCTACTAGTGAGCACCAGCATGGAACATAAGTTATCACAACAAATCACAAAGACAAGGCACATCATTCTTCAATGTAGCACACATAGCAAATAAACAAGGATGCACATGCAAAATTTCATTCTCTAATGTTATTCATAAGTATTCACATAGCCTACCCATACTCGTGTTGTCCGTATAACCACAACAAGCATTAGCGGTACACATATCAAATCAATCAAGACATTCAATCTACAATTCACAAAGTTCAATCAATTGATGCACTTGCCTTCAACTTCTCGAGACGGTGTGGCGAGACGAGGTTACCACACCTGGGGTCACACCACCTGCACATGGATATAACTCACTCAAAAACATGCCCATAAATCAACACATGACTCATACTAAGCCGGCTTCGCAACCGACTCGTAAAACCTGAAAACAGAAATCTGCCAACCTGGGACAGCACTCGGTAAAATAGGCATAACTTTCAAACGGATGAACGAAACTTAGCGATTCTGGACTTCATTGAAAGGTAATTCGATTATCTACAACTTTTTCTATAGACGACCGACCGGGAAAAGCACCGATTATTCCCAGATTTGCGACGAACTGCAAACAGCCGCAAAAATACTTCGCTCTGGACAGCACGCGGTAAAATAGTCATAACTTTTAAATGGCTGAATGAAACTTGATGACTTTGGTCTCTATTGAAGGGTAATTCAATTATCTACAACTTTCGTTATAGCCAAACCCCCAAGAAATGCTTGGAGAATTTTCGAACAGCAGCTCTAACAGGAGGCAAAAATCTGCTCGAAACTGAAATTTCAAATCACTCTAGTTTCTCAATCCCTCAACTAAATACTTGTCAAAAGCAAGAACCCTAGTCAAGCATTTCATCAAACACCATGCATGCAAGCAATCTCACCCCCAAAATTTCTAGGGTTTTTACCTCAATCCTTCACATGGAGAGAAGAGGGAGGTGGAGTAGGGCTGCCTTGAGGGGAAGGAAGGAGCTCGCCGGCCTGCGGAAGGGGGGGGGTCGCCGGAGCAAGGCCGGAGGCACAGGGCGGCACGCCGGCGAAGAACTGGCCACGGCGAGGAGGAAGGGAGGGCGCTGCTGCCACTGGCTGCCGGTGCTGCTGCTCCTACCGAATCTTCTTCTTTGCTACCTTCGCCAAATAGGAACCGGCATGGGGCGCCCGGCCAGGAGCAAGGGCGACCAGCCTGGGCACGCCAACCAGAAGGGGAGGGGGAGGGATTCGGCAGGGGTGAGGGGAAAAAGGCAGCCCCCCTGAAATGAATCTCAGCCGCATGATAAAAGGAAGAGAGAGAGAGAGAAGTTAGGTGAGGGGGAAATTTCCAAAAAAAAAAAATCCCCTCCTACAAGCAAAGTCCAATTTTAACCATTAGCGCGAACCAAATAATTTAAATTCTTGGCGCGAAATGACGATTAACAAGAAAACAAACTTGCCGCCAACTATACGGCTCGGAAAAACACCTTTTATCCGAAAACTGACGGAAGAAATCCAAAACTTTTAATAAAAGCTTCATTTGCACAACAATAAATAATTCGTCCCGAATAAACATCCTCGACTCACGAAGAAGAAATTCATTTCCGACCGAACCCTAGCAATTGAGATCTTCGGTATTACAATCCTAATAAACCCTGAAGGTAATAAGTTGTACTCTTTTTCCATTTGTGAGTTTTCCTGATGTTTTCTCACATAAAGGCTTTTAATGAGGCAACTAGTGCAACATAGCATGCGAGTGCAATGTTCTCTTTTCTCCATCTCTTTTTTCCCACTGGGTTTTTGAGTGGAATTTTTAACGAGGCATATGCATTACGCGGTATTCGACCAAGGGGGAGTGTTGTGAGATAAGGAAACCTAAACCAAATATGGTTAGGACTCTATCTCTTCCTAATGTGGTCGAATCCGAACTCTCTCTTTCACCGCTATATATATCGGGTGCCCCCTCATTGTAAACGATAAATCAATAAAGCGAGAGAGAATTCCACCCCTACATTGTGTGCTTATTGTTCTTGCTCTCGTGATTGTATCTACTATTGGTGATTGTTCGTTGGCGTTCTTCGACGTTTTACAACAGGAATATCTCAAGCTATTAGACGGTAACCTCCTAAATTTGGATGCGAATCCTAACAAAATATCCAAAACTGATTCCAAATTCGAGCGAAAGATATCCGGTCTCCCTGCGGCGGCAGGCGATCTGGTTCTGGTCTGGGTCAGTGCTTGGCATGTCTCTTGATAATGAACTGGCAGCGGCGCTTTCCCTCGTAATTTACGCATCTCTCTCAGCTTGCGTAAGTGCTCCATCTCTATTTTTTTTACGTAAACTGGGTTGATACGATGTCATGTAGTAATAACTGCTGTTTCTGAAGATGCAGGAGGCTCCAAGATCAATCAACCCTCTCTCTAAGATTTCTCTCGTCGATCTGCCTGCCAAGATTTACAGAAATAGATGGTGGAATTAACATCGTCATCTCGTTCTCTTACAAAGTATAGGAGAATGCACTGTTCGTCTTACAAGATTAATTGAAGTTTGATCATTCAAGCGTTGAGATACCCCTGCATATATACATGTTCTGGCCATCCAATAAGGTAGGGAGGTGCCAATTCGATCCATTAATCGCACCAATAATAAAACAGATAAGATAGCAAGTTACAAAGTCAAGTCGAGTGCTTCGTCTACATGACAAATTATTGATTTAGCACTCCATCTGATCTGCTGACGTCCATGGTGAAGTTGAGAGCAGGCAGCTTAGCTAGTGAGAGCAGAGCAGCAATCCCTATCAGCAGTACTATCTAATCTATCTAGCACTTGTTCCCAGAAGTGACCACTTTTCTGACTCTTTGGGACTTTTTTTTGTTGTTGCAAATCTAAGGGCATCCGTAATGGTGCCTAGTCAGCTATCTATAAGAAGTCCATATCAGTATCTATCCTATGTGGCAAGCAATTAAATGAAGAGAGAGAGCGCTGCTATCTATAGATCTGTAGATTGTCTATTAATTAAATGAAGAAAGAGAGAGAGAGAGCACTCTATTAATTAAAAATAGCTATAGACATCTATATAGATTCACCATTGCAAGAGTTTACTATAGCATGGTATATAGATGACATGGATCTTACTATAGAGAGCAATTATCTTTAACCATTGCGGATGCCCTAATATTATTTCGAACGCAATTGCAAAACCAGCTCTCTCCTCACCATGGGAGGTGTCTCCCGCGCTCGTTGGCTACAACAGGCCATCCCACGACATGTCGTTGCCTCTATGCCCAGCACCCACTGCTCCTGTGCTCCCCGAGGGCAACAGCACAGTTCCTACGCTTCTTGGGCACGGCAAGTGACAGGTATCGCCTATCGCGTGTTTTGCGGTGAAGAAGAGAACTAGATTTGCAATTGTGTTCGAAAGAAAGCTATATTTACAGGAAAAGGTTAAGGTGACAAGGTCTACAAAAATGAGAAATTCTTGTCTCCATCAGTCGTTTTGAACTCTGTTCTGCTCTGCTTTACTCGTGGAGTGAGCCAGAGACTGAGTACTGAAACTTCACTTATATATTACACTATGTTATGGACCGGCTACCACAGAATACAGATTACAAGAGTTTTGGCTGATTTGGGGAAGAATCAGAGGAGAATGGGAGGAAGAAGACTCCAGAATAGAGAAAGCAGAATTGAGGAAGAGGAGTAGCACTTTTCTTCTGTCATTCGATGCCTTCATCGTAATCTGCGTCTTGTTTTTGTAGTGCCTTCCCTTCACACCCGAGTGGGCAGCGTGAGAGCCCACCTCATGCCCATCCAATAGCCCGCCTTCCAAGGCCCTCGTCTGTGACATTCCTCCTCCTTGAATTTCGGCTTATCCCCAAGCCGATGATAGCAAACCATAGACTGGCGGGGCACCGCCTTGGACAAAGAAGCGACACGGTGAGGAGCCTCGATGGTGATGGTGGCGTCAGAGCAAATCGACATGTCCGAATTGATGGCAGCCTTGATCTTGTCGATGTTGAAACTAGCAGCCCTTCCACCGGTCTACACTCAAGCAACATTACTTGGTTTGAAGCCCCTATATTCCTCCCTCCAAGAGAGATATATAACGTGGAATAAAGATTTGAGCATGTCTTCGGAGAAGATCCTCTTTGAGAACAATACCCAAGGATTCCTTGTAATATGTAGCGTGTATTGCTCATTTGTGTATATATCAAGCAAAGGCACTGCATCTTCACAAAGGTCTGAGAGTCCTCAAAGGCATTCGTGAATCGCTTGTTAGGTATCCACCATCTACCCACTAATCAACTTAATATATGAACAAGGTAGTGGAGCGCCGACACGGCCAACAGATGTGTCATCGTACTCGAAAAATGTCCCTCCAAAGACAAGTTTCAATCGACCATACCCTTGCCCTATTGGAGCCCCAAGGCATATGCCGATAAACCTCTCGAGTATTTTCGGACGGGGTGCTCCACCGAGAGTACAAAGCGCATCTTTCCTCCCAAGATCTGCACGCACCCTTCGAAGATGAGCATATCCCACAACATTTTCTCTAATTCCCATGCACCCAGCCAACTTCCATTGATAGCAGCTAGCCGGCGTCTATAGCCAATATCAAATAATTTATTCGCTACACCACCCTTTGCATCCACCTTTTTCCTCACACCATCACGAACACGATCAAGTATAGCAGGTACAGCAGTCATCAGTGTTGGCTGCAGCGCAGAAGCATCACCAAGAGTTCCCCTTTTTATTTTGTTTGATGTGTCAGTCAGGAACGAAGGTGATCCATACCCTATGGACACCCCAACAACAGCCATAAGTGCCTCAACTGCCAACTCAAGAATGTGTGCAAGCGGAAGGTAGGCCGAGTATATATCCTTTCTGCCGAGTTCAGGCACAATGGTCATTACTGCCGAAAATGTAGCCAGGACATTGCGATGTGTCATCATAACTCCCTTGGGCAATCCAGTGCTACCACTTGTGTACATTATCACAGCGACGTCAGATGGGAGAGGCATGTTTGCGTCAACAGGTGCTTCGTTTCCTAATCTATCTACCTCCTCAAATGACTCAATTATCCAGCTAGTGCTGTTTTGAGCTAGGGAAACTTCAGTTGAGATGCCTTCCTCATTGATGTAGATGACACACTTGACAGTGTCAAGTTGCCCACTTATATCAATCAACTTTTTTAATTCTTTCTGACCACATACTAAAGTAGTGACCTCCGTCTCATTTAGTGAGTGGCACAACGCTCCCTCCCCCAAGGAGGCATAGATGGTGACAACTGTAATATTTTGTCTGAAGCATGCCTGCAGTGCAATCTGCCACTCAGCCTGTGTCTCAGCAAAAATAGCCAAGCGCTCACTCCTCTGGTGGCCTAATCGAATTAGTCCAGATGAGAAGTTGCAAACGCTCTGCAAGGCCTCAGCGTAACACTTCCACTCATACTCCCCCAGATGAAGCTTCTCAAAGGACCTCCCATCAGATGCAAGTTCCGTCTCCCTTGAAATGAGCTTCCTGGTGCCAAGGAGTGGCATGTAGACAAACTCCCTGCAAGACTGCTCAAACAGCCAGTGTGTTTCAACAGGGTGCTCAAATCGATAGTTACAGATCGCAAAGCCAGGCTCTCTGCCCACATCAACCGGCACGGCCCTCTTCTTTTCAATGTTTCTCCTTCTCTGGAGCAGCAGAGAGACCGCGATGGGGACAAGAAGGCCAGCAAAATAAGGATTCATACTTCTGCAAGGGCCGGCCCAGCTGCTCGCATGCTCCTCCTACGGCGGCGGGGGATGTGGCGGCGGGCGGTATCGCCGTCTCGGCCGCCGCCGGTGAGGTCAGTCTTGACCCGATCACGAGGGACGTGGTCAGCCTCAAGGTCAGCATGCTCGGTGATTTCCTGATGGACAAGACGCTGGCAGTTCGGGGCGCTAGGATTGCCTTCAGCATCTGGTTTGGCGGGTTGTAGGTGATGTCGAGGCTGCTGTTGACAGTGTCAATGAGGATGCCACTCCTCGGAGGCATTTCCTCAAACACTTGGCGCGCACCATCCTTGGAGTTGAGGGCTATGGACAGCCATTCGAGCCGCTGGCCAGAGTCGCTCTTTGGCTCCCGCCGCGACGCCCATCCCATCGGCTTCCGGTAGCAACTTCCGCCGCTGGCCGTCCCTCCGCGCACCATCCTCCTCATGGTGCCTCCAGCCGCTCTCCGGTCTCCTTCGCGTTGTCACAATCCCCGTCATGGCCAAAGCCCGCATCGGCCACTTCGTGGAGGCCCAGATCCTGGAGGCCATCGGCGTGGACGACGTCGATGAGAGCGAGGTCCTTCCCCTTGCCGACGACGCCCACCACATCAGCAAACACAGCTTCCGCGTCCCCTTCGTGTGCGGCTGCCGCAACCTTGGCGAGGCCCTCCGCCGCATTCGCGAGGACGCCGCCATGACCCGCACCAAGGGCGAGGCGGGCACCGGCAACGTCGTGGAGGCCGTCAGCCTCGTGCACTCCGTCATGGGCGACATCCGCTCCCTCCGTGGCATGGACGACGACGGGGTCTTCTCCTACGCCAAGCGCGTCGCCGCCCCCCACGACTTGGTCATGCAGACCCAGCCGCTCGGCCGCCTCCCGGTCGTTCAGTTCGCGGCCGGCAGGATGGCCACCCCTGCCGACGAGCTCCTCAGTGGTGGCAGCCACCATGGATTGCCCTCTGCGCAACTCGACAAGCAGCTTCTCGCATAGCTCGATGATCCGGTCACTTTTCGCAATTGCTCTCTCAAAAGCGTCCGCCATGGCTTGGATCGAAGGCTCTGATACCAATTGTTATGGACCAGCTACCACAGAATACAGATTACAAGAGTTTTGGCTGATTTGGGGAAGAATCAGAGGAGAATGGGAGGAAGAAGACTCCAGAATAGAGAAAGCAGAATTGAGGAAGAGGAGTAGCACTTTTCTTCTGTCATTCGATGCCTTCATCAGAATGCTGCGTCTTGTTTTTGTAGTGCCTTCCCTTCACACCCGAGTGGGCCGCGTGAGAGCCCACCTGCTGCCCGGTCCAATAGCCAGCTTCCAAGGCCCTCGTCTGTGACACACTATTAAGCGGTATTTTTAAGCTAGTTAGTGGTTCGTCAATTAAGCTTAATTTATTTGCTTCATATGTAGTTAGTACTTACCTGATGCTACTAGCTTGTACTCCCTCACTCTAAGTTTAAGACATATTTTTTCTCGTCATATAGAATAAAAAAATATTGAAAATGACTAAATTATCCATAATTATTATCACTAAGTGTTATATTCAACATATGCATATAGAAAATATAAAATAAAGATGGATATTTATTAGAGGCATATAGGGAACATCACACGAATTTTCTATTGAATATAAAATATATATTGCATTTATAGATAAGACTATTTATAAAAAACGTCTTATAAACTTCAACAAAGAGATTATTAGTTTTAGGCTGGGTATGTACACAAAAGGAAAGTAGCTTTTTTCTCTCTCTTTTCTTAAGTCTAATCTATGCCTCTTAAATGGGTGTACTTCACCATTCTTTTTTTTTCTTCTTTTACTTCCTTCTTTCAAGGATCTGTATGCTGTCTGTCTTCCCTCAGATTAAGCGAGAAGAAAGCCCACCTTCCTTAATTAATAAATAAATAAGTACCTTTGCTCCCAATGTCTCTGGTTCCGCCAGACACCCCCAAAGGTCCGGCTCATAAAGTTTGAGGTTTATGCTTTTCTATTCCCTTCTTGTGTTGTGCTTTTCAAGGCAATTATATGCGGTGGTAAGGTTTTTGAGATTTGTTCGCGAGTGAGACACCTGAGGTAACTTTGAGACTTCAAGGCGATTATATGCGGTTGTAATTAAGGATGATTATCTGTGTTGTCCTGTAGGGTAACCTTTAAGGTTTTGAAAGACCATGTGAAAGTTTATCCTTGTTAGTGATGAATTATTGACTTGGTTTGAATATGTAGCGCTCAAGTTTGAGTTGATTTGAATTCTATTTTGAATTTAAAGTAATTTGAGGTGTTGTCTGTGTTGGGCAACACTACTGGTCTTGTAGGAGCAGGCCTGGTATGGCAGTAGTGCCAGCCGTCGGAGCTACCGGCCAAGCGCGCGGTAGTCCTTTTATAAAGAGGTGTTCCTCTGGGTTTTAGTATAGTGGTACTACCGGCATGCTAGGAGCAGTAGTGCTAGAGGAGCGGCACTACCGGTTCAAAGGCGTGATAGTTATTTTCCAGAGAGGGTACTCTTAGGGTTGCGTAGCAAGAGCAGTACTATCGGCCAACCAGGAGTGGTAGTAGCGACGCTGGATGGCGGTAGTGCCGACTTTCCAGTGATTTTGAGCTTAAGGTTTGCATTATGTGTTAATTAATGCATATTATTATGAATAGTACTATGTGATGTGTTTTTTGTCTGTGTAGTTACAGGACTTTGAAGCTAGGTCATGGTGAGGTAAAGGCGAGACCAAAACTAGACTAGAAAAGCTGAGATCCAGAATGGTAAGAGATGCCAGAAAACAATCGAGGCTGGGAGATGGTTCCAAGCCGGGAAAATAATGAATCTGAGTATGAAGCACTGATAAAGGACATGGTGGACAATGGCGTAGACCAAGACTAGGTTCAGGGAGGAGTTAAGGTTCAGAATAGTTAAAGAATCCGATATCGTCATGGTGAAGCAGAAAAGGACACGTGACGATCAAGTGACTTGAATCCGCTTGCAAGCAAGGACGGTTCGAAGGAGCCCGGATGCGTGAGATGCTTGGTGGCAAGTCATTTGGGCCATGTGGAAAATGCGAAGCATGGCGATGCTTCGAGGAGAAGGAAGACCGGTCATTAGGGCAAATTGGTAATTTGTCCAATACCAGTAGTCGAGGCGGTTTGGAAAACCGTGACGGTGGCCTAAGTGGTTTTGGCGTCTATGTGTTGGCGAAGCGAATTTGGTGTCTATGTGTTGGCCGCTTTGAAAACATGCTTGTGTGAGTGAAAAACCTGTTAAGAGTGTTGGGTTTCGGGTTAGCCCATGTAAAAAGTGGATGGTATCCACTTTATTGTCTAGGTTTAGGGTTAAGGTTTCCTTCACTATATAAAGAGATGTAGGGGAAGGAAAGATCTTGAAGCCTTATACTAAGAAATTAGGAGGTTTATGGTTTTCATAAGGTTTTAGTTTTTTTATGTGTGTGAGTGCTCCTTGGGAGCTTTGCCTTTAGGTGAGAGGCTTTGTAATCCATCCTCATTCTCTGAAATAAAGATCAAAATTTTTGCTCAAGATTTGTGTAATGTTTTGATATTCTTCTCTTTTGGTTCTTGATCTCTCCCTATTTGATTTCTTTTTTTCTTGATCTTGTGCTGCCAAAGATGAATGATTGATAGATGTGTCGTCGGTAGATCATCACCCAATCATCTAGGCAAGCTTCTTTCTTATCATCATTTTTTTTCAAGAAACTAGTTCTTGCTAAAGAATGAAGGATTTGAGGTAGATCTTGATCTTCCAAATTTGAGGGCAATCTCTTTGGTGTTCTTATTTGCTGGTACATGTGGTAGGTTATCTAGAATCATCTTGATCATTAAATCCCCATGAGCAAGCTCAGTGTGAAATTTTGGGTTTTGACCCGATTTTGATGCAATCTTTGGTATTTTTGAAAAAGGTCAAAACTTTGGTGTCAATTCTTACGACTGAAGGTTGGAATAGGTTCCTAACATCCTTGGAAAGATGTATACAAAGTTTCACGAGTTTTGGATCATCCAATCAAAAGCTATATTATTTTTTGGATTTGAACTCATACTGAAATTACTATTCATTACCTTATTTTTACTATTCATCCAACACTACCATTGCAGTACCCCATTAGTTTCGGGGTTACTGTTCATCCTGGTACTACTGGCTATCTAAGAGTAATAGTGCCACCCCATAGCTGATTTTCTCAAAAAAATTATTATTCCGTGCTTATTTGACCTAGTGAGGCTTGAGGTAAATTTTAATTTGTGATCATTCACCTCCGATCACCATTTCCGGTCCTCCAATTGGTATTAGAGTCTGATTTTGCTCTCTTTAGATTTTGACTATTCTCGAGAGCCATAGCATCAAACAAATATTCCACCAAGTCTCCAATCTTTTCTGGGGTGGATAATCCTTTTTGGAAATCCAGGATGAAGTCATATATTACTACTCAGGGTTGCATGATATGACAGAAGGTGAAACTCCCGTATGTTGTTCCTGCCGATGAGAATGTCAATGCCGCGAATATGGCTAACATTGAGGCAAATGCTAAAGCAAGAAACATCCTCATACAGGGGCTTAGCCACAGTAAGTATGACCAAATCTCCCACTTACGATGTGCACACCACATTTGGGTGCCCCTCGATGTTTACCATGAGGACTACACCAAAATCAAGACGATGAGAGAAGATCAGTACAAGCGTGACTACAACAAGTTTGAGTGGCATGCTGGGGAGTTCTTGGACAAGTGATTTGGTCATTTCACGAAGATTCTGAGCGATTTTCGAGTAGTTGGTATCACATACCTTGACTCGAATAATGCTCGCTACTTTTTCTGATAGCACTCAATCTTCGAGTTTAGGAGATGAAGGTGACCTCCATCAAGGACATCATAGACTTGTTAACCTTGACTTTTGATGGAATTTATTCTCGACTCAACACTCATGAGATTGACGTCGTCTCTCTCAAGACGAAGTCACAGTTAATGACCATGATCACCGATTCTGCTTTTGAGAGTTCTACTGTTTTTCCCTCTCCGCTCTTTGTGAGATGAGCGATGACCACCTTAAGATATTTACAGAAAATGAGCTCGCCCACTTAACCAGAAAGTTCTCCCACATATACAAGAGGGTGAGAGAGGAGGAAAGGTGGATCGATCACCTGCGTCGAGTGTGGTGACATCAACCACATTCAAGCAAACTGCTCCAAGCTAGAGAAGAGTAAGAATGACTATACCAATAAGAACCACAATAAGAAAGCTCTAGCCCATGATCCCACGTGTGAGAAGAAGTTTTGCAAATTCATGAAGAACAAGAAACTCTTCCACCGCGTCCTCACCTTACTCGACAATATCAATCTCTTCGACACCGAGACATGAAGCCACAACAATGGAAAGGATGATCCGCAAGGGAAGACCATGGGCGGCGATAACTTCATGGACATGTGCTTCATAGTTAACAACAATGGCATCAGCGATACTGTAGGATCGAAATAAACTAATATAGCAATCAGAGGGGGGGTGAATGATTGCGTGGAAGCCAAATTCAAATTTTTATGATTTTTTACACACCCCAATTTGGACTCAAATTGCTTGGTTCGTATTCAACAAAAACCTTATTGTGCCGGACTAAATTTTTACTTGCACGGCGGACCAAATTTCACGCCGGACCAAATTTTTATATGTACGCCGGACCAAACTTCACGCTGGACAAAAATATTTGCTTGTACGCCAGACCAAATTTTCATTGTGCCACCAAACAAATTCACGCCAGACCAGACTAGACAGACTAACTCATGCTCATTAAAATAGTGATTTTTGAAGATCCAACCATTAGATCGATGTGAAATTTTAACTGTAGAAACTAGATTCAATTCTAAAGCTAACTCATAAAGAATCAACTTGATCAGATTTATAGATCTTGAGATATTACCTTTGTAATATGATTGAATCAAATAATGATGGAAATTGTGAATCAATGCTGGACCAAAACGAAAATCAGCGTACAACACACCAAAATGCTAGGAAAGCAAGTCTTCTCGTCTAACATGCATGCACAACCACCAGGAAAACAAAAACACAAATAACAAGAACTCTCTGGCCACAAGACTCCAGACCCACTAGAAAATCATCAAGAAAAAAAATCTCTAGAAGTACTTCAGGAACTCAAGAAACCTACAAGCGCTGGATCTCCTAGGTATGAGGAATTTTTCCAAACGCGAGAGCTCAAGACGCAGGGACTCCAGACGCATCAATCTCAGGCACTTCTCGTTGCCAAAATCACAGCCGCATGCCGCAATGCACAAGACGCAATAAGCTTGGTCGCAAGAAGCAAAACGCTCAGATCGGAAGAAGGATTTTGATTTTTCTTTGTCTAATCTGGATACAATACTCCAAACAAAAAGAGTACAAAACCTAATTCCTCAGCGCTCACATAAACAGGAGACACCTCCCCCTATTTATACTGAGTAAACATAAAGAGATTGAACACAACTCCACTCCCAACATGGAAAGAGTACGTATACAACTCCACTTGGCCCAACATGACCAAAAAACAACTCTTCCACGCGTGTACAGCCCACATGCCATACTCACGTGACTAACCAGCCTCCATGTGCACTGTTCTCTAGCCCGAACGTCCCGCATGATATCCTCGACCACTAAGACTTCGATTCCTCCCTGAATCTAGTCCCGAACCTCAGTTTCTCCATGAACCTAGTTCCAGTCCCATCATCGACCACGTTCGCCCTCGAGCAACACCTGCACATGAATAAACAAGAAACGCATCCAAGCACAAGTCCACGACTTGACTCAAAGTCAATCTATACAACCACTCACACGAGTGCATTGCATCAAGCAAAACTATCATCATGCTATCACCAGCATATCAAACAATCATCTCAAATAGTACATGCACATACACAACACATGCTATAACCAAAATCACTTTGCAATGCCAATTTCATTGCTTAGCCAATTTTTCAGCACAAGATTTCACAGACACCAAGCTCTACAGTGAGTCAAATGAGGTACCTTCCTATGATGAGCTTAACGATGCATTTTGTAAGCTAGGGTGATTCCATACTAAAGCTAGGGCTCAGTGTTCTAAGCTAGAGAAGAAGGTAGATGACATGTCACAGGAGATAGCTTCACTTAGATCTTCTTTCTCCTATGATGATGATTGTGTGCTTTGTGATGCCATGCTTGTGGAGCTTGAGAACATAAGGACCTTGCATGATAGTGTGCTTTTTGAGGTAGAGGTCCTTAGAGAGAAGAATGCTAGTTGTAGTACTCATGATGCTATTTCTGCGGATGCTATTTTTCTTCATGCACATACTAGTCCTACTTGTGATAATTGCCCTAAATTGCTTGCTGAAATTGAGAACATGAGTGCTCACCTTAAGAAGCTATCTATTAGAAATGATGAACTTAAGAAATTTTCTTCTAAGGATCCAATCAGCTCATGTGAGGACTATAGGCAACTAAAACTTGACAATAATATTTTGAATGTCAAATGTGATGAACTTGCTATGGACCTATTAGCTAAGTCACAAGTTGCCTACGTTAGATGTGTTGATATTGAGGGGCACATCGGCAAAATCCATGATGAACTTAGGAAGAAATTAGAGGCCTAGACCACTAGAATTAGAAATACCAAGTGTGTATCTTATGAGGCCCTTAAGATGGAGGCAATCGTGCTTAGGGATAAAAATACACGTGCTGTTCGTTCTTTCTTATCTAGCTCTTCATTTTTTCCCTGTTCTTCATATCTCTCTTTTAGGAGTGTAAGTATCTTATGAGCACTCTTGAGAAGGTTGTAGGAGGTAAGAAACTCAATCTCATCCTAGACTAGTCCAAAATTAGTAGATTCAATCAAGGTTTAGGATTTGACTACTTGGAGTACACCCAGACACATCCTTCCATCGTTGTGTGTGGCTCCAAGAGTGGAAAGATTGTAGTTGCTCCTAGGTCGAGTACCACAGTGTTTCGCTCAACTGGGATTATCTATGGGATCTTTGACAAGAAGGTTGCTCATCTTGTAGCTTGCCTCTAGTAAGGTGAAGGATACTTGCACCTTCTGTTAAAAGGATGAACATTTGGTTGAGTTCTGCTTTAGATATGCCAAGATTGCACGATGTGTGCGTGGTCGTGCTCTTAGAGGTATTCAGAGTCATCCCTAGACTTGGAGTGCTCCTAAGGCACCCATGGCTTCGAAATAGGCTAGAGTGCCTTTTGTTTTTGGGCAGCATTAATGACTTAGTTTTTAGTCTGTTCCTACTAGTTTTTGTGTTACTTAGTTTTTAGTCTGTTCCAACTAGTTTTCATGTTAGAGCTTTTCGTGGTCAGTCTTTCTGCTGTCCTCTTGATATTTCTTGTTTTTTTTCATCGAGGTGGATATCAACAGTGTGTGTTTGCTTCTACTAGTAGGAGGTTTAGATAGCGTTACTAGGATGGTTTGGCCTTTACACGCCTGCTCCCAGATTTTCTGCTGGCGTTGCTTCTATATTTGTGAGAGCTAGACCACGTTGAGATACTAGAGTCTACTCTTTTGTTCCTATGACTGGCACTTCTGCTCATCGTGTGATTTAGTATTGGGTTCCTAGATCTACGCTTGTTTATCCCACTACTAAGTCATTAACTGTTGTATTGTCGGACAGGAAATAGGACGCAGCAACAGAACTGAAGAAGAGAATGTCATTCTGATGTAGTTCGGCACTGAGTTGGGTTGTGTTGGGGTGTGCGGTGTATTATGTTGGTTGAGTTATAATTGGAGGGTTGGGTTCTGCCTGTAAAGGGAGCGTGGGGGTTTATATACTAATCTGGTGATCTGTTTTGACGTGAGAAAGAAGAAAGCATGGAACCAATTCCCCATCCTCTTCTTTCTCCCCATTCTTGCCTCCTTCCTCCTCTTCCTAGCATGTTTGTATCACTTGGTATCAGAGCCGGATTCACGAGCTGGCGCCAAGGAAGAAGCAGACACAGTGGGAAGTGAAGATGGCGGCTGCTATGACGACAGTGGAGAACCAGTTTGAAGGTATTAATACATTGTTGAAACAAATTTTGGATGATGTGCATGGGGTAATATCGGAGGTCGGGGAGGTTTGTTCGGTGGTTGAAGCAGTGAAGGGAAGGGTTGAGGTTTTAGAAGCACAACCCGTGGTGGGAATACTGGTGGCGAACCAAGGAACCTCATCAGCTACATCACCAAATTATTCAATGGCTTCGGTAACAATTCCACCAGTGGGAGGGGAGTTTGCTGCGACAAATAGTGCTAGAGGTCAGGAGCCGACGAGGGCACAAACAAAAAGTTTTCTAGGGTGTCCCCTGACGAGAGGAAAATTGTAATGGGCACCAGCTGGGCAGATCGGTGATGTGAGGATTGGTTATGGGCAGAATGGCAATACCATTGGGCAACCTCGGCAACCAATCCCAAAACTAGAGTTTCCAAAATTTGATGGTGAGAATCCTCGGTTGTGGAGAGACAATTGTGAGACCTATTTTGAGGTGTTAGGAGTCCATCTGGGATTGTACACTCGCTTGGCTTCATTACATTTCACGGGGAATGCGGTGCTCTGGTTGCAACATGTTGAAGCGAAAGTAAAGTTTGAAGACTGTGATGCCCAGTGTGATGCGGTGGACAAGCGGTTTGGCAAGAATTTATATAGGTGCTAGATGAACCAGTTGATCAACGTTCAACAGACTAGCACTATCGCTGATTTTGCTGAGAGATTTGAGAGGTTGCAGCATTATATCCTGTTGTATAACTTGGCTCAGGATGATACATTTTTTGTCACTCATTTTTTGGGAGGATTACGGGAAGACATACGGGCAGCCATCATCCGGCGTAATCCAAAAGATGTGGATACGGCAGTATCCCTAGCACTGATAACAAGGAACTTAGTAAGGGAGGAAGCAAATATTCAGAGAAATTCAGATCCGTAAACAAGTTTGAAGATAGCAAACGAACAGAAGAATAGAGGAAGCCCATGAATAGCCATTGGAATGAGAAGTTAGAAGCGCTGAAGGCTCACCGAAAAACTCATGGATTGTGTTTCACCTGTGGAGAGAAGTGGGGAAAAGGCCACAAATGTCCCGATCAAGTGCCAATACATGTAATTGAAGAGTTGATGGAGGTATTTCAAGTGCAATCGGTTTCCGAGAAAGACAGTGATGAGGCTGAAAATCACGATGAAGAAGAGCTTTTGTCGGTAACAAAACAATCAGGTTTGGGAAAGATCAAGAGAAAAACATTACGCTTGCAGGGCTTAATAAGCAAACAGGAGGTACTTATTTTGGTTGATTCAGGAAGTACATATTCCTTTCTAAATGATAAATTGTTGCAGAAATTGCAGTGTGAGACAACAAGTATTGAACCAGTAAAGTTGACTATTGCTGATGGAAGAACCATGATGTGCAACAAAGTAGTATCTTCATTGGCTTGGAGGATCCAAGGACATTCATTCCAACAAGACATCAGGGTCTTATCCTTGGGATGCTATGACATGATCTTGGGCGCAGACTGGTTGGAAGAACATAGTCCTATGTGGGTTCATTGGGGAACGAAATGTATGAAATTCACACATAAGGGTCGCATGATTAGACTTCAGGGAATCAGAGATAACCAAGAGCAGGGTAGATGCATAGATGCTAAGGAACTAAAGGGACTTTTGAGAAGAGGAGCTGTGTCACATGCAGTGCAAGTGTACCAGTGCTTAGTTGAGGATCAGGAATCAAAAGAACTGAGTGCAGAAAATCAGATTCCGAAGGCAGTAACAGCAGTTGTGAATAAATTTGAATGATTGTTCAAGGAACTGGGGCAATTACCTCCAAGAAGAGATTATGTTCACCAGATTCCACTTATGGCAGGGGCTACACCGGTGAACATTAGGGCATATTAGTACTTGCTGCAGCAAAAGGATGAAATTGAAAAGTAGGTGGAAGAAATGTTGTCCAAGGGAATGATCCAGCAAAGTGTGAGTCCATTTTCTTCACCAGTGCTCTTAGTAAAGAAGAAGGATGGATCGTGGTATTTTTGTGTGGATTTCCATAGATTGAATGCCATCACAGTGAAAAACAAACATCCTTTATTGGTAATCGATGAATTACTAGATGAACTCGCAGGGGCTTGTTGGTTTACGAAGTTGGACTTGCTTTCTAGGTATCATCAGATAAGAGTTGCTAAAAATGAGGAATACAAAACTACCTTTCGAACTCACCATGGGCATTACGAATTCCTGATGATGCCTTTTGGTCTCACGAATGCACCAGCCACATTTCAAGACGTGATGAATCAAATATTCAGACCCCTTCTTCGGCGCTGTGTGTTAGTATTTGTGGATGACATTTTGATTTATAGTGGCACACTTGAAGATCATGTCAAGCACCTTCATGATGTATTTGGCATCCTGGAGAAGCACCAATTCTTTGTTAAAAGGGAAAAATGCTCTTTTGGTCAACAAAGACTAGAGTATATCAGGCATATTATCACACCAGATGGAGTGGCCACTGATCAAACCAAAGTACAAGCTGTCTTGGATTGGCCGGTACCTAGGAATCTGAAGGAGCTCCGCGGATTCTATGGATTAACTGGTTACTACAGGAAATTCATTCAAAATTACGGTGTAATTTGCAAACCCCTGACAACATTATTGAAGAAAGGAGTTCAATTTTATTGGACACCGGTAGCAACGGTGGCATTTCAAGCATTATAACAGGCCTTAGTGCAAGCTCCCACTCTGGCATTACCAGATTTCTCAAAACCATTTGTATTGGAAACCGATGCATGCTAGAATTGGCGCAGTATTAATGTAGGAAGGACATCCAGTCGCTTTCTTGAGTAAGTCTCTGAGTATCAAGAATCAGACCCTCTCGACTTATAAAAAGGAATGTTTGGCAATTTTGTTGGCTATTTCCAAATGGCGATCCTACTTACAGCATAAGGAATTTATTATCAGAATTGACCAGAAGGCACTGATGCATCTTACAGATCAGAGGTTAACCACGAGAATTCAGCATAAAGCATTCATTAAATTGTTGGGGCTGCAGTTTCAAATTTAATACAAAAAGGGAATCAACAATGCAGCAGCTGACGCTCTTTCTAAATGACCAAGCATTGCATAAATTCAAGCAATATCAGCAACTGTTCCGACTTGGTTAGAAAATCTGGTAGCAGGATACTAGAGTGATGAGGAAACCGCGCAGTTGCTGACTGAACTCAGTATTACGGGAACAGATGTGAAGGGTTTCACCCTTCAGGATGGAGTGATCTGGTTCAAAGGAAGGATTTTGATGAATACTCATACCAGGGATACCACGGCAGGCCGGAACACCAAATGGGCCGTCTTAGGCCCACCTCTGGCCAAAGGCCTCGTTGGGTCACGAAGGACCCTCGACCCCGATCAAGCCCACCAGGGGCACTCCGACCTGGCCTCAGGTCGGGCGCCCCCGCAGGCTCCGACCCGGCCTCAGGTCGGACGCTCCCGCAGGCTCCGACCCGGCCTCAGGTCGGGCCTTGCAGAGCCTCCGACTTGGCCTCGGGTCGGCGCCTGTAGAGGCTCGACACGGCCTCGGTAGGAGCCCCAACGAGCTCCGACCTAGTGACCTTCGCCACGTCGCCGGTTGACCTCAAGCTGGTCACCTACCCCGTGGACACGATAGCCATGCCGGTCATGACAAGTCAGCTCTGATTTTTCAGGATTTTCAAAGTCTGTTTTTGGGATATCTTTTGATTGATACTTCCTTTTTCAATAATTCTTTTTGTAAAATCTTTTTATGATCCCAAAGTTCATTTTTGCAAAATTTCAAAAGCTCGGGAATTTATTTGATCACATTTTCAAGTGGTATCAGTTATGAACATTAAATTGACTTAAAGAGTGATTTTCACTTGATCTTTTGAAAAGACAAAACTTGTGTAATTCAAATGCAAATAACTCCATGATTCATTCATTGAATATCTTGGGGAGTTTATTTATACTAAGTTTTGGTCACCTAACTGCTTCCAAGTGATATCATGTCTTTAATTTGCTCTGATACTAAATCTTTTGGATTTTATTGATCTTTCTTGAGTTTTTGATACCCTTGAGTATATTGCTCTGAGAATATTGCTCTGATACCCATCGATATTATTGATTATTTCTTCAAGTGGTATCAATCTTTGTGATTTGATCCTAAGTGGTATCAACGAAGCATTCATTCCTTCCATATGCTTACAAGTGGTATCATTGAGTTTCTCTTTTCTTCAAGTGGTATCATGGATCTTATTGTTCTTTAATTATTTGATATCCTTGATTATTTGAATTCCTCTTTAAGTGGTATCATTAAATTCAATTATTTCCTACAAGTGGTATTTCATTGCCTCTTTGTAGTAATTTTTCGGATACCCATATTCTTGATTAAGATTTTTCCTCTCAAGCCAAAATTGTAAGTTCAACCACTTAAGATTTCTTTGTGTGAGAGTCTTTATAAGTTGTAATTCATAAAAGAGGAAAATATCTAGTTGAGCATTGTTCTTAAATCAAAAATTTCAAAATGCTCATTTCTTTTGGATCTTCAAGCAAGCCCTTGAGATTAATTTTACAAGTAATATCTAACTTCTCAAGTGGTATCTATTTCTTTTGGGTTCCTCATTTGACCCTATTAGGCAAAGTATTGGATTCTTTAAAAGAATCATATTGAAAATTTGCAAAGCCTAATAAAATGAGGAGTGAGTTATTTGAATGTGTTTCAAATAAACCGTGTGATACCCTTACTTCGTTTTTCATGCTTGTCTTTACAAGTGGTATTTGTTTTACAAGTGGTATCCACAAATCCAAATATGGTCTCTTTTCGAGTTTTCCTTATTTTTAGACCATATTTCAAATAAAAACTTGTTCTACTTCTTGAATGACCCTTCAAGTTTTTATTGGGTTTGAAATCTTAATTCATCCCCAAGGTCATAAATGTTCATTCAAATTCTTGTATGACCTTCATTAGATATAACCCCTGAAAGAATTTGTTAAATGCCAAAAAGGGGAGAATAATTGAATAACCAAAAAGGGGAAAAAATGTATTTCAAGTTAATCTTTTAGTTTTTCCATTTTTGGTGCTTAATGCCAAAAGGGGGAGAATTAGGAAGCTTAATGTCATTTGGTTTAAAAAGTAAGCTTGATATGATTAAGGGGGAGAATTAATATGCATATGTGTTCAATTAGCTTAAATTCTCTCAACATGATTAGTTTTAATCCAAATGTGGTCATTAAGCTTGGATTTGTCATTAATCACCAAAAAGGGGGAGATTGTAAGTTCAACCTTCATTAGTTATGGTTTTGGTGTTAATGACAAATCTAATCTTGTGTTAATGACAAATCCAATATTGAGTTTATCCCCTAATGCGATAGTGTTATTAATGACAATCTTATATCGAGACTAACTTGTTTATTTAGAATATCTTTGATTAGTCTCATCGCATTGAAAAATGGAAAACCCGAGGTATGTATGCATATTCATTATAGTATTAATTACATACTTTGGATTCAAGTTAAAGTATGAATGTCCCCGTTATATTAACCACAAAATGTGCATCATGTTTCCCAATCCATATATTACATGGATGCACATATTTAGGGGTAGTTTGTAGTTTAACTTGAAAGTCTCTTTGTATTGATCAATTCGTTATTGACACATATAAGGATCAAGACAAAGAAACTAAATCTTTGAGTATATATTCGAATTGCCTAGTTATAAGTATACTCATGATAATATAGGGTATACTCCAATACGATCAATTTGAATATGTGCATATTATCTTCAAGTCAATCATATTTATGCACATATACATGTGGGGTGTATTCTAGAGTTGATGATCTAGAGTAATGATCATTTCCATACAATTTACATATAATGGATCATTACTTTCCATCAACATGAGTATATGAAAACTTGTGTAGTTAATATATACTCATATCAATTTAAATGATAATTTAAATTGAGTTCATTTGTCTTAATTAATTATTAACGAGCACTTCATCATGTGTTGATGGTGTTCCGTGATTAATTGAGGACAAATGAATAGTTTTTAAGTATAATAAAGCATGAGTTGCATTATTGTACTTAAGACACACTTAAATCATTTCTATTGATTTAGGTTGTGCTCAATTGATCTAGAGGCATCCATTATGTGTTAATGGAGTGCAAAAGATAATTGAGACAACCATGCATCTTGGACTAACTATTTTATGAGTTGTGATTGAGTTAGGTCCAAAGATGGATGAGATGATGAGAACGGGACAAGGACGGCATCATGAGTTGATGGGCGTCAAGAATGGATCCCGAAGATAAAGAGGAGTCGAGTAATGATCCCGGGGGGAATATCTAAGTGAAGATCATAAAGACCCCAAAGGGGATTGCTTGCGCGCGGCGGCGAAGGTATAATTAGATAGGCTAAGGACTTTGTAGTCTTTGAGTCTAAGGTTTTAATCGCCGTGCTATTAAGAGGGGTCGTTCCCTTTGCTTGAGCTTCATCATGTGTTGGTGATCTCATCCCGCGTTCACTCAAGCTCAAATCTTATTTGATTTGGTTTTTGTATATGGGTTAACCATTTGGCATGTGTTGCAAATGTGTTAAGCCTATGCTTGGTTGTTTTGCATTATGCTCTAATTTGCATGTGTTGCAAAGATGAAAGAGTATATGCATTTGGTTTTCACATAATGCTTTGATTCGCATGTGTTGCAAATAGGATAAGCTAATGCGTTGGCTTTTGCGTGAAGTTCACTTTTGCATGTGTTGCATTAGTTGAAGCTTCATGCTCTGTTCGCAAAACAAATCTTTATAAAACCGTGTGGTTGCTTGGAGCTAAGTTTTGCATGTGTTGCAAAAGGAGAGAGCTCAAGTATGATTTTATGTTGTGTGTTTGTATGGAGCTAGAGGCTTGCATGTGTTGCGAGTAAAGAGCTCATACGTATGGTTTTGGTTTTAGTCGAAGTTTGATTTGTGGTTGCATTGAACTAGAGAATTGCATGTGTTGCAATTAGAGAGTTCATGCATCTTGATTTGATGTTGCTTGGAGCTAGACTTTTGCATGTGTTGCAAAGAGTAGTGCTCAAGCATGAAATGGTTTTATTGTGTTATTTGCAAGTTCACAGCGAATAAACCGAGGTTTATGAGTCCGAATCCGAGAGCATGTGAGTGGGGCTTGCAACAGTGTTGGCAAGTTGACCGGTCTTGTGTTGACCTTCACATGGCTAGGGGATTAATCTCATAAACTCGAGTTTGATTTGTATCGTTTTGCAAATAGTTCTTGAGTTGGTTGCGGAATGCGTTTTACTGCAATTTGGTTGCAATTCTTTGAGCGTGAGCTAAATTGGTGCGTATGTGTTTTGCACATGTGTTTGATCATGTGTTGATCACCTAGGAGCTCAAAGAATGGCATTTGGATTTTCGGAGAAAAGTTTGCGAAAAACCGGTGCCAAGTCTGCCAGTGGTCGTGTGACCGCCCTGGTCGGGCTGGACCGGCGTGAAATGGCCGGACCGGCCCTCAAGCGTCTGTTTTTCGAGAGTCTTGCGCTGCTCGATTTAGCGGGCGGTCGGACCGAGGTCGATCGGTCTGATCGACGTCTTGATCGGACCGAGGCTCTTGCGGTGCGATCCGTGTAATGGCCGGTTTTCCGACCGTTGGCATGTGAGGGCGGTCGGACGGCCGAGGTCCGGCCGGACCGGATTTTCTTTGTCTTTGCCGTTTAGCCCCCAAGCGGCTAGTTTTCTTGTGGGGGCTATAAATACCCCTTGGGGGCTTAGGGCAGAGTTCTTGGCTTGGTTGAGGTTTTGGGTGAGGTGTTGCATACTCCCATTTGATTCTTGAGCTTAAGTGAACTAATTGCATGTGTTGCAATTAGGAGTGGTTTAGTGAGCTCTTGTGCATGTGTTGCACTTGAGTGAGGTCCTTGTGCATGTGTTGCACTTGGTGATCACCGGAGTGCATTCGTTGTGCTCGGTGAAGTTCAAGCGGAGGCGGCTTATTACTCTTGGAGGTTGCCGACTCCTAGGCAGGCGTGGCGTCGTCTTGCGGAGCTCTCAAGGTGTGAAAGCCCGGCAAGTTTGTGAAGGTTCGGGTTGAGCCTACGCACGGCGTGAAAAACCACAACTAGTGGAAAGAGGCGGGTGCTCGGCGGGGCCGGTCCAAGTGTGGGCTAGCCTCAACGTGGACTAGGGAGACCGCAAGTCTCCGAACACCACGGAAAAACATCGGTTGTCCTTGTCTCTTTACTTTCAAGCATTTACATTATTGAGTATTTATCAATTGCTTGAATTAGAATTGCTAGTATTATTTAGTTGATCAATTTAGCAATTCTTGTGTAGAGACATAATTTAGATAGTGCACATAGTGAGCCTAGTTGATTTAGGCCTTAATTGTCAAAACCGAGTTTATCGCTTCCGCATTATAATTGTGTAGGTTTTGACATAGGGGTTGATTAGAGCGAATTGAATTAGTGAGCAATCAAATTTTATAAACACCTATTCACCCCCCCTCTAGGCGCATCCTCGACCCTACAAGCGCTAGTCCCTTCACCCCGTCATGCACAGTGGAGAGACGTGCTCCCTCCCGAGGCGACACCAGGGCATAGCGTAACGGCGTCAGCATCTCGACAAAGCCAGAGGGCAGTCGCCCTTCCCGACGGAACGCCACGGGTCAGGTCTACCAACCCAGGCATGGGATGAACAGGAATATGTCAGTCACCAGGACCGAAGACCGGGACTCCCGGGCGTAGTACACCCCACCCTTTTTTCTCCAAACTCCCGTGTAACCTGCCTCCTTCACCTATATAAAGGGCGGAAGGACCCCTAGGGAAGGGGACGGAAGCAAAGCATAGGAGAGCATTGAGCATAGGGACGAACTTTGGCACATAGCTCGAACGCTCCTACAGCTTTGAGCCCTTAGCTTTTTCGAGCTCCCGAGCTCTCTCACTCGGACGAGCACTCAAGGCCACTCGGACGAGCGCTCAAGGCCAGGCCTTAGCCCTCGCTTATAACACCACGTAGTCCTCTGTACCCCAACTCAATATACAACCACCACATGAACTGTACGTAGGGACTTTTGGCCCGAACCAATATATATCTTGGGCTCCCTGAGTCAACCATTCAAGGAGAGGGAACGCGCGGCCCCTTGACTTACAAATTTACTTGTCGGTATACGAAACACCGATAGTTGGCGTGCTAGGTAGGGGCTCCGCGCGTCATCACCGACATCTCCGGATTCCCAATCACCTCCTTGATGGCTTCCTTCACCCGCGACGGCGCGTTAGCGTCGAGGAGCTGGATCCTCTTCGGTGCCCTTGACTTCATCACCACTCCGGTGGGAGAGCTTGTGCTCGTCCCCGCCCCCTCTCAAGACCAGGCGTCCGCTGGGAGCCTGGACTACGTTGCCAATGCCCTTGGCAACCTCCGGCTCGAGGCCCCCGCACGGACCTCGACGCCGGAGCCCAGCACGCGCTGCACTACCTCCGAGGGCAGCGTGCATGAGCTCAAGCGGGCGGCGACGTCGCCCCCCGCAAGCTCGCACCTTGTGGCAATGGCCGGCTATCAGCTGGCCTCCATCCACGACTTGCTGGAGGACTCCTCCAGCCACGACTCCAGCTCTGACACGGAGCGCGCTGCGGACGGGTCGTACTCCCGCGAATGCAACATGGTGGGCGTGGCCGACCCGGCCGCAACCCCTGTAGGCTCAGGGATTATCCTCCGGCACCGGCGCGCGGAGGCGGAGTATCGCCGAATCGCGCTGGCGCCTCAAGCTCACCGCTACTGAACTCCAAAGAATAAATGCGATGAGCTAGAGGCCCAAAAGGCCAAGCTGGACAAACTCCAGGCCGACCTGGAGAAGCACCAGCCCGAGCCCCAACACGCATCTGGTGTGCGCGTGCACACCAGGTGCATCACCAACTGGTCGAGGGTCAGCGGTCTTGTTCTTCCCCACGCCCGGCGACAGCCAGAAGAAGCGGCGGCAATCTTTGCTCGCGGCATCCGAGCTAGAGGACCCGGAGGCCAGGGCCACGTACCAGAACCTCCGGGGGCTGGTGGAGCGTGCTGCCGTGCAGCACGTGCAGGGCTCCGGCTCTCACCACTCGGGCGCCTCCTCAAGCCATCCGAGCCGTGCTGCCGCTCGGGACCGGCAGGGTCCGGCGCAGACAACGCCGCACCTTGGGCGGCCCCAGGCCTCGCGCACTCCGGTGTACCGGCGCTTGGGCGACAGTCGCGACGTCCGTGCCACCCTCGAGGCACGGAGGAGGGCGATAGCCGAAGCGGCCCAATCGCGAGCCGTGGACAGCGGTCAGCGCCACGACCGCAGCCCGAGCCCCGACGGTCCTGGGCCTCGGGCATTCTGTCTGGAGATCTGCAACGCGGATTTCCCTGCCAGGTTCCGGGCGCCTGTCAACATCACCAAGTACACTGGGGTGACGAACCCCAGCATCTGGTTGGAAGATTACCAGCTTGCATGCCGGGCGGGGGGTGCTACTGATGATCTCTTTATCATCCAGTACCTCCCCATCTACCTCGCGGACTCGGCTCGAGCCTGGCTCGAGTACTTGCCCACAAAATCTATCAGGAACTGGGCCGACTTGAAGAATCTCTTCGTCGGTAATTTCCAGGGCACATAAAAGCACCCTGGGAACTCCTGGGACCTGAAGGGCTGCAAGTAGCAGCCAAGGGAGACTCTCCGGGACTACATCTGGCATTTCTCCCAGCAATGCAACGAGCTCCCTGACATTTGCGATGCCGACGTCGTCGGGGCGTTCATCTATGGCACCACCTCCAAAGCTCTGGTCCACAAGCTGGGCTGCGCCAAGCCCAAGACCACCAAGGAGCTCCTTGACATCGCCACCAACCACACCTCTGGCGAAGAGGCTGTGGGGGCCATCTTCGACAAGAGGAAGGCCAAGCGAGAGTCTGGCCCCGAAGCCGGCGCCCCCTCCGACCACTCCGACAAGCGAAAGCGGAAGGGGAAGCAAGGCCGCGAAGGCCAGGTGGTCGCAGCCGCCGACCGCCTTGCCAAGCAGCAGGCGCCGCAGGCGCCCGACCATTTCGAGAAGCTGATGGACAGCCCGTGCCTGCATCACGGGTACCCCGTGAAGCACAAATACCGGGACTGCGAAGTCCTGAAGTGCTTCATTTTCGGAGCACCCACGCGGGGCAAAGGGAAAAAGCGGGACTCGGCACCAGATGTCGAGGAAAAGAAGGCGGATGATGAGTTCCTGAAACCCGACGGCTGCCTCATGATCTTCGGCGGGCCGTCGTGCTACGCCGACAAGCGGCGGCTCAAGCTCGCCTTCAGGAAGGTTCATACGGCGGCTCCCGTCGTACCCAGGTACCTCCGGTGGTCGGAGTCACCGATCACCTTTGATCGGACCGACCACCCCGACCACGTCCCGCAACCAGGGAGATATCCGCTGGTCGTGGCCCCCATCGTGGGGCCAAAGCACCTATCCAAGGTGCTCATGGTCGGCGGCAGCAGCCTCAACATCCTGTATGTTGAGTCTCCAACCGAGCAGGGTGCCCTTCCACGGCGTCGTCCCTGGCCAGCAGGCCTATCCACTCGGGCAGGTCGACCTGCCCATCACCTTCGGGAGCCTGGACAACTTTCGCACTGAAACCCTCACCTTCGAGGTCGTGGGGTTTCCTGGCTCCTACCACGCCATCATGGGGAGGCCATGTTACGCCAAGTTCATGGCGGTCCCCAACTATACATACCTCAAGCTAAAGATGCCGGGACCACGGGGAGTGATCACCGTGGCCTCGTCTTTTCAGCTCGCCTACAACTGCGAGCACAACAGTTGCGAGCTAGCGTCGACGCTCATCGCGTTCGCCGAGCTCGAAAGCCTCCGGAGGGAAACCTCTGAGTCTGCCCCCGACTCCAGCAAGTCGGGGCCAGGCTCCTTCTATTGGCTGACCGCCGTGGCTGGCGCCGAGCAAATTGTTCGCACCTATGAAGAGTGCCAGTTCTTTGCTCGGCAGACACATCTTCCAGCGCAAGCCTTGCAGACGATCCCCATCACATGGCCATTCGCTGTTTGGGGACTCGATCTGGTCAGGCCCTTCAAAAAGGCGCCCGGGGGCTTCACCCACCTGCTTGTCATAGTGGACAAGTTCACCAAATGGATAGAAGACAAACCGGTCGCCACCATCACCTCGGTGCAAGCGGCCAATTTCTTCTGCGACATCGTTTATCGGCTCGAAGTCCCGAACTCCATCATCACCGATAATGGAACGCAGTTCACGGGGAAGGAATTCCTCAAGTTCTGCGATGACTTCAACATCTGCGTCTACTGGGCGGCCGTAGCCCATCCGCGGACCAATGGCCAAGTCGAGCGGGCAAACGGCATGATCCTCCAAGGGCTCAAGCCGCGAATCTTCAGCCGACTGAAGAAATTCGCGGGACGATGGGCGACCGAGCTGCCCTCTGTTCTCTGGAGCCTGCGGACCACACCGACCCGGTCGACCGGGTTTACACCATTCTTCTTGGTGTTCGGTGCTGAAGCTGTCCTGCCGACTGACCTGGAGTACGGCGCCCCGAGAGTACAAGCCTTCAACGAGGCACGAGGGCTCGACGCACAACAAGACGCCATCGACCAGCTCGATGAGGCACGCGACGTGGCCGTTCTGTGATCAGCCAAATATCAGTAAACACTGCGGCGCTACCACGATCGTCAGTCATGATCGGTCCTTGGCGTTGGCGACACGGTCCCTCGCTGGTTCGATCCAACAAGGACAGGCACAAGATGTCCCCTCCCTGGGAAGGCCCCTTCACCGTTGTGGAGGTCCTCCTACCCGGCACCTTTCGACTCAAAGATGCCGATGGCAACATTGTGTCTAACGCCTAGAATATTGAAAAGTTAAGGCGATTCTATCTCTAAAACTTTTCCTTTATTCTCGCGTCTCCACCAAATCGTCCGAGTTCAAAGCGCCGCGTGCCGACCACGCCCTGGTCCTCATGCGCCACTCGGGGGCTACTCGTTCGCATACTCATCCAAGTCAGCGCCCCGATCGGCCACTCGGCTCCCCCTAGCGGTAACCCTCTCGACCCAAGTGCTACGGCCTACGCCCCAGTGGCTACGGTTGCGAAGTAGTGCTTCGTGGGAGAAGGAAGTGCCCATGTAGGGTGGTCCATAGTCGATCAGGAACACGATGTTGGACTGCTAAGTCTTTTGATATTTTGCGTTTCCATCGGGTTGAAGGAGGCGTCCTACCGGTGAAGCAGCCAAGTACTCATTCGTCGAGCGGAGACTTCCGCCCTCATGAGCGGGCGCTCATTCAAGGCGCGGGGTAGGATGGCCAGGGCGTCGGCCGCCTGGGTAAGGCCGAAGGCATACTACGATGTAACATCCCAAATTTTGAATTTTAAATTATTTAATATTATTTTATTGCAATTTATAATTTTTGAGAATTTTCTGGATTTATTTGGATTTTCTGAGATTTATTTGAATTATTTTGAAATTAAATATATTCCTTTTTATCAAGAAATAATTATAAAAAGAAAAGTTTAAAATAAAGTTTTGCCAAAAATATTTTATTTAAGTCCAGAATATCTCAAAGTATTTTTGAGATTTTTCCTAGAATTTTTAGAATATTTTTACTACCCTAAATAAATTAAATTATTTTCTCAGATTAATTTTAATAGAAAAACGCGGAAAAAACCAGTTTGAGCGATCTTGGGCGAAGCCCAATCTTGTGCAAATGGCCGCTGAATCGGGAGGGTTAACGTGCACCGTCGAATCGAAATCCAACGGCCTTCATCGCTCCGCGTCATTTACTAAACCCTAATTGCTGCGAGTCGTTGGATGTTCATGGGATGGTCCTCATCAAATCTTACCGGTTCGGGATTCATCTTTTGTCCGGACCGTCGGATGAAGATCGTGTGGCCGATATGCATCGTCACCGATCCGAACACCGCCGCTGCCGTATCCGAGTCAAACACCGCCACCGCCGCCTTACTTCCCATGTTTTCCGCGCCTTGCTGGGTATTTAAGGACCCAATGACCCTGTTCGAGATTCCCCACAAGTCGCCGCCTATGTTTGCTGTTGCGCCGTCGCCGGAGAAGCTCTGGAGCATGCGCTAGCTGTCACCGGAGTGCCGAAGGTCTTCACCGTGCCATTACCACCGTTAGGAAGTCTGTTCCGCCGCACCGAAGCCGGATTCGAGCTCGTCGCTTCACGCCGCATCGGATTCACTTCCTCTTCGTCGCCGGAGCACGCCAAAACGCCATCGGGAGTGTCATCTTCCTCAACTCTGGGGAGATAGCGCCGCCGCCAGCCATCGTTGGGTTCGAAGCTTTTCAACCGTCGGATCTTCGTCGGGCGTACCGGATTCAGCCGCGTCATCGCGGGGAATAGGAAACTACACAGGTAAGTATTACACCGTTAGATCTTAGGTGAACGGCCGTGATTGGGCCACGTCTATTAGGGTAATAGGGTTTCCACGATTAAGGATAGCCGTCGGATCGTAGATGAAGGGCTACGGTTGCGCCGCGTCATTTAAGTGCACAGTAAAACGCCTTGATATAGTATCGATCGTCCGATTTAGATCGGATGGTGGATATTGAGCCACGTAGTAGATTAATCGGGAACCGTTGGATTGAGTTTAAATAGTCCAGATTATGCCACGTGTCGTCTGTACAGCCAGGGCGGGAAATTCGTATTTTCCATTATAAAAATAATACGGTTAAATCTAGAAATTCAATTTAATTTATTTTCAAACTTCTAAATGTTATAACTTTTGCATACGAACTCCGTTTGAGGTGATTCAAATTCCTAAAAATTTGTAAAATTGAGATATATCCAATGGTGATTTTTAATTGAATTTTTGAGTTCATTTGTTCTTTGGTTTTGGTGTTTATTTGCTATTTCTTCTCGATTCGCGTAGACGTTGAATTGTGCGAGGCTTCGGAAGAGGAATTTACAACTCAGGAACAATCTTTAGACCAAGACTAGGAGCTTAAGCAAGGCAAGTTGTGCTTTGATCTTGTTGCACCCATAGCTAGATTAGTTGCTATTTTGATTTACTCTATTGCATGTTATTTTATGTGTATAAATGATTTCAACTTAAATTTGGGATTAGCTAATGTACCCTTTGAATTATACCCTACCTTGTCATTTGTATGCCATGATCTATTGTCACCCTAGGTTGGTTCACTATAGTTGGTTAATAATGAAATCAACATGGATGGTTAGATCGAAATAGAATTGCTTAGCCATGCCACGTCATCACATGTATTTGAATCTTTGATAAATAATCTTGACTAATGGAATATGGAACAATGTTAGGAATTTGTGTGTCATGTGTGGTCACACGATGAGATTGAGTTGTGGTGGCAATGGATGTCATGCAACGATATTGAATTGTTGATGGCACGTGGTGCTTGGTAATCAACAGGGGTGGTTATGATTTTAGATCGGAGCAAGTGGCAAGGGTAGTATGCCAGGGTGGGCCCGATGGGCAGAGGGTATGTGTATGTCTTGCTTTGATCAATCCTAAGGACACCTTGCGAGCCTTTGACCTGAGTCAATCATGCAACCACATGTCTGTTATGGGGCAGCCTAGCTGACTAATTTGCAATGTCTTAGCTTGAGTACTATCGTGGTGGTGTGGTTCATCCTTTTTAATGAACCCAGATGGTGCAAGAGGGGGGCCCTGGATGTGGTAACCAGTCCCACCAGTGTTGAAACCTTAGCGGGTAGTACTGAGTTAAGACAGAGCATTGTAAAGGCTTTGTCATGATTCTCTGCCAGCACACCAAAGGAAGTGTGCTAATGGCCAGACACAAAAGAGATTATCATGTCGTGTGGGTAAAGTGCATAACCTCTGCAGAATGTACAATCTATTTGGATAGCCGTGCTCATGGTATTGAGCAAAGCTCAGGGATTACAGTCAAGGGTTTAGACTTTTGCGAAATAAAACTTGGGATGGATGGCAGGTTGCCATGGAAGGTTGAATCTTGACTTAGGATGAGAAAACTTGGCTTACTTGAGAAATGCTGAATCTATCTATTACTGATATTTGTTTTTACTATCTTTTCAATCTATATACTGTACTTGTTTAAAAATACTGCTTTACTGCAAATGAACCACTTAGCCTTCCTTTGGAATAAGCCTTGCATATAGCTATGTTAGAATTGCATTCTGTGCACAACTTGTTGAGTGCTTTATGTACTCACCCTTGCCTACAACATCATTAGTGCTGAAGAAGGTGTACCATGAAGAGACGAATGTGAAAGACCATGTGATGGTCTATCCTTGTGTGTGATGAGTAATTGACAAGAGTTGAGTTTGATTTGAATTGGATTTTCGGTATGAAGCAATTTGAGTATTGGTTGCTTTTCCTAGTGCTACCCGCGTGGGGCGGTAGCATCGGACCGTTGAGCGTAATTAAGATTGATTAATGATTTTGGGATAATCATTGAAAATATCTTTGTGGGCATTGCTATCTGAAGGTTTTTCCTTGTCTTTGATGGTTGCAGGGCGACGGTGCTAGGTCATGGTGAGGCGGAGGATGACCGAGACTAGGCGAGGAGCGTCGGAGGTCCAGACGGTCGGGAGATCGCCGGAAGATGATCGGAGACGGAGTCCGGGCAAGCCAAGAAGACAAGGAAAGGAGATGATGCTAGCTAGATGCCGCGTGGATCAATGAGGGCCGTCGGATCGCGGTCTAGTTGATAGGTTAGCGGGTCTAGGTAGTATGCTTTGAAAACTGTGCAAGAAAACCCGGTATGTGTGTGGGTTTTGGGTTAGCCCTTGCATGGCTGTGTGAGTGGGTTAATCCTAGCCCTTAGATGAGTGTCCTAGGGTTGAGGGACTCATCTAAGGGTGGTAGGTGGCCCAAGAGTAGTATAAATAGGGGTGGAGGGGTGGCCTCCTCCCCTTGAAGGTTTGAGTTGCTCCTTTGAGCTTTGCCCACATGAAGTGAGGCTTTGTAAACCTTCCCACCAGAAATACAAAGAAATTTCTTTACATTATTGTGAATTTAAATTCGCATTTACATTATGTCTTTACTTTACATAATTTAAATTCAGCATTTACGTTCGCATTTATTTTCCCGCAATTTACATTCATGCAATTTGGATTTGCCTCCCCTCCTTCTAAATGCTGATCTTGGATGTTTTGAGTGTGTTCATATGATTTTACATCTCTTTTGCACTCTTTGATTAAGTTGAGATCATCTTTTCTTTCAAGTTCCAGTTCTGTCCAGAACTTGTTCTTCGCACAGCAGTTAGTATTTGATTTTTAGAAAAATCTACAAAAATCCTTTTTGTGTGATTCTTGCTGGATATTGTGTGGAACTCCCATATCCATCTGTAGACAAATTTTGGAGTTCACGTGTTGCACTGTTTGGGCGCCATGAGGTGAAAACCGAGCCCCAAATTTTCTGCTCGAAGTTCCTGACTGTCTGTGTTCATAGATTTATGATGATTTTTCTACATAGATTTTTGTTCTAAAATTTGGTAGAGAGCTTCACAACTCATCTTCTCATAGGGAGAAAATTTATCATAATTTTGTGAGCAGCAGAAACCCACCAACCGCCTGTTCAAATTAAAGACAGCTTCTGGAAATATCTGCTTTTGCTTTTCTAAAAGAGACTTTTGTGTCTTGCCTTGATCTCTTTTAGAAAAGAAGTATTTGAATTGATTCCTCTTTATTTGGACACTTGACAACCAGGATTGTGTTTGAAAAATCCTTCACATATTTTATGGATCTCATCCATGTAAGCTAGGGATACATATAGTTGTCTAGTCGTTCCGGTTTTTGCAGGTTTTGCGAATTTGAGGAGCACCGGTTTTCTTTGCGCGATCTTGTCAAGATTTTGGTTGGAGTATTTTTGGGAAAATTTATTTGCCATCATTCACCCCCCCTCTGTTCGCCATCTCGATCCTTCAATTGGTATCAGAGCCGGTTTTGCTCTTCCATAGATCTTGACCGGTCTCGAGAGCCATGGCGACAGACAAGTATTCCACCAAGCCTCCAATTTTTTGTGGTGTTGATTTTCCTTTTTGGAAATCCCGGATGGAGTCATACATCACTGCCCAGGGCTTCCTGATATGGCAGAAGGTGAAGCTCCCGTATGAGGTTCCTGCCGATGAGGACGTCATGGCCGGAAATATGGCTGACGTTGAGGCAAACGCTAAGGCTAGGAACATCCTTATACAGGGCCTTAGCCGCAGTGAGTACGACAGGATTTCTCACCTTCGCTCCGCCCACGAGATTTGGGTAACCCTCGATGCTTACCATGAGGGCACTACTCAAATCAAGACCGTGAGGCAGATTCAGCAAGCGCGAGTACAACAAATTTGAACAACGCTACCGGTGAGAGTCTCGATGAGTGCTTTGGTCGGTTTACCAAGATTTTGAGCGACCTCCGAGCAGTCGGTTGTATATACCCTGACTCGGACAATGCTCAGCATTTCTTGACCGCACTCGACCTTCGGGTTTGGGAGATGAAGGTGACCACCATCGAAGACACCACTGATCTGTCGACTCTGACTCTTGATGAGCTTTATTCCCGCCTCAAGACTCATGAGATTGATGTCGTCTCTCGGAAGACGAAATCTCAGTCGATGGCTTTGGTCACCGATCCCATTGGGTCTTCTTCTGGATTTTCTCTTGACTTTGCTTCGGTTTTCTCTCTCGCTCTTTGTGGCGTAGCGATGAAATTCGAACGATTTTGAAAAATGAGCTTGCTCTTGTCGCTCAAAATTTTCCAATATTTACAAGAGAGTGAGAGAGAGGAAGAGAGGTGGCATGATCACCGCTTGAGTGTGGTGGCCCCAACCACATTCGAGCTTAACCGCCCTAAGGCGGGAAGGGCAAAACGACGTCGGCGATTTGGGCAAAACGACTACACCGACAAGAACCGCAACAAAAGCCTCCGGTTCGTGAACTGGCGTAAGACGAGAAGAAGTCCGTAACTTCTCCAAGAACAAGAAGCTCTTCCACCACGTCCTCGCCGCCCTCGGCGACATCAACCTCTCCGACACGGAGACATAGAGCGGCAAGGCGAGGATGATCCGCAAGAGAAGAAAGGCGGCGGCGACTTCTCGGCATGTGCTTCATGGCGGCGCCATTGAAGTGGCGACTCAAACAGTCTGGCGACACGGATGAGGTACCCACCTCTGACGAGTTAAATGATGCCTTCAGAAATTAGGCAAGTTTCATGCTAAGGCTAGGTCGAGGTGTTACGAGTTAGAGAAGGAGGTAGATAGTTTGTCTCGGGAGTTAGCTTCACTTAAATCATGTTCCTCCCGAGACTCTGACAGCTGTACACTTTGTGATGCTTTGCTTGTGGAGCTGGAGAACCTAAGGACTTTGCATGATAGTGTGCTTGTTGATCTTGAGAATCTGAAGTCGAAGAATGCTAGTCCTGTTGTTATTGATATTCCTGCTGATGCTAGTTTTTCTCATGCCCACACAAATGCTTCCTGTAATAATTGCCCTAAATTGCTTACTGAGATTGATGCCATGAGCTCACACCTTAGAAAGTAAGGGTGGCAATTGTACCCGTGGGTTCGGGTACCCGCGGGTTTTGCACCCGCTCGGGTCGGGTTCGGGTTTTAATTTTTACCCGCGGGTTCTTCGGGTCGGGTACCTGAAATGGTTCGGATCGGGTTCGGGTTTTAATTTTCACCATGGTACCCATCGGTACTGAAATCTGATATATACCCATCGGTTGCCGTCGGGTTCGGCACCCATGGGTTTGGGGTCGGGTTTGGTGCCGTCGGGTTTGACTCGGGTTTTTAGGTACGGGTTTCTTGTCGGGTCAGATTTTGCAAAACCCACACCCGACCCAACCTATTGCCACCCGTATTACACAAACCCGTCGGGTACCCGTCGGATTTCGGGTACCCACCGGGTTTGGGTTCGGGTATAGATTTTTACCCGATATGGTATTCAGGTTCGGGTCGGGTTTTTTTATTCGGGTTTCGGATCGGGTCGGGTTTTGCAAAACCCGCACCCGACCCGACCCGTTGCCATCTCTGTTAGAAAGCTTTCCTCTAGAAATGATGAACTTGAGATGCATGCTTCTAAGGACCCAGTCAGCTCATGTGAGAGCTGTAAGCAACTAAACCTTGACAATGATGCTTTGAATGTCAAGTATGATCAACTTGATAAGGATTTACTAGTTAAATCACAAACTGGTTGCTTGCTGTGTGTTGGGGTTGAGGATGACGTGGATAAGGTCTACACAGAGCTTAGGAAGAAGTTAGAGGCCCAGGTTGGTAGAATTAGAGATGCTTCTTGTGCTTCCTGTGAGTCTCTCAAATTTGAGGCAGCCGTGTATAGGGAAAAATATGCACTGTATTTGTCCGATCCTCTTCTTCTGGCTCTTCTTCTACTCCTTCCCCTTGCTCTTCATGCGCCTCACTTTTCCGAGAGTGTCAGTATCTTATGAGCACTCTCGAGAAATTTGTTGGAGGCAAGAAGCTCAATCTCATTCTAGACCAGGTCCAAGATTAGCGATTCAATCAAGGTCTAGGATTTGATTACTTGGAGCACGCTAGGACTCATCCTCCTACCATTGTGCGTGGTTCCAAGAGTGGAGAGATAGTGGTTGCTCCTGTGTTGAGCACCACTTGTGTTTAGGTCTCTTTGGTGTGGTCCACGGACTTTTGACCGAAGGATGCTTCTCTTGTTATACGCCTCTAACAAGGCAAAGTACACATGCACCTTCGTAAGAAGGATGGTCACCTAGTAGATTTACGCTTCAAGCCGCCAAGATCACTCGGCGTGAGCATGTTGATGCTCTTAGGGTATTCAAGGTCATCTCTGACTCGAGTGCTCTAAGGTGCACTAATCGCTAAACGAGTTAGAAAGTCGCTTTGTTTTTGGCGGCGTCCGGACTCGGTTTTCATCTTTGTTGATCGAGTTTTAGTCCCAGAGTTGCTCGTGGTCGATCTTTCCGCCGTCCTCTTGATATTCCTCGTTTTTCCCATCGAGGTAGATATCAGCGGCGTGAGGTGTTTTCGGGTAGGAGATTTAGGCAGCCTCGTTGGGATGGTCCAGCTTTGCACCATGGCGGCCCAAACCAGTGACAGCTCCTAGATCTTCCACTAGAGCTGCTTCTTCTGATCTTGTTAGAGTTGAGCGTCAGAGAGACACTAGAGTCCAGTCTTCTTTTGTGGCTGGTACTTTGAGGCGTCGTGTGATTCAGTATTGGGTTCTCAAGTCTTCACTTTATCCCAGTACTGAGTCTTCTCTTTTGACTTGATCAGGTTCGTCGGATGGGGAAGGGAGATGTTTGGATTGTTGACTCGGTTGTTCTCGCCATATGACCGGAGATTCTCGTTGGTTCTCTTCCTAGTCCGAGCCCCGTTGATGAGTTGATCACTTTTGGGGATGCTTCTTGAGTAGAGTCATTGCTAAAGGTACCGTCTGCATTAATGAAAACTTTATTCTTAAGGGCGTTGCCTTAGTGAGTAAGCTGCAATATAATTTGCTTTCGTTTCTCGGCTTATCGATGACTCTTCGAGGTAAGATTTAAGACAATGCTTGTAGAATCCTCGATTCATCGGAGAGTTAGTTTATGGATTTCTAGATTTGGGAGAGTCTTTCGTGCTGATTTTTACTGCTTCTTCCGGAGACTCTCTCCGGTGTTTGATTATACGAGTCCCGTGATCTCTCCTTCGGCATAGGAGACTTGGTCACATTGGTTTTGATCATTTGACCAGAGTTAGCAACCGCGATCTTATTAAGTGGTTTGCCCAAACTCAAGATGGTCAAAGCTTAGTTTGCTCTCCCCGCCGACATGGCAAGATGGTTATTGCTTCTCATCATCTAGTCACCGTAGTGATGGTGATGCACCAGACAGCTTTACACATGGACCTTTGTTGGTCGGCTAGAGTCTTGATCGGCGGAGGGAAGTGGTATGTCCTTGTCATTGTTGATGATTTTTGAGGTATTCTTGGGTATTTTTCATGGCCTCGAAGGATGAGACTTTTTCTCACTTGAGGATTGGTGAGTAGGTTGTCTATTGAGCTCCTGGTGCATTACGAGCTATCTGCAGTGATAATGGCACCGAGTTCAAGAATTCCTACTTTGAGAGTTTCGTGTGGAGTGCTGGTTAGAGCATCGCTTCTCCTCTCCATACATCCCTCGGCAAAATGGCGTAGTGGAAAGGAAGAACATGACCACGGTTGAGATGGCGGGCGATGCTAGATAGTCTGAGACTCCTAGGAAGTTTTGGGCTAAGGCTATAGCTCTTGCTTGTCATGTTTCCAATCGCGTTTTCTTGAGAGCACATTTGCATCGCACTTCTTATGAGTTGAGGTATGGGCGAAAGCCTGTGTTTCTCATTTTCGTGTTTTTGGTTGCAAGTGTTTCATCTTGAAGTCCTGTAACCTAGATAAGTTTGAGTCTCGTTCTTGATGGTATTTTTACGGGTTACTCGACTTCTTCTCGTAGCTATAGGGTGCAGAGTTGTGATGCGAATAGGATCATAGAGACCTATGGCGTGACCTTTGATGAGGCTAGCCAGTGCTAGACACGATATTTCGAGCTCTTCTTATCCCTCCGAGACCATCTTTGTAGAGGATGAGGATGATGGAGATGATGGTGTTCCACCCGATCCATCTCCTCTTCACCGAGGTGCCTCCTGTTTCCATTTCTCGCACCTCGGGATGATCGGCCTTTGCCTTGAGACTCTCCTTGGTGAGTGGCTCTGTTCCTACCTCTTCTCCTCAAGAGGTAGAGGCCACTCGCTACGGTCCTCCACGACACATTCAGCGTTCTCATCCACCGAAAGCAGATCATTGGTGATCTATTTGAGCGTGTTCTGCGCTCAAAATCGGGCTTATCTTCTTTCTGCCTTCACTCTGCCTTTGTTGCCTCTTTTGAGCTAAAGGATGTTACTCATGCATTATCCGATGAATCATGGATTAATGCTATGCATGAGGAATTGGAAAACTTTGAGAGGAACAAAGTTTGGCGGCTTGTAGAGCCCCATCTGCTCATAATGTCATTGGGACCAAGTGGGTGTTCAAAAACAAGCGAGTGAGGATGGGGTTGTCGTTACAAACAAGGCTAGGCTAGTTGCCGAGGGCTTCACTCAGGTTGAGGGTCTTGACTTTGAGGAGACCTTTGCCCCTGTAGCTAGACTAGAGGCGATTAGAATCCTGCTTGCATTCTCTGCATCCCAGGGCTTCAAGCTCTATCAAATGGATGTCAAGAGTGCATTTCTCAATGGCTTCATTGAGGAAGAGGTGTATGTCAAGCAACCTCAAGGATTTGAGAACCCCAAATACCCGAACCATGTCTACAAGCTTTCCAAAGCCTTGTATGGACTTAAGCAGGCCCCTAGGGCTTGGTATGAGAGGCTTAGGTCCTATATTCTCAGTCATGGTTTCAAAATGGGTATAGTAGATAAAACTCTATTCATCAGACACCAGGATTCTCATTTCCTTCTCGTCCAGATTTATGTGGACGATATTATCTTTGATGGCTCATCTCAGTCTCTTGTGTCTCATTTTTCTAAGGTAATGAGCACAGAATTTGAGATGAGTATGATGGGTGAGTTGAGTTACTTCCTCGGCTTCCAAATCAAGCAGACTCGGGAGGGTACTTTCCTGCACCAAGGTAAGTATACTCGGGACCTCCTGAGGCGGTTTGATATGTCTGATGGAAAGCCTTTGATGACTCCTATGGCCACCACTGCTGTCCTTGAGCCCGATGAGGATGGTGAGCCTGCTGATCAAAAGGAGTTTCGGAGCATGATTGGCTCTCTCTTGTATCTTACTGCCTCGCGGCCGGACATACACTTTGTTGTGTGTACGTGTGCTCGCTTTCAGGCTTCTCCTCGCGTCTCTCATCGCCAGGCGGTGAAGCGTATTTTCAGGTACCTTCGAGCTACCATTGATTATGGTATTTGGTACTCTTCTTCTTCTTGTCTATCCCTTAGAGCCTTTTCCGATGCTGACTTTGCTGGCTGTAGGATAGATAGGAAGAGCACTTCTGGCGCTTGCCAATTCATTGGCACTTCTCTTGTTTCTTGGTCGTCTAAGAAGTAGTCCGGAGTCGCATAATCCTTCTTTGAGGCGAGTATGTTGTTTGCAGACCGATTCTCAGTAGCCAAGTGCTCTGGATGAGATCGACCTTACGAGACTTTGGGTTAGAGATAGAGAGTGTTCCACTTTTCTATGATAACACTTCTACTATTTGCATTGCCAAGAACCCAGTGCAGCACTCCCGGACCAAGCACATTGATATTAGATATTACTTCCTTAGAGACCATGTGGAGAAAGGAGACATAGTGCTTCAGTTTGTAGAGAGTGACCACCAGTTGGCCGATATCTTTACCAAGCCTTTGGATAGCTCTAGGTTTGTTGCCTTGAGGAGTGAGCTTGGAGTTGTGTGCCCTTACGGCCTTCTGTGAGGGGGAGCTGATCTGTATATTATGTATTATATTTTATTTCAGTTTTTCCTTTCTTTTGTATTGCTCTGGGTGCTTATGGGTTTTATTCCTTAGAGTTATGAGTTCACATCACTTAGACTTTTGGCATGCTTTGCATGGACCTCTCATCTTGTGCTTTAGGTTGCTATCATGCTTAATTAGCTGTTCTCTCTTCTCTCTAGGTTGAGTTCCCTCACAGTCTTATAAGTCTAGCAGGTGTTGGGCCCCTGGTAGACAGGTGCATGTGCACTCCTTAGTTTGGGATCTAGAGGCAGCTTTCCTATGTTAGTCATTGGGGAAGATGAGAGCGAGTCTGAGTCGTAGTGTTCTCTACCATCTTTTCTATACTCTATAGCCACCTAGTTCGCGGTTTCTTGACTTCTTCCCTCCATTCTGTGTTTCTGGCTTTAATTGAGTTCTTTTCGACATTTCTTGAGCTTAATCTTGCTAACAACTCAATTTGAACCAGATTTGTGCTTAAAATGGAATCACATGTTGAGGGGGAGTTTAAGAATCTGTCTCATGCATTGCATATAGACTTAATTTTTTATTTTATGAGCTTTGTCTATTATGCAAATGATCCATGCTTCATTTTATACACCATGCTATATTATGAAGAAAATTACTTGCTTAGATATGTCCAAGTTCATTTATCTTGCTAAGCTTACAAAAATTGAAAAATGAGCATTAAAAGAAAAACTTGATAAAACATGTTGCTTTTACTTGTTAAGTTTCTTCTCTAGGTGTTTTTGCCATGATTTGTGTAATTCTGGAATTCTCTAGAGTCCCTATAGCAACTTGGGAGAATCTTGTTTGATCCATACTTGAGTCATTCACTAGCTTAACGATGAAAATGCTAAAATGAAAGTGAAGCAAAATTGACTCTTTTTGTGCGCATTAGACTCAACACCTCACATTCACAAGACGGCTTCTCATTGCACTTGAGATGAACTTGGAATGGGTTGTGTATGACCAAGATCATTCTCTTAAGAGTCTGTCTTGAGATGATCGATTATGGCTTGAGTCAATTGCTTATAAAAAATGCAAAAAAAACATATGTGGGTAAAGAATGCAAATAATGTCAAACATTTGCACCCCGCTATGTCTTTCAAAGCTTCAAAGAAAAATCTGCATACAATAAAAAGCTCGAAGGACCTTGTGTGCACTTCTAGATTCTCCAAAGTGTTGAGTAGGTTGAACTCTAGGTTTTCCATTTGATTCTTTGAATGGCTTTGCTTCTAGTTTTGAAACTAATAACAAGTGTTGCTCATGTTCAATCATACTAAAAATGACATGGTTTTAATTAAATATTGCTAGCAAAATGTTTATTTGCACTTGGACATGACTTAGCTTAGTTTATTTTTGCCATAACTTAGCTTGGTGTCATAACTTGTCTTGTTGGTCACATGGATAATCTTCAAAGCTCCCTTAGGCTGCATTACTTGCATAAAAACAACAAAAAAGGGGAGAAAAGAAAATATCATCTTGATGCCTATATTGCCAAAAGGGGGAGAAATCGTAGAAAAGGCATCATTTTGCATCTTGATTCTTCTTATTTCTTATGATCTTTGTTAATCTTTGCTATATTTCATAGATCATAAGTTGCCAACTTGATCATGTCCTTGATTTTTATTTCTTTGATCAAGTTTGGCTTTGCATTCAAATTGCTTTCTTCTCTTATTCAAACTCAAAACTTATGCCTTTCCATATGTTTGTCAATATACTCATCAAGGAGGAGATTGAAAGACCATGTGGAAGTCTATCCTTGTGTGTGTGATGAGTAATTGACAAGAGTTGAGTTTGATTTGAATTGGATTTTCGGTATGAAGCAATTTGAGTATTGGTTGCTTTTCCTAGCGCTACCTGCGTGGGGCGGTAGCATCGGACCGTTGAGTGTAATTAAGATTGATTAATGATTTTGGGATAATCATTGAAAATATCTTTGTGGGCATTGCTATGTGAAGGTTTTTCCTTGTCTTTGATGGTTGCAGGGCGACGGTGCTAGGTCATGGTGAGGCGGAGGATGACCGGGACTAGGCAAGGAGCGTCGGAGGTCCAGACGGTCGGAGATCGCGGAAGATGATCGGAGGCGGAGTCGGGCAAGCCAAGAAGACAAGGAAAGGAGATGATGCTAGCTAGATGCGCGTGGATCAATGAGGGCCGTCGGATCGCGGTCTAGTTGATAGGTTAGCGGGTCTAGGTAGTATGCTTTGAAAACCGTGCAAGAAAACCCGGTATGTGTGTGGGTTTTGGGTTAGCCCTTGCATGGCTGTGTGAGTGGGTTAATCCTAGCCCTTAGATGAGTGTCCTAGGGTTGAGGGACTCATCTAAGGGTGGTAGGTGGCCCAAGAGTAGTATAAATAGGGGTGGAGGGGTGGCCTCCTCCCCTTGAAGGTTTGAGTTGCTCCTTTGAGCTTTGCCCACATGAAGTGAGGCTTTGTAAACCTTCCCACCAGAAATACAAAGAAATTTCTTTACATTATTGTGAATTTAAATTCCGCATTTACATTATGTCTTTACTTTACGCAATTTAAATTCAGCATTTACGTTACGCATTTATTTTCCCGCAATTTACATTCATGCAATTTGGATTTGCCTCCCCTCCTTCTAAATGCTGATCTTGGATGTTTTGAGTGTGTTCATATGATTTTACATCTCTTTTGCACTCTTTGATTAAGTTGAGATCATCTTTTCTTTCAAGTTCCAGTTCTGTCCAGAACTTGTTCTTCGCGCAGCAGTTAGTATTTGATTTTTAGAAAAATATAAAAAAATCCTTTTTGTGTGATTCTTGCTGGAGATTGTGCGGAACTCCCATATCCATCTGTAGACAAATTTTGGAGTTCACGTGTTGCACTGTTTGGGCGCCATGAGGTCAAAACCGAGCCCCAAATTTTCTGCTCGAAGTTCCTGACTGTCTGTGTTCATAGATTTATGATGATTTTTCTACATAGTTTTTTGTTCTAAAATTTGGTACAGAGCTTCACAACTCATCTTTTCATAGTGATAAAATTTATCATAATTTTGTGAGTAGAAGAAACCCACCAACCTCCTGTTCAAATTAAAGACAGCTTCTGGAAATATCTGCTTTTGATTTTCTAAAAGAGACTTTTGTGTCTTGCCTTGATCTCTTTTAGAAAAGAAGTATTTGAATTGATTCCTCTTTATTTGGACACTTGACAACCAGGATTGTGTTTGAAAAATCCCTCACATATTTTATGGATCTCATCCATGTAAGCTAGGGATACACATAGTTGTCTAGTCGTTCCGGTTTTTGCGAATTTGAAGAGCACCGGTTTTCTTTGCGCGATCTTGTCAAGATTTTGGTTGGAGTATTTTTGGGAAAATTTATTTGTGACCATTCACCCCCCCTCTGTTCGCCATCTCGATCCTTCAGAATGTTTAGGGTGCGAGCCTTGTCAGTTGCCTGTGGTATACTGAGGGGTTACCTACGTCTTCATTTCCGCTGCAGTCCAATTTGTCGTTCAGCCTTGAGAGGCACTGTTAAGTAAGTTGACCATAAGGTCATTTAACTGGTAATATTTAATATATAATGTCTTTTATCCTATTTTCATTGTGTATGATTGTGATATTCTCGATGTTGAGCTGTGTGCACTAAGCGTGATCTGGACTAGTGCAAGATACCTGAGGGTCGGATTTGCATATTCGGGTCCCGACAGAGGTGGTATCAGAGCCATACTGACTGTAGGTCTTGCCTCTAGATAGTTGGTCGTCTCTATAGGTCCTTCAAAATTATTTTCTAAAGTAAAAGACCCAACCTAGAAGAATAATGTGTTCTTGACTTTTCTCATTCTTCTATCTCCGTCCTTACCAAAGATTCTTTCTTTCCCCTGCTGAAATTTCCTTCCCTTACCTCTGCTGAATTGAGTTAAAATCTTACCTGAGTTATCTTAAGTAAAAACAATGATATACCACACTTTAGGAGATGTCATCAAGTGCCTGCTGCTACCATACTGACCAAGAAGGAAAGAATCATCAAGCTCATGGAAGAGCGGATCAACAAAGTGTATTAAAAGCTAGAAGACTTAGTGCTTCAAGTAGCCGGTTGAGACTCATGTGTGGGAGTCGCGTTTTGTAAGCTAGGAGTGTCGCCCAGGTAGACGGTAGTTTTGTGTGTTTAGGTTGAATTGGTTCTTCTTGATTGCTGACTGGGCAGTATGTGTTGCAAAGCTTTTAGGCTTATATAAGCAACCATACCAATTTATTAATATTGATTGCTTAAGTTATTGGGTGAAACATATCTTCCCTGTATTATGATCTCTACTTCTTACCTATGCTATTTTCTCTCTCACCTAACCCCTGTAAAGTAATCAAGCAGACGGTTCAGATTAGTGATAGCAATAAAGCCAGTGAAAGTGAAAACCAACTCAATAGAAACTCGAAGGATGGATTAGTTTTTCAACCGTCACCACCGATAGATACGTAGAGCTTCAAAGAGTTTTTTTTAGCGATCAGACTCAGTTGGTGCAAGCAATGACGAAACAAATGCGAAACATGACCAATCAAGCTGATGTCAGCAAAGCGTCTCGAACTGTTATCAGTGTTCCCTGTGCTGAGTTAAGAATTCATAAGGACTCGTCCGCCAACGTTTTCAGGAACGCTACCCCGCAGTTTGTTCTAGAGCTAAGCATTGTTCTAAGAAGTACTGTCAACCAAACAATTTAGAAGATCGTGCGTGCATTCGCTGTGGAGAAATAAAAACGCACCCTCCTGAACCTGTTGACCTTGACCAGTAATTGGCCATCACCCGCAGTAGGTCCCTTGTATGGTGAAGAAGATCGTTTTACTAGGGGATGTGTTGCGAATCAGAAAGTAATGAATCACAGGAAGAGCAGCATTGTGTGCTACAACTGTCGCCGGAAAGGCCATTATGCTAATCGATGTCCACAAAGAAGACAAATAATTCCTATAGCCATGAATATACAGGAAGTTACCTCAGTCCGATACATAATGCCAAGAGTGAGCGGTGAAGTTGCAGGAGAAATTTGCCAAGAAAATCAATTAAAGAAAAGGCGGTTAGGTAAAGACTCAATTCCAATCAACAAATACCCAAGAAAGAAATTTCACACCAGACTCTGCTATATTTGCCACAAACCTGAGTATTTTGCCAGCAAATGCCCACAAAGGAAAGCGATCACATTGGTTTAAGTCAAATCCAACTCCGTCCCTGTCAAAGCCCCAGCGTCAATGCTGAATCAAGAGAGTCGGGAGTCATGAGCTTACTTAGTGCAAAACCGTAACCCTACTTGTAAAGTGAAGAGATTAATGATGAATTTCATGTAAAGGTTTCCTTGTCGAAAGAAATGAAGCAGGAATGGTTAATACATTGGTATACGGAGTATTGGAATGAAGAGCAATAATATAAATTAATGAGTTAGATGTCTCTCTAAGAATAATCTGGTGTTAAGGGTTTATCTAAAAATGATGCATGTGAAATGGTGGCTAGTTTAAGTGGTACCCAGCATAATCTGATTAATCAGAGGATTTGTCAAATTGTCAGTAAGTGCTCAGCTATGCTAGATTTAACTAGGATGTTGAGAGTTCCGTGCTATTGAGTGAGTAGAGTTTCAAGTAAATCATATCGCAAATGGATACTTAGACCTTTGACATTAATCCTGGAATTGGGTGGATGCTCAAACATAAGGCTATTTTGGTGAAGAGTATATCGATTTCAAACCCTGAAAAGAAGAAGAAGGGAAAATTCAAGTGATGATAGTTCGTGTTAGCCAACTGGTAGATAATGGTGTGGAATTTGCCAATTAGAAGATGCGCCAAATCTCAGAAAATACTTTGATATATTTTCCAAGAATTTGCCTGGTATGCCGTCATATCGAAAGATCAAGTTCGTGAGCGAATTAGTGCCTGGTATAGCCCAATAGAGAAAAGACCATGTCAATGTCTACCAAGGAATTAGTGGGAAATGGAAAATCATATCAAAGAGTTACTAGGAAGAGTTTTGAGAAGACTTAGTGCGTCACCATGGGAGTTCTTATTTATCAAAGAAGGAAAACGGAAGAGCGAGAGAATGCACTGAATCGTGCTTTAAATAACGAGAAGATCAAAAACAAGTACCCAATATCAGGATCGACAACGAGGTTGGACAGTGGAGAAGAGAGCTGGAATTTCTCTAAGATAAAACCTCACTCCAGCTATCATCAACTGAGGAGTCATGTGAAAGATGTTTCTAGGATTGCGTTCTCTACGCAATATGGATAATATAAGTTTTAGCTATACCTCCTGAATTGACCAATGCCCCGCATACCTCATGAACATGATGACTAAGGTATTTAAGGATTACTTGGATAAAATCGTGATTGCCATGTAGATGAACATTCTAATATACTCTAAGACAAGAGAAAAACGTGCAAAACCTAGAAATGAGTTTTTGCGAGAACAGCAGTCGTACGCTAAGTTCAACAAGTGTGACCTCTGGAAGAGAAAGGTCGAATTTCTTGGTCATATAAAGACTGCTAGAGGAGTTGATGTTGAATCAAGCAAGGTAGAAGTTGTGTTATGTTGGAAGCAACCAAAGTTCATTACTTAGATTCGAAACTCTGGAAATGGCAAGATATTATCGCTGGTTCATAGGAGGGATTTTCGACGACAGCTAAAACTCTTATACGATTGTTGAAGAGAAAAGGTTGCATGGACGCCAGGATGTGAAAAGAGTTTTCGGAAGTTGAAGAAGCGGTTAAACATCAACACCTATGTTAGTATTACCAGTAGTGAGAGGTAGTTTCGACATATATGGTGATGCTTCTAGACTTGATCTGGGATGCGAGTTGATGCAAAACGGCAAGGTTATTTCCTATGCAATGGTGCAATGGAGACAGCATGAGGAGAATTGCTCTATGCATGACTTGGAGTTAGTTATCGTAGTACACGATTTTGTAAATATGGAGTCATTATCTCAACGAAAATAGATGCGAACCATAAGAGTATAAAGTATATATTTGCTCGGTCAGACCTGGATATGGAATGAAGAAAATGACGGGAAATGATCAAAGATTATAGTGTCGGAATCCATGGGCACTCTAGTAAGGCCAATGTTAGTCAACGTTGAGTTATGAGGCCGCAGTGCGAATATATTGATAATAAGTAGTTAACCAGGGTTATACAAAGAATTCGAGAGACAAAAATTGGAGGTCGTTCGACACAGTTTCATAGCTGCCTTGGAAATAAAACCAACATTAGAATATCAGATCATAGGAAGTTCGAAGGATGATGAAATACACACTCAAGTCAAAGAAAGAAGAAGACTTAGCCAAGAAACAGAATTTTGAGTGATTAGGATATCATAAGGAGTTAAGGTCGAACCAGTGTGCCAGATAGGAAGATCTTAAGTAGATGATACTTGAGGAAGCCCATGATTCTAAGTAATCGATTCATCCAGAAAGTGCCAGAATGTATTAAGGTCTAAAGGAAAAGTGTGATAGCCTAAGGTGAAGAGCGAAGCTATTGGATATGATACTCGATGTGATGTGTGTTAGAGAATAAAGGCCATACATTAGAGACCTAAGGATTCATTGCAATCATTGTAAATCCCTGAGTGGAAATGGGAGGCAAATCACTAAAAGGACCCCTGGTGTGAATTGACCATAAAGGATACAAATTCGGAGGAATCATTATTGATTGATTGACCAAAGTTGCTCATTTCATACCACCTGAGACTACGTATTGAAAAGATCGATTAGCATATCTATATATGACAGGGATCGAGTGACTGCATAGGTGCCCAAGAAGATTATGTCCAATAGAGGTATCCAATTTATCTCGAGGTTTTGGAGCAAGTTACATGAAGCAATAAGAACTCGCTTGAATTTCAGCACCGCATATCATTCACAGACGGATGGTCAGGCAGAAAAAATTAATCAGATTCTAGAAGATATGTTGAGAGCATGTGCGATATCTTATAGTACATCTTGGGATAAATGTTTGCCATATGCAGAGTTCAGTTACAATAATAGTTATCAGGCTAGTTTGCAAATGTCACCATTTGAAGCCTTATATGGTCGAGCTTGTTGTACCCCATTGAATTGGAATGAAACAGGGGAGCTCTCGGTATTTGGACCGGAGTTGCTCAGGGAGGCCGAAGAACAAGTTGCCATTATCAGGGAGAAGTTAAAAACAACGTAGTCAAGGCAAAAGAGCTACGCCAACAATTGTTGTCATGATTTGAGCTTTGAGCCCAATGATTTTGTGTGCCTTAGAGTCACCCCTTTAAAGGTGTAAAAAGGTTCCATGTCAAAGGGAAGCTTGCACCTAGGTATGATAGACCATTTAAAATCCTGAGCCGCCGAGGAGATGTTGCGTATCAGTTGGAGTTGCCACAATCATTAGCAGGTGTGCGAGGTGTGTTCCATGTGTCACAGCTTGAGAAATGTCTTAGAGTGCCAACAGAGCAAACGCCGTTAGAAGCAATTGAGTTGCGAGAGGATCTGACTTACAAAGAGCAGCCGATTAAGATTTTGGACGTAATGGAGCGTAGGACCAGAAATAAATCCACTCGCTTTTGCAGAGTTCAATGGAGTAACCATTCAAAAAGTGAAGCCACCTGGGAGCGCGAGGAAGATTTGAAGGCAGAATTCCCAAACCAATTCTCTAGTCAGCCCTAAATCTCGGGGTCGAGATTCCGTTAAGGGGGGGAGGTTTGTAACATCCCAAATTTTGAATTTGAAATTATTTAATATTATTTTATTGCAATTTATAATTTTTGAGAATTTTCTGGATTTATTTGGATTTTCTGATATTTATTTGAATTATTTTGAAATTAAATATATTCCTTCTTGTCAAGAAATAATTATAAAAAAAATTTTAAAATAAAGTTTTGCCAAAAATATTTTATTTAAGTCCAGAATGTCTCAAAGTATTTTTGAGATTTTTCCTGGAATTTTTAGAATATTTTTACTACCCTAAATAAATTAAATTATTTTCTTGTATTAATTTTAATAGAAAAACCCGGAAAAAACCAGTTTGAACAGTACTGGGCCGAAGCCCATTACTGTGCAGCCGGTTGCTGAATCGGGAGGGTTAACGTGCACCGTCGGATCGAAATCCAACGGCCTTCATCGCTTTGCGTCATTTACTAAACCCTAATTGCTGCGAGTCCTTGGATGTTCATCGGATGGTCCTCATCAAATCTTACCAGTTCGGGATTCATCTTCTATCCGGACCGTCGGATGAAGATCGTGCGGCCGATATGCATCGTCTCCGATCCGAACACCACCGCCGCCATATCCGAGTCAAACACCGCCGCCGCCGTATCCGAGTCAAACACCGCAACCGCCGCCTTACTTCCCATGTTTTCCGCGCCTTGCAGGGTATTTAAGGACCCCAAGACCCTGTTCGAGATTCCCCACAAGTCGCCGCCTATGTTTGCTATTGCGCTGTCGCCGGAGAAGCTCTGGAGCTTGCGCTAGCTGTCGTCGGAGTGCCGAAGGTCTTCACCGTGCCATTGCCACCGTTAGGAAGTCTCTTCCGCTGCACCGAAGCCGGATTCGAGCTCGTCGCTTCACGCCGCATCGGATTCACTGCCTCTTCGTCGCCGGAGCACGCCAAAATGCCATCGGGAGTGTCATCTTCCTCAACTCCGGGGAGACAGCGCCGCCGCCAGCCATCATCAGGTTCGAAGCTTTTCAACCGTCAAATCTTCATCGGGCGTACCGGATTCAGCCGCGTCATCGCGGGGAATAGAAACTACACGGGTAAGTATTACACCGGTAGATCTTTGGTGAACGGCTGTGATTGGGCCATGTCGATTAGGGTAACAGGGTTTCCTCGATTAAGGATTGCCATCGGATCGTAGATGAAGGGCTACAGTTGCGCCGCGTCATTTAAGTGCACAGTAAAACGCCTTGATATAGTATCAATCGTCCGATTTAGATCGGATGGTGGATATTGAGCCACGTAGTAGATTAATCGGGAACCGTTGGATTGAGTTTAAACAGTCCAGATTATGCCACGTGTCGTCCGTACAGCCGGGGCGGGAAATTCGTATTTTCCTTTATAAAAATAATACGGTTAAATCTAGAAATTCAATTTAATTTATTTTCAAACTTCTAAATGTTATAACTTTTGCATACGAACTCCGATTGAGGTGATTCAAATTCCTAAAATTTGTAAAATTGAGATCTATCCAATGGTGATTTTTAATTGAATTTTTGAGTTCATTTGTTCTTTGGTTTTGGTGTTTATTTGCTATTTCTTCTCGATTCGCGTAGACGTTGAATTGTGCGAGGCTTCGGAAGAGGAATTTGCAACTCAGGAACAATATCTAGACCAAGACCAGGAGCTTAAGCAAGGCAAGTTGTGCTTTGATCATGTTGCACCCATAGCTAGTTTAGTTGCTATTTTGATTTACTCTATTGCATGTTATTTTATGTGTATAAATGATTTCAACTTAAATTTGGGATTAGCTAATGTACCCTTTGAATTATACCCTACCTTGTCATTTGTAGGCCATGATCTATTGTCACCCTAGGTTGGTTCACTATAGTTGGTTAATAATGAAATCAACATGGATGATTAGATCGAATTATAATTGCTTAGCCATGCCACGTCATCACATGTACTTGAATCTTTGATAAATAATCTTGACTAATGGAACATGGAACAATGTTATGAATTTGTGTGTCATGTGTGGTCACACGATGAGATTGAGTTGTGGTGGCAATGGATGTCACGCAACGATATTGAATTGTTGATGGCACGTGGTGCTTGGTAATCAACTGGGGTGGTTATGATTTTAGATCGGAGCAAGTGGCAAGGGCAGTATGCTAGGGTGGGCCCGATGGGCAAAGGGTATGTGTATGTCTTGCTTTGATCAATCCTAAGGACACCTTGCGAGCCTTTGACCTGAGTCAATCATGCAACCACATGTCTGTTATGGGGCAGCCTAGCTGACTAATTTGCAATGTCTTAGCTTGAGTACTATCGTGGTGGTGTGGTTCATCCTTTTTAATGAACCCAGATGGGGCAAGAGGGGGGCCCTGGATGTGGTAACTAGTCCCACCAGTGTTGAAACCTTAGCGGGTAGTACTGAGTTAAGACAGAGCATTGTAAAGGCTTTGTCATGATTCTCTGCCGGCACACCAAAGGAAGTGTGCTAATGGCCAGGCACAAAAGAGATTATCATGTCGTGTGGGTAAAGTGCATAACCTCTACAGAGTGTACAATCTATTTGGATAGCCGTGCTCACGGTATTGAGCAAAGCTCGGGGATTACAATCAAGGGTTTAGACTTTTGCGAAATAAAACTTGGGATGGATGGCAGGTTGCCATGGAAGGTTGAATCTTGACTTAGGATGAGAAAACTTGGCTTACTTGAGAAATGCTGAATCTATCTATTACTGATATTTGTTTTTACTATCTTTTCAATCTATATACTGTACTTGTTTAAAAATGCTGCTTTACTGTAAATGAACCACTTAGCCTTCCTTTGGAATAAGCCTTGCATATAGCTATGTTAGAATTGCATTCTGTGCACAACTTGTTGAGTGCTTTATGTACTCACCCTTTCCTACAACATCATTAGTGCTGAAGAAGGTGTACCATGAAGAGACGAATGTTTAGGGTGCGAACCTTGTCAGTTGCCTGTGGTATGCTGAGGGGTTACCTACGTCTTCATTTCCGCTGCAGTCCAATTTGTCGTTCAGCCTTGAGAGGCACTGTTAAGTAAGTTGACCATAAGGTCATTTAACTGGTAATATTTAATATATAATGTCTTTTATCCTATTTTCATTGTGTATGATTGTGATATTCACTGATGTTGAGCCTGTGTGCACTAGCGTGATCCTGGACTAGTGCAGTATACACAGAGGGTCCGGATTTGCATATTCGGGTCCCGACATACGACGCAGTACGCTCCAACGGCTCATTCAGCCTCACCCCCAGTGGCTCCAGGCGTCCTGGCGGTGGCGGCGGGAGCTCTTCCTCACCCCTTTCAGCCTCCGCTCGAAGCCTCGACTCGCCAAGGGGTACCAGGATCTCCTCGCGCCCCAGCTCCTCCGGGACCTTCTCCTGCGGCGGTCCCGACTTCGCCTGTGGTACCTCGTCGCCCGTCGGCTTCATCGGCGGCAACAGCTCGGCACTCGATGCCTCAACCGTCGCCGGCTGCAGGGACGGCGCCGGCCCTCACGGGGCCGCCATCACTCCAGAGCGGGACAACGCCGAGTGAGTGCGCGGCAATCGCGCTCTCTTCGCCAGCCCACCTTGCAGAGCTGGGTCTCCCCTCCGCTTCCCCAAGGACGTGTTTGGCTGGGATGCCTCCACCTGGGTCTCGACGATGGCGGCACTCGCGCTGGCACCCCCAACCGGGCCGCTGCCAGTCGGCGGTTCGAGGTCGATCCCGCAGTACGGGTCGCCGCCAACATCGCCGTTGTTGTCGCTCGAGGATGACTCTAGATCGGCCGTGTCAACGACGGTCGTGTCAGAGACCTCCTCGCCACGCGCGGCCTTCACCGCGTGCTCCCGCTTCTTGTCCGCCTTCCTCTTCCTCCTCCTCTCCTCCTTCCGCCTCTTATGGGCGGATTCGAGTTGCAACACCGCACGAGCTGAGGCCCTCCGCTCCTTCTCCCCCAGTAGCAATGCCCAGGAGACCATCCCGGCCAGCCCTTGGACAATGTGGAGACACTAGTCGGACCAAAAACTAAGGGTTGAAGAAGAAAGGAGAGAAAAGGAAGAGAATTGCTCGGCTTACCATGTCCGGGGGATTCTGCGCCGAGAATGGCTCGGGGTGGCCACCCACCGCCTCGGTGGCACTGCCACCCATGACGACGGACACCCGGGCCCCGATCTCTGACGCAGCGAGCTCCAGCTCCGCCATCCTCATGGGATCGGATACCCCCTCGTACTGAAACATGGGGCGCGCCCGATCCATGAAGGGTTGAACGCGCATCTTCATGAATGCGCGCACAACGACAGCGCCGGTCAGGCCCCGCTCCTTCTGGGTCTTGACCCGCTCGAGGATCATGTCCACCTTGTTCTCCTTTTGGTCGGCGCCCCAAGACCACTCGGGCCCCGCCACGGGAAGCCGGCTGGTGAAGGCCGGGGCACTGCCTCCCAGGTTCCGGGCATAAATCCATTCGGAGTGCCACCCCTGGTTCGACAACGGTAGCTTCACATCGATATAATCCGCCGCGTGGCCAGCGCGCAGTTGGAAGGCTACGCCACCCATGAGCGCCGGAGTATCCGCCGGCTTGTTCTTCCTCAGTCGGGCTTGAAAGAAGTGCGTCCAGAGTGCCCAGTGGGGATCGATCCCCAAGAACGCCTCGCACAGCGTGATGAAGACCACGATATGGAGCACTCCGTTAGGGTTGAGGTGGTGCACCTTAGCCTTGTAGTGATGCAGCAGCCCGCGGACGAAGGGATGAAGCGGCAGCCCGAACCCGCATTTGTAGAATGAGGCGGGCACGACGATCTCGTCGTCTCCTAGCGAGGGGACCGCAACCCCCATCGGCACCCTCCACCTCGAGACATCTCGCGGGGAGAGGAACCCTTTCCTCTCTTGGCCAAGTGCGCAGCTGTCTTGGGTGGTGCACTCCGGCCACGACATCTCCAAAGGCGAGAGCGGCGAAAAGGTGGGAGAAGGGGAAAGGTGAAGAACTCTCTGGCTCTTTTGCTCTCTTTTCTCAAGCAGGAAGGCGAGGAGGTAGGAAAGGCAAACGCGAGAACTCGCCCAAGCGCTCCCCATGCCAGATTTATAGGCATGTATCGAGCACTGCCGAAGCGGGCGCCGACCAAGCGGACGCCGCTCTCGTGAAGTCCACACGTCCGTCGAGATCGCCACGACAGGCCGCCGGTGAGGCTTATCGGTTCCCAATCATTTCACTTCACATTAATTCCCTCCACTTCGCATTGAATGCCGACAGGAGGCGCGAGGGCACCGTTTCGGGCCGCACGCCCTGCGACCTTTCGATCTCCGTCACTAGGCTGGGTCGACTGAAACAGGTATGAAAAGCCCACCGGGCCACTGCGGCCTCGAGGTGGCAAAAGAGCTGCGGGTTCCAAAGGCCTAAATCCACCAAGTGGAATCCAAGCCACCCTAGCATAAAATCGAGCAAGGGGCGAGGACAAGGCGAGCCCCCAGTGGGTCTCTAGTTGGGTCGACGGACGACCCAATCGCCTTAACTCGTGTCCGAGACCATACTTCACACTCTCCCGCGGAACCCATCCATGGGTGGCAGCCAGCTGCGCTCCGGGTCGGTGGACGGCCCGGAGTCCGATACGGGATCAAGTAATGAAAGGTTTCTTATGGGTCGCCCCCAGCGGGTCGGACACCCGACGCAGGGATCGTCCGCTCGGAAAGTTCCGCCTTGGGAGGGATCTCCAGGGCCCACTCGGATAACCCGTTAGTAGCTCCACGAGCACGGTGTTCAATCCAACGCATGGTAAACACGCGTCTGCTCACCCCCTCCAGGTCCACACCTGCGGACGGGGCGCATACGTGGGACAGACAGCGGCCACTCCTCCCGCAGATAGCCTCGTCTGACGAGGACTCGGGATGGACGCCCTCCGCCTAGCTTTGGCGTAAAACCAGCCTTACAGACACATCTAGCTACGATGTAAAATGAGCACTCGGACCCCAGAACCTCGCTGAGGCATCTGAGCGTCTGCGCCGACCTAGGCCACGTCTAGCTACGATGTAAAACGAGCACTCGGACCCCAGAACCTCGCTGAGGCATTTGGACATCCGCGCCGACTAAGGCCACGTCTAGCTACAACGTAAAACGAGCATTCGGACCCCGGAACCTCGTTGAGGCATCTGGGCGTCCGCGCTAACCTAGGCAACATCCAGCTACGACATAAAACGAGCATTCGGACCCCGGAACCTCGCTGAGGCATCTGGGCATTCGCGTTGACCAAGGCAACATCTAGCTACGACGTAAAATGAGCATTCGGACCCCAGAACCTCACTGAGGCATTTGGACGTCCGTGCTGACCAAGGCAACGTCTAGCTACGACGTAAAACGAGCACTTGGACCCTAGAACCTCGCTGAGGCATTTGGATGTCCGCGCCGACCTAGGCAATGTCTAGCTACGACGTAAAATGTGCATTCCAACCGCAGAACCTCGCTGAGGCATCTGGGCATTCGCGCCGACCTAGGCAATGTCCAGCTACGACGTAAAACGAGCATTCGGACCGCAGAACCTCGCTGAGGCATCTGGGCATTCGCGCCGACCTAGGCAACGTCCAGCTACGATGTAAAATGAGCATTCAGACTGCAGAACCTCGCTAAGGCATCTGGGCGTCCGCGCCGACCTAGGCAATGTCCAGCTATGACGTAAAATGAGCATTCGAACCCTGGAACCTCGCTGAGGCATCTGGGCATCCGCACCGATCAAGGCAACGTCCAGCTACGACGTAAAACGAGCATTCGGACCCCGGAACCTCGCTGAGGCATTTGGGCCTCCGCGCCGACCTAAGCAACGTCTAGCTACAACGTAAAATGAGCATTCAGACCGCAGAATCTCACTGAGGCATCTGGGCATCCACGCCGACCTAGGCAACGTCTAGCTACGACGTAAAATGAGCATTCGGACATCGGAACCTCACCTAAGGTTTCTGGGCGTCCGCGCCGACCAAGGCGGCATCAAGCTAGGTCTCTGCCGACCAAGTCGGTTGGGCTCAACCAGCAAGCTAAAGTAACCCCCCAACCAGCTCTCCGACCTGCTCGGGGGCTACACCCACCGGGTGCGCTCGCGCGCACCTGGTCGAAACCGGCCGACCAAGTTGGTCGGGCTCTGCCGACCAAGGCAGCCTTCCGTTCCACTCGGGGGCTCGGGGCCGATTGATCCGCCCGCGCTCTCCCAGTCGGATTTCGCCGACCAAAGTAACCCCCCGACCAGCTCTCCGACCTACTCGGGGGCTTAGGGGCTACACCCACCGGGTGCGCTCGCGCGCACCAGTCGAAACCGGCCGACCAGGTCAGTCGGACTTGGCCAACCAAGGCAGCCACCCCGGAGAACCCGTTGCTTCATTACGCAACGCTGTGGCTAAGGTCCGAGAGATCGCAGGGACAAAAATTCCGAAAGAACGATTTATATTACGCATGATTTATAAATTGTTCGCGTCTTAACAGTTAAGAAATAGCAAAAGCATCAATCCAACTTGAAGACATTAAGGTGGCGTATGAATCTAGGCGCCGCGCGCGCGCCTAACCGCTTCGATAAGGGCATCCCTCGCCTTGACGAGCTTCAGGACGACGTCGATCAGTGCATCAATGGCAACGGCGTCGCGAGCGGCGGCATGTAGCTCGGCCCACTCGGCCGTGGTGAGCTCGGAGTCAGCCCAAAGCTCCGCTAAGAAGACCTCCTCGTCCGTAGGCGCTGGCGACCCTTCATCTCCAAAGCTGAATACCAGCCCCTCCACGAAGAAGGGCGACGACGGAGTCTCGTCGATAGAAGAAGAAGGGCGGGAAGAAGCCATTGAAGATTTAAGGAAAGCTAAGCGTTGCGGAGTAGTGGGAAATCCGTGAGGCGAGTGATTGCCTCAAATGCCGCGGCCGTACCGCTCTTATATGCTTAAGGCACAGAAGCCCAACAGTTTCCCATAAATGGGGGCGTGAGAAGCCGAGGCATCATCATGTTTGCGAAGAGGTTGCGCCGCCGGAGGTAATGGGCCCGTCCAGGAACACACGCGTTCGGGACGGCCCGGCCACTCTTGACAAATACTCATACTGAGGATATCCCGCAGTCGAACACCAAATGGGCCGTCTTAGGCCCAGCTCTGGCCAAAGGCCTCGTTGGGTCACAAAGGACCCTCGACCTCGATCAAGCCCACCAGGGGCACTCCGACCTAGCCTCGGTCAGCGCCCAGATCTCGACTGCCTCGGGTCTGACGCTCTCAGAGCTCGACCGGCCTCAGGTCGGATGCACCCGCAGGCTCCGACCTAGCCTCAAGCCGGGGCCCCAACGAGCTCCGACCCAGCAACCTTCGCCACGTCACCAGTCGACCTCAAGCTGGTCACCTGCCCCGTGGACACGACAGCCATGCCGGGGCAGGTGGCTCCTTCCCAAGGTGGCTAGGAGGCCACCAAAGTCAAGCGCCAGTCCCTTCACCCCATCATGCACAGTGGAGAGACGCGCTCCCTCCCGAGGTGACACCAAGGTACAGCGTAACGGCGTTAGCATCTGACAGGCGCACAGAGGGCAGGTGCACCCCTTCCCGACGGAACGCCGTTGGCTGTGTCTACCAACCCAGGCATGGGATGAACAGGAATATGTCAGTCACTAGGACCGAAGACCAAGACTCCCGGGCGTAGTACACCCCATCCTTTTTTCTCCAAACTCTCGTGCAACCTGCCTCCTTCACCTATATAAAGGGCGGTAGGACCCCCAAGGAAAGGGACGGAAGCAAGCATAGGAGAGCATCGAGCATAGGGACGAACTTTGGCACACAGCTCGAACGCTCCTACAGCTTTGAGCCCTTAGCTTTTCCGAGCTCCCGAACTCTCTCACTCGGACGAGTGCTCAAGGCCAGGCCATAGCCTTCGCTTGTAACACCACGCAGTCCTCTACGCCCCAACTCAATATACAACCACCACACGAACTGGACGTAGGGACTTTCGGCCCGAACCAATATATATCTTGGGCTCCCTGAGTCAACCATTCAAGGAGAGGGAACACGCAGCCCCTTGACTTACAAATTTACTTGCCGGTATACGAAACACCGACAGATTTGGATTGGAAACAATTCACTGGCTCAGCAGCACATTTTGCAGTCATTGCATACAACAGAATTGAGGGCCACTCGGGTATTCAAGCTACCTATCACAGAATTCGAGCCATATTTGCTTGGCCTAAGTTAAAAGCTTCTGTTGAACAATTTGTGAAGACTTGTGAAGTATGTCAGCATGCAAAAGTAGAACATGTGAAATTACCTGGGCTACTTCAACCTCTACCGGTTCCTACACAAGCTTGGATGGTCATTAGCATGGACTTCATTGAGGGCTTGCCCTTATCTCACAAACACACAACAATCTTTGTGGTCATAGATAAATTTTCAAAGTATGCCCATTTTGTGCCCCTAGCTCATCCCTTTATGGCATAATAACATATAGCCTAGATATTTTTTTAATCAAGTGTACAAGTTGCATGGATTACCCCAGGTCATAATTTCAGACAGAGATAAGGTGTTCACAAGCACATTTTGGCAAGAATTTTTCGCTTATCTGACACTAAGCTAACTATGAGCTCAGCGTACCACCCCCAAACCGACGGGCAAACCAAGCGTCTTAATCAGTGTTTGGAACATACTTGAGATGCTTTGTTCATGCATGCCTGAAGAAATGGTCTGATTGGCTCCCTCTAGCCAAATTCTGATATAATACCTCATATCAAACAACAATTGGGAAGATTCCTTTTGAAGTTCTATATGGTCACCCACCAAGGCATTTCAGGATTTCAAATTTGAATGTTACAACTGCAACTGATGTTCAGGAGTGGTTACAGCAAATGGAGAAAATGAATCAATTATTGAAGTATCATTTGGACAGAGCCTCAGTGTGAATGAAGGCTTAGGCAGATAAACGCAGATCAGAAAGAATCTTTCAGGTTGGGGACGAAGTGTATCTCAAATTGTAGCCCTATGTTCAGACAACCATGGCCACGCGCAGTAATCACAAGTTATGTTTTCACTTTGATGGCCCATACCGTATATTGGAGAAAATCGGCGCGGTTGCATATAGGTTGGACTTACCCAAGGAAAGCAAGATTCATCTAGTGGTTCCTGTGTCACAACTCAAACGTCATCTTTCCCCAGCAACTCCATTCAGTGAAGAAGAGTCCATCAGCTGTATCCAAGCAGAAGCAAATCATGTGCCAACAGAAATATTGGCCAGCAGGCTAATCAAACATGGCAACCATGTCATACCGTCCATTTTGGTGAAGTGGTCTAGTCTACCTATATCCTTAGCAGCATGGGAGAACACTGATGCCATCAAGTTGCAATTTCCATCGGCACCGGCTTAGGGTTAAGCCGCATTTTGAGGGGGAGGGGATGTTGTATTGCTGGACGAGAAACAGGACGCAACAACAGAACTAAAGAAGAGAATGTCATTCTGATGTAGTTCGGCGCTGAGTTGGGTTGTGTTGGGGTGTGCGGTGTATTCTGTTGGTTGAGTTGTAATCGAAGGGTTGGGTTCCACCTGTAAAGGGAGCGTGGGGGTTTATATACTGATCTGGTGATCTGTTTTGATGTGAGAAAGAAGAAAGCATGAAACCAATTCCCCATCCTCTTCTTTCTCCCCATCCTTGCCTCCTCCTTCCTCCTCTTCCTAGCATGTTTGTATCATTGACTTCTTGCTTTTTGTGATCCAAATTCTTCGGACTGGGAAGGGAGATGTTTAGCTTGTAGAATCTGGTTGTTCTTGTCACATGACTAGAGATTCAAGTTGGTTCTCTTCCTTAGCTCGTGCCTCAAGTGATGAGCTAATCACCTTTAGAGATGCTTCTTCAGGCCACGTCATCGCTAAAGGCTCTGTATGTATTAATGAAAAACTATTTCTTAAGGATGTTTCCTTGATTAGCAAGTTGCAGTATAATTTGCTTTCTGTTTCTCAGCTTATCGATGACGATTTCAAGGTAAGCTTTATGCGCAATGCCTATAGAATTCTCTATTCTTCTGAAGGGCTAGTTTATAGGATTTCTAAGTTTGGGAGTGTCTTTTGGGATGATTTTGCTAATTCTTCTGGTGATTCTCTCTGTTACTTAGTTGCTTTAGAGTCCTGTGATCTCTCTTTCTACATAGGAGACTTAGTCGTATTGGTTTTGATCATTTGACTCGAGTTAGGAGCCATGATATCATTCTTGGTTTGCTAACTCAAGATAGTCAAAGACTTATTATGCTCTCTTTGCCGACATGGCATGATGGTTGCTACTTCTCATCCCCTAGTCACTGTTGTGATGACTGATTGTCGACGTTTGTTATCGGTAATAATGATTATGGGGCTAGGCGCTAGATCCAAACTCGATGGTAGCACAAGACAAGGGTTTATACAGGTTCAGGCCCTCGTGGTGGAGGTAATACCCTAGTCCTGTGCTTTGGAATTATGATGATCTATCTCAATGTGGATATCGATGTTGATTATCCCTTCCTAGGGTCCCCCGCCCCCCTTATATAGTGGAGGGGCACGGTTACAAGGAGTCCTAGTCGGTTACAAGGTGGAGATTCTATCTCTAGCCGAATATGTTAGTATCCGGGATTACAATCATATCTTTCCTATTCAAGGTCGGTTTCTATCTTTATCCCTTCCTTGTTGGATACAGTGGTTGTAGTCCGGGTGGTGCCCGTCTCTATGTAGTCGGCTTGGCCCATCCCCTCTTGAGTGGTCCTCGCAACCCGCCATGCAGATACCCGGGGTCTATGTACTCCACATTGATGCACCAGAACAACTCTTACATATGGACACTATTAGTCTGGCTAGAGTGCAGTCAATGGGTGAGAAGTGATATATTCATGTCATTATCAATGATTTTTTGAGATATTCTTGGGTATTCTTTATAGCCTCGAAGGATGAGTTTTTTACCCATTTTAGGGATTTGGTCCATAAGTTGCCTTTTGATCTCCCAGGTACCTTACGAGCTATATGTAGTGGTAATGATATGAAGTTCAAGAACTCCTATTTTGAGAGCTTCTTTGAGGAGTCAAGCTTAGAACATCAATTCTCCTCTCCATATGTCTCTCAACAAAATAATGTAGTGGAAGTGAAGAACAGGACCTTGGTCGAGATAGCCAGGATAATGCTAGATGAGTACAACACTCCTAGAAAGTTTTGGGCTGAGGATATAGTTATTACTTGTCATGTGTCTAATCGAGTATTCTTGAGAGCACATTTGCACCGCACTTCTTATGAGTTGAGATATGGGTGAAAGCTTAGTGTTTCTCATTTTTGTATGTTTGGTTGTGAATGTTTTATTTTCAAGTCTGGAAATATAGATAAATTTGATTTACATTCTCTTGATGGTATCTTTCTAGGCTACTCGACTTCTTCTCGCAACTATAGAGTTTGGATTTGTGAGGCGAATAGGATCATAGAGACCTGTGAAGTGACCTTTGATGAGGCTAGTCTAGAAACTAGACCCGACATATCACTCTTCTTCCCTCTCCAAGACCATCTTTGTAGAGGATGAGAATGATGGAGATGACGGTGTTTCACCTGATCTAGTCCCCTCTACACCTGAGGTGCTTCTTGTTTCTATCTCTGCACCTCAGAAGACCAGTCCTTACCTTCAGATTATCCTGGAGCTAGTTGCTCTAATCCTACCTCTTCCGTTCATATGGTAGAGCCTACTTCTGATTTTGGACCTCTCCACCACATTCAACATCGTCATCTACCCGATCAAATGATTGGTGATCTGTTTGAGCATATCACGCACTTAAAATCAAACGTTTCTCTTTCTGTCTTCACTCCGTCTTTGTTGCTACTTTTGAGCTGAATGATATTTCTCATGCATGACAGATGAAACTTGGATCAATCTTATGCATGAGGAACTTAAGAGTTTTGAGTGGAACAAGGTCTGACAGCTTGTTGAGCTCCCTTTTAGTCATAATGTCATTAGGACCAAGTAGGTGTTGAAAATAAGTAAAGTGAGGATAGGGTTGTCATTAGGAAGAAGGCTAGGCTAGTTGTATAGGGATTTTCTTAGGTTGAGAGTCTTGACTTTGAGAAGACCTTTACTCCTGTAGCTAGACTAGAGGTCAATAGGATCCTGCTTATATTTTCGGCATCCAAGGGCATCAAACTTTACCAAATAAATGTCAAGATTGCATTTCTCAATGAATATATTGAGAAAGAGGTTTATGTGAGGCAATGTAACATCCCAATTTTTGAGTTTTTAATTATTAAATATTATTTTATTGCAATTTATGAATTTTGTGAATTTTTTAGATTTAATTGGATTTTCTGGGATTTATTGGAATTATTTTGAGTTTATATATATTGCCTTTTGTTAAGAAATAATTATAAAAAGAAAATTTTAAAATAAAGTTTTGCCAAAAATATTTTATTTAAATCCAGAATGTCTCAAAATATTTTTGAGATTTTTCTTGGAATTTTTCTGATATTTTTACTACCCTAAATAAATCAATTTATTTTCCTGGATTATTTTAAATAGAAAAACCCAGAAAATCTCCCTGAACAGTATTGGGCCGGCCCATTACTGTGTGGACCGAGTGGCTGAATCGGGAGGGGTAATATCGACCGTTGGATTGGGATCCAAGGGCCATAAACACGCCATGTCAGTTAAGTAAACCGTAACGTTTCCCCACCGTTGGATCGTCATCGAGCGGTCACCATTGAATCTTACCGGTTCGGGATTTCTCGATCTATCGGGACCGTCGGATTAGGACCGGACAGTCGATGGTCATCGTGTTCATGCGGGATTCCGAGTCCGGCTCGTACGCGCCGCCGCCGCCGTGTCCGAGGCAAGTTCTTCCAAATCTTGCGCCGCCGTGGGGTATTTAAGGGTCAGCACCCTTCCCAAGGGTCTCCACACCTCGCCGCATAAAATCTCTGTTGCGACATCGTCGGAGGGACACCGAAGCTGCCGCGGACGCTCGTCGGAGTTCGCAAAGTCTCACTGAGGTATTTGCGTCGCGGATTCATCGACTCCGGTGACTCTTCCGCCGAGTGAGTCACGGATTCGAGGTCGCCGAGTTGTGCCGCATCTGCGCCACCATTCGTTGGTCGCCGGAGTGCGCCAAATCGCCGAGTCCGAGGTCATCTTCCTCAAGTCCGGCCGCCTGCACCGCCGGGTTTTCATTCGCCGATCGGGAGCTTCGTCAGCCGTCGAATCTGCATTGGACGTTCGGGATTAAGTCGCCACGATTCGAACTGGTAAGTGTTTCGATTAAAATGTAGCCGTAGGATCTTAGATGGAGGGTCTAGATCATACCACGTCATTTAAGTGCACAGTGTTCGACTCGGTGTAATATCGATCGTCGGATTCAGATCGTAGGGTCATAAATGAGCCGCGTCATTTAAAATAAACAGTAAACCGCACGAGTAAACGTTGATCGTTGGATTTAGATCCAAGGGTTGATATTGAGCCACGTCACCTAATTTACCGATAACCGTTAGATTGATAATCAAGGGCCTAGGTTTTGCCACGTGGCAACCATACAGCTGAGGTGGGAAAATTCGGATTTTCTTTATAAAAATAATTCGATAAATTCGGATTTTATGATTTTAGGATTTTTTCAGAATTTTAAAACTTCAAAGTGCTATAACTTTTGCATACGAACTCCGATCGAGGTGATTCAAATTCTTAAAAATTTGTAAAATTGAGATATTTCTAATGATGGCTTTTATTTGAATTTTTGAGTTCATTTGTTCTTTGGTTTTGGTGTTTATTTGCTATTTCTTCTCGATTCGCGTAGACGTTGAATTGAGCGAGGTTTCGGAGGAGGAATTATCATTTCAAGAGCAATCTTCGGAGCAATACCAGGAGCTTAAGTAAGGCAAGTTGTGCTTTGATCATGTTGCACCCATATTTGCAAAACTGCTATTTTGATTTACTTTATTGCATGATATTTTACGGGTACAAATGATTTCAACTTAACTTTGGGATTAGTTAATGTATTCTTTTGAATTACACCCTACCTTGCTATTTGTATGCCATAATCCACTTGTCACCTTAGGTTGGTTCGTTATAGTTGGTTAATACTGAAATCAACATGGATGGTTAGACCGGAATAGAAATGCTTAGCCATGCCACGTCATCTCATGTACATGAAATGTTGAGTATAAATTTTGACTAATGGAATATGGAACAATGATGATAACTTGTGTGTCATGTGTGGTCACACAAAGAGATTGAGTTGTTGTGGCGGGGAGGTCACACAACGATGTTGATTTGTGAGTAGCACGTGGTGCTTAGTAACCAACCGGGGGTTTAATCATTTTAAGATTGAAGCAAGTAGAAGGGGCAAGTGTGCCAGGGTGGGCTCAAAGGAGCTGAGGGTATGTGTATGTCTTGCTTTAATCAATCCTAAGGACTTAACCTTGCGAGCCTTTGACCTGAGTCTATCATGCAACCACATGTTCATTATGGGGCGACCTAGTGACTAATTTGCAAATGCTTAACTTGAGTGCTATCGTGGTGGCGTGAGACCCGGGTGGTGGTAACCAGTCCATGCTTGGGGTGGCTCACATGGCGCAAGAGGGGGGCCCTGTTGTGGTGGTGTAACCCTTCAGTGTTGAAACCTTAGCGGGTAGCACTGGGTTAAGAGGATGCATTGTAAAGGCTTTGTTATAATCGTTCACCTGTGTGGTGCATGGTTGTATCATGTGGGTAAAGTGCATAACCTCTGCAGAGTGTACAAACTATTCGGATAGCCGTGCTCACGGTATTGAGCAATGCTCGGGAATTACAATCAAGGGGTAGTTAATTAAAATGGACAACTGGAAGGGATGGCGGAATGCCATGTGGATAATGGAACTTGATTTAGGATGGAAAACTTGGGTTTATTTGAGAATCACTGAATCTATTTACTTGTTATTATTTGTTTTACTGTCTTTTCAATCTATGTATTGTATGTATTCTTAAATGTTGCTTTATTGCAAATGAACCCTTAGCCTTTCCTTTGGAATAAGCCTGCATATAGCTATGATAGAATTGCATTTTGTGCACAACTTGTTGAGTACGTGTTGGTGTACTCACCCTTGCTTAACAACCAATAACAGTGGAGGAATCATCGTCGTTATTGGAGGAGGACTTTTAGGTGGACGCGTGTCACTAGGCCAATCCTTGTCAGTCGCCTGTGGTGTGCTGATGGGACATCTACGTCTTCTATTGTCTTTCCGCTGCATTTGTCTCATTGGTCTTATTATTGCCTTGTGAGGCTGAATATTGTAAGTAATCATAAGATCATGCACTAGTTATATTCAATAAATAAAGTCTTATTATTCTTATCGTTGTGTATGATATGATGCTTACCGATGTTAAGCTGTGTGCACTAGCGATCCTAGGACTAGTGCGGCAAAACACAGTGGATTCGAATTGGTGAATTCGGGTCCTTACAGGCAACCACCAGGATTCGAGAACCCCAAGTACTAAAATCATGTCTATAAGCTTTCTAAAGCTTTGTATGGACTTAAGCAGGCCCTAGAGCTTAGTATGAGAAGTTTAAGTCTTACCTTCTTAGTCATGGTTTTGATATGGATAAAGTAGACATGATATGTTCATCAGACACTAGGATTCTTATTTTTTACTTGTCCATATTTATATGGATGATATTATCTTTGGTTGCTCTTTGCTCTCTCTTGTGTCTTAGTTTTCATATGTGATGAGCTCAGAGTTCTAGATGAGCATGATAGATGAATTAAACTACTTCCTCGGCTTTCAAATCAAGTAGACTCATGAGGGTATTTTCTTGTATCATGGCAAGTACACTCGAGACCTCTTGAGGTGCTTCGACATGCCAGATGGAAAGCCAGTGATGATTCATATGGACACCATTGCTACCATCGAGCTTGATGAGGATGGTGATCCAGTTGATCATAAGGAGTTCAGGTGCATGATCAGCTCCCTTTTGTACTTCATTACTTTGAGGGCGGACATACACTTTGTTGTGTATCTATGTGTTTGATTTCAGGCTTCTCCTCATGTCTCTCAACGTCAGGCGGTGAAGCATATCTTTAAGTACATTCAAGCTACCATTGACTATAGTATTTGGTACTCTTCCTCTTCTTATCTATCCCTTAGTACCTTTTCAGATGCAGACTTAATTTGCTAGCTATAGGATAGACAGGAATAACACTTCTGATATTTTTCAATTCATTGGCACTTCTCTTGTCTCTTGGTCTTCTAGGAAGTAGTTTGGAGTTGCACAGTCCACTGCTAAGGTCAAGTATGTTGCAGCTGCCGGTTACTGTAGTCAGGTGCTTTGGATAAGATCGACCTTACAGGATATTAGGTTAGACATAGATATTGTTCCACTTTTCTGTGATAACACTTTTGCTATTTACATTGCTAAGAACCCAGTGTAGCATTCTAGAACCAAGTATATAGATATCCGATACCACTTCCTTAGAGACCATGTGGTAAAGGGTGATATAGTGCTCTAGTTTGTGGAGAGTGATTACCAGATAGCTGATATCTTTACCAAGTCTTTGGATAGCTCTAGATTTGTAACTTTGAGGGGAGGGCTTGGAATTATGTGCCTTACAATATTTCTTGAAGGGGAGCTGGTTTTGTATATTATGTACTATATATATTTATTTCTAGAATTTCTTTCCTTTTTCATCTTCTAGGAGTTTTTGGGTTTTGGTTTTAGAATTCTGAGTATATTTCACTTAGACTTCTGGCATGATTTGTATGAACCTCTCATCTTATACTATAGGTTGCTATTATGCACGATTAGTTATTCTCTCTTCTCTCTAGGTTTTGTTTCCTCACAGTCTTATAGGTTTAGCCGGTGTTGGGTCGTCTGAATAGATAGGGTCTATGTGTATCTAGGGTTGTGTGTACTCTCTAGTTAGGGTTTGTAAAGTTAGCTTTCCTATGACAGTCATATGGGGAAGATGAGAGTGAGTTTGAGACATAATGTTCTCTATCATCTTTTCTATACTCTATAGCCACCCAGCTTGTAGTTTCTTGACTTCTTCTCTTTCATTATGTATTTCTGGTTTATGTCGAGTTCATTTAGAAGCTTTCTAAACTTAATTCTGATAATAACTGAACTTGAACCAAAATTTTAAGTTTCGAATTTGATTCATTTGTTGAGGGGGAGTTTGAGAAGCTTTTTATGCGTAGCATATAGACTTCATTTTATATTTTAATGATGTTGTCTATTATGCAAATGAACTATCATTCATGCTATGCACCTTGCTATTTTTCTGAAGATTATTGCTAGCTTAGCCATGTCTAAGTTCATTTTGCTTCATCATGCTAAGATTGCTAAAAATAAAAATTGAGTTTTAATGAAAACATGATGAAACTTATAGCTTTTACTTGTTATATTTCCTCACTAGGTGTATATACCATGTTTTTCTGAAATCTTGGATTTCTACTAGAGTCCCTGTAGCAGCTTGGGTGAAGCTAATTTAATCCATACTAGAATCCTTCTTGTTACTCATAAATCTAAGTGTTAAAAATAATAAAATATTGACTTTTATGTGATAAAGTTAAACTCAACACTCTACATTCACGAGACTAATTCCTATTGCGTTTGGGATGAACTTAGAATGTATTATGTATGACCAAAACTGTTCTTTTAAACTTCTTGCTTGAGATGGTCGACGATAGCTTAAGTCAATCAAAATAAGAAATGCAAATAAAAAATGAAAAGTAGGTAAAGAATGCAAATAATATCAAACATTTGCACCCCACTATGTGTGTTAAAATAAAAAATTTGCATAAACGATGATTAAACATGAAGGATCTCTTATGCACGTATAGCTTCTCCAAAGTGTTTACTGGATTGAACTCTAGGTCATCCATTTGATCCATTATATAGCCTTGCTTAGTTTGAAAATTATGCTAAGTGTTGCACTTGTTGAAATCATACAAAAAAATGACATTGTCTTCTTTGTGCTTGCTAGCAAAGATTCTTACAATTTGCTCTTTGACAGGCCTTAGTGTAGCATAATCTGAACTTTAGTAGCTTAGTGTTATACTTTGTCTATGTGGTCACTTGGATAATTTTCAAAACTCTTTAGAATGCATTTCATGCATACATGTTGATAGGAGGAGAAAATGCTATCTTGATACACTTTGTTTTGATGCATATATTGTCAAAAGAGGGAGAAAAATATACAAAAAGCATCTTTAAAGGTAAGAAATGTGAATGCATCTTGATTCTTATGATCTTGGTAAAAATTTTCTCTTGCTTATGATCATAAACATAATTGAACTTTTTGTCAGTTTTCTTGGATTTTTAGAGCTTTTGTGAAAAAATTTGTTCGTTTTCTTGGCTTGCTCTAAAATTCTTCTTGCCAACTTAGTCATGATCTTATTTGCTCTTGCTCTAGACCAAGTAGGCTTTGCAATCAAATTCCTATCTTCTTTTGCCTTCAAACTCAAATTTATATCTTTCTAGTGTTTGTCAATATACTCATCGAGGGGGAGATTGAAAGACCATGTGGAGGTCTATCTTTGTTAGTGATGAGTTATTGACTTGGTTTGAGCATGTGGTGTTTAAGTTTGATTTGAATTCTATTTAGAATTTGAAGCAATTGAGGTGTTGTTTGTGTTGGCCAACACCACTGGCCTTGTAGGATTGTAGTGCCGGTTAGGCGGTAATACTGGCTTGGTATAGTGGTAGTGCTGGCCATCAAAGCTATCGACTAAGAGGGCAGTAGCCTTTTTATAGAGAGGTGTTCTTCTAAGTTTTAGCACAGTGACACTACCCGCGTGCTATGAGCGATAGTGTGGGGTGAGCGGCACTACTACCCTAAAGACACAATAGTTTTTTTTCTAGAGAGGGTACTCTTGGGGTTGCATAGCAAGAGTGCTACTACCGACCAAATAGGAGGGGTAGTACCGGGAGTGTGGTACTACCAGCCTTGGGTGGCGGTACTGCCGACTTTTCAGCGATTTTGAGCTTATGGTTTGCATTATGTGTTGATTAATTCATATTATTGTGAATAGTACTATGTGTTTTATTTCTTATTTGTGTGGTTGCAGGAATTTAGAGTAAGGTCATGGTCATGCGAAGGTGAGATCAGGACTAGGCTAGGATAGTTAAGGTCTAGAACAGTCAAGTGACACTGGAAGATGAGCGAGGTCAGGAAGTGGTTGTAAGTTGTGAAGACAAGGATCTTGAACATGAAGCACTGATGAAGGATATGGCGGGCAATGGCATGGACCGAGACTAGGTTTAGAGAGGAGTTGAGGCCCAGAATAGTCAAATAAGCTGATGTCACCATGGTGAAGCAGAAAAGAATATGTGGCGGTCAAGTGACTTGGGCTTGTTTGCAAGTGAGGACGAATCGAGGGAGTCTAGGTGCATGAGATGCTTGGTGGCAAATCATTGGGGCCAATGAAAAGCGCAAAGCAAAGCGATGCTTTGAGAAGAAGGAAGATCGGTCATTGGGGTAAATTGGTAATTTGTCCAATATCGGCGGTCGAGGTGGTTTGGAAACCGCGATGGTCGCCTAAGTGGTTTAGGTCACACCAAAGTGGAGTTGGACGCAAATTTGGGCTCGCGGAGTGGATTTGGCGTCTATGGGTTGACCGTTTTGAGAAGCGTGCTGTGAGTAAAAAAACCTGTTAAGGGTGTTGGGTTTCAAGTTAGCCCATGTAAGAAGTGAACGGTATCCACTCTATTGTCCAGGTTTAAGGTTAGGGTTTTCTTCACTATATAAGAAGATGTAGGGTGAGGAAAGGCCTTGAAGCGTTAGACTAAGACATTATGAGATTTAGGGTTTTCATAAAATTTTGGTTTTCTTATGTGTGAGTGCTTGTTGGGAGCTTTGCCCTTAGGTGAGAGGCTTTGTAATATATCCTCATACTCTGAAATAAAGATCAAAATTCGTACTCAAGATTTGTCGCATGTTTTGATTTTTTTTTCTCTTTTGGTTCTTGATTTCTTCTTATTTGATTTCTTTCTTTCTTAATCTTGTGTTGCCAAGGATAAATAATCGATGAATGTATCCTCTATAAATCATCACCCAATCATCTAGACAAGCTTCTTCTTGATCATCAAAGTTTTTTAAGAAAATGGTTGTTGCTTGAGAAGGAAGGATTTGATTTAGATATTGATCTTGCACATTTGAGGGTAATCTCTTTGGTGTTCTTGCTTGCTGGAACATGTGGGAGGTCATTTAGGATCATCTTGATCATTAAATCCCTACGAGCATGCTCAGTGTAAAGTTTTAGGTTTTGACTTTGAAAGACCATGTGAAGGTCTATACCTTTGTGTGATGAGTAATTGACTAGATTAAAGGTTGATCCGAATTGAAGTGTGACTTGAAGCATTTTGAGAAAATGGTTCCCAACCAAGTCATGTTTCCTTACTGAGTGCTTGTAGTCTCTCGACCGGTTTTCTTCCTTGGCTGAATGATGAGTGCCGAGTACTGCCAGCCTTTGCTGAGTTTCTCTAGCTTGCCGACTAGTTTCTTTGCTAAGTATTGTGTTCTGAGTGGTTTCTGTCTTTGCAAAGCACATCAAGCTTTGTGACTGGTTTTTGTCCTTCGGTGAAAGCCGAGAGACGAGTGCCTCCAGTTCTTACTACGTGTGTTTAGTTTCTTGACTGGTATCCTTTTTGGTTGAGTACTCTACTGCGAGCAAGAGTTCTGTCAAGGACTCAGTAAAGTTGCTATGTCTGAGTTTCAAAATTTTTCTCTCAAAATCTTTGGGGGCGCTGGTAGTCGTCCTTAGGATGTTTGATGGTTAGCCGAGTGGTTAACCAGGTGATTAGCTGAATGGTTAGCCATAAGGCTAGCCAAGCGTTTAGCCAAGTGGGCTAGAGTATACGGGTTTGCCGACTGGTTGTGATTAAGTTGTGACTGACTATTTTGAGATAATCAGCAAATATGGTTATGGGCATTGCTATGTGAAAGGTTTCCTTGTCTTTGATGATTGCAGGACAACGTGCTGGGTCATGGTGAGGCGGAAGTAGACCGGGACTAGGCGAGGTGCGTTGGAGGTCCAGAACGGTTGGGAGATCGCTGGAAGATGACCAGAGACGGAGTTCGGGCAAGCCAAGAAGACAAGGAAAGGAGCAGATACTAGCTAGATGCTGCGAGGATCAATGAGGACTGTTGGTGTACGGTCTAGTTGATAGGAATAGCGGGTCTAGTAGTATGCTTTGAGAGCCATGCAAGAAAAACCCTGTGTTAGCGGGTTTAGGGTTTCCCCTTGCAGGCTGTGTGAGTGTGCTCTTCCTAGCCCTTAGATGAGACTCTAGGGTTGACGGCTGCATCTAAGGGTGGTAGGTGGCCCAAGAGTTGTATAAATATGTGTGGAGGGATTGCCTTCTAGAAAAAAAGGGATCCTAGAGGGGTTTTAGAGGTTTTGAGCGCTCTGTTGAGCTTTGCCCACTTTTGTGTGTGTGGCTGTATAACCTCCCTTCCAGGAATACAAGTTATATCTCAAAGATTTCAACACTTGCATTTTACTTATTGTCATTTACCTTATGCAAGTTACTTTCTGCAATTTAAGTTACGCAAATTTACTTCACGCAAGTTGATTATTCTCCTTCTGCATTCTTTCCTTCTTGCGTCTTTTGCGTTCTTCAGTTGTTAATCTTGTGTTTCATTTCTGTTCACCTTTAGCTTGCTGTGATATGTTTCCAAGATCTTTCCGCTTTTCTAGATTCCAAGGGCAAGTTTTGAACCGAATTCCCTGTTCTTTCTGCTTTTCTTGAAGTGTTCTTTCTTCTCGGGCAAAAAGGTCGAATCTTTAGGATTAATCCTAGATATCGGTTTGAGAAACAAGTTTCTCGTTGTCCCAGGATCTCATCTACCAAGTTTCTTAGAGTTTTGTTCAGCCAATCAAAAGTTACTTTGATTCTTGTTCTGGGTTGAGCAATCTGTTCTTGAGGAGCTTTTAAGTTTGGTACTCTCACCTATTCCAGAAGGGTACTACTAGCTTTTCTGATCAAGAACCTCAACATTTTGGGTGATCCTTTGTGTTAGTCTTTTGGAATACTATGTGTGGGAAAATTTTATTGCGACCATTCACCCCCCCTCTGTTCTTCATCCCGATCCTTCAATTGTTATCAGAGCCTGGTTCTGCTCTTTTTATAGATCTTGACCGGTCTTAAAGCCATGGCGACAGACAAGTATTCCACCAAGCCTCCAATTTTCTGCGGCATTGATTTTCCTTTTTGGAAGTCCAGGATGGAATCATACATCACTGCCCAGGGCTTCCTGATTTGGTAGAAGGTGAAGCTCCCGTATGATGTTCCTGCCGATGAACACATCACAACCGGGAATATGGGTGATGTGGAGGCAAATGCTAAGGCAAGAAACATCCTCATACAGGGACTTAGCCATAGTGAGTATGATAGGATCTCTCACCTGTGATCTGCTCATGAGATTTGGGTGATCCTCGATGCTTATCATGAAGGTACTACCCAAATCAAAACCGTGAGGCAGGATCAACACACGCGTGAGTACAACAAGTTCGAACAACACGCTGGTGAGAGTCTTGACGAGTGTTTCGGTAGATTCACGAAAATTTTGAGCGATCTCCGGGCAGTTGGTTGTACATACCCTGACTCGGATAATGCTCGACAATTCTTGATCGCACTCGATCTTCGCGTTTGGGAAATGAAAGTGACCACCATTAAGAACACTACAGACTTGTCGACCTTGACTCTTGACGGGTTTTATTCTCGACTCAAGACTCATGAGATCGACATCGTCTCTCGTAAGATGAAATCTTAGTCGATGGCCTTGGTCACAGATCCCATTTGTTCCTCTTCTTCAGATTCTACTGCTGGTTTATCTCTCTCCGCCCTTTGCGAACTAAGTGATGACCGTCTGGATAAGGTTCCAGAAACTGAGCTTGCTCTCTTAGCTCGCAAATTTTCTCATGCCTACAAGAGGGTGAGGGAGAGAAAGAAAGGAAGTGTGATCACCTGCTTCGAATGTGGTGGCCCCAACCACATTCGAGCAAATTGTCCAAAACTGGAGATGGGCAAGAACGATTCCAGCGGCTCCAGCAAGAACGACTACACCGACAGGAACCATAACAGGAAGCCTCCAGTTCGTGAGCCGACGCACGAGAAGAAGTTCCGCAACTTCTCGAAGAACAAGAAGCTCTTCCATCACGTCCTCGTTGCCCTCGATGACATCAACCTCTCTGACACAGAGCGACGAATGCGAGGGTGATCCACAAGAGAAGAAAGGTGGCGATGACTTCTCCGGCATGTGCTTCATGGCGGACACCAACGACATCAACGATTCCGAGCTCTACAGCGATTCGGATGAGGTACCTTCCTACGACCAGCTCAACGAAACTTTTTGCAAATTAGGAAAATTTCATGCTAGAGCTAGAACTAGGTATAAGGAGCTTGAGAAGGAAGTAGGTATACTGACTTGGGAGTTAGCTTCTCTTAGATCTTCTCCCTCTCGAGTCACTGATGACTGTTCTTTGTGTGATGCCTTGCTTGTGGAGCTTGAGAACCTAAGGACTTTACATGATAGTGTGCAAATTGAACTAGAAAGTCTTAGGTCGAAGAATGCTAGCACTCGGACTGATAATGCTTTCTCTCTAGATGCTATTTTTCTTCATGCTCATGCTATTCCTTCATGTGATAATTGCCCAAGTTACTTGCTGAAATAAATGCCATGAGCGTTCACCTTAGGAAGTTGTCTTGTAGAAATGATGAACTTGAAATGCATGCATCTAAGGACCCTGTCAGCTTATGTGAGGGCTGTGAGCAACTAAAACTTGACAATGAAGCTTTAAATGTCAAGTGTGCTAAACTTGACAATGACTTAGGAAGAAGTTAGAAGACCAAGCCCATAGGATTAGAGAAGTTCCTTGCGTTTCTTGTGAGGCCCTCAAGATTGAGGCAGCCGTGCTGAGGGAGAAAAATACACATGTTGGTGTTTCTTCTTCTCTTTCTGGTTCTCCTTCTTCCTCTCACCCCTGTTCTTCATGTGCCTCTCTCTTCCGGGAGTGTGAGTATCTCATGAGCACTCTCGAGAAGTTTGTAGGAGACAAGAAAAAGCTGAACCTCATTCTAGACCAACAAAAATTAGCAGATTTAATCAGGGTCTAGAATTTAACAATCTGGAGTACGCTAGGACTCATCCTCCTACCATTGTGCGTGACTCCAAGAGTGGAGAGATTGTGGTTGCTCCTAGAGTGAGTACCACTGTGTTTAGGTCTACTGGGGTTGTCCATGGGACTTCTGAGTAGAAAGGTGCTTCTCTTGTCACTTCTATCTCTGGTAAGGCGAAGTATTCATACACCTTTTGTAAAAAGGATGGTCACCTAGTAGATTTCTGTTTTAGGCGTGCCAAGATCACGAGGCGTGAGCGTGTTGCTACTCTTAGGGGTATTCAGAGTCATTCCCAAACTCTGAGGGCTCCTAAGGCACACACTGCTATTAGACAGGTTAGAGAGTCGCCTATTTTTGGGCAGCGTCTAGGACTCGGTTTTCATGCTGTTTAGTCGAGTTTTAGTCCTGGAGTTGCTCGTGGTCAGTCTTTCCGGCGTCCTCTTGATATTCCTCATTTTCCTTTCGAGGGAGATTTAGCGGCGTGAGGTGTTTCCAGGTTGGAGATTTAGGTAGCCTCGTTGGAATGGTCCAGCCTTTGCATCACGACGGGCCAAACCAGTGATAGCTTCTACATCTTCTACTAGAGTTGCTTCTTTTGATCTTGTGAGAGTCGAGCGTTAGAGAGACACTAGAGTCCAGTCTTCTCCTACTGTGGCTGGTACTTTGAGACATCGTGTGGTTCAGTATTGGGTTCCCAGGTCTTCACTTTATCCCAGTACTGAGTCCTCTCTCTCTTTTTGCTTGATCAGGTCCGTCGAATGGGGAAGAGAGATGTTTGGATTGTTGACTCCGGTTGTTCTCGCCATATGACTGGAGACTCTCGTTGGTTCTCTTCCCTAGTTCGAGCCCTTGGTGATGAGTTGATCACTTTTGGGGATGCTTCTTCAGGTAGAGTCATTGCTAAAAGTACCGTCTGCATTAATGAAAATTTTATTCTTAAGGACGTTGCCTTAGTGAGTAAGCTGCAATATAATTTGCTTTCTGTTTCTCAGCTTATCGATGACTCTTTCGAGGTAAACTTTAAGAGTAATGTTTGTAGAATCCTTGATTCATCAGGAGAGTTAGTTAGCAAAATTTCAAGATTTGGGAGAGTCATTCGTGCTGATTTTTCTATTTCTTCTAGAGACTCTCTTCATTGTTTGTTCGCTTCCGAGTCCCGTGATCTCTCCTTCTGGTATAGGAGACTTGGTCACATTGGTTTTAATCATTTGACCAGAGTTAGCAGCCGCGATCTTATTCGTGGTTTGTCCAAACTCAAGATGGTCAAAGACTTAATTTGCTCTCCCTGCCGACATGGCAAGATGATTACTGCTTCTCATCGTCCAGTCACCGTAGTGATGATTGATGCACCAGGACAGCTTTTACATATGGACACTGTTGGTCCAGTTAGAGTGCAGTTAGCAGGAGGGAAGTGGTATGTTCTTGTCATTGTTGATGATTTTTCGAGGTATTCTTAGGTATTTTTCATGGCATCGAAGGATAAGACTTTTTCTCACTTCAGGGGATTTGTTAGTAGGTTGTCTATTGAGCTCCTAGGTGCATTACGAGCTATACGCAGTGATAATGGCACTGAGTTCAAGAATTCCTACTTTGAGAGTTTCTGTGTGGAGTGTAGTCTAGAGCAACAATTCTCTTCTCCTTACGCCCCACAGTAGAATGACGTAGTGGAAAGAAAGAACAAGACCCTGGTTGAGATGGCTAGGACGATGCTAGATGGTACAGTACTCCTAGAAAGTTTTGAGCTGAAGCTATAGCTACTGCTTGTTATGTTTCCACTCGCGTTTTCTTGATAGCACATTTGCTTTGCACTTGTTATGAGTTGAGATATGGGTGAAAGCCCGGTGTTTCTCATTTTCACGTTTTTGGTTGCAAGTGTTTTATCTTGAAATCTGGTAACCTAGATAAGTTTGAGTCTCGTTCTTTTGATGGTATCTTTCTGGGTTACTTGACTTCTTCTCGTAGCTATAGGGTCTGGAGTTGTGATGCGAATAGGATCATAGAGACCTGTGACGTGACCTTTGATGAGGCTAGCCCAGGAGCTAGACCTGATATTTCAGGCTCTTCTTATCCCTCCGAGACCATCTTTGTAGAGGATGGGAATGATGGAGATAATGGTGTTCCACTAGATCTAGTCCCCTCTACACCTGAGGTGCCTCCTGTTTCCATTTCTACACCTCAGGGAGACTAGCTTTTGCCTTCGGACTCTCCTTCAGTAAGTGGCTCTGTTCCTGCCTCCTCTGCTCAAGAGGTGGAGGCCACTTCTAATCCTTGTCCTCCCTGACACATTCAACGTTGTCATCCACCTGAGCAGATCATTGGTGATCTATTTGAACGAGTGACGCATTCAAAATTAGGTTTATCTTCATTTTGCTTTCACTCTGCCTTTGTTGCCTCTTTTGAGCTAAAGGATATTACTCATGTATTATCCGATGAATTATGGATTAATGCTATGCATGAGGAACTAGAAAACTTTGAAAAGAACAAAGTTTGGTAGCTTGTAGAACCCCCGACTGGTCATAATATCATTGGGACCAGGTGAGTGTTCAAAAACAAGCAGAGTGAGGATGGGGTTGTCATTCACAACAAGACTAGACTAGTTGCACAGGGCTTCACTCAGATTGAGGGTCTTGACTTTGATAAGATCTTTGCCCCTATAGCTAGACTAGAAGCAATTAGGATCCTGCTTGCATTCTCTGCATCCCAGGGCTTCAGGCTCTATCAAATGGATGTCAAGAGTGCGTTATTCAATGGCTTCATCGAGGAAGAGGTTTTTATCAAACAACCTCCAGGATTTGAGAACTCTAAAAACCCAGACCATGTCTACAAGCTTTCTAAAGCCCTGTATGGACTTAAGCAGGCCCCTAGAGCTTGGTATGAAAGGCTTAAATCTTATCTTCTCATTCATGGTTTCAAAATGGGTTTAGTTGACAAAACTCTATTCATCAAACACCAAGATTCTTATTTCCTTCTCGTTCAGATTTATGTAGATGATATTATCTTCGGTGGCTCATCTCAGTCTCTTGTATCTCATTTTTCTGAAGTAATGAGTACAAAATTTGAAATAAGTATGATGGGTGAGTTGAGTTACTTTCTTGGCTTCCAAATAAAGAAGACTCGGGAGAGTACTTTCCTACACTAAGGTAAGTATACTCAGAACCTCTTAGAGACGGTTTGATTGGTCCAATGGAAAGCCCGTGATGACTCCTATGGCCACCACTGCTGTCCTCAAACCCAATGAGGATGGTGAGCCTGCTGATCAAAAGGAGTTCCGGAGCATGATTGGCTCCCTCTTGTATTTTACTGCCTCGCGGCCGGACATACACTTTACCATGTGTATGTGCGCTCGCTTTCAGGTTTCTCCTCGCGTCTCTCATCGCCAAGCGGTGAAGCGCATCTTCAGGTACCTTCGAGCTACCATTGACTATGGTATATGGTACTCTTCTTCCTCTTGTCTATCCCTTAGAGCCTTTTCTGATACTGACTTTGCCAGCTGTAGGATAGATAGGAAGAGCACTTCTGGCACTTGCGCCAATTGTTATAGCCAGGTGCTTTGGATGAAATCGACTTTGCAAGACTTTAGGTCAGAGATAGAAAGTGTTCCACTTTTCTGTGATAACACTTCTGGTATCTTTATTGCAAAGAACCCAGTGCAGCATTCCCGGACCAAGCATATTGATGTTAGATATCACTTCCTTAGAGACCATGTGGAGAAGGGAGACATAGTGCTTCAATTTGTGGAGAGTGATTGCCAATTGGCCGATATCTTTACCAAGCCTTTAGATTGCTCCAGATTTGTTGCCTTGAGGAGTGAGCTTGGAGTCTTGTACCCTTACGGTCTTTTTTAAAGGGGAGCTGATTTGTATGGTGTGTATTATATCTTATTTCAGTCTTTCCTTTCTCCTGTTTTTTTCTCTAGATGATTATTGGTTCTTCTTGTATTATCTTAAGTTCTCTTCTCTTTCGCTTCCCAGAAGACAGTTTCTTATCTTCTCCTTCCTGTTCTGAGTTTCTGGTCTTTTCGTTGAGTTACCTCTGGTTCCTTCAATTTATATCATTCTTGAGCTTAATCTTGCTAATAACTTAACTTAAACCAGATTTGTGCTTCAAATTGAAACACATGTTGAGGGGGAGTTTAAGAATCTGTCTCATGCACTGCATATAAATTTTTTTATGAGCTTTGTCTATTATGCAAATAATCCAAGTTTTATTTTATACACCATGCTATATTATGAAGAAAATTACTTGCTTAGATATGTCCAAATTTATTTATCTTGCTAAGCTTGCAAAATAAAAAAATTGAGCTTTAAAAGAAAAACTAGATAAAACATGTTGCGTTTACTTGCTAAGTTTCTTCTCTAGGTGTATTTGCCATGATTTATGAAATTCTGGAATTCTCTAGAGTCCCTATAGTAACTCGGGTGAATATTGTTTGATCCATACTTGAGTCCTTCACTAGCTTAACAATCAAAATACTAAAATGAAATTGAAGTAAAATTGACTCTTTTTAAACGCATTAGACTCAACACCTCACATTCACAAAACGACTTCTCATTGCATTCGAAATGAACTTAGAATGTGTTGTGTATGACCAAGATTATTCTCTTAAGAGTCCATCTTGAGATGATCGAATATGGCTTGAATCCAATGCTTTAAAAAGTTTATACAAAAATACATGTGGGTAAAGAATGCAAATAATGTCAAACATTTACACCCCGTTATGTCTTTCAAAGATTTCAAGAAAAATTTGCATACAGTAAAAAAAATAAGCTCGAAGGACCTTGTATGAACTTCTAGATTCCCCGAAGTATTGAGTAGGGTGAACTCTAGATTCTCCATTTGATTCTTTGAATGGCCTTGCTTCGAGTTTTGAAACTAATGACAAGTGTTGCTCATGTTCATCCTTACTAAAAATGATACGGTTTCAAAACTCTTGCTAGCAAAATGTCTATTTGATCTTGGACATGCCTTAGCTTAGTCTATTTTTGCCATAACTTAGCTTGGTGTCATAATTTGTCTTGTTGAGCACTTAGATAATCTTCAAAGCTCCCTTAGGCTGCATCTCTTGCATAAAAACAACAAAAAAAGAGGAAAAAAGACAGTGCCATATTGATGCCTATATTGCCAAAAGGGGGAGAAGTTGCCCAAAAGGCATCTTGGTGTCCTCATTGTGTTTTAGGGATTTTTGTTTCCGACTTGGTCATAGTCTTTCTTTTTCATTTCCTCCCTGATCAAGTTCGGTTTTGTAATCAAAATGCTTTCTTTGTTCAAACTCATCTCGATACCTTTTCTGTGTGTTTGCCAATATACTCATCAAGGGGGAGATTGAAAGACCATGTGGAAGTCTATACCTTTGTGTGATGAGTAATTGACTAGATTAAAGGTTGATCTGATGAGTAAAAGACTAGATTAAAGGTTGATCAGAATTGAAGTGTGACTTGAAGCATTTTGATAAAATGGTTCCCAACCAAGTCATGTTTCTTTGCTGAGTGCTTTTAGTCTCTCGACCAGTTTTCTTCCTTGGCTGAATGACGAGTGCCGAGTGCTGCTAGCCTTTGCTGAGTTCCTCTAGCATGTCGACTGGTTTCTTTGCTAAGTACTGTGTTCCGAGTGGTTTCTTTCTTTGCTAAGCACGTCTAGTTTTGTGACTAGTTTTCGTCCTTCGGTGAAAGCCGAGTGCCGACAGTCCTTGCTGCGTGTGTTTAGTTTCTTGATTGGTTTTGTTTTTGGTTGAGTACTCTGCTGCGGGCAAGAGTTCTGTCAAGGACTCAGTAAAGTTGCTATGTCTGAGTTTCAAAATTTTTCTCTCAAAATCTTTGGAGCGCTGGTAGTCGTCCTTCGAATGTTTGATGGTTAGCCAAGTGGTTAACCAGGTGATTAACCGAATGGTTAGCCATGAGACTATCCAAGCGTTTTAGCCGAGTGGGCTAGAGTATATGGGTTTGCCGACTGGTTGTGATTAAGTTGTAACTGACTATTTTGAGATAATCAACAAATATGGTTATGGGCATTGCTATGTGAAAGGTTTCCTTATCTTTGATGATTGCAGGACGACCGTGCTGGGCCATGGTGAGGCGGAAGTAGACCGGGACTAGGCGAGGTGCGTCAGAGGTCCAGAATGGTTGGGAGATCGCTAGAAGATGACCAGACAAGGAGTTCGGGTAAGCCAAGAAGGCAAGGAAAGGAGCAGATACTAGCTAGATGCTGCGAGAATCAATGAGGACTATTGGTGTATGGTCTAGTAGTATGCTTTGAGAGCCGTGCAAGAAAAACCCTGTGTTAGCGGGTTTAGGGTTTCCCCTTGCAGGCTGTGTGAGTGGGCTCTTCCTAGCCCTTAGATGAGACTCTAGAGTTGAGGGCTGCATCTAAGAGTGGTAGGTGGCCCAAGAGTTGTATAAATATGTGTGGAGGGATTACCTTCTGGAAAAAAGGGATCCTAGAGGGGTTTTAGAAGTTTTGAGCGCTCTGTTGAGCTTTGCCAACTTTTGTGTGTGCGGCTGTGTAACCTCCCTTTCAGGAATACAAGTTATATCTCAAAGATTTCAATACTTGCATTTTACTTATTGCCATTTACCTTATGCAAGTTACTTTCTGCAATTTAAGTTACACAAATTTACTTCACGCAAGTTGATTCTTCTCCTTCTGCATTCTTTCCTTCTTACATCTTTTGCGTTCTTCAGTTGTTGATCTTGTATTTCATTTCTGTGCACCTTTAGCTTGCTATGATATGTTTCCAAGATCTTTCCGTTTTTCTATTTTTCAAGAGCAAGTCTTGAACCGAATTCCCTGTTCTTTCTGCTTTTCTTGAAGTATTCTTTCTTTTCAGGCAAAAAGGTTGAATCTTTGGGATTAATCCTGGATATCGGTTTGAGAACCAAGTTTCTCGTTGTCCCAAGATCTCATCTACCAAGTTTCTTGGAGTTTTGTTCAGCCGATCAAAAGTTACTTTGATTCTTGTTCTGGGTTGAGCTGTGTGTTCTTGAGGAGCTTTTAAGTCTGGTACTCTTACCTACTCCAGAAGGGTACTACCAGCTTTTCTGATCAAGAACCTCAACCTTTTGGGTGATCCTTTGTGTTAGTCTTTTGGAATACTGTTTGTGGAAAAGTTTTATTGCGACCATTCACCTCCCTCTGTTCGCCATCCCGATTCTTCAGATTCGGTTTTAGTGCAATCTTTGGTATTTTTGAAAAATATCGGAACTTGATGTCAATCCTTGCAATTGAAGGTTAAAATAGGTTCATAACATTCTTAGAAATGTGCATACAAAGTTTTCACGAGTTTCGAATCATTCAATCAAAAGTTACATCATTTTTTGGATTTGAACTCGTGCTGAAATTATTGTACATCACCTTGTTTTTTCCGTTCATCCGGCACTACCGCTATAGCAACCTAGTAGTACCTAGGTCCCAGTACAACGGCCATCTAAGAATGGTAGTACTGCTCCAGAGCTGATTTTCTCAGCAAATTTGTTATTCTGTGCTTATTTGACCTAGTGAGACTTTGGCTTAGTTCTTTGAGAGTAAAATTTGATTTATGATCATTCACCTCCTCTAATCGTCATTTCCAGGCCTTCAGGTTTGTTCTTGTGCGATGTTTCTGTTGTCTGCCTCCAATGCCTGTTGGCAGCATGTCATATTGTAGTTTCTCAGGAAAGGTTCAAATGCAACGCCTAAGTAGAGCTTATTTTGGAAGCTTGATAATTCATTTTTGAAACATTTATTCCATACAAACAAGAAGATTGGAAAACAGGGCAGCACAAGCAAGCAGAGCATAGCGGTGAAGCAGGCGGAAATCCATGGCCTTGTTGGCACGCCACTAAAGCTGCTAGTACTAAAGCGACGCGCCCTGCTCGCCACCACCCCAATCAAGAAGCAGCTGCAGCGGGAAGCAGCAATCCAGTCGGTGTCGGTGCTTGGCGACCGCACCGCATAATGGGAGGCCCTGGCCCCCTCGGCGCCATCATCGGCCGCTACCCCTGCTCCGCCGCCGGAGACCACGACCCTGGAGCTGGCATCCTTCGCCACGGCCGCAAGTGCCGCGACCTGCCCTTCCTCGTTCTCTTTGTTGCCTTCTGGACCGCGATGATTGTCAATTCCAGCTTCGGGTTCAACCAGGGCAACCCGCTCAGGTCACCCCGAGTCCCCCGACTAAAAAAAAAGAAATTGGGCTCTTTCTTTCTTTCTCCTCGCTAGGATTTGTTGGATTTGCCGCGGTCGGCAGTTTCGCTTCATGCTCCGGACTGTAGATCTCATTTTCAATTAGATAGTAGCACCAATCTCTCCTCTCCTTTCTTTTCAGAGTTCCATTGGTTTTTGCCTTCAATTGGGGCTGATTTCGTTTCTTAACATCTACCACATTTGCCAATTTTGCTCTTCTTTCACTCGCTGTCTAGTGTGTACACCAGAGTTTTCTCACTGCACTCGTTCCCAAGTCCAAACCATGCGTATCTCTCTCTTCTCGTCGTATCATTTTCTTCTTCTTCACAGCACAGATGACTAGTACGAATTTTCAGGTCCTTGCATTGTTCTACTTTATGTTTCCTTTTGATGTTTCGTACTTCCAACTGGGCAGAAAGAGCTGCCGGGAAATGCAACTTCTTGCTGCTACTGTGGAGCTTTCTTCCGTTCGATGCAACCTAGTCTCACTAACTAATTCTAGGGCTAGAGGGTTTAACTCATAAGGGCAGTTCCAACCCATGATTTCCGTGAGTAATAGCTAGAGGAGAGAGAAAATAATAAACCAATACATAGTTTCCCAATCCATGGTTTCCATGAGCAGTGTCTAGAGGAGAGACAGAGAGCAATAAACCAATACATGCATCACAAACACAGCTTGGTAAGCGCGCAGAAACGTCCAACCCGATTTTGCTCGTTTTTTGTGTCTTGGTACCCGTGCCGATCCAGTTTCTTGCATGAGACACGGTTTCTTTGTTTTTCCTTCTCTCCCTTCCTTAATTCCTATGCCACATCAGATTTTTGCTTAGTTGACAGCATAATTAATTCTATGGACACCAGTTAAGGTGGAGGGTTGAAACTGCCCTAAAGTGTTGCATCACCTCATCCAATTTAGGAGCGTACATTAAGTATAAAGTGAGCCTTTTTATTGTTGGAAAGCAAATCTGTGCTGTTGTCCTTGAAAATGGTCTGTTGCTCACATTGCCCTCCTTATATTAGTGTTCAGAATTGATGCTTGTAGTAACTAAAGCCCATTTAAAGAGCTGCGAAGATTTGCTAGTTAGTGTTTCGGTGTTCTTACAACCCTCAAGCCTTCCCCACAAAAAGGGGTGATTTTTCAGCGTGAAAGTTCCGTAGCATGGACTGGAGCTTCGTATTGTTGCAAATATTTCTCACATTGTACTCGTTTTGCCGCCGTAATGCAGGTCGGCAGCAACCAACTAACAACCACCAACGATATTAATAACATTCGAGGTCCAGGGATTGGAGTTTGGTCTTTTCTGCTCACCTTGATTTCAGTGCCCCACCTCATCAATGTTACTCCCTGCGTCCACTTTTCTCCCCAGTGGAACCTGTTACTAGTTGAATTTCATGTTATCATATGCAGTAGCATCTCTGGTTTGCCATTCAGATCCCCATTCACAATAGTAAATATTCGATCTTTGGCACAAAAGCTATAGCCCTTGTCAGCCCCCTGATATCATGCTTCTTGAAGACATCTCCTCAGTATTCCTCCCTAAGAGGAATTGCATTAGCATATTCTTTTTATCAGGCTGATAACTATATGACTTTTTTCTGCGTTGATAATGCAGGCTGACGTACGGACTGGACTACAAAGGAAACATATGCAGGCTGACTTTTTCCTAGTAACCACTCGCACAGGTGGGAGAAGATGAAGAGGAGGAGAATGGAATTCGGCACCAGGTTAATGAGCTCGATCTTGCAGCTAGAGAGGACTGTCGCCACGAACTCGCTCTCCGGGGTCCGCAGGCCGAAGAGCCGGAAATAGATGTCAAGTTTCCATGGACTTTTATCACCTCAACCCAGTTATTTTTTTTTTTGACATTTGAAAGGTACTGTTTTCATTTGACTGATTTTTGGTATAATATTGTTGTGCAGCATGATATACCATTTCTTACCGTGGTCTCTTCCCTGAAGCGCTTACTGCATTATAGTCTTGGATCTGTGGCTCTTGGTTCACTGATTGTATCCATCGTAGTGTGGGTGCGATTTATACTTGAATCACTTCGCCGTAGGTTGAAATTAGTTGATTCAGCCCGTGAAAGCTGCTTCGGGAAGACAATGTCATCCTCATCTCAGTGCTGCTTAGGCTGCATAGATTGGACAATCAAATCAGTGAATCGGAATGCTTATATCATGGCAAGTATCAACATTTCTTGTTCTTACTATTTGTTTCATTTGCTAGTCTGATTGTTATCTTCTTGATGGTATATGTTCTGTTTCTAGTTTCCCTTGTTAGGACTTTTACTTGTGTATGTTGGGAATAGTCCCACATTGGTTGTGAAGAGGGCTTGAGCATGGTTTATAAGGGTGAGGGAGCACTCTCTCATTGAGCTAGCTTTTTGGGGGGAGATGGCCCAAGAGACCTTGGTCCACTACTCTGGTTGGTCCTGTGAGTGCGGGACGGCGGCCTGGGATCCGGACGCGCTAGGTGTGGCGGTCCGGCTGACAATTGGTATCAGAGCCCAGGTGGCCCCAGGTGGTTCCTAGATAATCTCGGCCCAATGTGTGAGGGGGAGATTGTTGGGAATAGTCCCACATTGGTTGTGGAGAGGGCTTGAGCATGGTTTATAAGGGTAAGGGAGCACCCTCTCTTTGAGCTAGCTTTTTGGGGGGAGATGGCCCAAGAGACCTTAGCCCGCTGCTCTGGTTGGGCCTGCGACCCAGCGGCGTGTGCGTGCGCGCAGCTGGTGACGTGAGTGCGTCGTGTGCTGATCGTGTGGCGATCCGGTCTAACAGTGTACCTTGCCCTCTGTTCTACCCCTGATTAGCATATGGCATATTCTGGTGATAGGTACAGTTTGAGCAGCAAGCCCCAAATTAGTCTATTAGTTTAACTGACTTTTGTAACAATATCATGGGAAATGCTTCCTATATCGTTCTGCTTGATAGTCACACTGATACGAAGTTCCTTAATATTGCAATCTGCTATTAAGAAACAGGTCAAATATGTGTAATTCTGATCCAGGTCACGGATACCGCTTGGTTTGTACATGACATGAATTTAACTAATGGCATTTGGATGACAACGTTGCAGATATCCTGGGCGCTGGGTTACATCGTTGCAAAGCTTTTCTTTGCGGTTGTGGAGATGTCGATGGGCACCATAATCCTGTCATTCTGTCAGGATGCAGAAGAGCATCAGGGGAATGCTCGGTATGCACCCCCTCTCCTGACGGAGACACTGACTGGATGACCAAAGCGAACTGCAGAGACCAACACAGGGGCCCTGAAGCCATCCTAGCTTGTTCTTTGGTTTTATAGTAGTAGTACTAGGGTTAAGAGGTAAAATGGGAAAACAGTAGCTGCCATGAATGCCGCTTGTTTGACCTGTGCTGTCGGTTGGCTTTGACCACTCGGCGAAGATGAATGCCGTAATATGTATGTGCGTGTACCACGACGACAGGCCATCTTGGTTCATGGTATCAGAAGCTACATACATACATACATGCTTGGGACATTGCTAAATGTTGTGTCCTAATTAAGGCCACTGCAATGCAGCAGCGTTCTATAGAAATGAAATGTCGGATCGGATGGGCAAACTAGAGAATCGAAACTGATATCTGAAAGAACCTGTTTGCACCAGTTTTTGAAAAAAACGAGAAGAATTGGCAGAAAAGGTCAAGCTTAGATAGCGCACGAAACATCTTTGGAAAGTTTGGATAACGTACGTCAAGCTTTTGGGAATAGGAGTCCGGTTAGGAAACTATAGCCGACTCGGAGTGTGTTGCCGTAACCGAGCAGGACTCGGATCGGCTAAACATGTATATAAGGCGCACCAAGGCTACTTGAGAAAAACAACAACCACAGATCACATCTACGAGTTTGTTTTAGTTTTAGTCTTTTAGTTCTGTAAACGTTCCTTTGTAAGTCGATATTGATCAAATAAATTTGCGAATCGCCGATTGTTTGGTCATCCTCGATTTCTTCAGGTTTGATTCGTTCTGTCTTGTTGCGCATCGCCTTTCCAGAATCAATTTGCCTTTTACCCTCGGATTAGTCTTAATCGACTAGTCTAGTTACCCTTCTAATCGGCTTTCTGGCCGATTTCTACTTTAGCCGATTCGCCTCTAGGATCGGCTTGGTTGAATTTCACATTATCCTCCTTATCGATTGCAGGGTCAAATCGATTGGCATGCTCGCGCAAAACTTGAACCCGGCGTTCGTCTAGTGTGTTGTAGGCCAGAAACCCCCTTCACGTTTTTTAGCGTCAACACATTTTTGGCACGCCTGGTGGGACCGATCGGAAAGATGACTGCAGGCAAATCCACCGCACCAGCCGACGTGAACACTGACGCCATAATCGTCCCTACCTTGGACAATTTAACCCCAGAGCAGCGCAAGGAAATCGAAGATCGGAAAGCTGCCTTGGAGGAATTGATGCTGGGTTGCTATCAAAAAATCCGACGAGGAGTCACGCAGAAGATGGCGCTTCCAACATTGAATCCACTCGGGGAGGCTGGCGTCGCGTCGACTCCGGTAAGTCGATATATGCCAGCTCAAGCCGAGTTATCTGCTATGATTGAACAATCTATGCATCATGCATTAATTAATCAATCACCGGCTTTGGTCACGACATTAAAGCCGATGATAAAAAATAGCGTAAAGTCGATTGCACAAGAGTTGGCAACATCCGGAGGATTGCTGGACCCATTACAGCCACTCCCAATGTATCCCGCGTATTCTGTGACACCAAACGCCAACACGATCAAAGCGTCGGCACCCGCACCCTCGCTGATGCCGACCCAGCCCACAGCGTTGGCACCAACAAACCATCGTCCAAGCGCAGTTACTCATTACCATGCATATACTGACGCTGCAAAGTTAGATCCATCGGCGTCGTGTTTCTCAAGGTCCCATCGGCTCCTCAAATTGATCAATTAGATAGAAATTGTAAACCCCAAGGGTCATTTCAAGTTAGAAATCCGGCTCCATATAAAGTAGTTACATACACAGAGCCGTTTGTTCCATCGCCTGAGGTTACGGCTGCCAGAGCCGATGGGTACGAATCATGGCAACAACAGTATTCGTCTACTAGGGCAAGCCGACCAGCCGAGTTTACACTCGGGGGGCAGGATACTGCCCATAATAATTGGCCAAACCCTAGTATTCCATCGGCTAACAACATCAATTGGGCTGATCAGATTTCTATGGTCTTGAGAGATCAATTTGACTTACAGCCCAAAGGGAAGACAATCGGCTATAGAAAGCCGTACCCAGATTATATTGACCGCATGCCATATCCCCATAACTTTAGGATTCTCGACTTTGCGAAGTTTTCAGGGGATGATTCAGTCACCACTTTAGAGCATGTTGGAAGATTTATCGTTCAGTGTGGTGAAGCAGCTCAGTCCGATAGGCTAAAGATTAGGCTTTTTCCCTTGTCTTTATCAGGGACTGCCTTCACTTGATTTACCAATCTGCCTCCAAATTCGGTCTATTTTTGGAATGATTTAGAAAGTCGATTTCATGAATACTTTTTCTCTGGTAGCTTAGATTGAGAATTTCAGATCTGAGTGCTGTCCGGCAAAAGTTTAGTGAGTCGGCTTCTGATTATATTAGAAGATTTAGAGAAGTGCGAAATCGCTGCTTCAGTGTAGTATTGCCCGATAACCAACTAGCCGATTTAGCATTTCAAGGGTTAATTCCCCACTTAAAGAAAAACTTCTTTGGACAAGAGTTTATGATTTAAGTCACTGCTTCATCGTATCGACAGAAAGCCGATATTTAAGTAAAGAATTCAAAGACAAAATTAGACTAAATGGCAATGGAAAGGATAAAGCTAAAATAAGCATGGTTGAATATAGTTCAAGTGAAACTTCCGAAGATGAAGCAGATGTAAATATAGCTGAATGGATAAGGGTTCTAAAAACCACTTGTCCATTAGTAGCTCAAGCCGACTAGGGTAAGTCGGAGGTTAAATACGCTTTTGACGATCCAAGTGTGACCGCATATTCGACATGTTGTTACAAGAAAAGTCGATACGATCGCTGAAGGACATACCATACCGTCGGCCGATGAGATCAAAAAACGACGATATTGTAAGTGGCATCATTCTTTTTCTCATAACACTAATGATTGCAACATTTTTCGGCAGCAGATACAGGAAGCTATTGAAGACGGTCGGCTCAAGTTCGCAGAGGAGCCGGCCATGGAAGTCGATGTCAATCCCTTCCCAATCAACATGGTTCAGTGCTCCGGCAAAGGAAAACACATTGTCGATGAAAGACCCATAGCAACGCGGCAAGTCGACATAGAATCAAGCTCACAAGGAGAAACACTGAAGATAGCAATCGGCTCACTTCAAATTGAAGCCGATCAAGATGGGAAGAATTCAAGGACTGTGAAGCCAAAAGGGGAATTGCAAGTCGGACGATGGTACAAAGCCAAAAGATCTCCGCCCCAGAAGCCAGCATTCAAACCCAAGCCGACTTTTTCACAGTTGCTTGAGAAATATGAAAGGATAAGCCATCGGCAGGAGCGGCAGACTCGCCGACCAGACGGGCCGCATCGGCCAAACAATATGTTTCGGCCAAGTAATTTGTATCGGCTAGACACTGCAGAGAGAGCTCATCAGAGATGTCCTTTTTGGCAATTCTGTTGGGAGAGAGGTATGGCATTACCATCTTCGAGGTCATGTCCCATGGAGCATTACCCGCAAAGAGATTGGCCAAGGCAAACGGTGAAAAAGCGGCTATTCGACACTGCGCCGGATCGGACAGAGCCATGGCATAGAAAGCCGATAAAGGAAAGGCTGGGTACACAGAATGGAGATGAAAAAGTCAAAATTACAGAAAATCTGGCTGGTAAGATTTGCAAACCGATCAAGCCTAAACCAAGGTGGTGCCCAACTGGACTTAGCCGATCACAACGCAGACGACTTCAACGCCTAAGGACGCAAGAGATAAGAGAAGCCGAAGAAGAAAAACAGAGAGACCAAAGCGTTTAATGAGTTGCGGCCAGTAAAACTTGTTACAAAGGAATGGAGGAGAAAACAACAAGCCGATGATGAATCAGATTTCTCAGATGATTTGCTGTCACCAATGATTCGAGATGACACTCCTCCCATGGATATCAACATGGTATTCATCCTTCCAGTCGAGTTCAGAATTAAAACTGAATCGGCTAAAGACGCGTTTGCTCAACTATGCTTAGGCGCACAAGATGCTGTATTTGAAAAGCCGCAAGATCCTCATCGGCATCTTAAGCCGTTGTACTTGAAAGGCTACATCAATGGAAAGCCGATATCCAGGATGCTCGTTGATGGAGGGCTCTGTGAACTGATGCCGCCACCACCGCAAGAAGTTAGGCAAAACCGATGAAGATCGATAAAACGAACATGGTACTAAATGATTTCACAGAGACCCTCATCAAGCAAAGGGAGTAATGGTTACAGAATTAACCGTTGGCAGCAAAACTTTGCCGACCGCATTTTTTGTAATTGAAGCAAAGGGAAACTACAGTGTGCTCCTTGGACGCGATTGGATACATGCCAATTGCTGCATACCATCAACCATGCATCAGCTGCTAGTTCAATGGAACGGAGATGAAGTTGAGGTCGTCTCAGCCGATACATCGGCCCATATTGCTATGGCTAGTTCCGATGCGAATTGGCCGCATGAAGAAGCGGAGTGTATATTGGGTAAAACATTAGACGATTGCGACTTTATATGTATTGGTAAGTCGGGGTTCATGCCGATCAGTGTTAAGCCAGGCACATTTGATCGGGCAAACGAAGTCCTAAGAAGATGGGGTCAGAAATGATTAAAGTGTTGCAAGACAAGGTAAGAAGTTATCGGCATGCGATAAATTCTTGTGAAGCCATTGAAGATTTCCAGGATGAAAAGTTAGGCCAAGGTTTCACTTCTGCCGATATGCTTGAGGAAGTCGATATAGGAGAAGGCGATAGAAAGAGACCAACTTTTGTAAGTGCAAATTTAGGGCTAGAATACAAAAATAAGTTGGTTGAAATGCTTAGGAAATATAGGGATTGCTTTGCCTGGGAATATTATGAGATGCCTAGATTAAGCCGACAGTTAGTAGAGCATCGACTACCTATAAAACCGGGATATCGGCCATATAAACAACCTCCTCGGCGTTTTAATCCAGAATTGTACAATGTAATAAAGGAAGAAATTGAAAGGTTGTTAGAGGCCAAATTTATAAGGCCTTGCCGATATGCTGAGTGGGTGTCTAATATTGTTCCTGTCATGAAAAAGAACGGTAAGCTTCGGGTATGTGTAGATTTCAGGGACTTAAATAAAGCTACGCCAAAAGATGAGTACCCAATGCCTATAGCCGATATGCTCATCGATGCTGCATCAGGTAATAAAATTATTAGTTTTCTCGATGGGAATGCTGGATATAACCAAATATTCATGGCAAAAGCTGATGTCTCCAAGACCGCCTTCAGATGCCCTGGTGCTCTAGGGTTGTATGAGTGAAATCAGAATGACATTCGCTTAAAAATGCAGTGCTACTTATCGAAAGCAATGAACTTGATTTTTCATGACTTAATCGGCCATATTGTTGAGATATACATTGACGATGTGGTTGTTAAATCCAAGGAAAATTGGCAGCATTTGGCCGATTTAGAAAGGGTATTTCAAAATACAAAGGCTCATGGGTTAAAAATGAATCCTTTAAAGTGCGCGTTTGGTGTATCGGCTGGCCAATTCCTAGGGTTTATGGTTCACCAAAGAGGAATTGAAGTTAACCAAGCAAGAGTTAAAGCCATAGCCGACACAAAACCACCGACATGTAAAAATGAATTGCAGAAGTTAATCGGCAAAATTAACTACTTAAGACGATTCATTTCGAATCTGTCTGGTAGAATTCAAGCTTTTACGCCATTACTAAAATTGAAGGATGGTCAAAATTTTATATGGGGAGCCGATCAGCAGAAAGCCTTCGACGATATAAAACAGTACCTAGCATCACCACCAGTCCTGGCCGCGCCACAGAAGGGAATTCCGTTCAAATTATACATATCGGCTGAAAACGAGACCATCGGGGCTATATTGGCGCAAGAAGTCGATGGCAAAGAACGAGTAATATTTAACTTAAGCCGACGACTCTTGGAAGCTGAAACCAGGTACCCGCCGATAGAGAAGTTGTGCTTATCCTTATATTTTGCTTGTATGAAATTGAGGCATTATATATTAGCATCGACTTGCATAGTAGTATGCAGAACCGATATCATCAAATATATGTTGTTTGCGCCAATCTTGAGAGGATGACTTGGAAAGTGGGCTTACGCTCTAACCGAGTTCGATCTACAATACGAATCGGCCAAAGCCATTAAAGGCCAAGCAGTAGCCGATTTTATTACTGGATATGACACCATGGCGGGAACGGTCGATGTAGCGCCATGGCGACTGTATTTTGATGGATCAGTTTGTCAAGAGGGGAGTGGAATAGGTATTGTATTGATTTCACCAAAAGGACATGACATCGAGTTTGCATATCGGCTTAAAAGCCGATGCTCTAATAACCAGGCCGAATATGAAGCATTGCTCAAAGGGTTGCAGTTGGTAGATAGTATTGGGGCAAGTAATGTAGAAGCATATGGTGACTCATTGCTGGTGGTACAACAAACGAAAGGAGAATTTAAATGCAACGATGAGGTGCTATCAAAGTATCTAGAGCATTGTCTCGAGATTATCAACAATTTCACGTCATTTTTTATTAGCCATGTGCCCAGGGAGATTAACAACAAGGCCAACATCTTGGCTCAGGCAGCTTCAGGCTATAAGGAATACAGCCGATACGAGGCATTTGAATTAATCGACAAAATAGTGCTATGTGTTGATAATGCCGATTGGAGGACAGAAATAAAAGCTTACCTAATGAATCCATCCAAACCTACTACGCGAAAAGTTCGTCAAAAAGCGCTGAAGTATGTTGTGCTAGAAGGAGAATTATACTATCGGACATTGGAAGGATTGCTTCTGCGATGTTTAGGCGATGAGGAAGCAAAGGTAGCTATGGGTGAAGTGCACGAAGGAATTTGCGGAGCTCATCAATCGGCTCACAAAATGAAGTGGATCTTAAGACGAACTGGGTATTTTTGACCGACAATGTTAGAAGATTGTTTCAAGTATTACAAAGGGTGCCAAAGTTGTCAAAAGTTTGGTAATGTGCAACTTGCACCAGCATTGGTTTTATACCCGATTATTAAGCCATGGCCGTTCAGAGGATGGGGGATAGACGTGATCGGCCAAATATTCCCAGCATCAAGCAAAGGCCATAAATTTATCCTTGCAGCCACGGACTATTTCTCGAAATGGGTAGAAGCCGTTCCACTTAAAAAGGTCACCAGCGTGGAAGCTGTCGGCTTTGTTAATGAACACATTATTCATTGATTCGGTATCCCTCAGACCATCACAACTGATCAAGGAACCGTGTTCATGTCTAACGATTTCAAAAACTTCGCAGAAAGCTTGGGCATCAAGTTGCTTAATTCGTCACCTTATTATGCTTAGGCCAACGGACAAGCCGAGTCATCCAACAAATCTTTGATCAAACTGATTAAAAGAAAAATTGACGAACGGCCTCGAAATTGGCACTCTACATTGTCGGAGTCGCTATGGGCTTATCGGCTAACGTTTCACGGATCGACTAAACTATCACCATATCAGTTGGTTTATGGGCAAGAGGCCGTATTGCCTATAGAAATGCATATTGAATCCATGCGAGTGGCGAGACAGAATAATCTATCGGCTGATGAGTACAAAGAATTAATGGTTTGCAATCTGGATGACTTGGCAGAGCTAAGACTGATTACTTTAAATCGGCTTGAAAAGAATAAGGAGAAGGTTGCAAGGGCCTATAATAAAAAAGTTGTGCCTAAATCGTTTAGTGAAGCCGATGTGGTTTGGAAAACAATATTACCGATCGGTTCTAAGGATAATCGATTCGGTAAGTGGTCGCCAACGTGGGAAGGATCGTATAAAATAAATCGGCTTGTTGGTGGAAATGCATATATACTTGAGACATTAGAAGGTAGCATATTCCCTAAAGCAATTAATGGGAAATATTTGAAAAGATACTACCCTAGCATTTGGATCGGTGCGTAATTAAAGTACGACACAAAGGATTCAGAGATAAATCGGTTAAACAGCCGATTAAAACAAGATAAATACAATCGGTTAAACAGCCGATTAAAGTGCATTACAAGAAGTGCAGCAAAAGCAACATTGTTTTAAAACATTACACCAACACATCACAGAGTTACAGGCCCGACCCAGGAAGTCTGGCACCCAAAGCCGACAGTGCTCCGGCGGCCTTGGCAAGTGCAGCTTGGACTCCATCAACAATCTTCTCGTCAGCTTGGGCACTGCCGGGCACAGGAACTATCTTGGCAGACTACTCCTTGACTCTGGCCACGGCTTGGCCAATCTTCTGTTTTTGCTCAGAAAGGGAGGCAGTCTTTGCCGATGCTTGTGCTTGTTCTTTCACCAATTGATCTTGGAGCTTGGCCAGTTCTTCTTCAAGTAGTTTTTTAGATGATTCGAGTTGAAGAATTTGGGCCTTAGTGGATTCCAAGAAAGCAGCATCCTTGTCGAACTGCTACTTCATCCCTTTTGCCTCGGCCACTAGCCGATCTAACGCTTGACGATCAGCTTTTTGAGCCTCTCGTTGAGCAATGCGCGCGCGAGCAGCCTCCACTTCCTCCCTTTGCTCGTCCAAGTGACATACTCCCAGGATCGCCCCCATGGTTTCTGTAACATCCCAAAAATTTGAGTTTTGGTATGTTTAAAATCAAAAATAAACCCTTTGCATTTTCCTGGAATTAATTGAAGCTTAATATGAATTTTCCAATAATGAAAAGATTTAATTTGATTAATCTATGCATCAAACTAAAGGTTTCTAGTTTTTGTTGGGTTCCTTGTGCTTCAAGGAATTTTTCTGTATTTTTGGAGATTTTTCTGAATTTATTTGCTATTTATTTGAATTTATTTGGATTTACTTGAATTTCTGGAATTTAAATTAATTCGGAAAACGTTTTAATTTCCAAAATTCCTTCGGGCCGAATTCCTCCCGGCCCATCACTGTTCACCGCCGGCCCAGCCCATCGTCCACGCCGCAACCCTAACCCTAGCCGCCTCGGAGACCCAGCGCCGCACGCTGCCACCCTCGGTTTCCGAATTCTCCGCGCCTCCCGAGGCTTTAAAAGCCGCCGCCGACCCTAGCCCAAGGTTCGCCACTTCATTCCGCACCCGCCGCCACCTCTCCCATCGCCCGAGACGCCGCCGTCTCCTCCCGAGAGCTCGCCGAAGTTCCCCGTCGTGCCCGCAACCTTTCGCCGCTGTTTTCTTCGCCGACGGTGCATCCCCGCCATTGCCGCTTGCACGGTTGAACTCGTCGCGTCGCCCTCTCCCCGATCCGTAGATTCTTCCGCCCGATCCGGCCGTCCTCCGCCGTTGGGCGTGTCGTCTTCTCCATCTCCGGTCGTTAGTGCCGCCGCCTCGCCGTCGCACTCCCTCCTTCAGCGTCGTCCGCCCGATCTGTCTTCATCGGTGCGGATCTCGGCCACGTCGATCCGTTCGCTCCATCACCTCTTCGCCGTCGGATCGTCATCCCGCGGCCAAATCTGTGCCACGTCCCCGGTAAGCCACCGCAACCCTACTCCTCTCTGCGTGGCGCCACGTGTGAGCCACGTGTGTGCCACGTCACCGTTAGTGTCTCACGTAGCCGCCCTGTGTCCGCCACGTAGACGCTGACTCAGCCCTAGATCCGAATGGCGGTCCCAGTCAGCAGAGTAGCGTCGAGTCGACCATCAGCGTGGCGCCGCGCGTGCCGAACCGTCGTCGCCGCGTCGTCACCACGTCCGCCCTAGGTCCACGTGGCCGCCACATCGACGCCACGTCAGCACTAGTTTATCCGTGGGTTGCCAAGTCAGCGCCACGTCATCGCCCACGACACCGCCAACTCGCCTAGAAACGCCGCGTGGCCGCCACGTCATCAAGCCTTGCCACGAACCCTAGAGCTATTTCGCGAACCCGGTTCACGGTGGACCGTGTCGCCGACACGAGGGCCCCACCTGTCAGGAGCATAATTTTTCCGTTTTCGATTAATTTCCGGAAGTTTGAAATTCCAGCCAATCCCGTGCTGACACGTGTCACTCCATGGGATTTTCTCTGAATTAAATTTTCCGAAGGCCCGTTCTCCTTCGTCCGAACTCCGATTGGAGCGATTCAAATTTCTAAATTTTTGTAAAATCAAGCTCTACATTCCAGAGCCATTTATTTTCAATTTTGAGCTTGTTTTCTCCTCTGTTTTGTATTTATTTGGTTTCGTTGCTTTATTTTCCGGTAGACGCGAATGCCGAAGGAGCGAACCGAGACTTTGAAGACCAAGAATCAGCACTTGAACAACAAGGCAAGTCGTAGACCTTTGATCATATTGAACCCATATTTGCAAAAGTACTTTGTTTTATACAATTGCATGCTATTTGTGTAACAATGCTAGTTTATGGGAGTAGCTATTTACCTGTTTGAGTATGCCCCTTTGATTATTGGAATGCTATGTATCCATTGTTACCCTTAGGTTGGGACATTATTAGTTGGACATAATCATAGTACCAGCATTGGGTTATCGTAGCTATGCTTAGCCATGCTTAGTTGTCCGATGGGATTCATATCACCTGTGAGCTAATGTTAATCTTGACTTAATGAGATATTGAATTGTGGCTGTTGACCACTGTTGTAAAACTTGTTATACCATGGCAGGGGATGCCATTGGTTTTGGGTTGAACAAAATGTTTCCCTCGGGCAATTGATCGTGCAGTAAAGGGGGTGCTGTTTGGCACATTGGGATGTGGCTGTCTTGCCTGAGACAATTTAAGGATTTAATCTTGTGCGCCATTGAACTGGGCCTAACCGTGCAACCACAAGTCCGGTATGGGACGGACCTAGCTGATTAATTTGCAATGTCCAGACTTGAGTATTGCCAGTTGTTGGTGTGGGGTCCAGGATGGACAGGTAGACTCACATGGCTCAAGAGGGGGCCCCGAGGGGCGAAACCTTAGAGGGCAATACTGGGTTTAGACATGCATTGTAAAGGCTTTGTAGTGATCTCTCTGCCGACACACCAAAGGAAGTGTGTTCTTAGCGCTTGGCTCTAAGGGATGATCATGTCTTGTGGGTAAAGCTGTACAACCTCTGCAGAGTGTAAACTATTCGAATAGCCGTGTCCGCGGTCATGGACAAGCCCGGGGATTTCATACGGGGTATAGAGTATTTTCTTGAAATGTGGAATGGTTGGGATGTGAGCAGGGAGTTCACTTTGTTGTTTTGTTGTCTCAAGCTATCTTTGTTGAATTGTGTGGTTGATACTTGTTTGAATGATGTAGGGTGATGCCTCGTCATTACTGTTCATGTTGTCTACCATTGATTTACCGCTAATTATTATTGTTTTATCAAACCGCCTTCAATCTATTTAGTGTATTTAAATTCAAGTTATTGCTTTACGCAAATGAACCATATAACTATCCTTTGTCAAGCCGTGCATGAATATATTGCATCATTTCCCTCGGCTTGTTGAGTACGTTTGTACTCACGGCTTTATGCCCCCGTTGTTCAGATTCTTTGAGGAAGGACCGTAATGAGTATCAAGAGGAGGAGTACTATGAAGACTACGCCGACTAGGAAGATGTTTCCCAGACGATTGCTCGTGGCATGTCGAATAGCCCAAGTTATTTTATTTCCGCAATGCTTCATTTGTTTCTTAAGCCAAAAGGCATTGGTGTATGAACCTTGACTATAAGGTCGTTTGCTTTATTCAATAATAATTTGCTTCTTCTTAGTTAAATCGATGTATGGAATGATATGTCATCTATGTTTCCACTGTGTGCACTAAGCGTGATCTGGACTAGTGTCAGTATACCGAGGGTTTGGATTTGCATATCCGGGTCCGCAGCTTTACGAGGAAGATCGGCTTCTACGGTGGCCATGGCATCCCTTAGCGGCTGAGTGTTAGCTAGGATTTGCACTTCGGGCTAGCAGACCTCGTTGAAAAGCCGATTTAGCTTGTCCTGTATGTTTGGCTCAGAACGGACGACTATTGCCGACGCCTTCGAAGAGATGTCAATGATATTACAAAGATCAGCAACGTAGTCATCTGCTGCCATCACTGCCGGGTCATCAAGGTCATCCAGGTTAAAGCCGAAGCGGTCCACGGATCGTCGACATTTCTTCTTGAGTGCGATGGGAGTCGGCTGAGGCGGCAAGGTGGCTTGAGGTGCAAAGGTGACCGGTTGGAGTGGCGAAGTGACCTGAGGGAGAGCCGGGGAAGGCGGTGTCGGATCGGCGATGGAAATATCGGCCAGGATGTCACCCACCTTTTCAGAAGGAGTCGGCTGGAGGAAGAAACCGGAGAGTTAGCATTTTAATATTAACAAAGTGCTTGAGAAGGATAACAGAAATGGCAACACTTACTTCGGCAACGTCGGTCAATACATGAGAAGAGCTCTTGGCACTTTTTTCTTTGCGCCTGGAGTTCTTCTTGGCTGCCACCTTTGTGGATTTTGGCTTTTCTGGATCAGTAAGGAAGGGTTAAGAAGAGATTATAAGAGGAATTTATCAAACAAAGAACAAACACTTACTCGCCAACCGGTCTTTAGTAATTTCATCTAGAGAAGGACTCTGTATCCCGAGATTGCCAGAAGTATAGCCGGTTAAGCCGACTGACTGGTGTGGTCTTTTGCTCTTCGATCCACCCTCCGATGGGCCAGCAGCAGCCTTCCCACTCGTAGCCACGGTCTGGAAAGAAGGCACGAAAGGGTTAGCAGAAGAATAATGAAGAATCAAGACAGGGTAAGCTAGTCGAGAAAAACCGATACCTCTATAGTTACCGACGAGTCAGTATAACCCGAGGAATTATCCTCGCTTGAGCTGCTGCTGCTGCCACTGCTGCTGGAGACTACCGACGGCTCATGATAATCCGGCAAAAACCTTTCTATAATTGCCGATGGATCACGGTCCAAGTAGAGAGCCTCAACAATACACGACCACCACGCAGTGAAACAGCTAGCCCGACGAGAATTCAAGAAAAAGTGCGGCAGGTTGGAGACTTGAAGTTTATCAGCAATTTCCAGAACGACATTAGCCGATAACAAATTCCTCACCTTAGCTCGGGGCTGAAGCCGATCAAGGAGAGGTAAAGAAGGAATCACTTGACCAAAGCCAAGTTGGCGAGCGTAAACAGAAGGATGGTAAAACTCATATGAGGGTTGGAAGGTTCTGTTTCTGGAATTCAAACCAACATGAAGAGTACAAGGAGAGATGAAAAGCCGATAGAACATCAACGTCAGATCCGGTATCTTAGAACTATCGGCATCCAGGTGTAAGAAAGAAGGCCATAGAAAATTGGCTGTGTCAGTATAGGAGAAGAAGTCCTGTTGAGTAAAAATTACATTGTCTAAACCCAAGAAGAAGGAGAGATACTTCTTCAAGCCAGCTAGAGTAATCCTTGTATCACCACTTGAGCACATTATAAACCTTTCACCATAGGATCGGCTTGCTCTGAATTGTGGAGTGGTGTTTTCTGGGTAGTCTTCCCGAGGAAAGGCTGAATCTTCCAACGGCTCCGAAATAAGTTGTCGGCTGAAGATATTGTATAACCATAGTTGGATAAACCATAAAGGGCCACCAATATTTCCGACGACGAATTCAGCAAAACCAGAAAAAAGCCGACTTTTAATGACAAACATCATCTGGTAGATTGCGCCTAAAAACATTTTTCCAAGAGCAAGCCGACGGCCTTCTATCAGCTGTTCTGCCAACAACTGATACACTTGAGTCGGTTCGAGGGATCCACCACAGAAAAGAAACCGCTCAAGCCAAAGATTCAGGAAAGCTGCATGCTCTTCATCCGATACTAGCCCGTTTACTTTATTATTATGCTGAATATATTTTGACCATCCTTCTCCTTTAGACCGAATCAATTTGTACTGGGGTTTTCCGCTGTAAGTCGATATTTGATCCCCATCAGGCCTCAAGCAACACAATTCGGCTACATCCAGAAGGGTTAGGCCGATTGGACCAGGGCGAAAGAGGAAAGCGTTAAAAGTATCGGACCAAAAATAGCATGCCGTGGCCACCAAGGGCTCATTGGCTTCTGGACAGGCTAAGCTTAGAGGGAGGCATTCGGCTATGCCCATCCGCTCCCATTCTCCTTTTTTCTGAGCTGACACTCTAATGTACCAACTTCTCCACCCCTTGAGTGCTGTCGGCCAAGCCCTAAAACTTTTGCCCCATTCTTTCACATTGTAACCTTGGGCTAATAGGGGGAGTCTCGGGATTTCTACGTTTATCACCGTATCGGCATCTAGGTTCCCTACCGGTCCTAAGTAATACTGGTTATTACTTTCTGGGATTAGGATGAGTACCTTTGAAGGGTCCATTCAGCCGACTGAGGGAGTTGAGAGGTTGATCACCAGGGCAGAGAAGTCGAAGGAAGCCGATTGCAGAGGGTGCGAGAGCAGGAATGCGTGAAAATGACCGTGGGGGTCCCGCATATATATAGCACAGTGAAAAGTAGAAAATGGCGGGAAATGAATTCGAGGCGACATCTGTCATTAAACCGCACCGAGATTTTTTACGGCGCAATTAAGACAGTGATCACTGGAACACTTCTTTGAGTTGGACGAAGAAGCCGATGGGTGAAGAAGCCGATGGATTTTTGAAAGATAACAAGTTATCTTCCAAAAATGGGGGGCATATGTTTGTACCAGTTTTTGGAAATTACGAGAAGAATCGGCAGAAAAGGTCAAGTTTGGATAGCGCACGAAACATCTTTGGAAAGTTTGGATAACGTACGTCAAGCTTTTGGGAACAGGAGTCCGGTTAGGAAACTATAGCCGACTCGGAGTGTGTTGCCGTAACCGAGCAGGACTCGGATCGGCTAAACAGGTATATAAGGCGCACCAAGGCTGCTTGAGAAAAACAACAACCACAGATCACATCTACCAGTTTGTTTTAGTTTTAGTCTTTTAGTTCTGTAAACGTTCCTTTGTAAGTCGATATTGATCAAATAAAGTTGCGAATCGCCGATTGTTTGGTCATCCTCGATTTCTTCAGGTTTGATTCGTTCTGTCTTGTTGCGCATCGCCTTTTCAGAATCAATCTGCCTTTTACCGTCGGATTAATCTTAATCGACTAGTCTAGTTACCCTTCTAATCGGCTTTCTGGCCGATTTCTACTTTAGCCGATTCGCCTCCAGGATCGGCTTGGTTGAATTTCACATTATCCTCCTTATCGATTGCAGGGTCAAATCGATTGGCACGCTCGCGCAAAACTTGAACCCGGCATTCGTCTAGTGTGTTGTAGGCCAGAAACCCCCTTCACGTTTTTGGCGTCAACAGAACCCAAAGCATTATGAATATATTTGATGTAACAAAGAAGCCGGTGATCAAAAGTCAGGAGATTTGTTCACAATATCGTATACATACTTTTCTTTATCTTTTTGAGTATACTCTAATAATAATTTTAAGATACTCCAAAGTGAGTTTCATGAAAAATTTCATAAGAGTCCACTTTTTATAATACAATTTATATACATACTATTTTACATATGGATAAGGGTATATAACAAAAATAAGACTACGATGAATTTTTTTTCTCAACCATGTCGCATTATAGCATCTTAGAATTAGTATTTAAGCATGGGAGTTATGAATTTAAGGGCGTATCTAGCAAATCTTTAGTGAGAACGTACTCTCCTTATAACAAGTGACTACATCTCCCCTCAAATACCTTTTTTTTTACAAGTAATATCACCTCCTTCATTCTTCAACATTCCTTCCCGCTCGAGGCCCCTCCTTGAGACAAGTGTCAATACCTCCTCCACCCCTCTTTCATCTTTCATTCTCTTTCCCTTAAACTCAAAATAGTTTTTGTATTTCAAATTTTTACCTCCAAGTCTTTGAAAATAAGTATTTTTCGAGTTGAAACTTTCCGAGAGAAATTTTTTAATTTGAAAATTTTCAATCTAAATTTTTTTGAGTTGAAACTTTTTGATTGAAATTTTTTTGAGTTGAATTTTAAATACTCACTGGGAATTGCATGGGAAATGTGTGCATCCGGTGGGGCGATTAGGCAGGCAAAATACTCACTGGGAATTGCATGGGAAATAGACTCCAGACGTGGCTCATGCAAATTAAGCATGATGGAGCATATAATGGAAACACACTAAAAAGACTCGAGCAAAACCTTCAAACAGCAAGTCTGAAGCAGACGGTCCACAAGGAATTGCATTGAACTGAAAATCACTCAAATGGTGGACGGTCCGTGCCTGCTCTCGGACAAAAAATAAAATCAGCACAACAACTCGATCGAGATAGAAAACAAACACAACTTTCAAACCGAGATTCCAAAAGACATGAAACTTAGCCAAGAGCAAGTCGAGTAGCTGAGGAAATAATCTAGAACACGTAGCATTGTAATATCAGAGTTGAGGCCGACTGCTCCTGAAAGACACATTGCACCCAAACCGGGTCAAAATAAAATTTTAAAAAAACTACGATTTTGAGCACACAGAACGCACGTTCCAAATAGGCGCTTTTCATTGCACACGCGCTATTACGTATAAACAAAACAAAAGAAAGATAATATACTTCTGCTATGTTACTAGGACGAAGATGATCTCATGCGATGCGCTTTTCAGTGTCTGAGCTGACCTGACTGATGAATGGATGAAGAAATTTGGGCCGTATCCCATTATATTAGTTGGATCGATCAAGTTATGATTCCATTCATCCTCGCGTTGATTTTTGACCACTTTACATTTAATTTAGGCAAGCTGTTAGAGATAATCACGGTGCCTCAAATCCTAACTTACCAAACTAATCCGATCCTTATGGATTCTATTGTGGCTATATAAGCCAACCCCATGTAGATATAAAGATCAAACTAAATAGTGCATTTGTCTCCCGTGGTTTTTTTCTGCAAGAGTTTTTCACGTAAAATCTTGTATCTCCTTTTTGTGCGTGTGCTTGATCTATAAACTCTAAAAAGTGGTATCAGAGCGCTGGTTCCCATCTGCCGCTGCCACTCGTCGCGCCATAGCCATCGCTCGCGTCTGCCGTCGGCCGTCTCGACTTCTTCCGCACGCCGTCCTTCTTCGGCTCCGTCGAGGCGCAGCCGCGCCTCTTGCCGTGCGCCGCATCCGCTTGACCTCCACGCGATCTTATCGTGTCCATGCCGGACCGGCCATCAACTGCCGGCTCGTCTTCCGCGCGGTCTCTGCGCCGCTCGCCCGCGCCATCCCAGCCTCCATCGGTCTGCACCGGCCCGTGCTAGAGCCGTAAATTCCTGGTCGCTTGCCCCGGTGCCCCACTTAGCTTGTGTCTCGCTGGTGTCGACCAAGCCGCCGGGGCTATCTTCACCAGTGCTGAGGTGCGGCCCCGCGACCATCCGACGGCCGCCCGAGCGCCTCCACCCATGCTGTTGGTTAGCGAAGAAGCTCTTTGGCCGACTCCCAGGAAGCCGCCACTGGCCATCGTGAACTCAAGCACCAGGAGGCAGCTTTTTGCTCACCCATGAAGAAGCATCACTTGTGAACTCTCATTTGTGTTTGCATTGAGAAGTTCGATGGCAAGATCAGTTTTTTAATATGACATATTCAAATGAAAGCTATTCTCACACAGGTGGGCATCAGAAAAGCACTGTCAGCAAACCGGCGACAATGACAAATGAACAATGGGAAGAACTTGACCAGAAAGCTCTCTCTGCCATACAGCTCAGTTTGTCTACAGATATTTTGCGTGAAGTTATTCATGAAACTACCACCGTAAAACTATGGTAGAAATTGGAGGACATGTACATGAAGAAAAGTCTCGCCAACAAATTGCGCCTCAAAGAATGTTTGTACACAATTCGCATGGCGAAAGGTACCTCTATTCAGTCTCATCTTAATGAGTTTAATTCACTCATTATTGATCTTGAGAAATTAGAGGTGAAAATTGATGATGAAGATAAGGCTATTCTGTTAGTCGTCTCTTTGCCTGCTACCTTTAAACATTTCAAGGACATTATGCTTTATGGCAATCATGATACCCTTAGTTTTGAGAATGTTAAATCAAATTTATTGTCTAAGGAGAAATTTGATATTGATTCTCGTTCTAAAATTAAGGCCGAGTGGTTAATTGTTAGAGGTAGAGCTCCACATAAAGGCAATTCTCATATATCACAGTCTAGATCTAAGTCAAGAGGACGTAAACCCAACAATTTTTGCCGTTAGTGCAAGACACGTGGTCATGTTATTGCTCAATGTTGTAAGTTGAAAATAGGGTAGATAAAGATAAAAAGACACATTTAGATAAACCTGCTAAGGCTAGTCTTATTGAAAATAAATCTGATGGTGAGGCTCTAATTATCACTTCCAACTTGAAGAATCAAACTGCATGGATTATTGATTCAGCTTGCACTTTTCATATTTGTTCATATAAAGAGTGGTTCTCTACTTATGATTCTGTTGGTAGTGGTAAAGTTGTGATTGCAGATGAGTCTCCACTTGAAATTATAGGCATCAGTTTTATTCAAATCAAAACCCATGATGGTACTGTTAGGACTCTTTCAAATGTTCGTCATGTTCCCAGAATGAAATAAAATCTTATTTCTTTGGGCACCATAGAATCTTTGGGTTATAAATATATCGGTAAAAATGGTGTTCTTAAGATTTCTAAAGACAACCATGTCGTTTTGAAAGCCAATAGAATCAACAATCTTTATTACTTACAAGATTCTACAATTACAGGTTCTGCAATTGTTTCTACAATTGCATCAAATCCTCACATCACTATGTTTTGGCATATGCGCTTGGGTCATATGAGTGAGAAAGGTATACACCTTTTATGCAAGAAAGGACTTTTATATGACATTGACAAACTTGATTTCTGTAAACATTGTGTTTTTGGCAAACAAAAGAGAGTCAGTTTTTCTGTGTCAACTCATCAGACTAAAGGAATTCTTGATTATATTCATTCTGATCTTTGGGGTCATTCTAGATTTCCTTCTATTGGAGGTTGTGAGTATATGATCACCTTCATTGATGATTTTTCTTGTAAAGTTTGGGTTTATTTCCTGAAACATAAGCATGAAGCTTTTTCGGTATTCAAGAAGTGGAAAGTTTTGATTGAAAATCAAATTGGCAGAAAAATCAAGAAACTTAAAACTGACAATGGATTGAAATTTTGTAGTGGTGAGTTTGACCATTTTTATGATAATTATGGTATTGCAAGACATTTGACTATTCCAGATAAACCTCAACAGAATGTTGTGGCAGAGCGTATAAATCACACTCTTCTGGAAAGAGCCCGTTGCATACTTTCAAATCCAGGTTTATGGAATAAGCGTGCTTTCTGGGCTGAGACTGTTTCTACAGCCTCTTATTTGACTAATCGCTCTCCAAATTCAGCCATTGACTTTAAAATTCCAGAAGAGATTTGGTCAGATAAACCAGTTGATTACTCTAATTTGAGAATTTTTTGTTGTCCTGCTTATGCTCATGTTAGTAATGGAAAATGCATATTTGTTGGATATGGGTCTGGTGTCAAAAGATATCATTTATGGTGTTCTGATTCTCACAAACTAATCATTAGTCGTGATGTTACTTTTCATGAAGATGCTTTATTTTCACCTGGTAGTGACAGTGATGGGTGTTCATCCACAAATGAATTTGAAACTTCTGAAGCTGCTGAAAGAAATGCAGAATTTGAGGTAATTTTACCTACCATTGATAATGATTCTTCTAGTGGTTCTTCTTCACAACCAATTTTAGCACCTAGTGGTTCTTTGTCACAATCAGTTTCTACATCTCCTAGTACTAATGATCATTGTATTGCTCGAGATAGACCAAAAAAATATTCAATTACTTGCTAGATATCGTAACACTGGTAATATGGCCTGTTATGCTCTTCTTGCTGCATATGATATTTATGATACTTTTGAACCTTCTTCTTATTATGAAGCTATTTTATGTGAAAATTCTTCTAAGTGGTTGATAGCTATGAATGAAGAAATTTTGAGCCTTCACAAAAATAATACATGGGATTTGGTTAAGCTTCCAAAAGGTAAGAAACCTTTAAAGTACAAATAGATTTATAAGAAGATGGATGGCATTTCTGGAGTTGAACCTGCAAGATGGAAAGCCCGTTTAGTGGTAAAAAGTTTTGATCAAAGAGAAGATATTGACTTCAATGAAGTTTTTTCTCCTATTGTGCACCACTCTTTCATTCGGGTTATGCTTGTTTTTATTGCTTTATTTGACTTAGAATTAGAGCAACTTGATGTTAAAACTGCTTTCTTATATGGAGATTTAGAAGAGGAGATTTTTATGACACAATCTGAGGGTTTCGCTACTCTTGGAAAAGAGAATTTAGTTTGTCATTTGAAAAAGTCTCTCTATGGCCTTAAACAAGCTCCTAGGCAGTGGTATGAAAAGTTTGATTCCTTTATGATTGCACAACAGTATTCTCACAGCAATTATGATAACTGTGTTTATTTTAAGTAGTTTTCAAATGGTTCATTTGTTTATTTGTTGCTTTATGTTGATGATATGCTAATTGCTTCTCATGACAAGTCACTGATTAATCAGTTGAAAGCTCAATTTAGTCATGAGTTTGAGATGAAAGATCTTGTTCCAACTAAGAAAATTCTTGTGATGGAAATTCAACATGATCGTAAAGCTGGTACATTATTTCTATCTCAGAAAAATTACATTGAGAAGGTACATGACGGATTTAATCTCAGTAATTGCAAACCTGGTTTTACACCTTTTGCCCTACACTTTAAGTTATCTTCAAGTCAGTGTCCTATTAATGAAGAAGACAAAGACTATATGTCTCGTGTTTCTTACTCTAGTGCAGTTGGTAATCTCATGTATGCTATGATTTGCACTAGACCAAATTTAGCACATTCTGTTAGCATTGTTAGCAGATTTATGTATAATCTTGGCAAAGAGTATTGGATTGCTGTTAAGTGGATTCTTCGTTATTTGAAAGGCACTTCTAATTTTGGCTTGAAGTTTGATAAGAATAAAGTGAAGACAAACGATGTTCTTAGGTTTGTTGATTCTGATTATACTGGTGACCTTGATAAAACAAGATCAATTTATGGATGTATCTTCTCATTATGTGGTTCTACAGTCAGTTGGAAGGCATCCTTACAGCCTATTGCCGCTCTCTCTACTACTGAAGCAGAATATGTTTCAGCTACTAAAGGCGTTAAGGAAGCTATTTGGTTGCGAGGTCTGGTTTCTGAACTTGGCATTAAACAGGATACTCTTACTATTTATTGTGATAGCCAAAGTGCTATTTGTTTGGCTAAGAATGATATGTATCATGCCAAGACCAAGAACATTGATATCAAGTATCACTTTATTCATGATATTGTCATTGAAGGACATATTGTTGTCGGAAAGATACATACTGATGAAAATCTTGTAGACATGCTGACCAAGACACTTTCAAATACCAAGTTCAAGTATTGCCTTAACTTGGTTGGCATTCATGGTGCTTAATTGCCCTTCAGGGTTTTATGGAGACAATTGAGGTTTGTTAGAGATAATCACGGTGCCTTAAATCCTAACTTACCAAACTAATCCAATCCTCACAGATTCTATTGTGGCTATATAAGACAACCCCATGTACATGTAAAGATTGAACCAAATAGTGCATTTGTCTCCCGTGGTTTTTTTCCACAAGGGTTTTCCACGTAAAATCTTGTGTCTCCTTTTTGTGCATGTGCTTGATCTACAAACCCAAACACAAGCCAATTCACTCACACTGTCATCATTAGTAAAACTAGTAGATTTACTCGCGCAACTGTATGGACCATGGAGCATGGATGCCATGATTTCAAATACGTAAATTCAAGCCATATTCAAGTATATTTTTTTTAAAAAAATTAGTTTTAGGGTATATACCCATCTATAACAATTCAAATGAAATACATACCTTTGAAAAAATATACTCGAATTCAAAGATTTTGAACGAATTTAGATCATATGCTAATCAGTACATACCTATAATCAAACTATCATAAAAAAGGAAAACTCTAGTTTGAATTTCAGTTAAACTTGTCTAAACTAGTTAGTAAACTAGTTAAACTTAACATCCTAAAAATTTCACATGCAATACATAAAGAAATATACCTATTTTGGATCATGGTACCCCAAGTAATTATACTATACATATACATATATATACATATACATATATGGGGAAGTATATGGTGAAAGTAGACATATGGTGAAATCATGAAAGTAGACAATCAGAGACGTTGGATCAAATTTAAATGGTTCAGATCTAGGTGGAATCCCACCTCCTCACTTAAACACGTTTTACACATAACCCCCTAGAAAAATTATAAAATTTCTCCACTTAAGTAGATGAGGTGGGATTCCACCTAGATCTGAACCATTCAAATTTGATCTAACGTCCCTGATTGTTTACTTTCACGATTTCACTATATGTCTACTTTCACTCTCTCTCTCTCTCTCTCTCTCTCTCTCTATATATATATATATAGGAAGCCTTTTCCGTACTCCTAGGAGTACATACTCCCACCTCTAATATATCACTTAAATAAACGTTTTATACTCCTTTATCACTTTCAGTATACTCCAATAATAATTCTAAGATACTCCAATACAACATGAATAAAAAAAATTCATCAGACCCTTTATTTTTTTTGCTACATACCCTTTTCCATATGTATAAGGAATATATAAACAAATTATGTTATAAAGGGTGGATTTTAATGAAATTTTTCATGAAACTCACTTTGGAGTATCTTATAATCAGTACTAGAGTATACTCAAAAGGATAAAGAGGTATAACAACATCATTTAAACGGTATATTAGAGGTGGGAGTACATACACCTAGGAGTATGGAATCATTTTCCTATATATATATATATATATATATATATATATATATATATAGGATGCCGAAATGGGGCGCCATGGAGCCTAGGCTCCATGATTTCAAATGCACAGATTAAAGTCAAATTCAGGTATATTTTTCAAAAAGTTTAGTTTTAGGGTATATATCCATCTATAAAAATTCAAATAAAACATTTACTTTTGAAAAAAATACTTGAATTCACAGATTTTAAATGAATTTAGGCTGCATGCTTTGCTAATTTATATATATATTCATCACATACCTACAATCAAACTATCATTAAAAAGGAAACTCTAGTTTAAATTTCAATTCAAACTTGTTTGAGCTAGTTAGTAAACTAGTTAAACTCAACATCCTAAAAATTTCAAAAAATTACCATACAATACATAAGAGAATATACCCATTTTGTACCATGGAGCTTAGGCTCCATGGTGCCTCAAGTAATTATACTATACATATACATATATATGAACCGTTATAAGCTCACTACTACAAAATGGTACAATACTATCGCTTCATTTGGGTCGGTTCTTAACTTTTTAGGATAAAATGAGGAATCATTACAATCTGTTCTCAAGTTCGAACCGATTGTGATGTACACGTGTACAAGCATACATCACAATCGGCTCTCTGTTGGGAACCGATTGTGATGTGCCTCGCTAGGTTATATAACCTTCGAGCTGAACTCTCCTCTGTTGTTGTTCTAGAGGCAAAAAACCGCCATCGCCCTAAAAAACACAACATACTCTGGTTGAAAGCAATACTTGGGTGAGAAAATTATGAAATTCTCGAGGATTGGTGTTAAGAGAGTAAACTTAAATCTTTAGCTTGAGGAGATTCCCCCTCAATTTTTCCTCATTTATGGTTTCCTTCAAAAGGTGAGCATTTCTTCAAATCCCTTCAATTTTGCACTAGGTAATTCGATTTTGATTTGGTGAATGTGTTATATGTTATTATTGTTGCTGTAATATGATCGATATTAGAGTTTAGATTGTATAAACTCCCGTTCGAGGGTGCTTGTTTATAAATATACTGAAATGACATATGTATAAACAAGCAATTTTGAGTTGTCCATGTTTTTGGGATAGTTCGAGGATATGTGGTTCGGGCAAGTTCCTAAACTGTAGTATAACTTCAGGGAAAGTTTTGGCAGCATCTCCCTAGTGTTCTCCGAATACACACCTTTTTGACTTATTGTCAAGGCATGTATTTAGAGAATAGCTGGGAGATATTACTAAATTTTTTTTGGAGTTGTACAACAGCTTAGAAACTTTCCCGAATCATATATCCTCGAATGGGATTAGGACCTAACCTAATTAGAGATTTGAAGTGATCATTGGTACGTACTTAGTTGGTTAACAAATAGACATTTCTTTAAGATCATTTAATTCGTCAACTTTGTTAATTCTTTCGCCCTTATTTTCTTAATTAGGGAAGAAGGTATCGGGAATACAATTATATATCTTGGAACCCGTCCTTTATTTTGCAAAGGTAATTAAATAATGTCTCAATATTTGAAATAGCTAGCTATCGCTCCAGTTTTTTTCTTAATTTATTATACGTAGTTTAATTGTAGATGGACTATGAAGAATAGATGTATCAAGAAAGCTGTGTGAGTGTTGAATTTCAAAGGAGTTTTAAGGAGTTAAAAAAATTACAGAAGAAGACATGGTGAAGATAGGTGTAAACTCACGTGTTGTCCTTGTTTTGATTGCACCAATCTCAGAAGATATAACAACTCAGCTCAAATTGAAGACCATTGGATTCGATAAGGCTTCATGAGGAATTACACGTATTGGATCCATCATGGAGAGACAAGTACTACCCGTTTGGTATGCAATGAAGACATACTGGAACCTGATCATGAGTTGTAGCGTGATATTTTTGAGGAAAATAATTTAGAGTAAATGTTGCGGGATGTGGAGGAAAATTACATGGAAAGGGGGTTTGAAAAGTTTAAAAGCTTGATGGAAGACGATGTCAAATTGTTGTTCTCAGGTTGCAAAGCAGAATACACTAAATTGGGTTCGGTCCTTGTTTTGTTCGAATTGAACGCAAAACACTATTGGACATATATAAGTTTCAATGAATTTTTAGTTCTTCTATTGGAAGTGCTTCTAGAGAGAAACGAGTTGCCAAAAAGAATTTATGAAGCATAGAAATTACTATGTCCCATAGGAATAGAAATAGAAAGGATACATGCATGTTTGAGTGATTGTATCTTGTACCATAACGCGCATAAGGAATTGTACGTTTGTCTAGTTTATGGTGTACCCCAGTACAAATAAAAGGAAAAGCATAATGACAAGAAGCGTAAGAGCTGAGACGATGATGGTGAAGAGATCAAAAAAGGGCCATCGGCCAGGGTATTGTGGTTCTTACCCATGATTCCATGTTTGGAGCGGTTGTTGCAAATTTCAAAGAGACAAAATTATTATGTTGGTATTATGAATCTGAAAAGGAAGATGGCAAGTTGAGACATCCTGCTGATTCAGCTCAATGGAGAAACATTGATTAAAAACATGAGGAGTTTAGTGACGAGATGAGGAACATAAGATTTGGATTGGGTACTGATGGAATGAATCCGTTTAGTAATATTAGCAGTCATCACAATACTCGGCCAGTTCTATTGTGTATCTATAATCTTGCTCTTTGGTTGTGTATGAAGCGAAAGTATAGTATGATGTCGTTACTAATCTCAAGACACAAACATCAGGAAAATGATATGATGTGTACCTAGCATCACTAATTGAGGATTTGATAAAATTGTGGAACAAGAGGGTTGCGGTGTGGGATACATACAAAAAAGAGAACTTCACCTTATGGGCTATGATATATTTGTACCATAAATGATTTCACGGCCGTTGGTAATTTGGATGGCTAAAGTACGAAGGAAGCCCAAGTGTGTTCTACTTCTGAAGAGGAGACTAAGAGTTTATGGCTGCCGAATTACAAGAAAATTATGTACATAGGTCACCATAGATTTTTACCTCGAAGTCATTGATACCGTAAGATGAATGACAAATTTGATGGGAAGAGAGAAGTTCGCTCAGCCCTGCAGCCCATGAGTGGAAGACAAGTATATTTATGCATGGAGGATATCGATGTTTAGTATGGAAAAAGCCATAAATCTGTTTGTCCCAGGACCATTTGGAAGAAGATGTTGATATTTTGGGACTTGCCATAGTAGAAAGAGTTAGATGTTTTGTATTGTATTGATGTCATGCACTTTGAGAAGAATGTTTACAACAATTTGGTTGGCATCCTATTGAACATACCTAGGAAGACCAACGATGGTGTGAATGCTCACCGTGACATGGCCTACATGAAAATTAGGCCCAAGCTTGCAGTGATAGAGGAGGATGAAAAAGGTCCGTACATCCCTCACTGAATACTACACCTTGTCTAAGAAGGAGAAAGAAAATCTCTACAAGTGTCTCTAAGATATTAAATTTTCATCGAACTTCTCCACAAATATTAAGAAACTTGTGGTCATAGATGTTTTGAGGTTACTTGGTATGAAGTCTCACGACTGTCATATCTTCATGACCCAAATGCTCCCTATTGCAATTAAAAATATTCTACCAAAGAATGTCAGGTTGGCAATCACGAAACTATGTTATTTCTTCAATGTGATTTCTTGCAACGTTATTGATCCTGATGTACTAGCTTACTATGATATTTGGGAAGCCATCTACGATCATCTTGATCATCAAGAACTCACGAGCTAACTGAAGGCCAAGTTTTTATTTTTATACCCATTCTTGTGCACTCTTTCTCACATTGAAAAAAGGTTGGGACTTTGACATCAATCCTTATGATTGAAGGTTGGAATAGGTTCCTGACATCTTAAAAAAGTGTCTACAAAGTTTCACGGTATTTGGATCATCCGATGAAAAGACTCATCAATTTTTCTTTTGAGTCGGGCTGATTTTCACTATTCCTATTCTGGTTTTACTGTAGCTACAATAACTAGTATTGCTATAGTACCTGGTAGTGAAGGGCTACTGTTTATCTGGCACTACCAGGCCATTTTGCGATGTGCCATTTGTTGCTGAGGTTTTCTGGAATTTTGTGTTCTTCACTTTGCTCTAATGAAGTGAGGTACTTGATTGGATCTTTTTGTGGTAAAAATTTTATTTTGCAATCATTCACCCCTCCTCTGATTGCCATTCAATCCTTCAATTGGAATCAAAGCCCAGTTTTGCTATTCTATAGATCTTGACCAGTCTCGAGAGCCAAGGTAACGGATAAATATTCCACCAAGTCTCCCATCTTTTTTGTAGTTGATTTTCCTTTTTGAGAATCCCGAATTGATTGTACATCTCTGCTCAGGACTTCCTGATATACCAGAAGGTGAAGCTTTCATATGAACTTCCTGCCGATGAGAACGTCACAGCCGGCAATATGGCTGACGTTGAGGCCAAGATCACGAGGCACGAGTGTGTTCATGCCCTTAGGGGTATTCAGGGTCATCCCTAGAGTCTGAGTGCTCCTAAGGCACGCACTACTGCTAAACAAGATATAGTGTTGCATGTTTTTAGGCAGCATTCAAGACTTAGATTTCATACTGTTCATTTGAGTTTTCATCCTGGATCTGCTCTTGGTCAGTCTTTTCACCGTCCTTTTGATATTCATCGTGATTCTCCTCGAGGTAGATATCAGCGGTGTGAGATATTTCCAGGTAAAAGATTTGAACAGTCTCACTAAGATGGTCCGGCCTTTGCACCATGACGGTCTTATGAGAGTAGAGTATCAGAGAGACATTAGAGTCCATTCTTTTGCTCCTATGGATGGTACTTTGAGACGTCATGTGGTTCAGTATTGGGTTCCTAGAACTTCTCTTTGTCCCAGTACTGAGTCATCTCTCTCTTGTGTGTTGACTAGGTTCGTAGGGTGGAGAAGGGAGATGTATGGATCGTTGACTCTGGTTGTTCTCGCCATATGACCAGAGACTCTAGATGGTTCTCTTCCCTAGTACGAGCTCCCGGTGATGAGTTGATCACTTTTGGAGACATCAGGTAGAGTCATTACAAAAGGCGCCGTTTGCATTAATGACAATTTCATTCTTAAGGACATTGACTTAGTGAGTAAGCTACAATACAATTTGCTCTCTATTTCTCAAGGACATTGCCTTAGTGAGTAAGCTACAATACAATCAATGACTCTTTTGAGGTAAACTTTAAGAGTAGTGCTTGTAGAATCCTTGATTCATTAGGAGGGTTAGTTTGCAGGATTTCTAGATTTAGGAGAATCTTTTGTGCTGATTTTTCTGCTTTTTCTGAAGACTCTCTTCATTGTTTGATTGCTTCTGAGTTCCGTCATCTCTCCTTCTAACATAGGAGACTTGGTCACATTAGCTTCGATCATTTGACCAGCATTAGCAACCTTGATCTCATTTATGGTTTGCCTAAACTCAAGATGGTGAAAGACTTAGTTTGCTCTCCTTGCTGACATGGTAAGATGGTTGCTGCTTCTCATCCTCCTGTCATTGTTGTGATGACTGATGCACTAGGACAGCTTTTACATATGGACATTGTTGGTATAGCTAGAGTGTAGTCAGCGGGTGGGAAAAGTAGTATGTTCTTTTCATTGTTCATGATTTCTCGAGATATTTTTGGGTATTTTTCATAGCCTCAAAAGATATTCTGGGATGTTTTTCATAGCCTCGAAAGATGATGGTAACAGTCCGGTATTAATTAGTTGGGAGGACTGAAGTACCTCAAACAAATTAACTCCACCTTTATCTCCCTCTCTAACTTTTTTTTTGCCATGTCATGTATCACGAGTAGGGATGAAAACGGAACGGAAATTTTTCGACCGTTCCGAAGGAAAACGGAAGCTATTTTTCGGAAACGGAATCGGAAAGTATCGGAACGGAAACGGAAATGGAATTTTTTTGAAGCGGAAGCGAAGCGGAGAGTCGATTCCTGACGGAACGAAGCAGAACGGAATTTCCGTATAACCTTATTCGGAATTTCCGAATGGGCCTGAGCGCCATGCTCCATGCAGGCCCATGCGCCATGCCCCATGCCCATTCCAACCGTCCGAAAGGCACCGAGACTCCAAGAGGCAAGCGGCAGTCAAGGAAAGTGAACCAAACGCTAGCTAGACCCTCCATTGATCGTCACCAGACTCCCTCGGCGGCTCGGCCTCCTGAGGTGGCGATGGGAAATCCTCCACCGCTTTGCGTCGCCCCGCCGCCCTGCCGCCCGCGACGGGATCCTCCACCGCTTCTGTGGCGCGCCGCCTCGGCCCCCACAACAAGAGATCTTCCGCGCGCCTCCCGGCCCATGACGAGAGCTGCACAGACTAGATTAGCGACAAAGTAAGTGGTAAGCTTCTTGTTGATCTTGATTTGTGCTCGTTTTTCTTCAATTCGATTCTCTCGTGTTGTTAATTTTTTGGTTCTTCTCTGGCCTAACATTGCAAATTTGCAATTGTTCGCTGCTAATCTCGAAAGCAGGGAATCCTCCACCGCTATTGCGCCGCCCATTTCCCGCCATGACAGAGATCTTCCACCGCTACCATATCGATAAAAATCCGCAGACCTCGGAATTGATGAACATTTTGATTCGAGATGACATGATTATTAGCTACAAAACAGGAAGTCTTGTTTTGAAAGTTTATTGTGGTCATTCGAGATCTTGATTTCGACTTAAGAATTATACTAAGCATAAAGCGTTGTTGATTGTATTAATAGGAAAGATGTAGCAAAGCTGACCATTAAAGTGTATGGAGCTTAGATTGCTTTTTGTAGTTCGGTTGATTTACGTGAGTTAATCACCTTATCGCCTAGTCTGTTGATGTTTCTTTGGAGCGATTTACGTAGCTCTAGGATGGAAATATTCTATCGATGATTGAGATTAGTAGGCTTCGTGATGTTACTCCTTTTCATCAATCATGAACCGCACGGAGCCTGGGCGTATGGAGGCTTGCATAATCAAATCCAGACTGACGATTGTTCAACACCTTGGGATCGCTAATGGCATCTTGTTATATAAGTAGGTCTACTGGTTTTGGGTGTGTAGGATCGGATGGCGTCAATCAGAGGGGGGGTGAATGATTGAACGGAAGCTAAAATCAAATTTTTGCCTTTTGAAACACTCCAGACAAACTCAGATTGCTTAATTTGTATTCAACAAGAACCTTGTTAAACCAACTCAAATTTGCATATGTAGGACGGACAAAACTTCAGTTCGGACAGAGAGTTGGACGTGTATGACGGACAAAACTTCGCTTCAGATCGTGTGTATGACGGACAAAATTTCGCCTCTGATGCTGAGATGCATGTGTATGACGGACAAAATCAAAACAGCCTGACACACGTGCACTAAAACAATAATTCCCAAAGATCCAACCGTTGGATTGATGTGAAATTTTAACTGCAGAAACTAGACTCTATTCCGAAGCTAATACAAAAAGAATCAACTCAATCGGACTTATAGATCTAAAGATATGTCTCTCGCAAAACAGCTGAAACAAATCCCGATCTAATATGACGGACCCAATTTAGACTAGTGACGGACAAAACTTAAAAACAAGATTACTAAAGATCCAACCATTAGATTGATATGAAATTTTAACTGGAGAAACTAGATTGGATTACGAATCAAACCCAATAAAAATCAACTCGATCGGATCTACAGATTAAAAGATATTACCTTCGCAATATGACTGGAGTAGGTGATGACGGGAATTGATCTCAAAAGCTATGACGGACAAAACTCCGGTTGAAGCTCCAACTATGTCGGACAAAAATCAGACTTGCGTTGCAACAGCAGCGCCGGACCAATCTTCAGTCGTGAGATCAACACGAACACGCCGACTGCAAGAACAGAATCTTTTGCCGAAACATACAGCCGCCAAGAGCAAATGCGAGAGAAACTTTCTGGAGGATTAACTTTATTTCCTTGTCTAAAATACTCCAACACAAGAGTACAAAACCTAAAGCCAAAAACGCTCGCACTCAAATAAACAGAGGACACCTCCCCCTATTTATACAGAGCAAAAACACAGAGATAGAATACAACTCCACTTCCAACATGGAAAGAGTTCATATTCATCTCAATCTGGCCCAACATGACCAAAAACAACTCTTGCACGCATGCAAGAACAGAGACATTGAATACAACTCCACTTCCAACATGGAAAGAGTTCATATCTATCTCAACTTGGCCCACCATGGCCGAAAACAATTCCTTGCACGCATGAACAGCCCACTCTTTGCAGACGTGACTAACCACCTTCATGTGCATGTTCTCTAGCCGAGCGTCCGCATGACATCGTTGACCACCAAGACCTCGATTCCTCCCTGAACCTAGTCCCGAACCTCAGTTCCTCCATGAACCTAGTTCTGGTCCCATCATCGACTACGTTCGCCCTCGAGCAACACCTGCACATGAATAAACACAAAAAACCGTGCACGAGCACAAGTCCACGACTTGACTCAAGGTCAATCCATGCAACCACTCACGAGTGCATTGCATCAAGCAGATGTATCTCAAATAACGTATGCTATAACCAAAAACACTTTGCAATGCCAATTTCTTTCCTAAACCAATTTTTCATCACATGATTTCACAGGGTGAGTATAAGTAGGTCTACTGGTCTAGTACTACAGTATTGATGTATCTAGTTTTAACATTGTTGATAAAAGGGGACTTATTACCAAGGATATCAGAGTTGAGGTGCGAGCTTGAAGCCTGTGGTGATGATAAAGTTGAATACAGGCTCAGTGGTCTTACCCTTTACATGTTTGTTACGATATTATGATGTGAAAGTGAACTATCTATATTTGCTATTATACTATGATGTGTTAGCTGGTTTTAAGGTAAACAATATTTACATGTTCTTGTTCATATCATACTCAATGTTGGCTAATGTCATTAAGATGTTGTTCTGTGTAATTACAATACCATTCAAAGTTGGTATGTTTGGAACTTTGGATAGATCATGTATTACAATCTTGTGAAATTTTCCGTTTCCGTTTCCATATCCGCTCCGTTCCGTTCCGCTTCCGTTTCCGTCACTATCCGTTTCCGTATTCGTTTCCGGGGTTTCCGATTTCGTTTCCGTTATCGGTAAAAATATGGAAATGGAAACGGAACAGCTATTTACCGACCGTTTCCGTTCCGTTTTCATCCCTAATCACGAGCTATGACGACGTACTAATGCAAATGATATGGTAACAGCCGAAGGCCGGCATTGTTAATTAATGCGCAAAAGTTGAGTCTTGGATGTATATGCAGGACAGAGATTAGAGAACAAGTTGGACACATGTGGAAGATGGCTCTCCTTTTGACCTCTGACCAGTCTCCTTTTGTGGCTGGCTATCTTATTGTGGTTTAGGTATGTGATCCATGACCTTTTCGGCTCCAAACGGGACCATCTGAACATCATCACCAGCAAGATAGGCCAGAAAAATCTTTGATGCATATCTTATTTGGAAAATCATGACTCAAATATTCACATACCATTATATATATATATATATATACTTAGGCTGCATGCATACCTTCTTACCGGAATCTCTGACCTGACATGGAAAAGAAGAGGGCCATTCACTCATTTTGTGATGCTTCTCAATTATAGGACCAAGTAGCAGCGAGGTAGATCTCACACGTGCTAGCTAGCTAGATATATTTACATGGCATAGGCGAGGTTTATTTTATATGAAATCATATATATCGTCACAAACAGTCGCTGACACATGAGTACTAACTGATAAAAATGATCACTTTTATGATGGTCGCCGTGACCTAGCAAATGAAAACTGCGTAGAAGTTTCAGAGTATTTGGGTCAAGTGCTGGACACCAATTTTGACACACTATTACCGACGACTTATGCATCAATATTCATAAAAGCATGGCCTTTGAAAGCAACGGTAATTAGTAATAAACCAGTGTACTACTCGATACATTAGCCAAGTGATCAATATAGCGGTATGTATGCGTGTGAGATGTAACATGTCGTCTCCTATTTATATATATAGTAGTCAGCCGGGGTGATATTATGTGTGTCTGCTAATTAGTTGGGGGTTGTATTTTCCTAGCTAATATGTTTTGATCAAAACGCTTCAGGACTAAATAAACTATACCGACCAAGCTAATCCTTTTGGATTATGGTCGAGCATGAGCCTCAATTATTGATCGTAGTAGGAGTGTGCATTATATGAATCATCATTTATGGTCCTAATTTGACCACAGCGACCACAGGTAACATGCATAACACAGTATATATATGTGTCACGGGCATATGTGTTTTGACATATGCCAGATAATGTGGATTAGTTTATCCTTAGATCTAGCTGGTCAAAAGTAGGTCCACAATAACGATACATGCAAGGTTGTTGTTGGCTGAGGCTGTTAAGCATTAGCTGATCATTGATCATGTGGACTAATCTATATATATTGTCGGGGATTGGATATTCTCGGTAGGCGACCATTGTATCCCGGCGGCCTCCGAGCATGCCCATGCTCGGACGTCGTCCCCAAGAAAGATCTTCGGGTCGCCCGACCTCCGGGCCGACCCCCGTCCTCCGTCGAGCTCGCCCCCGAGCATGCCTGCTCGGGAGTCCGCGACCAGACGACCCGGTCTACCGAAGGGACCTCGGGCTTCGCCCAAAAGCCGGGCGCAGTCCACGAAGACGACGTGGCATTAATTACGCGGCGGCTCGAAGGATTGCGTGCTCCACACCGACGCTCGCGATCTGCATCCACTGCATCCACGCCGACCGCGTGCGGCGAAACAAGGGAATAGCTCCACCCACGTCCGGAACAGTAGCGCGCCCCTCTGTAATAAATGTTGTGTCGCTTGTAACCCCTTATAAATGCCTTCTCGCACGAAGGGTTTAGGGTAGGACTTGATTCCCTGTTTTCCTCATACGTAGAGCTTGTCGCTGGTGGTCTGGAGGATAATCCTTAGAACCTCCCAGACGCCCCGAGCAAGCATATTGTAATACATCCTCAAGAAGTTAGTATCACCACTGGACGTAGGGTTATTATCTCCCCTGCGAGAGGCCCGAACCAGGTCAAAAAAGCCTCCCCCTGTTCGCTGTGATTGTCCCGACCACCTCGATCCGTAGCTCGGCAGGACCTCAGACGACACACCCCCCGCGGAAAAGGGGCCTTAGGTTGATCCCTCATTCAACAAGTAAGCTCGGCGGGGGACCGGTTCCCGAATCGTCATATATATATATATATATATATATATATATATATATATATATATATATATATATGTGTGTGTGTGTGTGTGTGTGTGTGTGTGTGTGTGTGTGTATGTTTGTGTGTGTGTGTGTGTATATATATATATATATATATATATATATATATACATATATCTATACATGTGCACAGGCCTTCCCGTGTACACACCGTGCACACCAACTAACAAAAGTCACGAAAAATTCTGAAAAAATTGTAGATGTACTTCATAGATTACTCTACTTATGTATAAAATTGTAGGATCAAATTCATTATACATTATATATCAAGAGTTACAAAAAAGAGAAAATTCTGACAAGTTTAAAGAGTTTAAACTTATCAGAATTTTCTCTTTTTTGTAACTCTCGATATATAGTGAATTTGATCTTGAAATTTCATACATAGGTAGGACAATCTATGAATTACATCTACAATTTTTTTCAGAATTTTTCGTGACTTTTGTTAGTTAGTGTGCACGGTGTGTACACGGGAAGGCTCGTATGCATGTGATATATATATGTATGTATGTATGTATGTACTATATATATATGTATGTATGTATGTATGTATGTATGTGTGTATATGTATATATATGTATGTATGTGTGTACATATATATATATATATATATATATATATATATATATATATATAATCTCAGTGACGTTGGCGTGCCACCCGGTTTCCCGACATGTGTCGTTTTTTTAACTGTAGATTCTACAGTACCTTCACCATAGACTCATATATCTGTTGCTCCTCACGTATCACAACCACCTCCGGTTCTCAGTGGTTAAAGCGCGAGCTTGCTAGCGGCTGGTCTAGGCTTCGAAGGGAGTATCTCCTACGTATCATCATCACTTTCATTCCTTTTCTTGTACATGCTCTTGCCATGTCCCTAAACTGATTTTCTTAGTGGCCTTAGTTTTTGTACTTGATACAACATAATAAATAATGACCTAAACTTATGGAAGTACACAACTGAATCTAGTTAAAAAGAAGATGGCGTCCCCTCATTTCTTATCACCGAATGAATCTGATGAACCGAATATAGGAAAATCGAGGTGCAGTCCAAGAGTGCAAATTAAAAGGCCCCAAAGTTGATATACCATCACGGCGATCGATCCAGAGGATGGGGCCCCTACTGCACCTCCTAAGGTAACAGCAGCATTCTGGACATTATGCAGGATAGTTGGACCAGAAAGGGTCCCATCACTTATCCATCATGGAAGTCATTGATAGATGAGAAGCGCGACAGCCTGGTGGCAGAAATTTATGCATTGTTCGAGCTCCCAGAAGACACCATGCACGCATTGCGATGGTATGCTTTGCTAATGGTGGGAAAGGCGTGGAAGAACTTCAAAAGCGTCCTTGTCAGTAATTACGTGAATAGAGATATGACTCTATTCCAGAAGTACAGGTTCATCACTAAAGCTGTGTGAGAACGATTTATTGAGATGAAGACGATGGAAAAATTCATACGTCAAAGTGCAGCGCACATGACCGTTCAGGCAAAATACACCCACCCGTACAAACTCAACTCCACTAGGTACATGGGTAAGATCGCACAATGGAGGACGGAGGACAACGAGGCATCCAGAAGGAGGCCTTTTCATCAATTGCCTCGATCTTGGACCCACATGCCCAAAACTAGGTAAGAGCAAGATCACATCCCACATCTTTGGACAGCATGTCCTTTTCGAACCCCGCAAATGAGGAAGTGTCCCAACGCCTAGTAAGATAATGAACTACATAGTTTGTAGGAAGACCATATATACCTTCATAAGTGAAATGACATGTTGGGATCTTGAATGCAGATAGTGTTGAGTACAGAATCTACCGAGAACTCTTTCACTATAGATAGAGAGAAAGATATACTCTTCATGGTCTTAGAAAACAAGAAGCACTGGGTCACACGCGAGGCAAATGTGTTTTCGTTCCCTGAAAAATGGGATTCCTACAAGACTCCAACATGTACCGGAGTAGGAAGAGAAGCAAAACCGAGCGCGAGTAATGGCTAGTAGCGCTCATTGAGTAAAGGGTTGAGGAAAGGCTGAGAGCGCAATTCGATAATTATCTAAGAAGCCTTAAGAAAAGGATAGAGCAAAAGGTGGCTACAGAGAGGCAGGTACAGAACGTGCAAGCCCCAAACACATATACACAATTCAACCCAACTAACCGTCAGAGCAGTTGCGCATTCACCCCTGAGACAGATGTGGATGACGCTAAATTTCTTGTCAACAACATCAAGGAAATATACATGTCTGCAATGCTCCTTAGATAGATCTATTGGATGTGTTAGCTAATTGTGTACCCTTATGTAGATGGCCACGCTGTGTAATCTCCAAGTGAGGTTTCTTCCTCCTCGGATTCTAGCCCGTGTGCCGGCGGGGGACCAACTCGTAGGAGGCTTCTTCTTCCTCCTCGGATTCGAAATCACCCTGGACAACAGTCATGGTCAGGATGGGCAAGGGTTGAGCTCGAGTACTCAGGGTCTGCGATAAGGAAAAACTACTAAGCAAAGGGTGGAAGGGAAACCGTGCAATTGAAGAGATGATGGCGTACCTGAGTCAATAGCCTCTGCTTCGCAGGGGGCTGGCGAGGACCTCGGCGCCCCGAGGGTGAAGAGGCATCCCTCCTTCGGGTGCCTCGAGCTAGAGACCTCGGAGCCCGCGGTGGCTCTAGGTCTCCCGTCGCAGAAGACCTAGGGCTTTGTGGTCGGGACCCTTGGGTCGCCTGAGGACTCAAAGTTCTGGCGGCGACCGCAGCACTTTGCTGCTGCAAAGAGAAGGGTATGTCAGAGAACGAAGAAGCACGGACAAGAACTTGGGGGCTCGACCATGGGAAAGCTTACCATCGCGCGGTTGCCCCATTCGATGTGCTGTTTCTTCGAGTACCTGCCGCCTGCTCCGTCTGGGAGTGGCCTTTTGCCTGCCTTCTTGCCTTTGTTCACCCCGGGCAGCGGTAGCATCCTCTTCGCCGTCTGAAACAACTCTTGGTTGTCCTGCGGGTACATCTAAAGGTCAGGAAAAGCCCTGAGCATACATGAGCTAAGACTTAACCCGAATTGACTTACCTCGGCGCTCCGGCGCAGCACGTTCTTTGGGACAGGGTCTTCGATGGTGTAGTCGTGCGCTGCCTTCCCGAACATCTCGGTCATCTTGACCGCGATCCAGGATTCCTTCGGCGCTGCTGGAAAGACAAAGTCGTAAGAGAAGTCCAAAGATTAAACTCGAGCAAGCTACGGAACAGGAAGAATTACCAGATGTACCCTCCCGAGTGAGGTCGTCGCGGCCTTTGATCTCGAAGAATGGGTGCACCCTCTTTCGTTGAGGGAACACTCGACCTCGCAAGAAATCGTTGGCGATGGCTTGCCTGGTGAGGCCGCACGTGGCGTAGATGTGGATGGCAGCGATGGCCTCCTGGTCAATCTCTAGGCCGTCCGCTTCCGGGGTCTGCTTCTTACCAGTGATGGGGGTTCCGTCGTACGCCAACACGCCGTCTTCACCCCTCTTCAAGTAGAACCACCGCTCGGTCCACGGGCCGAGGGAGTCCCGAGAGCAGATTTTGGGGAAGAACCAAGGAAGCCCTACCCGCAGCCGAAAGTAGAAGCATCCGACCACGGGGTCCTTCCCGGTGTAGAATAAGGAAAAGAATCGGAAGAAAAGAGAGGGGGAGGGAAGGATCCCAAGGAACCCCTCGCACTGATGGGAGAAGATGGAAAGGAGGAGGATAGAATTCGACACCAGATTGATAAGTTCAATCTCGCATTGGGTGAGAACTGCCGCCAGGAAGTCGCTCTCCGGTGTCCGCAGACCGAAGAGAATGTAGTGCTCGGTGCTGATAAGCTCGTCATCCCATGGTTGCGGCTCGGTCTCTCCGCCTGGCAGCCACCACGTTGCTGGGTCCAGCAACCCGAGGCCTTCAATCTCCTTCATCCTCGTCATCGATAGAGAGCTCTTTCCGAGCTTGGCCATGGCAGTCGTTTGATGTCTAGACAGAAGAAGGGGGGAGGCTCGAGCAGAAGGATGGAAGACAAAAGCTGAGGGAAGACGGGAGTTTTTCGGGTCGCTATTGGCTCGGGTTTTATAAGCCCTGTTCGTTGCTGGCTGGAGGTTAAGGCATCTCAAAAGGCGCGCCGGTGGCGATTCGACAGGCTTAATTAAGGATTGGGCGGCGGGATCGAGGCGTTATAGGCGGTTCCGCTGCTCGATCATGTCCGTACCAAGATTTTGATGTCCAAGGGGTGCCAGGTGTAGCAATGCTGGGGCCCTTTCGTTGGTCTCCGCCCGATCTCGACCATGAGCTCGGGGCGACCATAAGACCGTCCCCTCTGTTCATATCGTGAGGCTCGAGGTCGTCCCAAATGCCTGACACGACCTTGAGCCTTGGGGGCTAGCTGTCGGGGACTGGAAAATCTCTAACAGGTCAACGCATGGTCAACGGGGCCCCCAGCTCAGGGTTGAGTCGCAAAGTCTCTGACCACGACCTAGACTGCGCGGCTCCCGCACGACCTCGAGCTTGGAGGGCAAGGATTCAACTCCCTCTCGGGGGAGTTTATCCCAGGTTCCAAGGAGTGCGCTTACTCGACAGTTACCAAGACCTTGAATGCCGGAGTTAAGGCTGATGTGGGCGTCAGATCCGGGATGGTTACAACCCATCTTCAGTACACATCAGGCCACTACTCCGGGAATTTCTCCCGGCCGTTTCTGGTAACGGCCGGGAGTAGTATAAAACCCCTTGAGGAAATCAGCTCAAGAAAAAAAGGTAGTAGACTCCACAAACACCGAATTCACCAGAGCTCAGGCTAGAGAGCAAACACTTGTACTCGAACATAGTAAATTCCTTGCCTCAGGGCAAGACTGGAGTAGAGCTTTTACCTTCACAGGGGCTCAAACCAGTATAACTCTCTGCGTCTTTCTCGTTTTTCTCTTTCCCCGACCAACGAAGTAGCGATCGTACTCCTTCGGTGAGTGGAGCTCGTTTTGGGTCCCTCGTTCACTCTAACCCCTTCACTCATTTGCGGTCAGGCGATCCCGATCGTCGACAGAGTCGAAGTAGAGGGCACCGGTTCCCACTTGATGATGCTGTCAGGATTCAACTGGCAAACTCGCCCCATATGACCAGGGCGACTACAATGATGACAGTCCCCTGACCACGAACATTCCGTAGTGCGATGCCCACCACCGCACTTGAAGCAAATCATGCCTTGCCTCGCGATAGGGCGAAAGGCCAATCGTGGGGCGGATGAGGAAGAAGGCCGAGGCTACCTAGCCTTGGCTCCTGAGGAGGAACCCTGTCCCCCCTTGGACTTCTTGGAAGTAGGTCGCTGAAATGACCCACCACCACCACCAAAACTCCTCTTCTGGACACCACCAGAAGGTACAGAAACTCCCGAGCCACCAGAGTTGAGCTTATCTTTGGAAAGCTCCAATTCAAGCTCTATGCCCTTAGCCTGCTCTACCATAGAAGCGAAGTCATGGGGAACGGTGGCCCCCATGACAACCCGGAACTCCTGGTTGAGGCCCCTACAGAACCTCCGAGCCTTCTCACGATCATCTGAAGCCACAGCTGGTACGAAGCGGACAATGTTATTGAACTCCGCCTCATAAGCAACCACAGACTTTCTCCCTTGGGAGAGGGTAGCCAAAGAATGCTCCATCCTCTCCACAAAGGACTCCGGGTAATATTTTGCCCAGAAGTGCTCGGTGATGTCCTCCCAAGTGACTGGTCCCTGAGTGGGGGTCCTCGCAGCAATTACCCCCTCCTACCAGATATCCACCTGGCCCTTTTAGCTGGAAGACTACGAATCGAGCCTTCTGGAGAGAAGTCATCTCCAAAACTCCAAACTGCCTCTCCATGTAGCGCAGCCAGTCCGCTGACTGGACCGGCATGCCTGCACCATCAAAGGTGTCAAGTCGGAGAGTCAACCACTCACGAAGGCTCATCCTACCTTCTGGCACACCTGGGGCTGCTATGGAAACCGTTGCAGGTGGAGGCGCAGCAACAGGAGCTGCCTGAACCTACTGACGCAACTCCTGAACCTCCCTCTGCAGTGCTTGCAACAAGGCCACAGTAGCGGCCCCAACCCCTGCCTCAGGCTCCTCAGCTGGAGCACCACGATGGACTAATTCATGGGCATTAAGGGAGCCACTCCCCTCAGTAACTGACTCACCGACGGCATAAGATGGACGGCTCCCACCACGACCGCGGCCTCGACGGCCACCACGACCAGGAGGGCGGCCTCTACCCCTCGGCATTGCTACAACAAGCACACAGTGGAAATATCAGCTCTAGCCCCCACACAAAGGGAATCAAACTAATAACATAGTCAACTTCAAGATCATAACTCAAATACAACATGAAGGCGTAATGCAATGAACTATCATACCCTTCCTATTGTGCTCCCAAGTGTGTCAAAATTTTAATTAGTTAATCATCCTACATCCGATTTTAAATTTATTATCCAATGGCCAACTTTTAAAGAATATACACCTAAGCCATGTTTCTAGATTATCCAAAATCAAAGTTTTAGTTGACCCTATGGTATTTCTCTAAGTTCAAGCACCACGGACCTACTGCCCGCTCTGATACCAACTGTAACACCCCTGCACCCCACGTACCCTGAATGTTACACCCTCAAGCACCAATCAAGTAAAACACCAATACTTTAGCAAAACAAGCTAACACTAGAAGGACTGCCGAACTAACTAAAAATTTCGGCAGCACCTCCCCTAAAACTCGGACATCCACTCAGCAGACAAATAAGACAATAATCAACAAGTATATAGCAATTCATGACATCAACTACCTAGCATAACCAAATAAGCATATAATATGGAAGAGCAAGTATCCCCAAAAGACAACCATGAAGCAAAAGAGTGGAGTTACACATCGAGATCACCACATAACCAGAGATACCAAGATCTAAGCCATCATCTAGTTACAAAGTTAACTATTCAAAAGCAGGTTTTCTTTTTCTTTAAGCCTAGCACCACTTCTAAGAGGTGTAACAACTATTCTAGCTACATTGTGGTCATTGTGAGTGAAGTAATACTAGCCCGTCTCCTAAAATGCCGCTCTGGAGGTACCTAAAAATAAAACATTACAAAACAAGCATGAGTTCAAACAACTCAGCAAAGTGTATCATATTAATGCAAATAACTTAAAGCGGAAGATTAAAACAAGTATAACATGATAAAACCTTGGACATAAGAGCAACATTATAACATAACATTCTTTGCACTCCACCCATGCAATGCACATGCATGCTCATAATACACATTTTCATAGCTAATACCGGTATTGCTAGGTGCTCACCCATCGACGGGCACCTTCTCATTCCCTTCCAGCCCGTGGAGGGGCCTACCGTAGTAGGACTTTCATGTCTCACTACGTGTGAGACATAGAGGCCCACTCGGGATACCTCTTCTGTTATTAATGCACAATTGCAAATGAAATGGAATGAATTAAATTGCAAACTGCATTTTCATCACCATAACAAACCCATAAGCATTGACATAGTTTTCAAACTCATACTCTTAGCATTTGCATCATCGCAAGCACAATCACACTCATGAATATCATGTAACAGAGAATACTAACACGAACACCACAATTCGTCTAGCACTTAATCTACATGATGCACTTGCCTTTAACCTCGAGGAGTGGGGTGGCGAGAGGATGAAGCCACACCCGAAGCTACACCACCTAAAAATAACATTTGTATACTCATTTTCATAAACTATATAATCCACAACATCACATAGCGCATCTACGATTTACTTCGAAAACAGCCCCAAATCCTAGCGAAAGGAAATCTGGACAGCAAACATGGAAATGAGCATATCTCCTAAATGGCTAAACCGAAAATTGAGTTCTTGTGCTCTAAATGACCACAAGAGGATAATCTACAATTATTATACAGACATTTATTGAGGAGATGGATTTAAAGTCCTTGAATTACACTCTGAACATCAGTCTAAAACTGAACCTTCAGCAGCTTCAGATTTCAGGACAGCAACTTCAAAATAGCATAACTAATGATTATTGAATCTAAATCAATCAAACAAAAATATTTTCTTAATATACAGAAAATTTCCTAACTTTCTCTATGCAAATAAAAATTCTAATTCGGCTTGCAACTAGCTCTAAACAGTAGTTTATCATTTCAGCTATCAACACGAGCACAATCAGGACAACCAGTACTAAAATGACCATAACTTTTGATTGGCTGAACGAAATTTAGTGTTCTTGGTCTCAGATTAAAGAGGGTTCGATGAGCTACAACTTTATATATGGAAAAATATTCAGAAAATGCTTTTAACTAGCTCGAAACTCAACCCTAACAGACAGGCAGAACTCAGCCTGAAAACAGCAATTTTCCCACCAAACCCTAAAACCACTTTTTCCCCCAAAATTTCAAAATCCAAACTTTAGAACACTCATACCATCTAGATACCTCCATTAGAACAGCAAGCACACTCCCAAAAACTCCCAAATACTCACCTCCTTGCACATGAGGAAGAAGAGGGGAGGGGAAATGCTGCAGCTTGCAAAAGGAGAGGAGGAGGCCGGCTGGAATGGAGGAGCCAGGTGGGCTTTGGCTGGAGCAGCACCAGGGAGGGGAAAGCCAGGCGCAGCTTGGAGAGGAGGAGGAGCCAGGCGCAGCACTGGGAGGAGGAGGAGGAACCAGGCGCAGCACTGGGAGGAGTCGGGTGGGAGGAAAAGAAAAGGCCGGGTGGGAGGAAAAAGAAAAGGCCACTGAAATTTCATCTGCAACATTACAAAAGGTTTGTCATGATTAATGTCAATGAGGGTGTAACAAACTGGAAGTTAACTAAACCTTAAGACCACATTTAATGTACACTGCACAAAAATAAGCATGCATAATTTAGAACAACACAAGTATTTTATAAAACTTAGAATCAACAAATTCAAGGAAGACTTGCCTTCATTGCCACCTGCTAGTTCTACTTCTGCTTGTTGGTTTGACTAAGCTTCGACTGCATTGTCTACACGCGAAACAAGAACACATAAAAAATAAATTCAAACAAAATTAAAAAATTGAAAAGAATGGTACTAGAAGACAGATCATGAATTTAGAAACTTGAATCACTAGCATCAGAGCTCGAACGAAGGAGAACGGGCTCCTAAAAGTTCCTTGGATCAGAAAATCAGAGAAAAAGAAAAGGGGTTGACACGTGGCATGACGTGATTGGCTAGAATTTTTGGGATATCTAGAAATTCAAAAAAAGAAAATCCAACTGAAACATGGGGCCCACATGTTAGTGGCTCGGCTCACGGTGGACTAGGTTCATCGAGGGGTGATGAGGCGACGTGGCGAACTCGGGTGATAGGGGAGTGTCGACGATCGGAATCGCCAACCGCAGAAATGAAACAGGGGTTAGTGGAACTTGGGACCCGAGCAGAGCTTGGCTCAACGAGGAAAGGATTGACGTCTTAAAGGTCTGGAGCTAAGCGACAACGGCGTGAGAGCGAGGGTTTATCTTGGTTCGAGCCCTATGAAGGTAACACTCTCTCGATTGCCTTCGGCGGTGATCTTTGCTATTCTCGAATCACAGAGGTGTGTTACTGACTCAAGCTTAACAATGGCGATGTCTAGTGCTCGAGCTCTGATGTCCTATTTTTTCAGGCTGTGCATCCTTAGCCTTATATCTTCCCCACTCGTAACGGTCGGGAGATATTCCCGGGTGGTGGCCTTCATGTGCATTGAGGGTTGGCGATAATCGCTCTGACTCGCGCAGGCTACCTTGCTTCACCCCCACGATCCGCATCTTGGTAACCACCGCAAACAGCGCCGCGTTCAGGAATCAAGGGAGACACCGCCTGAACGAGAGTCGACCGAGCTCGAGGTCGTCTTGATCACCGCGTCTTTCGGGGCATCTGGCGCTCTAGGTCGCGCACCTCGGCGTCGCCCAGAAGTCGTGGTCGGGCCCCAGAGCTTGGGAGCTCGTTGGCCGTCTGTTGACCGGCCAAGGGTCGCCCAACCCTCGTCGGCTAGCCCCGAGGCTCCAGTCGAGAGGGCACAAAACGACCTCGAGCGACATTGCGGGCATAGGGAGCAAGCTGCGCAGGTCTCGATCCCTTGGCGAGGTCGGGCGGAGACCACAAAGTGAAACCTTCGGCCTCGACACTTGGCGACCTTTGATCTTCGCGATGATGGTACGGATGCGAACGGCCGGCGGACACCTGAGGCGCCTCGAGTCCGCGGCCCAGGCCTTAATTGCTCCCGTCAAATCACGGCTGGTGCGCCTTTTGAGGCACCGTGGACTGGATTTATTGACGACGCGGCACACGAACCCGAGCCCACAGCAATTGCTGAGGAAAAACTCACGATCTGCGCAACCGTGGCAGCCGCGAAACAAGACTCCTCTTCTCCCTCGACCAAATTATTTGTGATCGCCATGGCCAAGCCGGGGAGGAGCACGTTGTCGTTGGCGAGGATGAAGGAACTTCGAGACCACAGGGGCTGATTGACCCATAACATGGCGGTTCTTGGGCGGCGAGACCGAGCGCGCCCGGGACAGCGAGATCGTCAAGCCGAAAACATTACGCTCTCTTCGGTCTACGGACCCTGGAGAGCGAGTTTGTCGCGGCGGTCCTCTCCAGCTGTGATATCGAACTCATCAACCTAGTGCCAAACTCCGTTCTCCTCCTCACCATCTTCTCCCACCTGTGCGAGGGGTTCCTAGTAATCCTTCCCACCCCCTCGCTCTTCTTCCGGTACTTCAGCCTCTTCCGCTTTGGGAAGAACCCCGTGGTCGGATGCCTCTACTTCATTTGCATGGTAGGGCTCAAGTGGTCCTTCCCCAAGTTTCAACCTCGGGACTCCTCGGCCCATGGTCGGCGGTGGTTCTACTTGAAGAAGGGGGAAGTCGACACACTGGTGTCTGAGGGACCCCATTACTGGGAAGAAGAAGACTCGAGGCGACGACCTCGAGGTCGACGAGGAGGCCATCGCCGTCATACACTCTGCGCCATCTTGGCGGCCTCACCGGGCAGGCGATCGCCAACGATTTCCTGCGGAACCGGGTGTCCCCTCTGCAGAGGAGGATGCATCCGTTCTACGAGATCCGAGGGCGCATCGACTCGACCTGCGAGGGCACGTCTGGTAAGCCTTCTTGCCTCGATGCTTTGCTCGAGTCCGTCCTTCGATCTTCTTTTGATGGTCGTTTCCTTGCGGCCAAGAAGAGTCTGGATCGCCGCTAGGATGAACGAGATGTTCGGGAAGCTGGCGCACGACTATGTCATTGACGACCCCGTCCTGAAGAACGTGCTCCGCCGTAAGGCCGAGGTAAGCCACCCCGACCAAGCTATCAACTCGAGTGTCCACGAGGCCCTTCTTGAACCTTGCATGCTCGCAAGACCATCGAGGCTTTGCCGAGGCGACCGGAGGATGCTCCATTGCCGGCGGAGCAAGAACAAGAAAGGAAGAAGAGGTCTCCCCCTGCCGGAGAAGGCCGCCAGGAGGTGAAGAAACCCCATGTCGAGTGGGGTGACCGCGCCACGGTAAGGATTCCCATGGCCGAGCCCCCGAGCCCATGCTCGCGTCTTTTGTTGCTTGATATGCTCTCTCCTTTGCAGCAGCAGAGCGCGGCGGCCGCCGCCAGGACCTCGAGCCCCTAACCGCCTAGGCGCCTGTGCTCGGCCCCTAGGGCCGCCCGCGTGATGGCGTGGATCCGGGCGAGCTCAGGGTCCCGTGCCTGGGTGGGGTCTTGGCGTAGTACCCTACTGACATCGAGGCAACAAGACCTACGCCGGCCCTCGACAAGGTGGAGGCCAATGACTCATGTAAGTTTTTGGCTTTTCGGTTCGCTCCGCCCCCTTCGTGCTTTTCTGGCTTAGTGTCTGTTCTTGATCGCAGACCTCGAGCGCCCGTGCTCGAAACTTGCCCGTTTTGACGATGGCTGTTGTCCAGGGCGAGTCCGAGTCCGAGGAGGAGAAGGATTCCTACGTGCTGGCCCCGTGCCGTCCCTCGGGCTGGGCGCGTACTCCTTCTGAGCCCCTGAGCTGGGCCCCGGTCGGCGAGTTCGACCAAGGGCTCGACGACTCAACAGAGGAGATCCAGCCCGCGACCAGCGAGGACTACGACACTGGCGAGACGGACGCCGTCGTTGCCGTTGTCCCTCCCGAGGTCGACGCAAAGGAAGGTTCCCAGAGTGCCTTGGTCACAGCCGCGGAGACACCCCAGGCTCGCCCGACCACAGCCGCTCCGAACGTCGAGGTCGTGGTGCCACCGGCCGCCGAAGATGGTCGCGCCGTGGAAGCATGTCAGGTCTACCCGACCAGGTCAATTTAGCGTCTATGCACCGAGGCCATGGAACCCCAGCCACGGAGGCCGATGCAAGCAATGAGAAGCCCATGATGGATCTGGCCGTCGTTCCCCTAGTGCCGGAGGCGAGCGAAGCCCCGGCCTCGCGGGTCGGGACCGTCGTTGCTGCCGCGTCCGCCCCTGCCGGCGAGTTGAACCCACCGGAGGAGGCGGCAGAACCCCAGGTCACCACCGGCGCGGAGACTCAAGGTCTTGGCCCAAGCGCGCCAGTGGTGGTCGAGGTCGGCCTCACCTCAGGAGAGCTGGGCGACGAGCAGGAAGAAATCTCCCACGCGCGCATCGACGAGTGTCGGGACCCGAATTTGCAAATCCGGACCCTCTGTGTTTCAGCACTAGTCCAGGATCACGCTAGTGCACACAGTTTCAACATCGGTACATATCACAGACATATCCAACGAAATAATAAGTACTTTAATTAAATACTCAACCTATTTGATTGACCTTATGGTCAAGTTACAAAGATACGCCTCGCAGGGCGAAGACTTATTAAAATATTCAAATGCAGCGGAAATAAAATAAACTCGTGGCGCCAACCAATTTGCCACGAACAGCCGATCGGGCTCGCTCCTAGTTTGTCGGCTCCTCTGATACTCCTCCTCTGGCGAGGTTGCTTCTTCTTCAAGCTGAAGTTGTGTTGTTGTGGGGTGAGTACTTTGAGCACTTTCGGCAAGTCATGCATGTAATGCAAATCTAATATTCTACATGCATGGCTTAGTACAAAGGATAGGCTATGGTTCATGAGCGATACAAGATTCAAGATAAACATAATAGATTGCAAAGCGATAAAAGCGATAGTAGGAATAATAACTTTCACAAACATTTCAATCGTAAATCATTTTTCCATCCTAAGTCAAGTTCATCATTACCAACCCAAGCATTTTTCCATCAACAATTCATTTTCATAAAAATCTAACCCTTGGCCAGAATCACCGAAGCGATGCTCAATACCGTGAAACACGGCTATTGAATAGGTTGTACACTCTGCGGAGGTTATACACTTTACCCACAAGATACACAAATACCACCAAGGCAAATAACCGAATGTAAGCCTTTCCAAAGTTCCATCTAAACTCGATCTTGCCTCGCTAAGGTTTCAACCTTGGAGGGTGGTTTACCACACCAGGGCCCCCTCTTGCGCCATGTGAGTTCTCAATCCGCTTCTCAGACCTCACACCACCACGCAGTACCAAAGAATAGATTTCCCGGTTTACTCATAAGCCCGTCCCATTCACGGACTTGTGGTCATATGAGGACTCGTTCAAATGCTCGCAAGGTTAAGTCCTTAGTTGGCCAGAGGCAAGACTAACCAAAAATGACTTTAACATCCAAAACCAATAAAACCAAATTCGACCGCCTACTTGCCACTCTTGGCCCACGAAACAATCTTGCCACATGCCTCGGCCTAAATCATTTTCCCACCCCATTCTTTACCATTGCACCACGTGCCATTATCAACAATAACACATGTCTCGTTCACAAAGCATGTTCAATATCTCATTAAGTCAATATTCACTTTGGTATTCCAAAATCATGAAAGCGTCCACGTGCGGGGCTAAGCATACTACTTGGTCTACTCAACCCATGTTGGCAAATTATAAAAGTCCAACTATTAATCCATATCCTAGGGTGACAAAAGATTCATGGCCTACAATTATATATGACAAGGTGGCATCTGACAACTTAGGCATTTAACTAATCCAAAAACTTATTCAAAATCATTTCTATCAAATTAGCATGCAATAGTTTAAATCAAAATAATTTGCTCTAGTAGGTTCAACATGATCAAACACAACTTGCCTTCAAAAAGTAATCTTGATTCGGCTCTGAGCTTGCTCTCGGTCGAAACCTCTCCTCGAAACCTTCGGGCACTTCAACGTCTACTGCATAGCGTAAACACAAACAATAAAATAAATAAACAGTGGGCAAACAGTGCTCAAAAATTCAATTAAAATTCATAAACAGAAAGATCACAATTTTACAAATTTATAGAAATTGGAATCACTCAAATCGGAGTTAAAACGCATAAAAGTTATAAGCATTTGAAGTTTCAAAATATATTTAAAATCAATATACCGAATTAAATAAATATTTTCTTTTTAAGTAAAATCAATTATTAAATCATCTCGTGACACGTGTAAGCCATCGAGAGTGACACGTGGCTTTCTTGGCGTCGCCACAACCGACCGCTCCGTGATGGCGTCGGCATAGCGTCATCGTGACTCGGTCACGCTCGGCAGTGGGACCCATCGTGGCGTCGGCATAGCGTCGATGGTGACGTCCGCAGCGCCGCGTCGTGCGTGCGGTACGAGTGGGCCCGTCTTTGTCGGCGACTTCGGTGAACCGTGCAGTCTTGGCGGGCGACAGTGGAGTCGCCTTGTCGGCGACTCATGCGCCTGATGAGAACGTCGCGGTGATCGACGTGTGGGTCCATCGGTCGGCGTCTCATGCACAATGAGGGGCGGCGTGGCACGGCGGTGGCCCTCGGATATGCATCTAACGGTGGAGATCGAAGATGGGGTTCTTGTTTTCAAAGCGACGTGGCGAGATCTGGATCGTTGGTGCGCGATCGGACGGTATGGAAGCTTCGGGCGGCGGTGATGGAAGCGGCGGCTAAGCTGCTTGACCGAGACGAGACGATGACGTCGCGGCGCGCTTCGAGCTCCGGCGACGTCGCGGTAATGCTTCCGCAGCGGCTTGACAAGGTGAGTTCGGGATAGCACGGCGACGGCGAGAGGACCGCGGCGATTAGCAGCGCAAGGAACTTCGGCGGAAGGCTTCGGAACTTTGGCGAGCTCTTGCGGCGGCGGCGTCTCGGCGGCGTGACGCCACGGATGGGTGCGGCGCGAGGTGAGGAGCACGCAGGTGGCGGCGCTTAAATAGCCCCTCGGCGTCCGTGAAAAGCGGAGACCGAGGCCCACACTGGCGGCATGCGGAATCCGGTGAGATTCGGCAGGTGACGTGGCGCGATGAGAGCCGTCGGATGGAGATCGAGCAGCCACCGTTAGGGTTTTTCCGGACGGGCCGCGACAGATACTCGCCCAACACTATTCATCGAAATTTTTAATTCTTTTCGATTTAAAATAATTCCGAAATTCAAATAATTTATTTGGGGCCTTAAAAATATCGAGAAAATTCGGAAAAATTCCATAAATATTTTAGGACATTTGTGATTCAAATAAAATATTTTCAGCAAAACTTTATTTTAACTTTTCCATTATTTAATTAATTTGATAAATGGTTTAATTCAAAATAAATTCAAATAATTCCAATAAATCCAAATAAATCCAAATAAATTCCAGAAATTCCCAAAAATTCAGAATACCAATAAAATGCAAGAAAAGCAAAAATTGGGGTGTTACAAACCTCCCCCCTTAACGGAATCTCGACCCCGTGATTCAGGGCTGACTAAGGAATAGGTTAGGGAATTCCTTCTTCAGGTCTTCTTCACGCTCCCAGGTTGCTTCGCTCTCGGAATGGTTACTCCACTGGACTCTGCAGAAGCGGGTCGATTTATTTCTCGTTTCTCGATCCATCGTGTCCAAGATCTTTACCGGGTACTCTTTATAAGTCAAATCCTTCTGCAGCTCGACTGATTCTAACTGCATCTGCTCTTCCGGCACTCGGAGACATTTCTTTAACTGTGACACATGGAACACATCATGCACTCCTGCTAAAGACTGCGGTAACTCCAACTGATACGCTACTTCACCTCTACGACTTAGGATCTTGAACGGACCAACATATCTTGGTGCTAACTTCCCTTTAGTGTGGAACCTCTTAACTCCTCTGAGTGGTGTAACCCTGAGATACACAAAATCTTCAGGTTCAAAGCTTAAATCCCTGCGGCGATTATCGGCATAACTCTTCTCTTGATTGTGCTATTTTCAACCTTTCTCGATCATGGCTATCTACTCTTGACTTCTCGTAGAAACGTCCGGCCCAACATATGACGCTCTCGGTCTCATTCAATTCAACGGCGTTCGACGTGGTCTTCCATATAAGCGCTTCAAATGGCGACATCCGCAAGCGGCTCGATAACTATTATTGTAGCTGAACTTCGGCGTATGGCGTACACTTATCCCACGAGGTTGTGTAAGCCAATGCACATGCCCTCAACATGTCCTCAAGTATCGATTAACTCTCTCCGTTTGCCCATCATGCATGGGTGATATGCGTCTTGAAGTTCAGACGGGTCCCTAGGGCCTCATGCAATTTATCCCAAAATCTTGAGGTAAACGGGTACCTCTGTCTCGATACAATTTTCTTTGGAACTCCATGCAAACATACAATCCTTGACATATACAATTCTGCTAAACGGTCCCCGAATAGGTAGTCTTCACCGGGATGAAATGGGCAACCTTTGTCAAGCGGTCCACTATAACCCATACGGAATCATATCCCGTGCGGGTCCTTGGTAAACCGTAATGAAATCCATTCCGATTTCTTCCCATTTCCACTCGGGTATCTTCGATCAGAGTAACAACCTGCCGGCCTCGATGCATTGCTTTGACTCTTTGGCATATGTCGCTGCAACGCAACATGCTCGCAACTTCACGCCTCATGCTTGGCCACCAAAATCTTGCCTTCGTGTCTTGATACATCTTAAGCGCTTCTGGATGAATAGAGTACTTGGAATCATGAGCTTCCTCGAGAATCATTGTTTGAGCTTCTTTCTTGTGCGATGCGCAAATGCTTCTTGATCCACAATGTGCCTTGCTCATCCAAATTTTGAAATCCTTCGCATTGCCTTCCTCCATTTTGGACTTAATTCTCTGAATCTTGGCATCATCTTTCCGTCCTTCACGAATCTGATCTTCCGAGTAGGCTTCACTTCTAGAGCGGCTATAAATCCTTTAGGCACAACTTCGGCTTGACTTCGAAATTCCTTGCATAACTCGACTGATTTGCTTCTAGCAACATGCTCACCGGTGGCTCTTCCGACTTAAAGCATCACCACTACATTGGCTTTCCCCGGGTGATAATGAATTCCAGATTATAATCCTTAATTAATTCCAACCACCTTCTCGCCTCATGTTCAGATCCGATTGTGTAAATATATATTTAAGACTCTTATGGTCGATGTACACTTCACATCTGCTTCCAATCGATAGTGCCGCCATAACTTTAAAGGCGTGTACCACTACCGCTAATTCCAGATCATGCGTCGGATAGTTCTCTTCATGCGACCTCAACTGCCTTGATGCATACGCAACGACCTTTCTGTTCTGCATTAACACGCATCCTAGTCCTTGGCGCGATGCATCACAGTATATATCAAAGCTCTGGCCTAAATCCGGTAGAACTAACACTGGTGCCGATGTCAATCGTTTCTTCAACTCCGGAAACTCCGCTCACACTCCGGCCCATGTAAACTTCTTCTCCTTTTTCAACAATTGCGTAGAGGCCTCGCAATCGTTGAAAATCCTTCAATAAATCGGCGGTAATAACCGGCCATTCCAAGGAAACTACGGATTTGAGTCACCGTTTTGGGTGGCCCCAATGCAACACTGCTTCCACCTTACTTGGGTCAACTGCGACTCCTTCGGCGGTCACCACATGTCCAAGAAATTCTACCTTGTTCTTCCAGAAATCACACTTGCTAAACTTAGCGAAAAGTTGCTGTTCCCTTAACTTCTCCAGAACTAGCCTCAGATGTTCTGCATGCTCTTCCCGGTTCTTGGAGTAAACTAGAATGTCATCTATGAACACAACAACGAACTTATCCAGGTATTCCATGAAAACCTTGTTCATCATGTTCATGAAATATGCAGGTGCATTTGTCAAACCGAAAGACATAACTGTGAACTCGTAATGTCCATATCTTGACGAAAATGCTGTCTTCGGCACATCCTCCGATCGAATCTTCAGCTGGTGATAACCTGATCGTAGGTCAATCTTGGAGAAAACTCCGGCTCCTCTCAACTGGTCAAACAGATCATCGATCCTGGGTAGCGGATACTTATTCTTTATAGTGACTTCATTCGATTTTCGGTAATCCACACACATCCGAACTCCGTCCTTCTTCTTGACAAATAGAACCGGTGCTCCCCATGGCGACGAACTTGGTCTAATAAATCCCTTATCCATTAACTCCTCTATCTGCTTCTTCATTTCCACTAGCTCATCGGTTGACATCCGATAAGGTCTCTTAGCTATCGGGGCTGTTCCCGGTACTAACTCGATTACAAACTCTATGTCCCTATCTGGTGGCATCCCAGGTAAATCCTCTGGAAATACATCCGGGTATTCTCTGACAACTGGTATATCTTCTATGCTGACGGCCTTCACACTATTGACCATCAACTGTCCATCCCGAACGGCGTTTCCTGAAACTCTATTTTTCTCCCACAAGGACTCTCGACTGATATGACTCTTCGTCCACAGCCTAACACAACCTTGTGCTTAGACAACCATCCATTCCCAAAATAACATCTAGGGTCTGGGTATCTAACACCACTAAGTTTGCTAGGAACTCTGTTCCATCTATAAGCAACTTTACCCCAGAACATCCTACATCAGATCGGAGTTCTGATCCCGGGGATTGTACTAGCAATACATGCCTAAGATTCACCATTTTCAACCCATTGTTCACAAAGAAAAATCCGAGATATAAACGAATGCGAAGCTCCGTAATCAAATAAAAGCTGCAGTGTAATCGAGTTGACAAGTAACTTACCCAAGACGACGTCCGATGTATTCACCTGACCGCATCGATGGTGACATGATTAACTCGCCTCTTACCACGATCAGTGGCGCTCCAGATTGTGTAACTCCACGACTTGCTCCTCGACGCTGGTGCCTTCGTTGGAGTGGTTCCAAGATTGAAGCGAACGGTGTCACTCCTCCTCCTCCTTCTTAGGGCAAGAATTGGCAAAATGCTCGGCTCGTGATGATAAAACAACGTTTAGCGCCGATCGCCGCTCCCTCAACTGCATTCCCAAGCGGTGTTGGTGTCGAACATTTTGTCCGCAGGTCTTGGTACTCGTGGTGGCGTCGCCATCACATTCCCTGGCTGAAATCAAGAACTCGATTTGGTGTAACCTCAAACGCCGCGCTCGGCGTGCTCCTCGCTTGTGCCATCCTGCGGCTTCGATTGTCCTCCACTCCTTGCGCTTGTCCTCCAATATCGGCGCTTTGTTCACTAGCTCCTCAAAATCGTGAAAAGTGTGGGTTATGAGTCCCACTGCAGCCACGAATTCATCCTTTCATGAATCGAGACCGCTCGCCTTATCCGTTGCTACATCCTCGGGTGTGTAGCGTACCGGTAGTGAACTTATTCAGATATTCGGACACCGATTGATTGCCCCGCTTCAGGCCCTAAACTCCTCCTTTTCAGCTCCATTATGCCTTCGGCACATGATATCGCCGAAAGCGATCGTGAACTCCTCCCACCGATGTCTGCGGGTGCTCATGAGCGCAAGAAGAGTTTTCCCACCATTCACCATGGTTCCTTCAAGTCGATGAGAGGCATAGAGTACCCTCTCATTTCCCTCACACCGGGTAATGTGCAACTTTCTCTATCGCCCTCACCAATCATCTCCTCCAATGGATTGGCATTTCCGAAAAATGTAGGCGGTCGTGTCCTCATGAATTCGACACCTCGAGTGTGGCCTCTGACCGGGTTAACTCGTTAACTTGGGCGGCGGCGCTTGGGCAAGAATCGCAGATTCATCTGTTGCATCATGGCATGCATTAATCGGGTCTGCAGCAATAAAAGCTCCAAGGTTCGTGATATCAATCGGCGGTGCCTGGTTGAGGTCCTTGTCCTTCACCATCGTTGTTTCAAATGGCGTGAACCATTCCCATTTCCTCCTTGGTTTCCTCGAGTGTTCACCATCCGCCGATTGCGCCATAGTTTAGAGACGAGAGGGAAATAAGAATAGACAAGTAATAGAGTACTTATCGCGGGACGAAGGTGTAACACAAAATCTAACTTTATTACTTTATTAATATCTGGTATGGTTGCTCACAATGCCTAAAGGCCTTGCAACACATACCGATCACTCACAAGCATGAAAGAAGCAAACCGAGCTAACACTCAGAGTCAAACGCTCTAAGGGTGACTCTTATTCCAAGACGCGACTCAACGCAGAGTCTCAACTCGCTAATCCTAACGCCACTCGAGCCAACCCCCACCGAACTTCTGGTGGATACACCGGCGGTGTGCTGGTGCGGTACAAACCTATCCCAACGATCCTCGCCTAGGCGCCTCGCCTCCTCTGCTGGGCCTCAACCTCCTCTGGTTCTGCTGACCTCCACAGGCTCGGGCTTCACTTCCACTTGCTCCGACTTCACTTCCACAGCTCGACTTCACTTCCAGCTCGCTCTGCTCTGGCTGCGGCTCTCCGCCGTGGCTCCTCCGGTGCTGGTCGTGTAGCTCCAAAGATCGCTCCGGCTCGTCCGTGACAAATTGTCTCCAGCTCCCCAATCCTCTGGATAGAGTGGGCCAAGTACTCACAAGTCCGCAACAGATGAGCCCTAAGTCATGTGAACTCATCACGAGACCTCTGCAGCCCTGAACCGCCTCGCCGATAACATCCTCTTGAGCGATGACATATCCGCAAGGTGGGTGATCGTGGCATCCTCCTCCTCGATGGGCTCTTGCCAGTAGCGAGTGTCTCTGCGTGGGTGGTGACGAAACATTGTGCCATCCAACTCCCTGGGGTAGGTACGAGCAATCTGCCTCATCGCCAGACGCGATGTCTCCTGAATCCCAGCGTCAAATGACAACCTCCTGGCGGTGATGCGGATGCGACGACTCGCCCTCGCCCTATCCCGAGCGTAAACCGTGATAGTGACATCCTGTGCAATATCCATCTGCCCGATCCACAAGAGTCCCCGAGATCGGCTGTCATATCCTCCAAGCAAGTCAGCATCATACGCCAAAGCTCATGGCGTACCCCAAAGGCGCCACCAAAAGAGTGGATCATCCTCATCTCGCCAAAGGACACTCACGTGAAACTCGAAATTTTAAAACAAAGCGAAGACGTGATAAATTCAGCAAGGGGGTATGAAAAGAGAGAAGGGGTAAGTCGGGATTGCATTATCATCTTGGCACATTTTAGCTTTTTCGAAAATAGTTTTATCCTCACTACGACCATTCTAACTAAGGGCCATCCTCATAACAAGATGGCTCGATACCACCTCTGTCGGGACCCGAATTTGCAAATCCGGACCCTCGTGTTTCAGCACTAGTCCAGATCACGCTTAGTGCACACAGCTTCAACATCGGTACATATCACGATATATCCAACGAAATAATAAGTACTTTAATTAAATACTCAACCTATTTGATTGACCTTATGGTCAAGTTACAAAGATACGATTCGCAGAGCTAAGACTTATTAAAATATTCAAATGCAATGAAATAAAATAAACTCGTGGCGCCAACCAATTTGCCACAGCAACCGACCGGCTCGCTCCCTAGTTTGTCGGCTCCTCGATACTCCTCCTCCCGAGGTGAGTTGCTTCTTCTTCAACCGAAGTTGTGTTGTTGTGGGTGAGTACTTTGAGCACTCAAAGAAGTCATGCATGTAATGCAAATCTAATATTCTACATGCATGGCTTAGTACAAAGGATAGGCTATGGTTCATGAGCGATGCAAGATTCAAGATAAACAAGAATAGATTGCAAAGCAAGAAACAAGAGTAGGAATAATAACTTTCACAAACATTTCAATCAGAAATCATTTTTCCATCCTAAGTCAAGTTCATCATTACCAACCCAAGCATTTTTCCATCAACAATTCATTTTCATAAAAATCTAACCCTTGATCAGAATCACCGAAGCGATGCTCAATACTAGTGAGCACGGCTATTCAATAGGTTGTACACTCTGCAGAGGTTATACACTTTACCCACAAGATACTGATCAAATACCACCAAGGCAAATAACCGTGAACGAAGCCTTTCCAAAGTTCCATCTAAACTCAAGATTGCCTGCTAAGGTTTCAACACCGGAGGGACTGTTACCACACCTGGGGCCCCTCTTGCGCCATGTGAGTTCTCAATCCGCTTCTCAAGACCTCACACCACCACACAGTACCAAAGAATAGATTTCCCAGTTTACTCACTAAGCCCGCCCCATTACGGAGCTTGTGGTCATATGAGGGACTCAGTTCAAATGCTCGCAAGGTTAAGTCCTTAGTTGACCGAGGCAAGACTAACCAAAAATGACTTTAACATCCAAAACCAATAAAACCAAATTCGACCGCCCATTGCCACTCTTGGCCCACTGTAAACAATCTTGCCACATGCCTCAAATCTAAATCATTTTCCCACCCCAGCTTTACCATTGCACCACGTGCCATTATCAACTTAATAACACATGTCTCGCTCACAAAGCATGTTCAATATCTCATTAAGTCAAGATTCACTTTGGTATTCCAAAATCATGAACGTCCCACGGCAAGGGGCTAAGCATACTACTTCGGTCTACTCAACCCATGTTGGCAAATTATAAAAGTCCAACTATTAATCCATATCCTAGGGTGACAAAAGATTCATGGCCTACAATTATATATGACAAGGTGGCATACTGACAACTTAGGCATTTAACTAATCCAAAAACTTATTCAAAATCATTTCTATCAAATTAGCATGCAATAGTTTAAATCAAAATAATTTGCTCTAGTAGGTTCAACATGATCAAACACAACTTGCCTTCAAAAGTATCGATTCTGGCTCTCGAGCTTGCTCACTGGGTCGAACCTCTCCTCGAAACCTTCGGGCACTTCAACGTCTCTACGCATACGTAAACACAAACAATAAAATAAATAAACAGTGGGCAAACAGTGCTCAAAAATTCAATTAAAATTCATAAACAGAAAGATCACAATTTTACAAATTTATAGAAATTGGAATCACTCAAATCGGAGTTAAAACGCAAAAGTTATAAGCATTTGAAGTTTCAAAATATATTTAAAATCAATATACCGAATTAAATAAATATTTTCTTTTTCGAAAATCAATTATTATGTCATCTCGTGACACGTGTCGCCATCGAGAGTGACACGTGGCTTTGCCGACGCCACCCCGACCGGCTCCGTGATGACGCCGGATGACGTCATCGTGACGCCAAGACGACTCGGTCCTCACACCGGCACTGTGGGACCCATCGTGACGCCATAGATGACGATGGTGGCAGACGCACGCACGCGCAAAGGCGGCGGCGACGAGTGGGCCCGTGGCTTTGTCGGCGACTCGGGTGAACAGTGCGGTACGGTGGCCGATTGTGGGTCCGCCTTGTCGGCGACTCATGCGCACAAATGAACGTCGCGGTGAGATCGACGCGTGTGGGTCCATCGGTCGCCGTCTCATGCATGATGAGGGGCGACGTGGCACGACGGTGGCCCTCGGATATGCATCTAACGGTGGAGATCGAAGATGGGGTTTATTGCTTTCAAGGCGACGTGGCGAGATCTCGATCGTTGGTGCGCGACGGACGGTTGGGAAGCTTCGGCGACGGTGATGGAAGCGGCGGCGGCTTGACCGGAGAGCGATGGACGATGACGGCGCGGGCGCTTCGGGCTCCTCGACGTGCGTGTAATGCTTCCGACGCGCTTGACAAGGTGAGTTCGGGGATGGCACGGCGGCGCGGAAGTGGCCGGCGGCGGCAAACGGCGCAAGGAACTTCGGCGGAAGGCTTCGGGAACTTCGGCGAGCTCTTGCGGCGAGGCGGCGGCGTCTCGGGCGGCGTGACGCGTACGGATGGGTGCGGCGCGAGGTGAGGAGCACGACACGGTGGCGGCGCTTAAATAGCCCCTCGGCGTCCGTGAAAGCGCGGAGACCGAGGCCCACACGGCGGCGGCAATCCGTGAGGATTCGGCAGGTGACGTGGCGCTATGAGAGCCGCTTGATGGAGATCGAACGCCACCGCGTTAGGGTTTTCCTGACGGGCCGCCTGATACTCGCCCAACACTATTCATCGGAATTTTTAATTTTTTCGATTTAAAATAATTCCAAATTCAAATAATTTATTTGGGGCCTTAAAAATATCGTGAAAATTTCGAAAAATTCCATAAATATTTTAGGACATTTGTGACTCAAATAAAATATTTTCAGCAAAACTTTATTTTAACTTTTCCATTATATAATTAATTTGATAAATGGTTTAATTCAAAATAAATTCAAATAATTCCAATAAATCCAAATAAATCCAAATAAATTCCAGAAATTCCCAAAAATTCAGAATACCAATAAAATGCAAGAAAAGCAAAAATTGGGGTGTTACAACGAGCGCGAAGAGTTCACCAAGCACGCCTCGAACCGCATAGGTGTGGTAAGGACCCTTTGCGCCTCACAAGAAAGTTAGCTTTGAGTTCCTTGTTTCTTTTCTTATTTTGGGCCACCCTTCTGTGTCATGAAGGTGATCGACAACGCGTCTCCCAAGGGCTGCAAGGCCTTCAAGAGCACAGCCGACGTCTTGAGGGGCTCTCTGAACGTGGGCCGCGGGAGGCTGGCGCCCAAGTTCATCGAGACCATTGAGGTCAAGCAGAGGAGCTCGAAAGCGAAGACCGAGGAGCTTGACGACCTCCGCCAGACGATGAGGGCGCAGGAGGTAGCCCACGCGGCCGAGCTCGAGTAGACCAGGGACTCCGAGCGCGAACATGGCTACAAGGCCGTGGAGCAAGAGCGCACGCGGTCGGCTAAGGCGCTCGAGGCCAAGCGGGCCAAGGTCGAGGCGCTGGAGAAGGCCGCTGTGGAGCAGGCGTCTTCCTCGACGAAGGCGTCCCCCGAGCTCGAGGCCAAGATCTTGGAGCTTGAAGGGAAGCTTGAGCACGCCAGTAAGGCGCCCGAGGCCGAGCGGACCAAGGTCGAGGCGCTGGAGAAGGCTGTTGCGGAGCAGGCATCTTCCTCGACGAAGGCGTCCCCCGAGCTCGAGGCCAAGATCTTGGAGCTTGAAGAGAAGTGTGGGCGCGCCAGCAAAGCGGCGAGGAGCGCCTTGGCCCAACTCCAAGATGAACGGCGCCGAGCTGCGGATGCCTCCAAGGAAACCCTCTAGTACCAGAGCGAGCTATCGACCTTGAGGGCCAAGGTAGCCGAGCTCGAGCAGGAGAAGCTCGCCCGCGAGATGGCCGACCTGTAAAAAACGCTTAAAATAGAAAACTCTAACAGAGCCACATTTCTTTTGGGGGACAACAAACTCTTTGTTTCAAGTCTGTTAGTCGAGGATTTTTGGTGTACGTCTCTTCTGCCTTTAGTCATGCTCCTTAGGTCGTTTGCCGACAATATGCCCTTATCCAGCCCCCGTTGGGTCCGAGGTCGAGCAGCACTGGCCTTGGGCACAAAATTTAGACGCAAGCAAACGACCACGACCTGCAGAGTTGAGAAAAGGTCCAGAGAGGAAGTAAATGTGACACAAGCTAGCGAGATGGTCACACCCGGACTGATGTTCGAATCACGACCATGACCGTGCGCACTGCTCAATGGTCAAAGCTGCGAGGCTTGTGGCTCGAGCCCGAGCATAGGGGAGAGTTGGATTGCGAAGAGATTCGGCTTACGTGTAGCTCGATCACTGGGGGTGAACGTTAAGCTCGCGATGCTCAGACTAAGAGTGAGTGCGCAGTGCACGGAGGTCGTGTTCGAAAAAGTCTCGGACAACAATGACAAAGTAGTCACAAACTAAAAAAAGATATAAAGGGCGAGAATGGAAGAACGACTTTTATTGAAATTTAAGGTATAGAGGTTACACATAAAACTTTCGGTCGATCTATGTTCCACGAGCTAGAGAGCTCGCCATCGGCATCGCTAGCCTAGAAGCCCCGCAAGCGATCTGCTGAAACAACTCTATAGGGCCTCCCACCGTGGGGATAACTTGTTGGTGTTGGACGGTGCTCAATCCGCCTCGAGCTAAGTCCCCAACAAGGAGCTCCCTAGGTCGTGACCGACCGAGACGCATGTCTGCGAAGAGCTTGCGGTGTAGTCGTTGATCATAGCGATCTACACGGCATCTTACTTCTTCTGCGAGGGCAAAGTCGAGAGCCGTTCGTGCTCGAAGTCGACACAGTCGACCAAAATGTGACCTGGCAGAGCCCAACAGTATCCTCGGGAGGCGGGGCGGCCAGCATCAACACGAGCCGGAAGGGTGTGGACCACGTGGCTCGGCTTGCGATGGTACGTATAGACCATAAGACGGTGGGAAGTTCGTCCACCCAGGTCTTGCCGTAGCGTGCGAGCTCATCTGCAACTCGTTTCTTGACGCCCTGGACGATTTGTCCGTTGGCGCGTTCCGCCGCTCCGTTGCTCTGGGGCCGAGGTCCTCGCAAAACTCCTGGAACAACTCACTGGTAAACTGAGTACCATTGTCAGTGATAATTTTGCACGAAACCCCGTACCTGGTGACCATGAACAAGCGGAAAAACGATACAAATACCGAGCAAAGTGATGGTCGAGACCGGTTGAACCGATCCACTTGGTAAAAGTGTCAACAAAGAATGAACAGAACTTCTTACCTCCGACCTTTGAGGAAAGGGTCGAGGATGTCCAGCCCCATGTCGAGAAAGGCCAAGTGAGCGGGATGGTGCGAAAGCGCGCGAGCGCGGGTTGATGCGACTTCGGGCGTGGGCGGCATGCTCGACAAAGCGGACGATATCACGGGCATCCCGGCGCCAAGGCCAATAATACCCCATACGGAAGGCCTTGCCGACCATCGCCTGACGAAGAGTGCACTCCTGGAGGCCCGAGGGATGTCATTTAATAGGTACTTACCCTCCTCCGTAGAGATGCACCGCGTCGGAACGCTGGAAACATTTCGCCTGTAGAGCGTCCCCTCGACGAGCGTGTATAAACTCGCCTTGAAGACTTGGTCACCGCTCCTCTCGGCGGTCGGGCGAGGTCGCCTTTGCAAGGAAATTATAAATGGATTCAGCCAGAGGGGATACCTTCCACCACGGCGAGCAAGACCTCTTGGTCGGAGATCGTGGAGCCGCCAACGTCTCTGTGATGACATCAAAGGGATCTCATCGCCGAAGAGCCAAGCTTGGAGAGGAAGTCGACCGGAGTTATCCTTCCCGGTATGTGCTTGAGCTCCGTGTTCGGAACCATTTCTCCATCTTGCGACTTCGCTAGGTACTTTGACATCGAGTCTCCCGAGCATCGGTACTTGTTGTAATCGATTGATTGACGGCCGAGTCACCTGACGACCAACCGACGACGCCTAATGCTTTGCTCGCACAGCCAGCCAAGAGAGCCAGATTCGCCACATTGTTGGTCGCCGAAACCCAAAACGAACTACATACCTCAAGTGGTCGCGCTGGTGATGATAAGGATTCCAAATTTCGAGCACTTGAAGGACCTCGAGCCATTGAAGAACATGGTCGGTGGCTTTTCTTCCTCGACCTCGGGCTCGAACACGGTTATGACGTCTGCCGACCACAAAGTCGCAAGCACCTCGCGATTTGATGGCCGTTCGAGCTACGACTGACATTGAATGCCGCCACCCATAGCCCACTTGGTGATTCGCCATATACTGGTTCCAGAAGATGTCCCCGAGCGAAAATTACTCGAGACAACCACAGTGCGCTTGAAATAATGTCGAAGCTTGCTGGCCATGAGGAGAGCATACAAGGCGGTTTTGTACTGCGGGTAGCGCTCTTTGGGCCGTGCAAGACTTCACGACATAATAGATCGGGTGTAGTTGGGATCCTGCTCAACCACCAGACAAAGATCGACGGCTTGGGTGGTGGCCGCAAGGTAGAGTAGCAACCTCTCGCCGGGTTGCGGGTCGAAGGTGGGTGGGGTTGACGGTATACCTTCAACTCGTCGAAGATCTGCGCCTCGAGGTCCACTCGGCGCTTTGCTTGCGCAGAGCTCGGAAGAATGGAAGCCCGTGCTCGCCGAGCCTCGAGATGAACTCGCCGAGGGCGGCTGGCGCGCCCGTGAGGCTCAGACCGCTGACCGAGGTCGAGGCGCCATCTTCTCGTTCGCCTCGATCTTTTACGGTTCGAGCCAACCCCGAGCCCCGATCATGTAGCCGAAAGCACCTTTCTGGCGACGCACAAACACGCACTTCTCGGGATTGAGCTCGAGGTCCTGAACGTGGTCGCCTTCGGAGGGGCTCTTGACGATAATGTCATCCACGTAGACCTCAAGATTTCAACTGATCTGAGGGTCGAACGTCTTGGTCATCAGATGCTGAAACGTGGCCCCGGCGTTGCGCAGACCAAACGACATGGTCGTGTAGCAGTAGGTGTCGAATGGCGTTATGAACGACGTCTTGCTCTCATCGTCAACCGCTAGCTTGATCTGGTGGTACCCCGAATAGGCGTCCAGGAAGCTTAGCATCTTGGTGTTCGCGGTGGAGTCGACGATCTGGTCGATGCGCGGGAGCGGAAAGTTGTCCTTCGGACAGGCCAAGTTCAACCCCGTGTGGTCCACACATATCCTCCATTTACCGCCCTTCTTCTGGACGATGACCGGGTTTGCCAACCATTCGGAGTAGTCGACCTCGCGAATGAAACCGGCCTTCAAGAGCTTGTCAAGGTTCTCCTTGATGACCGCAACCTTCTCCGGAGAGAAGCGGCGCAGCTTCTGCCGCACGGGGCGGCAGTCTGGCCTGACCTGCAGCTTGTGCTCGATCACCTCCCTCGGGACGCCAGGCATGTCCGCAGGCTCCCAAGCGAATATGCCCTTGTTGGCGCGGAGGAAGGTGACAAGCTCGAGTTCCTATTTGGAACTCAGCTCGGCCGAAACATGGATGCATCTGGTCGGGTCGTTCTCCTCGAGTGGCACGGCCTTCGTCGCCCCGCTGGGCTGGATCGCCACCTTCTGACGAGCGTTCTTTACCGTCGCCTCTGAGGCCTCATTGGGCAAGATACGGCAAGGGCCAAGGCCTTGGTCTCGCATCCGTGTGCCGCCTGTAGGTCGCCCCAAGCGGTTATGATGCCGCTTGGGACCAGCGACTTCATACACCGATGGCTATAGTGGTTGGCCGCCATGAACTTGATCAGGCGGTAGCCGCCCCAGATGGCGTTATGCGGAGGTCTCGACCACCTCGAAGGTGATCACTTCGGTGCGGAAGTTGGCCGAGTCACCGAAGGTGACGGGCAAGACCACCTGCCCCAAAGGGATGGTCGAGCTTCCAGGGACGATCCCGAAGAAGGGGACTGCGATGTTCTTGACCATCGACCGGGGAATCTGCATCCGGTCAAGCGCTCCAGCCTGCAGCAAGTTAAGGGAACTACCGCCATCGACCATGACACGACCGACCGTGGTGTTGCTGATGGTCGGGGTCACGACCAGGGCGGTCTTCAGATCTCGGGCCATACCTTGAAGTGCGTCCCCCGGAGAAAAGGTGATGGTGGCCCCAGCCCACTTGCAGTGCAGCTCGATGGGCTTCCTGGCGGCAACCTGGTAGATGGTTCGCGAGGCGGCCTTGAGCTCACGCCGGGACTAGTAAGCCGACGAGCCGCCGAAGATAACGTTGATGCGGCGCTCGCCCTGCTGGAACTCTAGGTCGAGGTCGTCACGGTCCGCCCCAACAGCTCACCCCGCCCACACCGACGTCTTCTTTCTAGAGCACGGCATTTCCCTCGACCATCATAAAAAGCTTCTAGCTTGCTTTGCCAAGCCCTGCAAGTTCGCAGGTCATGGCTGGCTGCCTTGTGAAATAGGCAGAACTTCGTTTCATCGTATCCCGGCGCCTCGGCCCTCATGCCAAGCATCGGCCCGCTGGGCCCGAACCGTCGGCCCTCTCCGCTGGGTTTCAGCCTAAGAGGTCGAGGCCGACCTTGGCGAGGTTGGGACCCTTCCCGAGCTTGATCTCGAACTTCAAGGACCTCGCGCTGGCCGTCTGCAGAAACGATCACTCGTGGCAGTCCACCGCCATTCATGGCCGCTTCCTTTCTTGGCGGCGCCGTGGTCGGGCGCCTTGGAGTTGGATGGGCCAGCTCGTGGTTCAGACCAAGCTTACCTTGGCTGTAGTGTAGTTGCATTTCCGGCGATACGGCGTCGTCGCATCCGTGATACCCTCCACCATACGGAAAAGCTTGTTGACACTGAGCCTCGAGGTGATCTCTAGGTCCTCGGTAAGGCACCGATCGTGGACGCCGAACTTGAAAGCTTTTATGACGGCTTCGTCGGAGATGCTCGGAATCAGGTTCCTCGTGTGGATAAATCACCGCACGAAGTCACGGAGCGGCTCGTTCTTGCCCTGGATGACGCGATCCAGGTCTTTCTCGTTCCCCGGCCGCTCGTAACAACTCTAAAAGTTGGAGCGAAGGGCGTTCTGGATTTGGCACCACGACCTGAAGGAACCAGGCTTCTGGTTGAAGAGCCATGTTCGCGCGGCACCGTCCAGCACGGTCGGGAGGTAATTGGCCATGATGAGCTCGTCGCCCCCGGCCGCCAGGATGGCAGTCGAATAGATAGACAGGAACTCGTCTGGGTTCTTGGTCCCATCGAAGCGCTCTATCAACGCCGATTTGAATCGAGCCGGCCAGCGCACGCGGCGAAGGTCGTCGGAATACGCCATGCCAGAGTGGCGACACAGCGCACCGGTGTGGTCGTTGCCAACAAGGCCCTCGCTGCTGCCGGACTCGGAGTCGAGGCTGCCCCGACGGCCCGACCTTTGGTGAGAACGACCATGACGCCGCGGCGCGGAGTCACTCGAGGTAGCGCAGCGGTCTGGACTTCGCGGCGCTTTGGGCGGAACATCTGGAAGAGGCCCTCGATTCATCATTGCCGACGCGAGCTCGTGGAAGCTTCGGTTCGCGCTGACCTGCTTGGCTGGCGCTCGCGGACGGCGACGTGGCGGCGTCAAAGCCTCATCCCGAGATCGCCTGCTGCGAGGGCGCTTTCTTGCGGAGGCGGCCGACGGGTCGCCGGGCGATGGCGTGATGAGTTGTCATCACTTCTCAGGGAGTGGGTCCCTGAGTGATGACTTTGGTGCTGCGGAGGTACGACTTCGGTCGTAGCCCGATCGAGCTCTTCGGCCAGGGCTCGGCCAAAGAGTTCCGACCTCGCCCTATCGGGATCAACCATGATCCGGCGATAGCGCGAGGCGCTCTCTGAAGAGGAAGTCCGATGCCCGTAAGATGCGCGCCCTTCTCTCGATCCTCCGCGGAGGGCGGTTATGGCTTGGTTGATGGCGACATGCACCATCCGGCGAAGCGCCCTAGGGGTCGGCTCCACGTCCGCCGCACGCACCGCGCTTTGACCGCCCGCCATCAAGACGTGCTGCTCGCGTGGCGGTGGCAAGGGCGAAAACAGGGATGCAGAGTCGGAGTCCGCGCCCGAACCCACGCCCGAAGAATGTCCGTCGATGGAGCGTGCCATGCTCCCAAGATCTTGGTGTTTTCCCTGCGAATGAACAAAGCCAATCGGGCCCCACGGTGGGCGCCAGCTGTCAACGATCGGAATCGCCAACCGCAGAAATGAAACGGGGGTTAGTGGAACTTGGGACCCGAGCAGAGCTTGGCTCAACGAGGGAAAGGATTCGATGTGCCGAAGGTTGGAGCTAGGCGACAACGAGCGTGAGACTAGGGTTTATACTAGTTCGAGCCCCTGTGAAGGTAACAGCTCTACTCCAGTTGCCTTGCGGCGGTGATCTTTGCTATTCTCGAGTACAGAGGTGTGTTACAGCTCAAGCTTAACATTGGCGATGTCTAGTGCTCGAGCTCGATGTCTGCTTTTCGTGGATGTGCATCCTTAGCCTTATATCTTCCCGCCAGAATCTGGCCGGGAGATATTCCTGTGGTGGCCTTCATGCGCATTGAGGGTCGGCAAAGAACCGCCGACCTACCGCTACCGCTTCACCCCCATGATCCCAAGATCTTGGTAACCACTGGCAAACGACATTCCGTAATCCAAGGGAGACACTGCATTTAACGAGAGCCGACCCGAGCTCGAGGTCGTCGCGGATGTCAGGCTCGGGGCATACGCTTAGGTCGCGCCTGGCAGACGCCCAAGTCATGGTCGGGGCCCCGAGCTTGGGAGCTGCTGACCGCGGCGCCGACCGCCAAGGGTCGCCCAACCTCGTCGTGAGCCACACGGCAGCTTAGGGACGACGTGGAAAACACGCAAGATCGATGCAATGCCACGGGCGGTGGACGCGATGCAACACAGGAGCCAAGGCGATGCTGACACGGTGGGACACGAAGCGACGCGATGCTGAGGTAGCGCAGACACGGGCAGCACGTGGTGCTGATGAGGCACCAGTGGGGCACGGGTGGCGTGGAGTGGCAGCGGCGCAGACTCGGCCGCACAGCACATCGAAGGCGAGGAAGATGACGCGGTTACGTGCAAAAACACGACGAGACATGCTTGAATCTAGAGCAAAAGAACATGGGCTTCACGGCAAACTCAATGTGACCAAATTCAGCAGTGGAGGCTCGCCGATGGGGAAGAAAGACGGTGGCTAGGGTTAGGATTTTGGCGACACACTGGCGACAAACCTCAGAACAAGAGATAGGAGCGAGTGCGGCACATTAAATAGGCATGAAAACTGAAGCTAAATGGAGGCAAAAGGAAGGCAGGTCGGGCGACAGAAAAGGACTGGGCCAGAAAGAACAGGAGATGCGCCGGGGAAGAAATCAGCCCGAGCGGAAAAAGGAAAAAGAAAAGGATTTTTCCTTTTTAGAAAATTCTAGAAAATACAAAAAGCCAAAATAATTAGCAAATAAATTAGGAAAAATTCTAGAAAAATCTCAAAAATACTTTTAAGCATTTGTAACCGAGATAAATTATTTTGAACTTATTTAAACTTAAAATTTTAATTCAAATGATTTGCTTGGATTAAAAAAAATTAAATTCACCAAAATTTCAAAAAGGCTCAAAAATGGAATGTTACATATTTGTAAACCCTATTCACATGCTCCAAGATAAGATCCAATTAAGCCATATTTTGCAAAAACTCATTTTGCAAACACAAAGCATAAACCTATCTTAGGTCTTGTTTGTTTGGGTTTTTTCACCGGCTTAAAAGCCAAAAAGCTACAACCTAAACAAATGAGTAGCTTTTTATCTAGGCTTTTCAAAAGTCATAAGCCTCCATATATCTAAAAACCAAAAGCTACTGGAGAGAAAAAAATTTTGGCTTATTGATGGTTAATTGTAGACTAATAACACTAAATGTAAGTAAAATTACCCACCTCTATCATATACAAAAGCCGTTAACTTTTAAACTGTTTAAGCCAAAAAACTGCCTTTAAGCTATAAGCCAAAAGCCTAAGCCTAAATAAACAGGGCCTTAGCCTTGTGATGAGAAACACGTGATCAAGTCACAAGCTGACTCCAATGCATGAGCTCTCTATTTGCAACACATGCAAATATCTAGCTTTATGCAAATAACAACCATTAAAATCAAGTTGCATGATCTCTTTCCTTTTGCAACACATGCAAAACTTAGCTCCATGCAAAAAACCACTTAAACCAAATTGCATGAGGTATCTCCCTTTTGCAACACATACAAATCCATAGTTCTATGAAAAATCCAAATCAATTAGGATTCAATAAGAAGAAAGCATGAGCTCCCTTATTTGCAATGCATGCAAATATTTAGCTCATGCAAAATCTAAATAAGAGAGTGAGTTAGAGTGAACCAGAATGAGTTCATCAACACATAATGAAGCTTAAGTTAAATAACTCAATCTCTCTTAATAGTACAACACCTAACTAGAAACCTAGTCTCTCATTCAAACACCAAGACCGGTAAAAAACTAGGAATACATCCTTAGCCTATCTAGTTATACATTTGTCGCACGCTAATCCTCTTGAAGCTTTTAAGATTTGCAATCACTTTTTCCTCAAGTATGTGTCTTCTTCTTGTTCATCAACTCATGGTGAACTTCCTCTCTTTTTTCTTCTTCACTTCAGAATCTCCTCTTGAAGCTTATTAACACATGATGACTTCTTATTCTGATTCTTTATTATCGTTGGACGCAACCTACTTCACAACTCTTGAAAAATTGTTAATCCAACAAACACAGTTGTCTCAATCATCAATTTGCACTTTATTAACACATAATGGATGTCTCAAGATTGATTGAGTACAACCCAAATCAATTTGAATGATTAATTGTGTATTGAGTACTTTGATGCAAATAATACTTCATTATACTCAAGAACTATTTGTTTGTCATTAATCAACAAAGAATACCATCAACACATGATGAAGCATTCTTTGATTTATTAAAAGATAATCAAACTCAATTTAAACTCCATTTAAATTGATATAAGTACATATATAACTACGCAAGTTTCATATATTCATTTTGATGGAATCTTAAAGTAATGATCCAATATATTGAAGTGATGGAAAGGGATCAATACTCTTGAGACCATCAACTATAGAATAAACTCCATTGTGTATGTGCATATAAATAATTGAACTTAGAATCAATATGCACACAATCAATTTTAGATATTATTTGAGTTTATCCTATAGTGACATGAGTATACTACAACTACGCAAGTTATATATACTCAAAGGATTATTTCAAAGACTTGATCCTTTATATTATTTGGCAAGAAAATATGGATCAATACTATTAAAATATTAAGTTAAATTATGAACTCCCCTTAAATGTGTGCATTCATGTAATGTATGAAATTGGAAACATAATGCGCATCTTTAATGTATAAGCAATAGAAGAGTTCACCCTTTAACTTAATCCTAAGTATGCATTAGATAACAGAGTGAATACGAGTGTATACCTTGGGTTTTCTATTTTCCATCTAAATTTGAGACTAATAAGAATAAAACTCAATAAACATGTTAGTCTCATAATGATTAGGTTTGTCATTAAATAATGATTAAGCATTAATCAAAACCAATGGAACTTGAACTTACACTGATCGAGGATTTGGTGAAATTTTGGAATGCGGGGGTCACGGTGTGGGATGCATACAACAGAGAACACTTCACCCTACAAACTATGATATTTTGCACCACAAATGATTTCTCGGCTCTTGGTAATTTGGTGGGCTACAGTACGAAGGGAGCCAAAGTGTATCCTATTTGTGAAGATGGGACTGAGAGCTTGCGGTTGCCGAATTCCAAAAAAACTATGAACATAGGTCACCACAGAATTCTACCTCGAAGTCATCAATACCATAAGATGGATGACAAATTTGATAGGAAGAGAGAAGTTCATTCGGCCTCGTAGCCTATCAGTGGAAGGCAATTATATTCACGTGTGTAGGATATCAATGTTCAGTATAGAAAGAGTCGTAAATCTATTCGTCCTAGGACCATTTGAAAGAAGAGGTCGATATTTTGGGACTTGCCATGCTGGAAGGAGTTAGATGTCCGGTTTTGTATTGATGTTATGCGCGTCGAGAAGAATGTCTGCGAAAATTTGGTTACTATCCTGCTGAACATGCCTAGGAAGACCAAGGATGGTGTGAATGCTTACCGCGATATAGCCTACATGGGAATCAGGTCCAAGCTTGCAATGATAGAGGAGGATGGAAAAAGTTCGTACATCCCCTTGCATTCTACACCTTTGTAACATCCCAATTTTTTAGTTTTTAATTATTAAATATTATTTTAATGCAATTTATGATTTTTTGTGAATTTTCTGGATTTAGTTGGATTTTCTGAGATTTATTTGAATTATTTTGAATTAAGGAATATTACTTTCTGTTAAAGATTAATTATAAAAATATAAAGTTAGAATAAAGTTTTTGTGAAAATATTTTATTTAAGTCCAGAATATCTCAAAGTATTTTTGAGATTTTTCCTGGAATTTTTAGAGTATTTTTATCACTTTAAATAAATCAAAACAATTTATTGAATTAAATTAAATCAAAGAGCCGGGAAAATACTCATGAACAGTAACAGGCCTCGGCCCAGTTACTGTGCTGACTGGCCGGTTTCAAAGAGGATTTTTATCGACCGTTGGATCAAGATCCAACGGCCTTCATCACCCTTATGATTAGGGAAACTCCTGGCGCCCCGTCTGGCTTGATCTTGATCGACCGGCCAGGGCTCATCGTCTCCGAGTTGGTCTCCTCGCACCGTGACCGAGTCGAACACCGCCGCCGCCATTGCACTTTCCTTTCTCGCCGCGCCGTGCTGGGTATATAAGGCACCAGATCCCTACCCCGAGACTCACCTTGAGCCACCGCGTCTTTTCCCTCTCGCGCCGTCGTCGGAGAGTCACCGTAGAAGCCGCGCCAGCTCGCCGGAGTTGCCGAGAGGTTGCGCCGCAATTCCATCATCGTCGGGTACCTCTTCCGCCGAGAGGATTGCGGATTCGAGTTCGTCGACTTGCGCCGCGTTGGAGTAGCTGCCTCTTCTTCGCCGGGAAGCACCGGAGCGCCGTCGCCAAGATCATCGTCTTCAACTCCGGTGGCTTTTAGTCGCCGCACTGCCATTGCCGCTCGGGAGAAATACTGACCGCCAAATCTTCATCGCACGCACGAGATTGGTCCACGTCGCCGACTGAGGTGGGTTGTTAATTCGCTGACGCGTGGCGCCACGTGGGCCGCATTGCTGATGTGGCGATGAGGTGGCGTCGCTGCGTGCGCCGAGTCACTACACGCAGGTTTGCCAAGACGCCGACAAAGACGGCCCACTGTCGTGGACACAAGCCCACGGGACGGGTGTCAGCCAACGAAAAACCTAGATTTTCTTTTACAAAAATAAATCAATAAATTCGGGTTTATGAATTTAGAGATTTTTCAGGAATTTCAAAACTTCAAAACGCGATAACTTTTGCATACGAACTCCGATTTGGGTGATTCAAATTTCCAAAAATTTGTAAAATTGAGATCTTTCCAATGGTGGATTTTATTTGAATTTTTTGAGTTCATTTGATATTTGTTTTTTGGTTTTTATTTGCTTTCTCTCTCGATTTGCGTAGACGTTGAATTGTGTGACGCTTCGGAGGGAGAGCTACCGACTCAAGAACAGTTTCTAGACTACGACCAGGAGCTTAACCAAGGCAAGTTGTGCTTTGATCATGTTGCACCCATAAATTAGATTGCATGCTATTTTGATTTACCTTATCACTTGTTATTTCATGAGTACAAATGATTTCAACCTAAATTGGGATTTAGGTATTATACCCTTTTGAATTACACCCTACCTTGATATTTGTATGCCATGATCCACTTGTCACCTTAGATTGGTTAACTATAGTTGGTTAATACTGAAATCAACATGGATGGTTAGACCGGAATAGAATGCTTAGCCATGCCACGTCATCACATGTACTTGAATCTTTGATAAATAATCTTGACTAATGGAATATGGAACAATGTTATGAATTTGTGTGTCATGTGTGGTCACACGATGAGATTGAGTTGTGGTGGCAATGGATGTCACGCAACGATATTGAATTGTTGATGGCACGTGGTGCTTGGTAATCAACTGGGGTGGTTATGATTTTGGGTCGGAGCAAGTGGCAAGGGCAAGATGTTGTGGTGGGCCCGATGGGCGAGAGGGTATGTGTATGTCTTGCTTTGATCAAACCATAAGGACACCTTATGAGTCTTTGACTGAGTCAATCGTGCAACCACATGTCTCATATGGGGCAACCTAGTGACTAATTTGCAATGTCTTAGCTTTGGTACTACCATGGGTGGGGTGGTTCATCCTTTTAATGAACCCAGATGGCGCAAGAGGGGGCCCTGTTGTGGTTATCAGACCTTTCAGTGTTGAAACCTTAGCGGGTGGTACTGAGTTAAGACAAAACATTGTAAAGGCTTTGTCATGATTCTCTCAAGCACACCAAAGGAAGTGTGCTAATGGCCAGGCACAAAAGAGATTATCATGTCATGTGGGTAAAGTGCATAACCTCTGCAGAGTGTACAATCTATTCGGATAGCCGTGCTCACGGTATTGAGCAAAGCTCGGGGATTACAGTCAAGGGTTTAGACTTTTGCAAAATAAAACTTGGGATGGATGGCAGGTTGCCATGGAAAATTGAATCTTGACTTAGGATGAGAAAACTTGGTTTACTTGAGAAATGCTGAATCTATCTATTACTGTTATTTGTTTTACTGTCATTTCAATCTATATATTGTACGTGTTTTAAATGCTGCTTAGTTGCAAATGAACCATTTAGCCATTCCTTTGGAATAAGCCTTGCATATAGCTATGATAGAATTGCATTCTGTGCACAACTTGTTGAGTACTGTGTGTACTCACCCTTGCCTACAACATCATCAGAGCTGAAGAAGGAGTACCATGAAGGGACGAATGTTTAGGGTGCGAGCCTTGTCAGTTGCCTGTGGTATACTGAGGGGTTTATCTACGTCTTCATTCCGCTGCAGTTTAATTTGTTGTTCAGCCTCGTGAGGCACCATTATGTAAGTTGACCATAAGGCCGCTCAACTAGTAATATTTAATATATAACACCTGTTATCTTATTTCCGCTGTGTATGATTGTGATATTCACTGATGTCGAGCCTGTGTGCACTAGCGTGATCCTGGACTAGTGCAGTATACACAGAGGGTCCGGATTTGCATATTCGGGTCCCTACAACCTTGTTCAAGAAGGAGAAAGAAGACCTCTGCAGGTGTCTTTAAGGTATTAAATTTCCATTGGCTTACTCCCCAAATATTAAAAAGCTTGTATCTATGGATGATTTGAAGTTGCTTGGTCTAAAGTCACACAACTGCCATGTCTTGATGACCCAAATGCTCACTGTTGCAATCAGAAATATTCTACCAGAGGATGTCAGGTTGGAAATTATAAAGCTATGTTATTTCTTCAATACGATTTCTTGCAAGGTTATTGACCCCGATGTGCTAGACAACTTATAGAGTGAGGTGATGCAGATTCTATGTCAGCTTGAGATACATTTCCCTCTATTTTTTCTTCGACGTCATTGTCCACTTTATTGTTCACCTTGTTACAGATATTAAGATATGTGGACCCGTATTCCTACGTTACATATATCCGTTTGAGAGGTACATGAGTATATTGAAGTCATACATGAGGAATCGTTCAAAACCTAAGGGCAGTATTGTTGAAGGTTATAGAACTGAAAAGGTTATTGAGTTCTGTAGGGACTATCTAGGTAAAAGACACAAACTAACGAGTCCATCATTTGATATGTTATGTAAAGCTCATTTGACAGTCTTGCAGCACAGAGTAGAAGTTCATCCGTACATCGAGTAGCATAAGCTGATATTACGAGAAGAGAATCCATATATGGATAAGCTTTCCATCACACAAGAACACAAAGATTGATTTCTCATATAGTTCAAAGAAAAGGCAATGGTCACCGTGAGTGAGGATGTCAAATGGTTGGCTGACGGATAAGATTTAATATACAGATATAGCAGGGGTACGATATTAATGGCTACATGTTTTACACTAAAAGTCAAGATGCAAGGAGTATTGTGCAAAATAGTGGTGTGAACATAGTTGTTTTGTCCGATAATCACTCGAAAAGAGGATCATCAACCGCAATGAACTCCTAATACATGATGATCAAAGAAATTTGGAAGCTTATTACGGAACATACCAAGTTCCATTATTCCGATGTAAGTTGGTGAGACTTTCACAGAGATTGAAGATCGACAAGAGAGATTTTACTTCAATCAGTTCTATTAAGAACCGACATAAATAGAATTAATGCAGTCAGTTCTTAATGAAATCGATACTAATACCTCAATGCATTAATTCAATCGGTTCTATCGAGAACCAACACAACAATAGAGTTAATTCAATCGGTTCTTAATGAAATCGACACAAATATGCCTGAGAATTATTTCAATTGGTTTTGTCAAGAACCAACACAACAATATACTTAATGAAGTCAGTTCTTAATGAAACCGACACAAATACCTCTCATTAGTGCAGACGATTCTTTCAAGAACCAACACAATTACTGTCTACTTAAAGCCATGCCACACCAACCCTGTGGTGCACACCCACTCTCAGACTCCTCCCTGATCCAGCTCAGTGCCCACGTTGTCAAGTCCTCCCAACACCATCCCTATGCCATCGACCCCTCTCATCACCACCCCCACGCCGCCGAGTCCTCCTGACACCGCCCCACGCTGCCGAGTCCTCCCGGCAAGTGCCAACTGGGTGAACTTGTTCAGGTACTCTGCCACTGGCTGGCTTCCTTACTTTAGGGCCCTGAACTCCTCCTTCTTCTGGTCCATCATTCCTTCAGGCACATGGTACTGGTGAAAGGTAGCTGAGAATTCCTCTTAGGTGATCTCCTGTGGGGCTTCATGTGCGGCACAGTAATTCTCCCACCACTCTGCAGCAGTTCCCTATAGCTGATGCGAAGCATACAACACCTTATCGTTGCCTTCACACTGCGTGATGTGCAGCTTCCTTTCAATGGTCCTCAACTAGTCATCGACTTCCAAGGGGTTGACATTACCAAAAAATATTGGTGGGCGGGTCCTCATGAAATCTGATAACTTGGAGTAAGAACGTGGCCCATTGCTACCATGCTGAGTATTGGTGTTGACTGCAGCCTGGTTGATCACACTCTACATCTGCTGCATCATTGTTTGCATAAGTTGAGTCTGCACTGCGAGAAAAGCTCCCAAGTTCTGCATATCCACTAGCGGCGTTGGCTGCGATGGTACTTCATCATTGGGATTGCCACTTGGGCGAAGGCCACTTCCTGAAGCTCTATTGTTTCCACGAGTGTTCACCATCTACTGATTACTTCTTGGGTTAGGAAAGGTAGAAGTAGCATAGATAAGATGCAAGAATTTCTAAGGCGGGAAAACATGTTAAAGCCAAACTTAAACAACTTTATTAATTATACTTGGTATGGTTACTTACAAAATCCTAAGGGCTATGCAACACATACTGCATACCCACCAAACAATATGAACCAAACTAAGCACACAACCTTAACGTTTATTACAAAGGGTAAGACTATCTTATTGACGCGACTCAACACTTGAGCCTCAACTTAACTCTAAGACTCTCACTCCTCCAGCCACCCTAGCTGAGGCTGACCTAGTGCAAACACCGGTGGGTGGGCTGGCGCTGGTGCGAACTGATCTTGGTGCCCTGTAGCTGGATGCACCTCCTGCTCCTCTGGCTCGAACTCGACCTCTTTTGGGTCTTCTTCTTCCTCCTCCATGTCTGACTGTGTTGGTGTAGCCTAGCCACCCTCCGGCTATGCCTCCTCGAGCTCCATAATCCTCTCAGTGAAAGCCACACGAGTATCCTGCAGCTCCACCACCGTGACTCTGAGGGCCTCATACACCATATTCAGCTCTTCAGCGGTGTCTCTGGCGTGGGCCTCCTATGCTTCTACAAATTGTGCCAGATGCACAACTGGCATGGCGTCCTCCTCCTCCTCGATCCTTTGTCGCCATGAGGCTCGTCCTGAAGGGTGAAATCGAAACACGGTGTCGTCGAGCTCGTGAGAGTAGTCGTGACAGATCCTCCTCAAGGCAAGTCGAGACGCCTCCTGAATACCAATCTCAAAGGTAGTCCTTCTCACTGTGATGTTGATAGGCCGACTTGCTTTTTCAACCTCTCTGGCATAGATCAAGAGCTTGCAAACCACTCCTCTTGTCACTCCATTAACAATCCAGTTTCTGCCTTGGTACATGGGTCTGGTGAAGCCTCCCAGAACCTGAAGAACTCTCCACAGCTTTGCTGCGTAGCCCCCCTCACGCTCTCCGTACGTCTGCTGCCTCCTCATCTATTCAAAAGAGAAATAGATAAGTCCACAACCCTCAAACGGCTACGAGAAAATAAAAATTTTAGCAAAGGTGAGGAGTGGAGAATAAGAAGAGTCAACAGAGTTATTTTAGTTAGATTTAGGTTTTTCTTTAGAAAATAGTTTTGGACGCACCTAGGACACCACCATGCTAACTAGGGCTAAGTCCTACAGTCAGTATGCTCTGATATCACCTCTGTTGGGACTCGAATTCACCAATTTGAACCCACTATGTTTTACCGTACTAGTCCCAGGATCAACTCTAGTGCACACAGCTTAACATCGGTAAGCATCACATCGTACACAACGATAAGAATAATAAGACTTCATTTATTAGTATAACTAGTGTATGATCTTATGATCACTTACATTATTCAGCCACGCGGGGCTAGACTAAAAATAAAACTAAGACAAATGCAGTGAAAAGTAGCAAAATACGTTGGTGACTCATCAGTACACCACAGGCGACTGACAAGGCTTGGGCCTAGTGACTCGTGTCAACCTAGAACTCCTCCTCCTGCAAGGGCGATGATTCCTCAACTGTTGATTTGTTGTTGGTATCAAGAATGAGTACAAAAGCACTCAACAAGTTGTGCACAGAATGCATCTCTACCATAACTAAATGCAAGGCTTGTTCCAAAGGGAAGGCTGTGTGGCTTATTTGCAGTAAACAGCATTTATGAATACATACATTATATAGATTGAAAAGACAGTAAAACAAATAACAGTAATAATTAGATTCAATGATTCTCAAGTAAACCAAGTTTCCAACTCTAAGTCAAGTTTCATCATCCACATGGCAACCTACCATCCCATTCAGTTTTGCAGATTATTAACTAACTCTTGACTATAATTCCTGAACTATGCTCAGTACCGTGAACACGGCTATCCGAATAGATTTACATTCTACAGAGGTTATGCACTTTACCCAATGATACAACCATGCACCACACAGGCGAATGATCATAACAAAGCCTTTACAATACCCCGCCTTAACCCAGTACTACCCGCTGAGGTTTTAACACTGATGGGCTGAACCACCACAACAGGGCCCCTCTTGCTCCATGTGAGTTCATCCGTGAACCCGAACTCACACCACCAAAGCAGTACCAAAGCTAAGATATTGCAAATTAGTCAGCTAGGCTGCCCCATAACTGTCGGGACTCGAATTTGCAAATCCGGACCCTCTGTGTATTTTGCACTAGTCCAGGATCACGCTAGTGCAAACAGGCTAAACAGGGTTAAAGTACCACAATCATACACAGCGTAATAATAATAAAGTACTTAGCAAAAATAATAAACTGTTGCATGACCTTATGGTCTCATTACAAAGTTTCGCCACGTAGGGCTACAATTAACAAAAGTACAACAAGTTCAATAGCGGAAATAAAAGTAAGTCAATGAACCCCTCGCATTGCCACAGGCAACTGATGAGGCTCAACCCTAGTTCTCTGGACCTTCGTTGATTTCTTCCTCCCAAGCTGGCGTAGCTTTTTCTTTTGAGGTTTTGTTGAAGCAAGAGTGAGTATACAACATACTCAGCAAGTCATGCACAAAATGCAGTTCTATTACTACATGCATGGCTTATTCCAAAGGAAAGGCTTAAGTGGTTGTTTTGCATGAAGAATCGTTTTTAAACAGGTAATCTTAATTAGATTCAAAAGCAGTAAACAATATTATAATAATAAGTTCTCAACTCTTTTTCCAGAGGTTTAGCTCACCGCCCTAAGATCAAGTTATCTGCTCTTGGCACACAACCACTAATCCCATATTTTATTTTGAAAATCTAATCCTTGACTGTAATCCCCGAGTAATGTCCAATACCGCGGACACGGCTATTCGAATAGATTTAACACACACTCTGTAGAGGCTGTACACTTTACCCACAAGATACAGTCGCTCACTACATAGGTGATTGATCGTAACAAAACTGTTCGGAAGCATCTATCTGTCCCTATGAACCTCTCTAGTATTGTCTTCACTACTGCTTCCCTCACTCAGAGTCGAAGGGTAGGAACGACAGATACTGTTGGATGGGTACCAAGCCATAGCACAGGTACGCTCCCCCACACAGTTACCCCGATGTAACTACCACCCCGAGGTATCAAAGGTAAGATATTAGAGTCCTACTAGACTAGGTCTGTCCCATTCCAGCCTTGCGGTTGTACGAATGAGAATGACCAGTGTTCAAGAGTTCGCTCGGCGGATTCGTTGCGGTTAGGCACCGCCAAGCGCCAAGGCCGTATTTGCGGCGCAATAACGGGTCTCGGCGTTTTGGCCCTTGGTGGCCGAGAATTAATATAATTCATATATATTATTGATTTTATTATGAATAAAAATTTTTAGTTTTCTTTTCTAGTTATTTGCAAATTGCAAGACATCAAATATTAAAGTAGAATATTAAACTAAAATACTTGAACAAATACTACTCAATTAATCAAGTAATAAACTAAGTAGTAAGTACTATGTTAGTGACTTAGTGTACCTTATTTTGAGGGCGACGACGTGAATCTTTCAATCATGGTCATTAGCTCATGTAAATAATAGATCAAAATGGTCTCTCTCATAGTTTTGTGCTAGCCGCCAAGGACCGCCAAGACCCGCCAAGGACCGCCAAGGCCCGCCAAGGACCGCAATTTCGGTCTAGCCGCCAAACAGGCCGCCAAGGGCTGAATTCATTGCGTTTATAGCCGCCAACCACAATATCGGCCGCAATATCGCTGCCAAGTACCGAATTTTTGAACACTACGAATGACTCAGTTCAAAGGCTCGCAAGGTGAAGTCCTTAACTATCCAGGGCAAGACATCCTTCTCATAGATCCCGGCACATAGCCCTCACATTACTCAGTTCATCCTGTTGCCACACAGGCCCACTTGGCACGAAGCCATCTTGCCACTTGCCCCGGTCCAAATCATTTTCCTCCCCAACTCATCATTATGCAACACATGCCGATGCCCACTTCATTGTACATGTAGAACCACACAGGTTACTACACTCCAAATCCATCACATGACATCATCACGTTATTCAAAAATACGTTTCATATTTGCTTAGTCAATATTCTTTTGCAATTTGAAAGTCATTCAGCGTATACAAGCAGACTAGGCATCTAATCACGGTCTAGCCTCCCGTGTTGGCATTATAATAGCATCCAACTTAAATTAATACTTAGGATGTCAAGGATTTTAGGGCATACAAGTAATATTAACAAGGTGGCATAAACAGTATAGGTGTATTATCTACCTTACCCAATATAATCAATGTTATTTTTAATTAACATAGCATGCATAATTTGAATCGAATTACATTTTAAAATCTAGGAGCAAAATGGTCAAAGCATGACTTGCCTTCGAAAAGTAGTTGATCCTGATCTGAAGCTTGAGTTGGGTCTCCGAACGTTTCCCCGACAACTTCCGGCAACTCGGAGTCTAATCGGAATAAGCACACATACAATAAATACACTAAATAGACAATAATATCAACTATAAAAATAAAATAAAATTCACCAATAAATAGTTCACATTTTTATAAATTTTTAGGAACTAGAATCACCCAAATCGGAGTTAAAACGCAAAAGTTATAGCTAATGCAAGTTTGGAAATTCAAATAAAAAATAACCCGAATTAAACTATTTATTTTTCTTCTGGAAAATCCCGTAATTTCTTCGGCCGACACGTGGCATCACCACAGCTAACCACGTCGCCTCGGGTCTATGGACCCAGTCCATGGCTCAGCTCGGGTTTACCGTGGACTCGGTCCACCGAACAGTACCACTGACCCGTGGACCCCCCCATAGTGACGTCAGCCCTACAACTCTTACACTGACAGGCGGGACCCACCCGTGACGTCATGGTGACGTCACCCGAACATGGTACAGCGGTGACACCCGCTCCCCGGCTGACACTTGGCGCGTTGACGCTGGTCCGCGAGGTGCAAAAATTCCCGCCCGTTGGATTTGAATCCAACAGCCGGTCAACGGCGATGGTTGGACTCCTGAGCGGCTATGTGGCGGCATCACAGCGACGCACCGAACGGAGGAATCCCAACCGCGATCTAAAATTCCACGGCCCAGATTGGAACCTCCCGAATGGATACGTGGCTGGCCCGGCTGAGGACGCATGGATGTATCCGAGCCATCCACCAATGATCCAATGGCCGCAATTTACCCCAGGCAATTTTTCTACCCCACGATCTAAAATGCACATCTCCAAACGAACGACTACGATTCATCGCTACTGCACTTATCTCTACGGGAAGGCGCTACGTGGACTTACCGTAGGCGTTAGATCTTGATCGGGCGGTCGGGGATGCTCGCGAGAGTTGATGGCGGTGCGGCGCTTGGTTCACCGGAGCTGGAGAAGATGCCGAGGCCGACGGTGATTCCGAGCGTCCCTGGTGAGGTAGAGTACTCCAATCGACGCGGCTTGACACGATGGACTTGGAGTGGGACTCGGATGCGGTGGTGAGTGCTGAACGGCGGCGGAAAACGGCAAAAACCGAAGTAAAGCAAGGTCCAACTTCGGTGAGAGAGTCTACGAGTTTGGGAGTGTCTCGGCGAACGAGAGAGATTGCATTGGGTGCGGAACGGAGAGCTCTTTCCGCGGGGGTATTTCATGAGTATGGCAACGCCTCGTAGCGCACAAACCAGCGGCCAACCGAAGCAGTAATGGCGGCGGCGGCGGCGATCGACTATTGCCCTCCCGCGCGACGTGGCATGATCGGAGACGTCCAAGCGGCTGCGAACCAACGGCCCACGCGCACAGGCAACGCGGCGTTAATCCAGACGAAGGATCGAGATCCAACGACCCCGAGCGTGCGACGTTAGGGCTACCCCACTGTGGGCCGAATGGCGAGCACAGTGTTGGGCCAAGCCCAACACTGTAGCTTGGGTTTAATCCCGAAATTAACAATTAAAATAATTTTACAAATTTAAAACATTTGAAAGAAGCACCAAAAATACCAGAAAAATTCTAGAAAAATTCTAGAAATTATTTCATGGCATTTAGAACTGAAATAAAATATTCTTATTTATTTTTGGTAAATACTTTTATATTATTTAATTATTTAAAGAGAAGGATCAAATCAAATTAAATCCAAATAAATCCCAAAAATTCACAAAAATTCAAATAACTCCAAAATTTCAAATTAAGCAAATTTTGGGTTATTACAATAATAGACATATGGTTGCATGATTGACTCAGGTCAGGCTTGCAAGGTTAAATCCTTAGGGTGATTAAAGCAAGATTTGCATATACCCTCTGCCCATCAGGCCCACCCTGGCACACTTGCCCTTGCCGCTTGCTTCAATCTAAGTGATTACCAACCCAGTTGATTACCAAGCACCACGTGCTATCCATAAATTAACATTGTTGCGTGACCTCCTCGCCACAACAACTCAATCTCTTTGTGTGACCACACATGACACACAAGTTTACATCATTGTTTCATAATCCATTAGTCAAGATTAATTATCAATGATAAGTATATGTGATGACGTGGCACGGCTAAGCAATCTACTCCAATCTAGCCATCCCATGTTGATTTTATTATTAACCAACTATAGAAAACCAATCTAGGGTGACAAGTATATTATGGCATACAATTGACAAGGTAGGGTGTAGATCAACAGCTATGTTAGCTAACTCCCAATCTAGATTGAAAACATTTGTACGTATGAAATATTATGCAATATCGTAAAAACAAAATAGCAACTTTATGAACATGTGCTCAACATGATCAAAGCACAACTTGCCATGGTAAAGCTCTTGATTTTGATCTGGAATCTAGTCTTGAGGTGTCAAATCCTCCTCTGAAGCGTCACACAGCTCAACATCTATGCGAATCAAAAAGGAAAAGCAAATAAATACCCAAAATAAAGAGAAAATAAACTGCAAAAATAAAAAAGCCACCATTATATAGATCTCAATTTTACAAATTTTTAGAAATTTGAATCAACTCAATCGGAGTTCGTATGAGGGAGAACGAGCTCTCGGAAGATTCAAAAATCATAAAAATCAGAAATTGGAAAATCAAATAATATCTGAATTATTTTATAAAAGAAAATATGATTTAATGCATCACGCTGACGTCAATGACATGTGTCTACTCCTGATTGGTCTGATCCAGATGCGATTTGGTTTGCTCGGCGTAGATCTAACGGTCCGACAAATGCTGATCCGATGGCGCGAAGGCGCGTTAGGGTTTCCAACGCGACGTGGCTGCTTTCTGATCATCTGATTGCGATCTAACGGTTGGCGGTGGGTTCTCTAGAAGCTGGGCTGAATGGGCCGATTAATCGAGTGGGTCAATGGGTCAAGATCGAGCCGTCTTTGACGACAAAGATTGGGCCTCGGCCTAGTATCGCTCAATTTGAGCTAATTCAGGTTTTTTCTTTTAAAATAATTAGAGAAATTAATTTGATTTATTTGAGGCAACTAAAATACCAGGAAAAATCTCAAAAATATTTTGAGACATTCTGGACCCAGATAAAATATTTTTGGCAAAACTTTATTTTAAATTTATCTACATAATTAGTTTTCCACAAAAGGTTAATATACTTAATTTAAAATAATTCCAATAAATCCCAGAAAAATCCAATAAATCCAGAAAATTCACAAATTGAAATAAAACACTATTAACTAATTCAAGAAGGCAAAATTTGGGATGTTACACAGATCAAGATTATGGGAGGCACATGCAAAGTGCCTCAACGACACGCTGAGGGAGCAGTTGATGGAGGAGATCAAGAAGGAGATGAGGGAGGAGATGTTGGCATGTGAGAACCGCCTGAGGGTCGAGATGATGGCAATGATCTCCCAGGGTCAGAATCAGATTGCCTCGCCTATCATAAAAAGGCCTGTTCCCCGCCCTAGCAGCTGCGGTTCCAAAAATGATTAGTTTGATCTCTAGTTGAAGGTAATAATTAATTTTTTCTAACTTAAAATTATGAGAGCAGCTCCTACAATATTTTCATCAAGTTGCGCACTTCTTGAAGGTGCTTGCCATATGCCTGCTCACCATGACGGAAGACGGATTTCCCATTCAGGCTACACATGAGGTTGCATTTCCATGCAAAGAGACTGACACCATACATGGTCAGCCTTTGTTGAAGGGCTACATGAGGGTGTAGGTCAACTATGTCTACGAAGACTTCTTATCTCATGTCATGCATTTCTCTCCCATCGAAGATATCACCACTCTTGGGCAAGCACGGATGTCGTTCATCAAGTGGCCTATGACGAGTGTCGTATTGGTCAAGGTAAAAATCTCCCACGTCTTCTCAATCATTCCAGTGCATACCATTTCATATTATATTTTTTTAACATTCAACACGAGTTGCAGAGCAATGAGGCAGTGAGCCATGACGGATCAACACCTAGTTGGGTTCGTCAACCTTGAGCTTGTGTCTGCGACCATGGCTATGCTTCAATTGGAGTTCATTGCCGACTACATCAAGCGGGCATTGCCTAAGTCGAAGAAGGACTTCATTCTATTCCTGTGCCACGAGGAGTAAGTAGTACTTTACCCTTCAATTACTTGTACGTATTTAAACCGTATACGAACTTATTTTCTTGCACTGCATACCATTTCATAAGAAACCATTGGGTTCTACTCATACTTGCTCCGAGTGGAAACAATGTCTACACTTTTAACTTCATCTAGAAGAGACCGATGGCCTATGTGATCAAGCCTCCTTTGTAGAAATAAGTGCATTACTGTAATATAACACTTTCTGTATTTGACTACGTTCATTTTTTTGACTCAATGGCATCTCTCCAATATATGTAGGGGTTTCTCATCCTACGTCACTGAAGAAGAGTGACACGATGACAAACGAGGTGACAAGCTGGAGTGAAAGTGTTTGAAAGTAAAAGTGCCTAGCTTATATAGGATTAAATTTTTCTGACATCTATTCTTCGTCTCTTTTTTTCTTTATTCACAGCGTCATCAACAGAGCAGCGACAACCTGTGTGACTTCTACATCATGCATCACATGTTGCTCATGGTTGGGGGCACATATATTTTTCCTAAGGTATATGTACATGCATAATAATACACTTAGCTTTTTACATACAAATTTTAAAACTTCATTTCTATTTTGCAGAAGATCGAGATCCCCCTCAAAGGTTTATAAAGTAAAGAACTCAACAATTTATAAGACTACTTATACCAGTGGTATTGGATAAAAGTTATATCGGAGGACGGTAGGTTTAGAGATCCTAAAGGCTCCTACTAGTCCATATGTAAACAATATTATATGTGTGAATGCGATATGCATGTGTACAAACTATTAAGCATGTTTGTGTTCTATATTATGAACAAATGTGGTATGTGTGTTGTAATAAAGTGTTTGTATTCTATGAATATGATATGTACATACTGTGTGTAGCATGTGCTGTGTGAATGTGATATGTGCATACTGTGTGCCATATGTGCTATTTTGGGAGTGTATAAATGGGAAACAACACATTCCCTCATCACTATCGGTTCTCTCTCAGAATCAATTGTAATGAGGCCCTTATCACTATCCGTTCTGAGCAAGAACTGATTGTAATGATGTCTTCATCATAATTGGACGAAAACCGACTGTGATGGCGCCACTTCATCATTGTCTGTATAATGACTTTGTATCACCACCAGAACCAATTATGATGACAAAAAAGAACCAATTGTGATGTATATTCCTGTAGTAACAGAACCGACATTTGCTATCGCCCATCAAGACGGTTAAGATTAACCGACCGATAGTTAGATCGATCCCCTGCTCAACAGCCACAGGTCATGGGATATCGATCTGCTCAATACACTAACCGGATCGATGGTAGAACATCAAGACGGTTCGTATTGAACCTGCAGATCGATCAATGGAGCTAAATAGTACGGTTATGACATGAACCCAGATCGATATAGATACCATCGATGCAGTCAGGTATTGAACCGCATTAAGTCCCAATTTAAACTTCTTCCTCCTCCGCTCTCGCTGCACCAGATCATTTCAATCGTGCGAAAAAGAACAAAGGAGCTTCGCCAAGAGCTTCAAGGAGGAGGTGCTGCCCAAAATTTCAAAATTTTGGTCATTTTACTCACAACCAAGGTAACTAAGGTTAGTAACATCATTCCTCACTTCATTTGGTGTTAAATGGAGCCTCTTATTTGCTTGAATTATGAAGAAAATTTGATCTTTTCCCATGATTGATGAAAGATTATGAATGTAGAGGGAGGTGCTGTCCAAATTTCAAAATTTTGGTCATTTTACTCGCAACCAAGGTAACTAAGGTTAGTAACATCATTCCTCACATCATTTGGTGTTAAATGGAGCCTCTTTTTTGCTTGAATTATGAAAAAAATTTGATGTTTTCCCATGATTGATGAAAGATTATGAATGTAGAGATCTAGCTTGATCTTTTCAAATAGGATACAAAAACTTGTTGTGTAAGCTTAGAATTTGCTTGGATTATAATGTAGCTCGCATTTAATGTGTGGATCTAGCTTAAATTTAGGTTTTAGTTCCATCGATCAATGAAGGATGAGGTTTGGTTGCAACGTAGTTGGGGGGAGAATGGTGCATGGAAATCATGGAGTTTGGGATCTTCAAATGGCAATAGTTATGTGGAAAAGAAGAAATTTAAATTCATTTGCGAATTAAAATAATATCATAAATATGAATGGCTTTATAGAAAATATAAAATGAGTTCAATATTTGAGAAAAGTTTTCAAAAATACTTTGGAATATTTTAAACTTAGAAAAATTACTTCTAGTATAATTTTGGTTTTAATTTCCATCAGCAAATTATTTTTGAAAACATCATTAATTAAGTGCTAGAGATTTAGAAAAAAAATAAAAATAAATGATTGAATAATAATTTGGAAATTTTTAGGGTGTTACAATTTCAACAGAATTTGCAAACAAAGTCGCGTGAATTTTGTTCGTAATTTTGAATCCGCACTGATCGACCAATTCTTTTTGTAGGTTGCAAAAACTTGTTGTGTGAGTTTAGATTTTGCTTGGATTATTATTTAGCTCAGATTGAAGGTGTGGATCTAGCTAATATTTTGGTTTTGGTTCAACAATTCATTATCGCAAATGAGCTAATAGTTATCTTGGTGTGACATAATGTAGATGGACCGCGATGGATGTACATGGACCGACGCCGCTGGAGTTCTGCAGGTTTGTGCAAGATTTTCTTCGGCGGCCGATGCACACACGACGCTCGGGCCACATATGTTGTCCATGCATAGATCGCAAGAATGAGGAGTGGCCAAAATCCAGCCACCTTCACTTTCATTTGCTCACAAGAGGTTTCATGTCAAACTATACCGTTGGACCAAGCACGGTGAAGAAGAGATTATACAGAAGACGGTGAAGAAGAAGAGGCGACAACAATATCCCTGACGCTGGTCAACACGGTTCTTCAAGATACATTGGAGGAGTTTGGTGATGATGACCTAGACCAAATGCTGCATGATGGAGAGGAGAATACATCGATGAAAGACATTACTTAAAAATTCCAATGGCTATGGGAGGACCACGGAACACCTTGTACCCAAACCGTCGACAAGGCCATAAAAGTTGCGTATCACACTAGAACCGATGCAATGGAAGGCGCACCAATGGATTGTCCGATAAGGGATTCGACGAGTTGTTATGCCTCATAAAGAAGTTACTCCTGAGGGGAACACACCGCTCAAACTACGCACGATGCCAAACAAGTTGTTCCGCTTTTGGGGTTGGAGGTACGTAAGATACATGCATGTCGTAATGATTGTATCCTTTATCGCAATAAGTATGAGGATTCGAAGCTTGTCCGGCAGTGCAACACTTCGCGTATAAGACCAGCGTGATGACCCAGAGAGGTAGAGGGCAGCAGAAGAAGAAGAGACCTCCTCGCTAAGGTGGTGTGGTATTTCCTCGTAATCCCCGCTGAAGCGCTTATTTGCAAACAAAGTGCATGCCCGATGATGCTACCGCATAAGGAAGACCGTAGGACGACGGAAGGCTAAGGCACCTTCCGATGGCTCCCAAAGGAGGAAAGTCGATAGAACATACCCGACTTTTGCCGAGGATGCAAGGAACATAAGGTTTGGGTTGAGTACGGATGGGATGAACCTGCTCGGCGATATGAGCAAAGCAGCCACAAGACATGGCCCGTGACTCTATGTATCTACAACCTTCCTCCTTGGTCGTATGAAGCGAAAGTACATTATGATGTCATTGCTTATCCAAGGCCCGAAGAAACCTAGAAACGACATTGATGTGTACCTCAAACCGTTGGTTGAAGATCTGTTAACACCGTGGAACGATGGTGTACGTGTATGGGATGAATACAAAAGAGAGCACTTCACTCTACGGCATTGCTATTCGTAACCATCAACGATCGCTCGCACTTGGTAATCTATCGGCCTATCTATCAAAGGATATAAAGCTCGCATCCATCGTGGTCAACAGATACACGCTTAGGGTACCTCTCCACCGCATAAAAGTACAATCCATGTGGCGGCCTAGCACCGGGCGGCGATCACGCCCGCCAGCCAAAGGCCGCACGTGGCGCCGGCGCCAGGGCGAAGACGCCGCTTCGCCGGCGCCCAATTTCCCACGTGGCGGCTCGCAATCGGGCGGCGATCACGCCCGCCGCCGGCGTTTACCACGGGCGCCGGCAGTAGTGGGCGAAGACGCCGCCGCTTTCGCCGGCGCACGGGCCGTCGGCAATCAATCGGCGAGCGATCACGGCCAGCCGGCCATCGCGCCGTTGCGCCATGAAAGCAGTGAGCGAAGACGCTTCGCCGCCGCCGCCGCCTACGTGGCGGCTCGGCAATGGCGGCGATCACGGCCGCGGCCGGCGTCGGCCACGTGGCGCCCGGCGAAAGGGGCGAGCACGCCGCTTACCCGGCGCCACCTACGGGGCGGCAGCAATCGGCGAAGCGATCACGCCCGCTGCCAGCGTTGCCCACGTGGCGCCCGCGCAGCAGCGACGCAAGCACGCCGCCGCCGGCGCCACCTTATGTGGCGTTTAGCACCCAAGGCGGGCGAGACGCCTCGCCGTCCCGCCGCGAAGGTAAAAGGTGGAGCGCGGTGGCCGCGCCGAAGGCTCCTTCCACCGCCGTCATCGCGTCGAATCAGCAGTTCGCCATAGCGAGCTTATCACCGCAAGGGTTTCGCAACAAGCCCATTCTCTCGACGCCTCACCTACCGCCGCAAAGGGGTCCCATCCCGGACCGGCAAAGGCACGCGAAGCATTTAATGAGGCCGAGGAACGGACAAAGACAGAAGGAGTAGTAAATGTATGAGGATCAAGATGATGACCTCCCTTTACCTACTCCCGCTAGCCCGCCTATATAAGGGCCTCCGTGCATGGGAAAAGGACTGCATCCAAGGGAAAGAACTTGTAACTCAAGAGCTTTGTATTAGCTTCACACCTTCTCAAAAACAATCTAGCAGAAGTAAGGCTATTACCCGAGCCAAAGGGGGCTGAACTCGGGTAAAAATCTTCGTGTCATCCAGCAGCTCATGGACGCCGAATCCCCGCGTAGGAGTCCCTAGGGTTTTCGCCTCTAGGTTTAGCCACCGCCAAGACGCCTCCTTCCAACAAAACCCGTCAGATCCTCCGGCCTGCTGTGGAATACGCCGACAGGGCGCCGTAGGGGCTAGTGGTTGGCTTTTTCCGCTAACTCCCCTGCGTTCTTCGTGTTCGCGTTCGTATAAGCTCGTGCATTAGAAGATGGCGATCTCGCACCAGATATCGCGGGCGAAGCGACGACTAAGGCGCCTCGGCCACACGCGGCCGAGGGACCGCTCGCCCGCCGCAGGGAGTGGGCGCATTGCTTCCGCAGAGCGAGGAGCAGCCTGCGGCGCCGCAGTCGCCTTTGAGGCGCCACCTCGCCCGTAACTTGCACGCCGCCGTGCTTTTCGACCACCTCCGGAGTTCGCAGAGATTCCCCGCCACTGCGCGGGCGCGAGCATCGCCGCCTCGTGGATGCGCCCAACTCCGAAAGGGGTTTCCGGCCACCGTACCACCAGCATTTTGACGCTTAAGGCGCCGGCGAGGGCGCTCAGCCTCCACCGCCTCGACGATAAAGACCGCCGGGGGCTGTGGTCCAGAAGGCACACGCATCCGGGTCCCTGCTCATCGAGGAACTGGGGACCTCTCGCTCACCTTGATGAGAGCCGCCGGCCAGGGTGATGACCTCCGTGGTCGCCGCCGCGCCACCCGGACCAAGAGCGCCGCCATGGCAAGGTGTGGCGGCCGGCAATGGGAGTCCCTCATGGCTCTCACCTCGGGACCGGAGGAGGTCCACTCCTCCGGCTCGCGGCCCCATGCGCGGGTCTCTCGGACCGGCCTCTCGATGAGCTGCTCGGCTCTCTACGGCGTCGGTGCAGGTTTTCTCCTGCGGCTATGCCACGTGGCTCGGCCGACAGTTTCGCCTACGCTTCTAGAAAAATATGACGGCAGACCACTAACCCGGAGGAGTTCCTCCAAATCTACACGACGATGGTGCGGGCGGTCGGCGGATCTCGAAGGGTCATGGCCAACTACCTCCCAACGGCCTTAACGGGTCTGCCTCGCCTCGTCAGTAAATCTCCCGAGGGTCTGCGGCACTGGGGAATGTTGTGCGACATCTTTGTCGCCAATTTTAGGGCTTTTTCACAAGAGCGGTGTGGAGGATGACCTCCACGCCCGAGCAAGAGAAGGGGAGTCGCCACGACTTCATTCGGCATGGTTTCACATCGCCGCAATACCATCCCCACATCTCCGAGCAATCACCGTCATCGCCTTTCAGAGGGGCGACGCGATCGCGAAGATGAAGGAGAAGATGGCCACCGCACCATCACTCAACCTCCGAAGCTTTTTTCCTCGCGACATAAGTGTGCGCTGGCCGCGAGGCGAGGGGCTAGCGCCGCCCCAAGGGTGGCTAAGGTAAGGACGAGGCCGGACCTCGGGGTTCCGACCGCGCGGCAAGAAGGCGCGAAGCGCGAGGCGGGGAGGCCAGCAGTCTCGCCGCCGAAGCGCGACGACGAAGGAGACCCCTACGCCGAAGCGCCACCGCCGCGATCGGCGAGATGATCGCCGCGAAGCGCGCGACGACCGTCAGGATCGGCGAACGACGCCGCGATCGGCGCGATGATCGCATGCGGCCGTGGAACGACCGCCGCGATCAAAAGGAGGGCGAGCCCCATCGCCCAATACATAAAACCAATACCCATGACCGACAACTGCTGGGTCGTAAGGATGGTGGAGAAGCGCCAGGCGAGCGCCTACCGATGATGATCAAGATGAAGATCCCGCCGTACCGGCTTTTCAAAGAAAGTGATCACACTGCGGGCGCATATCCATGGTGGTTCGCCCACCATTCCTCCAACGCCGCTTATAAACCGCCGAAAAGGGAAGTATACCGCGGCCGAGCTCAGTGGACGGGTCGACACCAAATGGTCGAGCAACGATCACCTTCGGGCGGGCCGACCACCCCGAGGGCACCCCTGACCAAGGGCATCTCCCGATCGTGGTAGCACCCACGGTCCGGAATGTACGGTGGGGTGCCGATGGACGGAGGCGCCCATCAACCTCCCCGCTCCGCGCCGGCATTCATGGTGCCGCAGATCCCGCGACAGATCTCGCGCTCGACCGCCCGTTCTTCGGTAGCCCCAGATGCGGCTTGTTCCCCTTGGGTCAAGTTTGCCTCCCGCCACTTTCGGGAAAAGGATAACTACCGCGACCGAGATGGTGGATTTCGAGGTCGCCGATTTCGACCTCCCATATAACGCCTTGCTTACGAATCGGCGCTGGTCAAATTCATGGCGGTTACCCACTATGCTTACATGATGGTGAAGATGCCGGTCCGACGGCCCCATTGTCATCAACGTGATAGGTCGGAGGTCTCATACGCCACAAGCAAAGCTTGGGATCCGCCGGTGCCACTTGGCGCTTGGCCGCCGACGCCACTTCCTGGAGCCCTCAGTTCGGACCTGCTTCACCCGGCCCATTGGTAAGGTAAAGGTGGTCGCCTGAGCGGGGCGAACTCCCGAAGATCACAACATTGGCGCCAACCTCGCCAAATAGGAAGACGCGCTGTCACCTTCCTCCAGCCCAACTCCGACGGTTCGCCGCAACCGTCCGACATGACCGGGTCCTTAGGGGAGGTGATTGAGCACCGACATAACGCCCCGAGGCGCGGCCCGGTCCGGCTGAGAAGTCTGGAGACAGCGCCGAGCGACAAGATGCCATTCGAGAGGAGGTAGAGAAGCCGCCGAGCGCAGGGGTTATCAGGAGGTCTCATCATCGAGTGGCTCGCTAACCTCCGTGGCTCGCCAAGAAGTCCAACGGAAAGTGGCGCATGTGTGTCGATTTCACCGACCTCAACAAAGCTCGTCCTGGCGATCCTTATCCTCGCCGCGAAGTCGATCTCATCGTCGACTCCACGGCCGGGTGCGAACTGCTGTGCTTCCTGGATGCGTACTCCGGGTACCACCAGATCAGCATGGCGCTTGAAGATGAAGAGAAGACCGCTTTTGTAACCCCTTTGGGTGTATATTGTTATGTAAGAATGGCTTTTGGTTTAAAGAATGCCGGTTCAACTTACCAGCGTGCCATGCATATCACCTTCCGCCCCCAGCTAGGGCGAAATCTTGAAGTTTATGTCGATGACTTAGTTGTGAAGATTAAGAAGAGCGATGAATTGATCCAAGACCGAGGAAACCTTTGCTAACCTCCTAAGAATTGCTTGAAGCTCAACCCGAAAAATGCGTGTTCGTAAAGTTCCAAGAAGTCGTTGGGTTTTCGTGTCAAGTCGGGCATCGGCCAACCCCGACAAGATATCGCCATCGAGCACATGAAGCCGCCAAATACGCTTAAGCAAGTCCAATGCTTGGCGGTCGCTCGCCTCCCCGGGCGTGTTCATTGCCTTGGGGAGAAAAAGCTTGCCCTCGCTTAAGTCTGCCGAAGAAGACGAACCACTTCGAGTGGATCAAGAAGCCTGAAGGCATTTGAAGACATGAAGCAAGATTTTCCTCTCCCCTTTGGTTTCTCTGCCACGTGAGCCTTTGCTTCAGATATCGCCGCCACCCCCGAGGTGGTAAGTGCGTTGGTTGCGGAGAGGGAAGGCGTCCAGAAGCCGGTTTACTACATCAGTAAGGTATTGCATGAAGCGTAAACCCCAGATCCTCAAGCTCAAGATGTCAGATGCGGTCCCGTTAAGGCCCGTAAAGTCAAGCGGCACTATTTTCGTGGGCGAAATCACCGTCGTCACGGCCTACCCCTTGCGGGAAATCCTCCACAATCGTGGAAGCCGGGCCGTCGATTGCTAAATGGTCGGTGGAGCCGGGGAATTCAACATCAAATTCGTGCCCCGCACCGCTATCAAGAGTCAAAAGTTGGCGGAGTTCGCCGAAAGTGGACTCTCGCCACTCTCGAAGTCAAGAAGCACCCGTGCCTTCCCCGACGCTATTCTTGATGGATCCTTCAGCCGAAGGCGCGCGGGTCAAGGTCTCCGTCTCCCCAACCGGTGATACCTCCAAAGACGGGTCGCCTCAATTCAAGGCCACCAACAACATTGCCAATATGAAGGTCTGCCGGCGGTCAGCGATCGCTTCGGCATTGGGCATCAGCGCCTAAGTCAAGGAGACTCGCCGGGTCATTAATCGCACGAAAGGAGTTCCAATGTTCCGACCCCACCATGGCGCGCACTCGGCAGAGGTCCAAGAATGGAGCGCCATTTTGAAGGTCCGGGGTATACTCATGTCCTCGCGGACAATCACCTTGCGACGGTTTGTCCCAAATTTGCATCCTTAAGGGCTCTGCTCCATGGGGTCTTCGAAGAAAGACTACCGCGACCGCCCATCGCAGCCCACGATTCTGTGGGGATGATGGTGCCATTGCCGCGCCCCGTCCGTGGGGACGACGCAAGGTCACGCCGCGCCTCCGGCTCAGTTGGGAAGGCGGTGCACTGCCACGGCCTCCAATTCGTGGAGGGAAGGCAGCGGTTCGCCAAATTTCGTGTCCCGGGAGGAAGATTACGGCCAGCCGAGGCAAGACCAGAGGAAAAGCTCGCCCGCCGAGTACCTGTGCAAGCACCGAGTGGTCGCCACCCTTGGGCAGAAGATCGATGGATGGACCCTATCCCGCCTTCTCGCGTGACCAAGTGATCCTCGACGATGATGCCTCACCGAGAAGGTTGCACGAAGGCCAAGTGCTATACTGTAGGTGGGGACCTATATCGCCAGAGCGTAAACGGAGTTCTATCAAGTGCATCACTGGAAGAGGGGGGCACTCGCCTCGATATCCATGGAGGCGTGTGTGGGAGCTATATGTCCCCGAACCTAGTCGGCAAGGCGTTTCGCCAAGGATTTTATTGGCCTACCGCCTCCAGATGCTTGCGAAGTGGTGAGGACGGCGGCTTGTCGGGCTTCTTCGCCAGTAAACCCACCGACCAGCCCAAGCTCGCAAACCATTCCGCCTCTCCGCCGTCGCGTCCTGGGGCTAGATATCCGGGTCCGTTCTCAACACTGTGGGGCTTCACCCACCTCTTTGTCGCCATCGATAAGTTCACCAAGTGGGTCGGCCGAGGCAGGCGGGCTATCATCACGCCGCCGCCGTTATAAGTTCATGCGCGGATCTTCACCCGCTTTGGAGTCGCTAATCGCATCATCACCGCTAACGGCACCCAGCTCACCAATAGCGCTTTTTCCGAATTTCGGAAGAAATGGGCACCAAGGTATGTTTCGCTTCGGTGGCCCATCCCATGAGCAATGGTCAAGCGAGCGCCAATGCGCTGCATCAAGGGCCTCAAGACAAGGGCGCTTTGATCGGCTCCACAAGCGGGGGCGAGATGGACAAGAACTCCTACCGTGGCCGTGGTCGCCGCGACCACGCCCAACAGCGCGACCGCGAGACGCCTTCTTTTGGTGTATGGCGCCGGTCGCCCTCCCTCCGAAGCCGCCGCCTCTCGCTGCCTCCACTTTCAATGAAAAAGACCAAGAAGACCTCCGCGAGAGGATGTCAATCTTCCGAAGAGGCACGGATCGGCCGCTCTTCATGCGCCTTGCATCACAGAGCCTCAGCGGTACCACGCCACCCGGTCTCCGAGAGAACACCGGCGATGCACTGGTCTTCGCAGATTCAGACGCATGCCGGTTGTATAAACTGCTCTCGATGGGAGGGCCCTTCAAGGTGGTCTCAGATTCTCGACCGGTGGTCCGGCGGTTAACGAGGACTCGGTGAAGAGTCGATTTAACTCCTACAACATAGACTTGTTATGAAGTTCTATCCTCAAGGAATTAGGTACCAAAGCAGCTTGCTCCAATCACCTCGAGGTACATCCTCTTCCTACCGGGTCGGCTACCGCCGGGCGATCAAGAAGGTCGCTGCTTAGAAAGCTTTTTTGCTTCTCCATTATTATTCCTCTTAGTTGTGCTTCGAGTGGCAATTATGCTTGCAGTATGTTGTCGGTTCTGTGCGTTTGCTAATTCGCCGTGAAATCCATGGCGATCTTCGCTCAGGTACACTTAGCCCGGCGATCAGGCGAAGTTACGTGCTCAGACGCTGCTCGCACACCTCGGGTTGGTTTCTCTGGCACCACCGGTCGTCATCACAGCACCGCTTACCGATGCCACCCCCGTAAAACTCATTGCTTTGGTACATAGCACTGCTGTTCAGCTTCTCGGCGCTCACAAGGACTTAGAATCCAAACAAGGTGAGCCAGACACTTCATGCCAGACTTAGAATGTTCCGGCCTACCTTTGCGATGCCCTTCCAGATGTTTACTCACCTTCCTAGAGTCATCAGGCGCCGCAGGGTAAGCATAAAAGTGTTGGCTTACTTTCACGAAAAAGCCCTCGGCCTCAGGCCGGTCGCCCAAGAGCTTGGGGCTGCTGCGCCCGGTCCCAAGTGCCGCTACTGGCGGGCTCCAGGTGCTCTTGCCTGACCCAGATGGCTGGTCGCCCGGCCAAAGGTCGGTCGCCTGCTGGCTTGGGGGTGCATTCCTGCGTGCCCAAGTCGCCGCCCGGCGGCTCCACAGGCTCACCGGCGCCCGATTGGCTGGTCGGTCGCCGGCCGTAAGGTCGGTCGCCTGCTTGGCTTGGGGCCGCCGTCAAGTGTCTCAAGTCGCCGCCCAAGACCTCCAGTTCCTTGTCTGCGGCATATATAAACAAGATAAGCGCCTATACGCATTTTTGGCCATTTCCTACGATCATATCCTAAGATGGGTCGAGCTACGCGTGATTGTCGCATAGCGTTGGAGACCGCCGGCTCCGTGATGATAGAAGAAGATGTGCTAAAGTGTTAACGCCCAAATGAGGCCAAGTCATCTGAGTGTCGCGAAGCGCAGCTTCCTCGCACGGCCGTGACGCCTCGAGTTGGCTCTGTGGAAGCACACCGGTCGCCTCCGCTGAGTGTTGCCGCCTAAGGGCACTTCCGAAAACTTGTCGCCTCGCCACGCTACGCCGTGGTACATTTTCGGGCGATCATCAAGGTCTAAGTTCCGGAAGGCCGAAACTTGCGATAATCTCGCGCAGAAACTTGACGCTAGGGCTTATCGTGTCCTTTTTCCTTGTTCTACTTAAGGCCATTTTTCGCCACGTTTTATGTGGTCCGCGTAATCTATGCCACGATCACAACAGCACATAAAATCATTTGGCAGACTCGTAAACGCCACCTAATTTAAGCGTTTTTAAAAGCGTTTTGCCTAAGTCGAATGGCGGCCATCTAACATTCATCCAAAAGTTGTCCAAGGTCTTTCTGGACGCAGGTTCATCGACAGAAGCAAAAGAAAAAGAAGAAAGATGCCCGCCTTCACTCCTCGTCCTCGCCAAAGTCAAGTTCATCGTCGGCTCCACCTTCGCCGGCCAGAGGGGTGGAGACATCCATGGCGGCTGCTCCACTGCAAAGATCCAGCCACGCAATGCTCGGCGGCCGCACCAAGGCTTCGCTGGTCGCCGCTTCCGCTCGCGTCTCCTTCTATGCCGCCGTCACCACCGCCATGGGATCAAAAGCGGCGCTGGCGGGGCAAGCAAGAGCAGCTGTAGGTCGCGCCATGATCGCGACCAAGGCGCCCTTCCTGTGCGTGGAGCGAGCGGCTAAAGGCGAGGAGTCCTCATAGCGCCGCCGTGGCTCGTTGGTCGCGTGAGCAAATTGCGCGCCGAGTCCTCCAGGCACGTTCAACGTCACACAAGGGTTCCAGCACCTCTTGGTGCTGCTGGAACGCCTTCTTCAGCTTATGATCGCGAGGTTGCGCCCGCAATGAAGCGATTCAAGTTCCGAGGTCTTCGCCGCGCCTCGGCCTCTCCGCCCGTGTCTCGCCTGTTCCGCCCGCTTTGCATTGCGGTCGTGTTGGCCCTCTCTGCGCCCGCTCGCCGCCGCCCTCTCCCGCTTCGCTCGGCTCGCGCTCACCGAGGCAAGCCATTGGGCTGCCTGGGCACCATGCCCGGCGGCGGCAAGAAGCGGTGCCTAGTGCCGCCGCACATGTCATTTACCCGAGTGAAGAGTTCGACGGCGCTGGGCGGCAATGGCGGCGCGGGGCGAGACCTCCGGCGGCGCCTGCACCGGAGTGTCTCCGGCCTGGCGGCGGCGGCGGAGGCGCCACAGAGGCCTCCGCTGTCTCGGTGGCGCCGGGGTGTTGGCACCCTGGCGGCGTCGAGGGCCGCCTTGGTGGAGCCCTCAAGCTCAAGCCCGACCATTGGGAGCGTGAGGCCACCTGTTGAGCGGTGGCACAGGCTCCATGGTCGAGGTTATCAAGGCCCTTGATGCGGGCGCCGAGGAGAAGGTACGTTGGTGAAGGCTCGGGCCGGTCTTTGGCGGCGGGCGCGGCGCCGGAGGTGAAGTCGCCATGGGCGCCTGTGCCCCTGCCCTTGAAGGGGTACCGCCACGGCCGCCGGGCGGCGGCGGTGCTGGTCCGCGGGTCTGCCCTCTTAGGTCCGAGCCGTGGTGTCGGCAATGAATGGCCGCTGTTCGCCGTCTGATCGGCCGCGGCGCGTCCTCGATCACCACCCACCACGTGGGATCACGGCCGGCCCGTGGAGTCCATCGGCGGAGCACCGACGATCCGCAGCGCCCGCGTGCTCGGTCGTGACGCAATGGGCGTCCGCGAAGGGCGTGCGATTGGGACCGGCAAGATCGGTAGCGGCAAGCCACCGCCCAGTGTTTGGCTCCTCAAAGTTGCCCTACTTTAGCCGCAAGAAAGGGAAAAAGATGGCGGTCGGTTGGTAGGAAGCCGCAGGAAAAACATGTGCTTAAAGGAAACTAGAAGAAGACAAGGACTTACGCCGCCACGCGGCGCTGTCGGTCGTTGTCGCCTGTATCTTGCCATGAAGGCCGGACGCGGCAAAGAGAAGGCTGATCCTCCGGGCCGTGTAGTCCCGGGCTACCGACCCTCCGTTCCGGCGGCGTCCATAATCTGCCGACGCGGGCTGCCATTGCGCGGAGCTCTGCCGTCTCTTCGACCGGCGAGCTCCGATTCTCAGCGTCGCGCCGCTCGGTGGAGCACCCGAGCGTCGATTCATTGGCTATCTGGATGTCTGACCAATCGCCGCGCCATGTCCTCGATTGGACTGTCTTTGGCTGAAGGAATATAGCGGAGGCCATCCGCCCCGGCGGCGAAATAGCAACTCCCCACTACTGTGCGTCATTGGTGGCGCAGAGAATGAAAAAATGGCGGAAGAGAGGAAGGTTGACATCACCCCCATGAACATTTCACAGAGGTGTGCGAAGATGGCGAGGAAGATGATAGAGTTGGGGGGTGAGATGAAGATGATGGATTTCAGTAGAAGTGGAGGACGGTGAAAAAAACTTCGGAAAAGGGTGGAAGAAGGCCCGCCATCATGGCCTGGTGTGCAGGGGCGATCTCGTCGAAGAGGCACACGGCGTGGCGATCCGGACGATATCGGAAGGTGCCTTCGTAGCGATGATCCTCACCGATTCACGGCGGTGGCGTCCACAGTAGAGGCCGGAATGGGGTTCACCATGGTGGATCGAAGAAGACAAAGAGCTTTGGGAAAAAAGGCGAAAGAACAAGAAAGCAAAGTGCGCCAAGAAAATGTATATGTGAACCGCTCGACATGATGCATCTATATATCGTTCCCCACGTCGCGTGGTTCGCGAAGGGAAGAATTATGCGCCGTTTGGTCCCAAGGAAAAGCGGCGAGGATCTGCTGCGGGAACCGGCGGCGTATCCTCATGAGTAGTGGCCCGCTTAAGAGCGCGCTAAGCATTAAGCGCATTAAATGAAGGTTCTAAAAAGGAGTCTTAGGCTCGCGCTCTCTGGCAGGCGGCTAATCTTGTCGGATTACGCTAAGTACCCTCTCCACCGCATAAAAGTACAATCCATGTGGCGGCCTAGCAATGGTGGGCGATCACGGCCCGCCGGCGGCGTCCACGTGGCGCCCGGCGGCGGTGGCGAAGCCGCCGCTCGCCGGCGCCAGCCCACATGGCGGCTCGGCAATCAGGCGGCGATCACGGCCGTCGGCGAGCATCGGCCACGTGGCGCCAATGGCGGTGGGCGAAACCGCTCGCCGCCCGCGCCACCCGCGTGGCGGCTCGGCAATCGGGCGGCGATCACGGCCGCCCGGCGGTGTCGGCCACGTGGCGCCCGGCGAGCAAGTGGGCGAAACACGCCTGCTCGCCCGGCCCCAGCTTCGTGGCGGCTTTGCTGTCGGCGGCGATCACGGCCGCCCGGCCAGCGTTGGCCGTGGCGCCCGGCAGCGGTGGGCGAAAGCACGCCGCCGCCTGGCGGTGCCAGGCTACGTGGCGGCACAATCGGCGGCGATCACGGCCCGCCGCCGGCGTCGGTCCACGTGGCGCCGGCAGCAGGTGGGCAAACCGCGCTCGCCGCCCGGCGCCTAGCCCACGTGGCGGCCTAGCAACGGCGGCGAGGACGCCTGCTGCCGTCCCGCGCAGGTAAAAGGTGGAGCGCGGTGGCCGCCTCGAGCTCCTTCCACCGCTGCCGTCTCGGTGTCGAGCAGCAGTTCGCCATAGCGAGCTTATCACCGCAGGGTTTCGCAACAAGCCCATTCCTCGGCGCCTCTCACCTACACCGCAAAGGGGTCCCATCCGGCGGACCGGGCAAAGGCACGCGTAAGCATTTAATGAGGTTGGAGGAACGGGACAGCACAGGAAGGAGTAGTAAATGTATGAGGATCAGCATGATGACCTCCCTTTTACCTACTCCCGTTAGCCTGGCCTATATAAGGGCCTCCGGGTGCATGGGAAAAGGGGACGGGCATCCAAGGGGAAAGAACTTGTAACTCAAGAGCTTTGTATTAGCTTCACACCTTCTCAAAAAATAATCTAGCAGGAAGTAAGGCTATTACCCGAGCCAAAGGGGGCCTGAACCTGGGTAAAAATCTTCGTGTCATCCGCAGTTCATGGACACCGAATCCCAGCAGTGGAGTCCCTAGGGTTTTCGCCCTCTAGGTTTAGCCAGCCAAAGACGCCCTCCTTCGAACAAAACCAGTCTGCATCCTCCCTGGCTGTCGTGGAATCTGTGCCACACATGCTTAGAGGATACTGACATGACAAGTACCTAAAAACTCTCGAAAGGTTGTGTACATAGGCCACCGTAGGTTCCTCCATATGAAGGACCCAAGACGGAGGAAGGGTGAGAATTTTGATGGGACAAGAGAAAGCGTAAAGCCCATGCATCGTAGTGGGGCGCTTGTATTTTCTTTGGTAAAGGATCTGAAAGTAGTATTTGGAAAAGGTCCTAGTAGCAAACCCGTCCCTACCGAACAAGGTCACACGAAGGCCATTTGGAAGAAGAAGTCAATATTTTGGGACTTACCTTCATCGGAAAGACTTAGAGGTCCGCCACTCATTTGGACTTCATGCATATCACGAAGAATGTCTGCGTGAACTCGCTAGGTTTCCTAGATATGTACAGGTGAAGTCAAAAGATACACTTCAAGCACGAAAGGACCTCTGACTATTGGGACTCGTGAACGACCTACATCCGGAAAAGAGAGAGAAGGACAACATTACCTCCACCCATGAGCTACACTCGAGCAAGGAAAAGAAAAAAAACATGATTAAGTTCTTGAACAAGTGTGAAGGTCCCTTCGGATACTCCTCGAACATAAGGAGACTCAAAAACATGAAAGAGAATAAAATCGTATACATAAAATCCATGATTGTCATGTGTTGATGACACTGCTTGCTCCTAGTGGCGGTCAGGTATTCTGCCAAATTGGGTACGAGGGACAATCATAAAGCTGTGTTCGTTCTTCAACGCGGTGTCGCAGAAGGTCATCGAGCCAAATAAGGTATCTAGTCTGCATGATGACATGGTCAATAGTCTGGTTAGCCTTGAGATGATCTTCCCTCCATCCTTATATGATATTGTGGTCCATCTCATGGTCCACATTGTTAAAGAGATAGAAATTCTCGGACCTGTGTTCCTCCACAATATGTTCCCTTTCAAGAGGTACATGGGTATCCTAAAGAAGTATGTTAAGTAACGGTCTCGCCTGTATACGTGCATTCTTGCAGGTGTCGGACAGAGGAGGTGATCGAGTTTTGTGTTAGTTACATTGATGATCTGAATCCGATTGGCGTCCTCAGATCACGCCATGAGGGGAGGCTACGAGGAAAAGGGACTTTAGGGAGAAAAGAATCCTATAGTGACGATCTACTTGCATTTAAACAAGCACATTTCACGGTATTGAAACAAGCAAGCTGAGTGGCTCAGTATATCTATGATCACGAAATGAGTCTACGCTACCAATACCCAGAGAAGTCGATAAGTGGATCGCGATTGGAGCAAATGGATCATTTAGCTTGGTTACAAAAGCAAGCTGTTGTGCAAGGACATGATGATGAACAATTGAAACTCTTGGCTCGAGGACCGTCCACAACAATCATATCATTTCAAGGGTATGAGATAAATGGGTACACATTTTACACGACAACCTGTGATAACAAGAGCACCAACCAAAACGATTGGCGTCCAGATAGATGCCTTGGACAAAAATGGAAAGATGGACACCTACTATGGTTTCATAGAGGAGATCTGGGAGTCGGAGTACGCCATTAAAGTCCCTTTGTTTCGTGCCAATGGGTCAAAGCGGCGGTAGTGGATATCGATAAATACGGTATGACAACTGTGGACCTCAAGCAAGTGGCCTATAGGGACGAACCGTTCGTGCTCGCTAATGATGTGACACAGGTATTCTATGTGATGGACATGTACAGCAAACCGAAAAAGCAAAAGGAGAAGACTAGTAGTAGCGATCAGCCAAGGCGCCACGTGGTTCTTCCAGGTAAAAGAAGGATTGTCGGAGTTGAGGGCATCACGGACGAAGAAGAGTATAATCAGTTCGACGAGCTACCTCCTTTCACGGTGGACGTAGACATTAGTGTCCTGAACGATACAGAGGAATCTCCTTACGTACGCCGCGATCACAATGAAGGATCACTTGTAAAAGCAAAGTATGTTAGCAAATAAGGATTGCTTTGCTTTCTTTTGGTGTAATAGACTACTAACATACTAGTTTCTCATTCCTCTAGAGGTTTTCTGTTGCTCAGTATTTTCATTCTCAAATTGTACTAATATTTGACTAACAATATTGTTCAAAGTCCATCTATACTAATATAACAAGGTGACAATTTGCAATGGAATTATAAGAGTGCAAAAATTACTTTATTTCTTGAAATCTTAAAAAAGGCTAATTGAACCTAAAGTGGTAAAAGTATTTTTAAAAATTATTTAATGAAACAATAGTTATATAGTAGATTTAAAAAAGAAATCTTAAAAAAAGGCTAAATGAATCTAAAGTGGTAAAAGCATTTTTAAAATTATTTAATGAAACAATAGTTAAGCAAAGAAATAAAAAAAGAAATCTTAAAAAAGGCTAAATGAATCTAAAGTGGTAAAAGCATTTTTAAAAATTATTTAATGAAACAATAGCTAAACAGTAGATTTAAGAAATAAAAAAAGGAAAAAAAAGAAGGGCTAGGGGGCACGAGCGGGGCTCGAACCCGAGACCTCAGGATCGGGAGACCGCACTCAAGCGCCTCGCTAGCCAAGGAGAGGAAGAATTCTTGCTCGAGTAGTAAGGGCGCTAAATTCTTTTGAGTTTTATAAACCCTTCACATCAGTCCCGGTTGGTGTATTCAACCGGGACTGATAGTGCCTAGGGCTGCCGAGGCTGACCCATCAGTCCCGGTTGGTGTATTCAACCGGATCGATGTGAGTCATCGATCCCAACCGAATATCGATGTGAGTCATCGATCGGTTGGTGTATCCAACCCAGATGATGTGAGACATCGATCGGTTGGATACACCAACCGACTAATGGTGCACCTATAAATCCCTCCCGCCACTTTGCTCTTCCCCAATTTTTGCTACTCCGCCATTGTTCCCCAATCTCCTCCTCCTCCCTCGTTTGCAACGACCTCCTCGCCTCAACGACCCCACGCCCCGTCCTCCTCACCTCGGATGACCTCCTGCCCCGTCCTCCTCGCCTCAAGACGACCTCGCCTCCGTCTTCCTCACCTCGGTAAAGCCTCCTTCAATCCTTGTATGAGCAAGAACATCTATCCAGCCAACCTAGGTTTAAGTGGTAAACCGGATTCGGGACCGGAGGGAGTATGTAGTTGGAAGATTGAAATATTTTCTTCTTTGGCTGGCTGAGATTGGTATTGTTTCTTCTTTGGTGAGATTGTTTCTTCTTTCGATTGGAGGGTAAAGTCTTTTATCAGATACTGCATTTGTTTCTTGCTAGCTGGCTGAGATTGGTATTGTTTCGGTTAGCAAGTTGTGATTACTCAGTTTCTATATTGCGCAAAGAGGCCTACCAATCAACTTGGGTACCGTGTTTTGGAGCCGCTTGATTGCTTGGGGACTTTGCTTGTGGGGATTGTTGTTCTGTGAGGAATTGGGTTAAGATAGATTGTTTGTGACAACAAAATTAACTTTCATAGATTCTGATTACTTGGTAGATCATTTGATTGATAATTGCTCGGGACCGGTTTGTGCAAATCCGGACCCTCGTGTATTCAAACTAGTCGAGATCACGCTAGTGCACACAGCCTCAACATTGGTACATATCACGGTCATAACCAATGCAATAATAAGTACTTTAATTAAATACTCAACTAGTTGGTAGACCTTATGGTCAAGTTACGAATCGCCTCATGAGCGAAAACTTATTAAAATATTCAAATGCAATGGAAATAAACTCGTGGCGCCAACCAATTTACCACAGGCAACTGACTGGGCTCGCTCCCTAGTTTGTCGGCTCCTCCTGATACTCCTCCTCCTGAGCAGAGTTTGCTTCTTCTTCAACTGAAGTTGTGTTGTTGTGGGGTGAGTACTTTGAGCACTCAGCAAGTCATGCACAGAATGCAATTCTAATATTCTACATGCATGGCTTAGTACAAAGGATAGGCTATGGTTCATAAGCGATGACAAACATTCAAGATAAACAGTAATAGATTGCAAAGCGAAGAAAAGCAAAGTAAGAATAATAGCTTTCACAAATATTTCAATCGTAAATCCTTTTTGCATCCTAAGTCAAGTTCCTCATTACCAACCCAAGCATTTTTCCATAAACAATTCATTTTATGAAAATCTAACCCTTGATAGTAATCACCGAAAGCAATGCTCAATACCGTGAAACACGGCTATTCAATAGGTTGTACACTCTGCAGAGGTTATACACTTTACCCACAAGATACAGATCAAATACCACCAAGGCAAATAACCGTAACGAAGCCTTTCCAAAGTTCCATCTAAACTCGATCTTGCCGCTAAGGTTTCAACCTTTGGAGGGATGGTTACCACACCCAGGGGCCCCCTCTTGCGCCATGTGAGTTCTCATTCCGCTTCTCAGGCCTCACACCACCACGCAGTACCAAAGAATAGATTTCCCAGTTTACTCAACTAAGCCCGTCCCATTACGGAGCTTGTGGCTGTATGAGAGACTCAGTTCAAATGCTCGCAAGGTTAAGTCCTTAGTTGACCGAGGCAAGACTAACCAAGAATGGCCTTAAACATCCAAAACCAATAAAACCAAATACGACCGCCCAGTTGCCACTCTTGGCCCACCAGAAACAATCTTGCCACATGCCTCAGTCTAAATCATTTTCCACCCCGGTTCTTTACCATTGCACCACGTGCCATCATCAACTCAATAACACATGTCTTATTCACAAATCATGTTCCATATCTCATTAAGTCAATATTTACTTTGGCATTCCAAAATCATAAAATGTCCACGTGGCAGGGCTAAGCATACTACTTCGGTCTACTCAACCCATGTTGGCAAATTATTAATGTCCAACTATTAGTCCATAACCTAGGGGGACAAATGATTCATGGCCTACAATTATATATAACAAGGTGGCATACAGCAATTAGGCATTAACTAATCCCAGAGATTATTAAAATCATTTCTACCAAATTAGCATGCAATAATTTGAACCAAAATAATTTACTACGGTGGGTTCAACATGATCAAACACAACTTGCCTTCAAAAAGTACTGATTCTGGCTCCTGAGCTTGCTCCTGGGTCAGAACCTCTCCCTCGAAACCATCGGGCACTTCAACGTCTCTGGCATAGCGTAAACACAAACAATAAAATAAATAAACAGTAGGCAAACAGTGCTCAAAAATTCAAATAAAATTCATTAACAGAAAGATCACAATTTTACAAATTTATAGAAATTGGAATCACTCAAATCGGAGTTAAAAGCATAAAAGTTATAAGCATTTGAAGTTTCAAAATATATTTAAAATCAATATACCGAATTAAATAAATATTTTCCTTTTCGGAAAATTAATTATTGCGTCATCTGTGACACGTGTCGCCACCAGAGAGTGACACGTGGCCTTCTTGCCGTCGCCACTGCACCGGCTCCGTGATGGCGTCGATGAGCGTCATCGTGGCGTCCAAGACGACTTCGGCTATCTCTCGACAAGTGGGTCCCACCGTGGCGTCGACGCCAGCGTCGAGGTGGCGTCACGCGCGCGGTGCGTCGCGGGTGACGAGTGGGCCCGTCTTTGTCGGCGTCTCGTGTGAACGATGCTCGGTGTGGCCCGACATGTGGGTCGCGTCGTCGATGACCGTGCCGCGATCGCTTCGTCTTGCGGCGGCCCGACATGCGGGCCCGCCTTGTCGGCGTCTCATGCCTGATGGCGCGGCGTGGCACTACGGCTGCCCTTAGATCTACATCTAACGGCGGAGGTTAGAAGATGGGGTTTCTTGTTTATGGGCGGCGTGGCGGAATCCGGTCGTTGATTGGAGATCGGACGGTTGTGGAAGCTCGACTTCGGCGGCGATGGCGCGGCTCTGCTTCACCGGAGACGAAGACGGCGACGTCGGCGTGGCGTTCCGTGGTCCTCTGGCGGCGTGCGGTGATGCTCCGACGCGCGACGAGGTAAGATCGGGTGGCTCGGCGACGGCGAGAGCGGCCGGTGGCGGCGAGCGGCGCAAGAACTTCGGCGGAAGGCTTCCGAACCGGCGAGCTCGTCGCGGCGGCGGCGGTGTCTCGGGTGGCGTGAGCTAGGGCAAAAGGTGCGGCGCGTCTAGGGCTTCACGAGGCGTGGCGGCGCGTTAAATAGTGCCCTCGGCGTCTGGTAAGCAGCGAAACCGAGGCCCACACGGCGGCGGCGAGTCCGAGTCGGCGATTCGGAGACGGCGTGGCGCCGCGTGGACCGTCGGATGGAGATCGAACGGCCACCGCTAGGGTTTTTTGGAGCTGGGCCGCACGGTTACTCGCCCAATCTGTTCATCCGGATTTTAACTCTTTTAGATTAAAATAATCCCGAAAATAAAATGATTTATTTGGGGCATTAAAATATCGAGAAAAATCTGGAAAAATTCTCATAAATATTTTAGGACATTTGTGACTCAAATAAAATATTTTCAGCAAAACTTTATTTTAACTTTTCCATTATTTAATTAATTTGATAAATGTTTAATTCAAAATAAATTCAAATAAATCCAAATAAATTCGAGAAATTCCCAAAAATTCAAAATACCATTTAAATGCAAGAAAAGCAAAAATTGGGGTGTTACAATAATTGTGACTTGTAGATTCATACATAGGCTGTTCAATAGGCATCTTTAGGCATTACGGTTTCATTCATTTGGTGGTAGTCTTATTTCATCCATGCTATTATCGCTACCTTCATCGATAAAGCATTGTATATCCTTATTTGCTTATGTATATCTGCTACACTGTTAAAGATTATCAATTGATCAACTAATAAAACTGCCAAGTATATAAACTGTTAATTGAGGTAAGGTTGTCACAAACAAATCTATATCTTGCCCTAGTGGCGAGGATGGCCTTTAAAGGCAACCCGACATCTGTGAACAATTTAAATGGAATCAACTTGAGTATTATTACTAGTTGTATGACTCCATTATTGCTCCTTGTTATGCTGCATTTGATTCTTCTTTGGTGGAAGGAGAGGTATTGCTCTGTGATGTTATTTGGGTTTCTTAATGAACATGACGTTTAATGAAATGATCTAAGCCTTGAGCGCTAGACTTGCATGATTGAAATTATTGGTTATTTTCAACATTACGTACAATTTGGATTTCATGTGGTAGCTCGATCCTGTCGCTTAAGATTTCTAGTGGTTACTAATTAGAATAGCATTGCTCAATTTTTAATGTAATAGCTAGGACTGTGATGTGCTGCACTAATTCATAATTGTTTCTAGAAATGTTGATTGTCCATTAAGGTTTTATTGACAGTTAATAGTGTAAATATTTTTAGTTTTGTAATACACTTGAGTGGGCAAAGCATGTAGCAGTACCAGGCATCTTAAACAGCAATCATTATTTGTTATAAGATCTAAGGTACTGAAATCAGAGCAAAGGATAGAAGATTATTCATGCTGTAGATAAAGGGGGCATATCCAGTGCAATCAGCATTTTGGTGCAATCACCGTGCAATCCAACTAAGAAAAGTTTCAAAAAATTCTGAAAAAAATCATGGACGTACATCTCATCTTACCCCATCTACATATAAAATTTCATGATCAAATTCGTCCTATGCTAGAAGTTAAAAAAAAGACAAATTTGGGGTGCATTTGAACTATTCAAGTTTGTCAGAAATTTGTCTTTTTTATTACTCTTAACATAGGATGAATTTGATCATGAAATTTTATATGTAGATGGGGTAAGATGATATGTACATCCATGATTTTTTTCAGAATTTTTTGAAACTTTTCTTAGTTGGATTGCACGGTGATTGCACCAAAATGCTGATTGCACTGGATATGCCCCCGTAGATAAAACTTCATGCTCTGCTAATTCTCCATGGATGATCAAGATATTAGGATGTAGATAAAACTCCTTGTTCTCCCAATTACTGCATGTTCTATTCAAACAGTACAAACATATTAGGATTACCAATTAGAACTGCTTTAGAAGATCAAGATTTTTAAGAAATCATGAATAGTATATGAAAAAGGTTTATTGAGTATATAGCATATGGTCATTCTGTTATCCTTGTAATGAGCTGATTGTGACATGAAATTCTTGATACTTTACTAGACTATTTATAAATATACAGTATATACTTTCTTTCTATGCAATGCATCATATTGACAATGTTATGGGCCAATGTTATGGGCATCATTCATTATCACGATATATACTTTCTTTCTATGTATGTGTGAGATTTCTATGTCTTGTTACAATTTTCTTGTGCATGTTAAGGTGGTAAGAGTTCAAGGCTTAAGTCACTAAATTAAATTGTCTAGCCTATTTGTGATTGAGGTGAAGATTCTAAATCTTCATTTAAACCCAATAATCTGAGAGCAATCAAACTAGAGTTTACGGTGAATTTTGAAATTTCTATTTTATTGATCGGTTTCTATGTATATGTGAGATTTCTATGTATGTGTGAGATTTCTATGTATATGTGAAGTTTGAAATGTATATGTATCATGTCAAATGAATATGTATCATGTGAATTATTCTAATTTCTGGTGAATTTTGAAATTTCTATTTTTATTGATCAGTTTCTATGTATATGTGAGATTTCTATGTATGTGTGAGATTTCTATGTATATGTGAAGTTTGAAATGTATATGTATCATGTCAAATGAATATGTATCATGTGAATTATTCTAATTTCTGGTGAATTTTGAAATTTCTATGTATACGTTTCTACGTATATGTGAGATTTGTATGTATATGTGTCCCTACAAGCCCGCGCACTACCGGTACTAGCTTAAACTTGTTAGAATTTTCTCTTTTTTGTAACTCTCGGTATATAATGAATTTAATCTTGAAATTTTATACGTAGGCTACCTATGTATAAAATTGTAGGTTCAATTCATTATATTAAGAGTTATAAAAAGAGAAAATTTCAAGTTTAACTCTTCTTTTTCGAATTTTCTCTTTTTTGTAACTCTCGATATATAATGAATCTGAACCTACAATTTTATACATAGGTAGCCTACGTATGAAATTTCAAGATCAAATTCATTATATACCGAGAGTTACAAAAAAGAGAAAATCTAATTTATGTGTATGTATATTTTGTTGACCAAAAATGTATGTGTTTAAAAATATATATATGTGACCTTGAAAGATGTATGTGTATAAACATATATATTTGTGTGTATAAAGATTTATGTGTATAAAATGTGACATATCACAATCCCAAAACAACTGTACAAAATAATATGAAAAAATTCATATATTCTTAAGAATATATTTGCTTAATAAAAATAATGAATCATTCTTATTCCACACTAAAATGATTTTAAAAAAATAAGCCCTGCAAGTTCAAGAAGCATGGATGTCACGAGGCGTCCAAGACACCAGAGAGGAAGCCATGAGGAGGCAGCTCGCTTGAAATGGACTTGGTTGCTGTCTTCTTCTGCGTACCACTGTCCATAGGCTTCCTCCCGCTCCTCTTCTTCCACGCCGTTTTAGAGTAGTACCATCAGCTTTACATGAAATGTGATTTATTTTCGTTAATTTTCAGTGCTTCTTCTAGCCTAAGAAACGACGATGGACGAAGAAGAATTTATGAGAAATTTGATTGCGGGATGTGATGATCATGAGATGGCGGAGCCTGCACCCGCCCTCATGGCCGCCGAGGCCACCGAGGCCAATGAGGCTGCAGAGCATGATGAGGCTGCAGAGCACGATAAGGCCGGCGAGATAACAATCAGTCACGTTCATGATTGTCGGTTCCACTACCATGCTAAGCCAACATCCTGACCCGTTCATGATTGTACCATGCTTTCAGATCGGTCAACCAGCGAGCAATCACGTCGGTGAGGTCCAAGCAAGAAGAAGAAGGCAAGACATGTTATCACCGAAGTCGGCGAGACGGCCGACCTCTTGCACCCTCGGGGCGCTTGGGCGTTCAATTCGGCATCGCGGCGTCCACGTTAGGGACCACGTGGCAATTAGCATAGCAAAATGGGATCAGGTCCTCAAGATCTGAAGAACATGCTTTGGAGCGATGTGAAGGAGACATTCACCTTCCCCAAGGGACCGAAGAGAAGGTGAAGAGTTACACTCTCAAGAAGATGGCGGTCGCATTCCAGACTTATAAAAAGAAGCTGAACACGGAGTATATCAAGAAGAATCGAACGCCCGACTTCAACAAGCACCCAAAGTTGCAAGATCACTGGGATGCGTTTGTGAACTACAAGACTTCGGACGAAGGTCAAAGTTTGAGTGAGAAGAATAAGCTGAATGCACAGAAGAAGAATTATCACCACCGACTCGGCCCTGGTGGTTACCGCCATGCAATACCAAAATGGGAGAAGAGGGAACAGGACCTGCTAGCGAAGGGTATCGCACCCGCAACAATGGATTGGCCCGACAGAGCAAAGCATTGGTTCTATGCTCACGGTGGCGCCCTTGATGATAACGGCAATGCTGTGTTTGGGTAGGTGCTAAGAGATGTGGCCAGAAGGCTTGTACGGTCCATCGAGGAGTCTTCCCAGGGTAGCTTTGTGCCAAACAGGGAGAACGACGACTAACAAGGGCCTTACAAAATCCAGAGCACCCTGGACGTACACGAGGCGTCGGCGTTGTCCCGTGGAAGGTTGGTTTCGCTTAGGACGCCGAGACCTATAGGAGTCGGGCGAGGTAAGGCTCGGCAGACACAACAACTTAGTGCGCTTGAAGAACGCGAGAATCAAACAAATGAGAGAATGCAAGAAGAGATCCGAAGAGAGGTGCGATTAGCCTTGAGCCAACAAATATGAGATGGGCCAAGAACCTCCAAGTAATCCTAACATCATTAGCCCCTCCGGGCGTGAAAGCGGCGCTTCGGTGGGCTACGAGCGGACTTGGACAAGTATCCGTGAGACGACATCGACAATGGACACCTTGTGAGCTGCATATCCAAGCGGAACCTTACCTTCAAGGCGGCCGATGGCATGGCTCACCCATTAGAGCGGGGCAGCTTATCCATGGCCATGAGATCCGTCAAGATACTCCAAGGTCTCGGTGGAGGAGGTTCTGCCAGTGGAGTGCGAGGACCTTGACCTCGAAATTCTGGAGGTGACGGGACTATGAAGCTAGGAGAGGCAGTACACAATTTCATCCTATGGCGTAAACGGTACATAATTTTTCGAGATAACATGGACGTGTCCTCTCCGCGAAGAAGCCCGAGAAGAAACCCGTCTCCTCCCAAGAACCTATCGACTCCTACACTACCTCCTGTGCATATAAGCCCGTCTCCTATACCATCTCCTGCGCATATAAGCCCTGAAAGAAGCCCGTCTCCTCCCAAGAAGGCGCCGACTCCTACACCACCTCCCACGCACATAAGTGCCACAAGAAGCCCGTCTCCTCCCAAGAAGGCGCCAACCAAGGGAAACAAGCCAGCTCGGCCAGTAGCTCTCAAGAAGACGGGGTCCTCTACCCAATCCAAGAAGTGGTGAACTTCCGGCGGTAGTATGATATGAACGATGAGGAGACCAAGAAGGTGGTAAAAGGAGAGGTAACTAAATTTCTTAAACCCAAGTCACCAGAGAAGAAGGTTCAACTCGCACGAGTAAGAATTTTATAAAGGCTTAATGACTATTAAAAATTTGAAGGATAAAAAGAAATACCTCGCCAATCAAACTACGAGCACATTGAGTAAGGAATGCCCCAAGAAGAAGATGTCGGTGAGGGAAGGGTAAGGAGATGCAACAATTCTTCGATGAAACCGCCTTAACGCAAATCAAATATTATGCACGAAAAGATTGAGGTTGCCCAAGTAAAATGGTTATTTAAAGTGGGCGGGTCATTGGTCGAGCATGAGGAGCTTGACTAACGACAAAGATCGGCAATTTCATGAATGGTACTTGGACGCGACCAAGCATGGTCTCTGAGATGTTATTTGTCAAGTTTAAGCAACAAGATTTTTTTCGCGGTGAAGGTGAATTTTTGTCGATCGAGACTACATATATGATCTATACAGACGAGACCCTCGGCGTGAGCTTGATGGGTTGTTGGACTCTGTAAGTGTCTTAATTATTTACAAAAACTATCGTGCGCTTCCTTGTACTATACTAACTTGCAAGCCTAACTAATTTCTTATGTAGCATGGAGATACAAAGATGCGAAGGGGGATCGTATTTTCGACATAGGCTTCATGGACCCAGAGTTATCAACGAGACAACCGTTAGAGACCACCTGCGAAGCAGAGACTAACGTATTCAATGCGCTAATGGGTCAAAGATATAAGTCAAAGATATATCTAGGCTACTCATTTGAGTACGTGTTTTCGTACCACCTCATTCTACTCCTTTTCATAACACGATGTTAGAAATAATTAGTTATCTCGTTGACACATCTATGTATAGTTTTCATGGATTCTTCTTATGATCGAGCTAGATCGTAGCTCGATCACAATTATGGACTCGCAAAGGAGACCGGTTGAAAAGTATCAAAACTTTATCGACATGCTCAACCGGTATTAATTCTTGTTCCTTTGATTATCGTACTAGTTCTATTTCCTTCAATTTGAAACAAATTCTAATCATGTACAATTAAGAATCACATGTGTAGTGCATTCACACGGTTTAGTGCTAAAAACGTATGGCGTATTCAAGGAGAAATTTGACATTACAATTGCCTCTCGTATGCGTATATCATAATGCTAGCTTTTAGTTAGTTAACTTAATTTCCTTGTATCCATTTCACGCTTTCAACTTTTTCTACCGCAGATCTTGACTTAGCGCGGGTAACAATTTATCGGCTACTATGTATCTTGAGTTTATGCACACCCAAACCGGAGCCGCCGACCGCATGCTAAAAGGCAACAAGGGGTGAGTAAATATAATTACTAGATTTAATGATGTATAGGTATTCCTTATATCTTGTACAAATTCAAGTATTGATTAGTTAATGACTTAACGATAGGTGCCTCAATATTTGGCGGAACAAGGTTGAACTCTCACCGCACAGTGAGAGCAATTCAAGAACAACTCGTCGGCTTTATTTATGATGAAGTCGTAAATCCAAAAGGCGAGTTTCACGAGCGAAATTTTAACGGTGGTGCCCTTCGATAAGGACCGATGAACTGTAAAATTTACATCTATGGCTAGCAAGAGCGATGCGTAAAAGATCCCGATGAATGAAGGAAAAAAAATACTAAAGTTGTAATTAAAGTTGTGTACATATATATTGATACATTAGGCGATGAGCGTAAGAACAAATTTGTGTACATATTTTAATACATTAGATGTAATTAAATTTGTTAATGAATGTTCATGATTTAATTATCGAGCAAAGTGCATGATTTATGATCTGTGCTTTTAATTAGTTGTGATTTAACACACACATATATATATAATAGCTCTTGGAGAAATAGACCTATATATATACAAAACATCGATGCGGTTGGAGAAACCAGCCGAATCGATGAGGTCTCGAGGGTTCCCGACAGCCGCCATCGCAGTGAATTCAAACCGATCGATATTCTATCGATGCCGTACTCTCTCAAGACGGGTGAGTGAACCGGGTGATGCCTTGAGCATCGATCCGGATGGCTCTGACCGGTTCAAAAACCGGTACTAAAGGCAGTTTTGGACCGGGACTAAATGCCCTTTCCGTAGTAGTGTGGCTTTGTATCGGACTTAGTCTCTGGCGATTTGCGTGGAGCTGGTAGCTAATGGAATTGAGTATTCCGTTTTAAAAAAAGGAATAATAAGAAATGATGATCAGTAACCTCTCATTAATTAATTAATTAATTAGTGTATCAAATAAATTGAGGGTGTCAACGGGACTCACATTTTTCCCTCGAGAGGGTGAGACATTTGGCAGGAGCGGTTATGTCAACGCTCATACGCTTTCTAACCTCGTGTTACGTACGTTGGTGGGAACTAAACCATGGTCATAAACTAGGATTAAATCGTGAGGTGGTGACATGTGAACTCGGTAGATATATATAACGGTTGTAGCGTTGACACGTACCATGAGAAGTGGAATGGGGAAAAAAAAAGGTAAACGGTCAACAAAACGGATGGGATGCAGTCGCCGGCCGGCGTTTCTGTTGATAAAACAGGACGGGAAGATGGCGACGTACGGTTTTGTATGCTGCTTCTGCTTCTGCTGGTTCTGCTGCTGCTGCTGCTTCTCATCATTCCACACCTATCACGCACGCTTGCTCGCTCATTGGTAATGGTAGGTAGGTGGAATTCCTTAGTAGACCAGTAATACGGCAGCCGCCTGACCATTTATTTCGGCTCTATGGGCGGCGAGTGCGCTAACGGCTAACCCCACATACGTACGTTCACACGCAACAAAATGCACTAGCTACGACTACCAAATACTACTCCTCCTATATCAGCTAAGCGGCCGGAGGGCGTGTCCTCGGCTCAATCGATCGCTGTCTGCTACTCCCTACCTAACCTACCTTATTACATCCATCCTGTCCTGTTTGATCACTCGCTATATTAATTTATTACCTTGGTGCGCTCAACAGTTCTTCTTCTTCTTTTCTTCTTCTTCTTCTTCTTCTTCTTCTTCTTCTTCTTGAGAGCGAGGAATTAATGAAGAACTGAATTCTTGTTTCTTGTTCCCGACAAGTTCGTGGATCCTTGCCTTTTTCTCCCCCTCCTCTGTTCTTGGTTTGTATATCATTTCTTCTTGCCGACCGATTAGTTGAGAGAGCAAGGCCCTCATCATATCTTTCAACTTGTTTTGCAGCCATAGTGCTCCGGCCGGGAAGATATACATACAGTTGTAATTATTGTCCTAAGAAGAGTCTCTGTCTGCACCAAATCAACCGGCGGCACATAGAAAAGATATATATGACATGACCATGACTTGCTGCTGCTTCGGCACTTCCAACAAACAAAGGGCCGGCAATCTTTACTCCCGTTCTGTAGGTGGTAAGACTAACTCTCTCTCTCTCTCTATATATATATATGCACCATGATTTCAAATACGCAAATTGAAGCCATATTCGATTATATTTTGTCAAAAAATTCAGTTTTAGGATACACACCCATCTATATATTCTCTCTCTCTATATATATATATATGTCCCCTTCCTTCTCTTCTCTTCTCTTCATCCCCATAATCCCCACAAATGGTATGCAGAAGTTTCTTCAATTCAATTTAAAACAATTATAAATAGAAGCCTGAAGTCCCCATAAAAAGGTGTACCTGGTTTGATTTGACTGAAAATGATCTTCACAGAAACTTTTGAATGCAAATCTCACCGCACATTTCCCCTTGATTTTGCAACAAAAAAAAAGAGAGAATAATCAACATACTCTCGGCTGTCACCAATATCAAGTGACTCCCCACTTTCTTTCAGGGCTTTCATCTGAGAAGAAGATCAAAGTTTTCTCTTATGCTGAGCTGAGGTCGGCAACAAACAATTTCAACCGAAGCAACAAAATTGGCCAAGGTGGCTTTGGGATTGTGTACAAGGTAACTAACCACGGCACATGCATATATACTACCCACTTTCTCTAGCTTGCAGATAAGTTGTTGTGTGTGCTTTCAGGCTTTAGTTAAGTATTTGTGTCCGTCAGTATATAGCTAGCTAGCTAGGCTTGATCATCAGCACCGTATATATATATATGTTTCAGGGGACGGTTAGAAACGGGCGAGATGTTGCGGTGAAAGTACTCTCTGCATACTCCAGGCAGGGTATCAAGGAGTTCCTGACAGAGATCGATGTCATCGCAAATGTGAAGCACCCGAACCTTGTGGAATTGGTTGGATACTGTGTGGAAGCGAACAATCGAATTTTAGTGTACGAGTACTTGGAGAACAGCAGCCTCGACCGCGCGCTATTAGGTAGGGATTAATCATGAATTAATTGATGTTTCTACTAGTACAGTACAGTACAGTATTCAGCCCTTATCCTGGTTAACGATGATGATTCATTCATTAATTATGCTTCTGTACTTATGCATGCATATATATATAGGTTCTAACAGTAGCGAGGCAGCTGGTAAGTTCAGTTGGAGCATCAGACGTGCAATATGCATTGGAATCGCGAAGGGCCTCGCGTGCCTGCATGAGGAGCTGGCATCACCCATCGTGCACAGAGACATCAAGGCTAGCAACATCCTCCTCGACAGGAACTACAGCCCCAAGATCGGGGACTTCGGCCTGGCCAAGCTCTTCCCCGATGACATCACACACATCAGTACCCGTGTCGCCGGAACAACGTACGTACGTCGACAGCGGCAAAAGTTTCCATCTCCATCCATCTTAATTCGATCGGTATTCTTTTTAATTAGAAGAATCAGGAATCAAATATATATTGCATGCAGGGGTTACCTTGCGCCTGAGTACGCATGGTACGGGCATTTGACGAAGAAGGCAGACATCTACAGCTTCGGGGTGCTGGTGCTGGAGACTGTGAGTGGCAGGAGCAGCTCGAGGAGCCTCCAGCCTCAGGACAAGATCCTTGTGCAGAAGACATGGGAGCTGTACGAGGCAGGCAGGCTCGAGGAGATGATCGACCCGGCGGCTCTGCAGGAAGAAGATGGACAAGGAACAATAATTCACCCTGAGGCGGCTGAGCTCGAGGAGGCGGTCCAGTACATGAAGGTTGCCCTGCTGTGCACGCAGGCGGCGGCGCTGCGGCGGCCGTCGATGCAGCAGGTGGCGGAGATGCTGTCGAGGAGGAGGGGCATCCGGGTGAATGAGAGCGAGCTGACGGCGCCCGGGTACGTCCACGACTACAAGAGCACCTTCCTCGACGTCGTCAAGCCCACCACCCCCTCCAGCGCTGCCGCAAGCAGGTCACTGCAGGGCTCCTCCTCCTCCACTGACAACTACACCATCACCATGACAACGGTGTCGGAGATAAGCCCAAGGTGAAGGTCATCACACACCACGTACGGCATGAGTAGTACATGACGTGGATATATGAAACAATTAAGCAACGCAACATCGATCGATCGGTCGGAACAGCAGCCAAGGAGGTTGATTAACGTATTTGATACCACCATATATACGAGCCGTTGCGTTGCATTGGTTGCTCGTAGCAGTACTGAACTGACATCGATCACACGGCTGAGCTGAGCTGAGCTGAGCTGAGAAAGAATGCCGCATTCCGTTTGATTTGATTGTAGTAAGTAAGGGCTGGCTTTCTGTTTTCGATCTGCAGTTTGCTGCTGCACGCCTTTTCGAAATTATTAAGTTCGACACAACATTAACTGCGCAAATCATACTAATGTATATACTATATATAATATGGACCGAAGATTTCAGGTAAGATCATAGTCCTACAGCTCGTGGAATCCACACAGCAGGTGTGATATATTCTTTGTAATATAATCCAGGCATCAGTTTTACAATTTACTTATTGCTTTCCTAGAATGGTTCAGTAGCTTGTCATATTTGGTTAGTCTTCATATGGTATGAGTCTGAGATGTGGAAAGGATCTGATCACGATATCATAGAGTGATTAGCCTGATCATCATCTCTTATTTACTTCCTTGTATGCAACACATTTTTTGAGTATAAATAGAGTCAAGAAAATGTGGTGATGGTGAACCACACAAAAAGAAATATCTGGTCTCCTTGTCTTCAGTGTTTGCATAACGTCTGTGCTTTCAGGAAGTTGCTGTTCTCTGTCCGGCAAGAAGCACAAGCCATTGTGATTGTCGGAATAATTGGTATCAGAGCCATTATACGTCGCCTGGAATCACGACCGCACCAACGAGTAGGCACTCATGCCGCATCATCGATCGAACGCGCCGCGACGCCTCTGGAGAAACGCGCGCTGGCGAGCAGCGGTGACAATGGTGGCAGCTCGCGCGGGCTCGTGATTCACCACGTCGTCAAGGAGGCTGGGAGCGGTGGTTCCTACCCGGTGCTGACGAAATCCAACTACCTTGACTGGTCCGCGCTAATGCGGGTCATGCTGCAGGCAAGGGGCCTGTGGGTGGCCGCAAGCGACGGGACTGATCACTACGTTGAAGATCGAATGGCCCTCGAGGCCATCGCTAAGGCGGTACCACCGGATATGATGGGGACCATCGCCGGGAAGGCCAGCGCCAAGATCGCTTGGGACGCGATCAAGACCATGTACGTGGGCGTCGAGCGCATGCGCAAGGCCAAGGCGAACACTCTGTGTCGCGAGTTCGACGGGCTCAAGTTCAAAGACGGGGAGACTGTGGATGAATTCGGTATCCGCATCAATGGCATTGCGAATCAGCTCGCGATGCTTGGGAACGGATACATGGAGGAAGAGATAGTGAGGAAGTTTCTTCAGGCGCTTCCCTCAAGGTACATGCAGGTGGCGATCTCAATCGAGACTCTGCTCGACCTAAGCGAGCTCTCTGTTGAGGAGCTGATCGGCTGGCTCAAGGCGACTGAGGAGCACCATGACATCGGCGGATCTACCCCTGGAGCGAAGCTCAACCTCACTGAGGAGGAGCTGATAGCGCGAGTAACTTCGCTGTTGTAGCTCTCAGGGGGGGAGGAGTCTGCGTTGAGCTTGAAACGGGGACGTGGTCATGGGCGCGGAAACGGCGGACGCAACAGCAAGAGCGGATGCGACGGTGGCACGGTGGCGGGAGACGAGTGCCGCTACTGCGGGAAGAAGGGTCACTGGGCCCGAAAATGTCGCAAAAGGAAGAAGGACGAGCAAGCCCATTCGGCCCATGTAGAAGAGGAGAGCGAGGTCACTTTGATGGCAGCCACGGCTACAGCCAACGCCACTTCTTCCCTCTCAGCGACGACGGCTCCGAGATTTTTCCCCTCTTCAGATTCATCGACGATCCACCTCGACGAGAGCAAACTCTTCGTCCAGCTCGGCGACAAGGGACAAGGGGCTCATACGCGATGGATCCTCGACACGGGCGCCACCAACCACATGACAGGGGAGCGCTCGGCGTTCTCGGAGATCGACACTGGTGTCCTCGGCACCGTCCACTTCGGCGACGGCTCTGTGGTCGACATCGAGGGGCGTGGGACCGTGCTCTTCAAGCTCAAGTCCGGCGAACATCAGGCACTCACCGGGGTGTGCCACATCCCGCGCCTCACCGAGAACATCGTCAGCCTGGGACAGCTTGAAGAGGAAGGCTTCAAGATCCTGCTGGAGAACGGCTTCCTCAGGATCTAGGACCGGCGCCGGCGTCTGCTGGCCAAGGTGGGTCGGTCGGCGAACCGGCTCTATGTGCTGAAGCTCTGTGGCATTTATGATCCTCCAAAGCGGTATGATCCATTTATCATTGTGTAGCTCGTCACAAACCGACCTCGTCGTTGTCCGTATCAACCAGAAGCAGTGTGGCGTAATGTCCTTTGGTGAAGCTCCATTGAACCAGGGGAGCTCCAGAACCTAGCTGTTTTGTTGACTCCTAGCATGATGAAAGTGCTTGCATCAAAAAGCGAACGGTCTATGTCGTTGCATGGTGTGGCCATTCCCACCCAGGGTCTTTACCTGTTTTTCTACTTATACCACAACCAGTGAAGCCGTAGAGCCCGACCGAACTGTTCAAAATCTTTTAAGCCGAGCCCCCTAGATTTTTTGGTTTGTAGACCTTTTTCCAATTTACCAAACAATGACCGCCTGTACAGGATTCGTCAACCCTCCAAATAAAATTTCTCTTGATCCTATCCAGTCTTTTGGTTGCCCATTTGGATAGAGGCAGAACGAAGATATAATAAGTGAAATGGGTAGAGGCAGAACGAAGATATAATAAGTGGATAAAGCTGTGAGGACTGAATCTGCTAGGATGAACTGAGCTGCCCTGGAGAGAAGTTTTCCTTTCCATCCTGCTAGTATTGCCCTTTCCTTGTTTATAATCGGTTGGACATCTACCTTTGTGAGCTTTGTCGGACGCAACGGTAAGCCTAAGTACCTATACGGGAAAGCCTTCGTCTGCACCGAGAATCCCTATAAGATATTTGTCAAATCTACCCCCTCACACCTGATGGGGTAAATTTCAGACTTATGTATGTTTGTCTGTAAACATGTGACACCTCCAAAGACAGCCAACGTAGCCACGATGGCTTATAAGTCCTATGCGGTCGGATTGGCAAAGATGGCCATATCGTCGACGTAGAGGGACGTTCGTAAGCTGGTCGATCAGATCGGCAGATGTGCAATCAGGTTGTCCCTTGTAGCTTTAGCAATGAGGCGTTGTAAGGGATCAATGGCAAGAATAAACAGCATCGGCGACAGCGGGTCTCCCTGTTGTAGACCTCTTCTATGGAGCACCTTACATCCTGGTGATCCATTAAGAAGGACTTTTGAAGACGATGATGCTGATATTAGTGAGATCTAATCTCTCCATCATGGGCCAAACCCCAATTTTTCCAAAAGCTCGATGAAGTATTCCCAGCTGACCGAGTCGAATGCCCTAGATATATCAAGCTTCGGGAAGAGAGATGATATCCTTTTCCTGTGTAATTCGTTGGTCATGTTATGGACATATAGAAAATTGTCATGGATGGATATGTGCTTAATGAAGGTTGACTGGTTGCTGGATATAATCTGTTTTAGCACCTTGGCCAACTTGTTGGCCAAAAGTTTTGAGAAAATCTTGGCAATGCTGTGGATGAGGGTGATCGGTCAGTAGTCAGAGATCTTGCTGGCATCTCTCTTTTTGGGCAGGGTCGTATAACTATTGAAATGCCACCATGAGATCTTCCTGAATGATTGTCCAGTAGCTTGTAAAGAAAGCCCCAATGAACCTATCCAGACCTGGTGCCTTCTCAGGTGGGAGAGAAAAGATGACCTCCTTAACCTCTTCCAGTTGGAAAGGCTCTTAAAAAAACTAAGGTCTGTAGGTTGCATCTGTTAGGCCCAATTGAGGGAGTGAGGCCTCCAAACCTTCATTCCAAACTGATTGACGAAGAAGCGGTAAAGTTCTTGATGCTTATCGTTGTGATTGTTCACTGGGTCCGTATCTGTCAGTATGGATTGTATGTGATTCTTGCATCTGCGCGCGTTAACTTTCATATGGAAAAACCTAGTGCTCTCATCCCCTTCCCTGATGAAAGTCACGCGTGAACATTGTCGAAGGCGTATTCTGTGGAGTGCTGCAAGGCCAAGGAGCCTGGTATGCAAATTGCATCAAAGGGTCCTTTTCGGGACAGACAACTACCTTGTCTCTGAGGGCCTTGGCCATTCTTGCTTGCTTTATGTGGAGCTCGAGAAGAGCATCCTGAGTTGTAACTGGTTTGGCCCATGATGTCTGGACAACGTAGAGAAAATCTGGCATTCTTGTCTAGAAAGCCTCAAACCTGAAACCTATGTACTTTGATTGTGCGATGATGCCCTGTAGGAATAGGGGATAATGGTTGGACACCAGTGATGAAAGGGCTTGAAGGTGACAGTCGGGGAAAATGAGGTCCCAATCCTTTGAAACAAATATTCTATCAATTCTTGTTAAGGTGGAGTTTTCCTTGTCACTTTTCCATGTAAAATTCCTTCCATGTAAACTGATCTCCTTGAGCTTAGCATTGTCTATGAGCCTCTTGAAAGCTCCCATGAGTCTCCTCTTGAAAGCTCCCTATAAGTTCTTGATTTCTTGTAAGAAATGTAGTTTTTCATTATGTAGCTATGGTCCATAGACCACCGTGCAAGACCATTTTGTTCCATCATCTTTCATCTGGATGGACGCAGATAATGTGTATGTCCCTGCAAATACATCACATATTTATAAATGATCGTTCGCAGCCACCAGTAGAATTCCTCCCTTGTGCCGTGAGCAGGGAGGTTGCAATATTTGGCGATGAAACTATTACCAAGCAATTGAGCTATGATGGTATCATCCATGTCCTGCATTTTTGTCTCTTGCAAGCACATGATGGTCGCTCTTGTATCTTGCACGAGCTCCTTAATGACTGCTCTCTTTGCCACAAAGTTACAGCCTCAGATATTCCAGCTCAATAACCTTTAATCTTGCTGTGATATTCGTTCCTGTGATTAACACTTGTCCCCCAGATACTCATTAAGGAATTATCCCTAATGTTGTTTTCTTCATTACTACTATGTATGCATTCGGGCCCATGGATACAATAGGGGCGATGCTTAGACAACGAGAGGTAATGGCCAATAGGCCTAACATTACATGGGTACAAAAGACACATGAAGACTAAAGACAGCAAGACAGCACGGTGCCGGACTGCACCGATATCTCTCATTAAGTAGTGACCTCCCAAGACGCTACTCTAGATGCCTATATGAGATCATTGTTCAGTTCCACACGAGCTAGATCAGCGTGGGCCTAGAGCACATCATCAGAGAGTGACTTGTCAAATAGCCGCGGATAACGCTGGAGCATCTTGTCGTCCATCTTCCCATTTGAAGGTAGCATACCAAGTTTTTTCGCAAGCTGATTGTCGGGGGCTGGACAACCCTTTGGCCGGTCAACGCACAGTCGGCACGCCCCTAGCTCGGGGCCCCAGCACGCGCCCTTGCTTTCGCCGAGGGGCTGTGCCTTGGTCGCGCCACGACCTCGAGTTCGAGCCCCGCACGACCTCGAGTTTGAGCCCCGCACGACCTCGAGTGCGGGCCAGCCTTTGCTCAGGTCGTTGTTTCCTTGGATCCCGGCATGTGCATTTACTGGGCAGTTACCAAGACGTGGTCTCATGGGATGGTGCAGGAGTGCGCGGCAAGCCCGGAACGGTTACAAACGGCCCTCAATGCGCATTAAGGGCCACGATCCGAAGATTTCTCCTGGCGGTTACGCAGAGGGGGAGCTATAAAAGCTGGAGATGCACAAACGCAGAAGACAACAACAGTACGCACCACAGCCCGAGCTAGAAATCACCATTGCTGACTTGAGCTGTAAACACATTCCTGTACACCGACATAACAAAGATCACCGCCGTAAGGCGACTGGAGTAGAGCTATTACCTTCACAGGGGCTCGAACCAGTATAAACCTTTGTCTCCCGCTCGTTGACACCTTGCCCCGACCATCAATGTATCGATTCCATTCCTTCATTTGAGCGAAGCGCTGCACGGGTCCCATATCACACGAGACCCCCACCACCTTTCTTACGATTGGCGATCCCGATCGTCGACAGCTGGCGCCCACCGTGGGCCCGTTTGCTTCGCTCACTCGCAGGAAATACTCCAGGATCTCGGGAACATGGCGTACTTCGCTCATGGACATTCATCAGACGTGGATTCGGGCGCGGACTCCGATTCCGCGTCCCTGTTTTCGCCTTCGCCGCCGCCCGCAAAGATGCGTCTGGCGGTGGATGGTCCTGGCACGGAGGGAGACGCGGATGGTCGTGATCCGCAGACTCCTGAGGACGCTCGTCGGATGGTGCATGTCGCCATCAACCAGGCCATAACCGCACTCGGTGAAGCCCAGAGAAGACCGCGTCTTCGGGCGCCCGAGCTCCCTCTCTCGAGAACGCCTCGCTGATTGCTCGGGTCATGCTCGATCCCGACAGGCGAAGTCGAACTCTTGGTAGAGCTCGGCGAAGAACTTCGGCTGTGCGCGATCGAGGCGTTCCTCCGCAGACTGCTTCAGAACCCCCCCCGAGGAGCACTGGCAGCCCGTCACGACATCACCGACGCACCCGTCGGACGACCCCCCGGCACGAGGCACCTTCGTCTCAGCGGCGTCCTCGGGATGTGACTCTGACCCCACCACGGCACCGTCCCACAGGCACCGTCCCGAGCAGGGCCGAGCGCGAGCAGAGCCACACAAGTTCTGCGTCGATCGACCGCAGGACTGGGGATCTCTCCCCCGACGTTCCGCCCAGGCGTCGCCGCGTGCAGGACCGCCTGCGCTATCTCCGGCGACTCACGTGCGGCGCCATGGCGGTCTCGCCGAAGGTCGGGCGCCGGCGACCTCGACTTCGAGTTATGCAGCGGCGAGACCTTGTCGGCGGCGACCACACTCGGCGTGCACCGTCGACTTACGGTTGCGTGGCGTACTCGCGCGACCGTCGTCGCGTCGTTAGCGGCTTCGGTTCAAACTGCGTTGATCGGCGCCGACGAACCAAAACCCCAACGAGTTCTGTCTATCTACTCGACCGCCATCCTAGCGGTAGGCGATGAGCTCGTCGGGGCCAACTACCTCCCGACCGTCTTGGGCGGCGCCACATGACTTGGCTTTTCAACGAAGCTTTGGCTCCTTGGTCGTGGCGCCAAATCGAGCGCCCTCGCTCAAACTTCGAGTTATTCTGGCGGCGGGGGGAGAAAGACACGGATCGCGTTATCCAGGGCAAGGGCGAACCACTTCGTGATTTTGTGCGGCGGTTTATCCGCACAAGGAACCTGATTCCGAGCATCTCCGACGAGGCTGTCATCAAGGCCTTCAAGTTCGGTGTTCGCGACCGGCGCCTTACCGAGGACCTGGAGATCACGTCTAGCCTCACCGTCAACAAGCTGTTCCGCATGGCGGAACGGTACGCAGATGCGGACGACGCCGTCCGTTGGAAGCGCGACTACGACCAAGGTAAGCTTGGTCTGAATTCCACAGAGGCAGGTCCATCCAATTCCAAGGGCGCCGACTCGGGTGCCACCGCCAGGAAGCGGAAGAGCGACCGTAGGACCAGTGGAGGCTTGCCGCGAGTAGTTGTACCGGCAGATGGCCAGCGAGAAGTCCTCGAGGTCCGAGATCAGGCTCGGGATGGGTCCCGACCTCGTCAAGGTCGGCCTCCGTCTCGACAAGCGCAGGGCCAGCCCCAGAAGGAAGGCCAGAGGCAGCCCCGGCGGCCGACGCCGACCGCGAGGGGCCGAGGGCGCCGGGTTATGACGAGGCGATGTTACTTTTGTTTCACAGATACCGGCCACGACCGCGAACTGCAGGGCTTGGCGAGGCAAGCTAAACTTTCTCGATGGGCGGGCGAGATGCCCGAGCTTCCAAAAGCGATGACCAACCCGACAGGGGTGAGCGCCGCTCGAGCATGATGACATCGATCTCGAGTTCCAGCAAGGCGAGCGCCAGATTGACGTCATCTCCGGTGGCTCGTCGACTTACGGACAGCGCGAGGTCAAGGCGCCGCGTGCCATCTACGGTCGCGGTGGGAAGCCCATCGGCGCCACCAAATGGGTGGGCCACCATCACCTTCTCTCCGGAGGACGCTCTTCCAGGTATGACTCGAGACCTGAAGACCGCCTTGGTCGTAACCCCGACCATCAGCAATACCACGGTCGGGCGCGTCATGGTCGACGGCGGCAGCTCTCTTAACTTGCTGCAGGCGGGAGCGCTCGACCGGATGCAGATTCCCCGGTCGAAGGTCAAGAGCATCACCATACCTTTCTTCGGGATAGTTCCCGGAAGCTCGACCACCCCCTTGGGGCAGGTTGTCTTGCCCGTCACCTTCGGCGGCTCAGACAACTTCCGCACCGAGCTGCTCACCTTCGAGGTGGTCGAGGGTGACCTCCCGTACAACGCTATCCTCGGGCGGCCTGCTTTGGTCAAGTTCATGGCAGCCAACCATTATGGCCATCGATGCATGAAGCTGCCTGGCCCCAACGGTGTCATCACCGTGCGAGGCGACCTGCAGGCGGCACATGGCTGCGAGACCAAGGCCTTGGCTCTTGCTGGCATGCTGCCCCAACGCGGTCCGGAGACGACGGAGAAGAATGCTCGCCAGAAGGCGGCGATCCAGCCCAGTGGGGCGACAAAGGCCGCGCCGCTCGATGAGAGCGACCCGACCAAGTGCATTCATGTCTCGGCCGGGTTGAGTTCCAAATAGGAACTCGAGCTCGTCACCTTCCTTCGAGCCAACAAAGGTATATTCGCCTGGGAACCAGCGGACATGCCCGGCGTTCCAAGGGAGGTGGTCGAGCATAAGTTACAGGTGAGATCCGGCTCTCGACCTGTGCGCCAGAAGCTGCGTCGCTTTTCCCCAGAGAAGGTCGCAGTCATCAAGGAGAACCTTGACAAGCTCTTGAAGGCCGGCTTCATCCGTGAAATTGATTACTCCGAGTGGTCGCCAACCGGTCATCGTCGAGAAGAAAGCGGAAAGTGGAGAATGTGCGTCGACCATACGGGGTTGAACTCGGCCTGCCCGAAGGACAACTTCCCGCTTCCGCGCATCGACCAGATCGTCGACTCCACCGCAAATGCCAAGATGTTGAGCTTTTTGGATACTTACTCGGGATACCACCAGATCAAGTTGGCGGTCGACGACGAGAGCAAGGCAGCCTTCATCACGCCATTTGGCACCTATTGCTACACGACCATGTCGTTTGGTCTGCGCAATGCGGGGGCCAAGTTCCAGCGTCTGATGACCAGGACGTTTGAGTCACAGATCGGGCGGAACCTTGAGGTCTACGTGGACGATATCATCGTCAAGAGCCTCTCTGAAGGCAACCACGTTCGTGACCTCGAGGAAACCTTCGCCAACCTAAACAGGTACAAGATCAAGCTCAACCCGGAGAAGTGTGTGTTCGGCGCGGCGTCGGGAAAGGTGCTCGGCTACATGATCGGGGGCTCGGGGGTTGGTCCGAACCCGGAGAAGATCGAGGCGATCGAGAAGATGGCGCCCCCGACCTCGATCAAGCAGGTGCAAAGCCTCACCGGCCGAATGGCCGCCCTCAGCAGGTTCATTCGAGGCTCGGCGAGCGTGGGCTCCCATTCTTTCGAACCCTGTGCAAGCACGGGGACTTTGAGTGGACTCCAGAGGCGCAGCGGTCCTTCAACGACCTGAAGGTATACATGTCGTCCCCACCCCTCCTTACGACGCCACAACCTGGTGAGAAGTTCTTTGCTCTACCTTGCGGCCACCGCCCACTATTGTCGATGCCGTCTGGTGGCGAACAGGGTCTCAAAGACACCCAATTTATTATGTCGTAGGTCTTGCACGGCGAAGGAGCGCTACCCGCAGTCTGAAGTTGTTGTATGCTCTCCTCATGGCCAGCGCAAGCTCGGCGTATTTCGAGCGCACTCGTGGTCATCGAGCAACTTCCGCTCGGGGACATCCTGAGGAACCCAGAGGGTGGCGGATGAATCACCAAATGGGCCATGGAGCTGGCGGCGTTCGACGTTCAGGTCGTGGCTCGCACGGCCATAAAGTTGCAAGTGCTTGCTGACTTCGTGGTCGAGTAGACGTCGCAGCTCGCTCCTGAACTTCATGCCGAAGAGGAAAAACCCTGGGTCATGTTCTTCGACGGCTCAAGGTCCTTTAAACGCTCGGGGGCTGGGATCCTTATCCTTACCCCACGAGGCGACCAATTGAGTCGTGGGTTAACCGGGTTCCAGCGACCAACAATGTGGCGGAGTACGAAGCCCTCCTGGCGGGCTTACGAGCTTGCAAGGCTTTGGGCGTGCGTCGACTGGTCGTGAAGGGCGACTCCCAGCTCGTCATCAACCAGTTCAACAAAGACTACCAGTGCTCGGGAGACTCGATGGCAAAGTACCTCGCCGAGGTGCGCAAGATGGAGAAGTGGTTCCAGAATTTGGAGCTCAGGCACATCCCTAGGAGGGACAACTCCAGTGCGGACTTCCTCTCCAAGCTCGGCTCCTCCGACGACGACATCCCACCCGACGTCATCCTGGAGACGCTGGCGGCCCCGTCGATCTCTGACCAAGAGGTCATGCTTGCTGTGGTCGAAGGTACTCCCTCCTGGGTCGAGGCCATTCACAGTTTCCTTGCGCGGGGCGACCTACCACCCGACCCTACCGAGAGGAGCCGGATCAAGCGCCAGGCAAGTCTATACACGCTCGTCGAGGGGAAGCTCTACAGGAGAAATGTTTCCGGCATCTTGACGCGGTGCATCTCCATAGAGGAGGGTAAGTATCTCCTAAATGACATCCATTCAGGCCTGTGTGGGGCACATTCTTCGTACAGGACGATGGTTGGCAAGGCCTTCCGCATGGGATATTATTGGCTGACGGCGCTTCAAGATGCTCGTGATATCGTCCACGCATGCCGAGCCTGCCAGTTCCACGCCAGGAAGTCGCACCAGCCGGCGTATGCCCTTCAGACTATCCCGCTTGCTTGGCCTTTCTAGACCTGGGGGCTGGATATCCTCGGCCCTTTTCTCGGTGATCGGGGGAAAGAAGTTTCTGTTCGTGGCCATCGACACCTTCACCAAGTGGATCGGTGAACCGGTCTCGACCATCACCGCTCGGCGGTATTCGTTTTTTCCGCTTGTTCGTGGTCACAGTGCACGGGTTCCATGCAAAATTATCGCGATAATGGTACCGGTTTACCAAATGAGCTATTCCGGAGTTTTGCGAAGACCTTGGCACCAAAGTGTGCTTTGCCTCGGTGGCTCACCCTCGAACAGCGGAGTGCGAAACAGCACGCAACCGACAGATTGTCTAGGGCGTCAAAGCGAGTCGCAGATGAGCTCGAACGCATGCAAGAAGACACAGGTGGGCGAACTTCCCACCGTCTTATGGTCCATTCGTACCACAATCACCGAGCAACAGGTCCACACCCTTCGGCTCGTGTTTGGTCTTGGCCGTCTTGCCTCTGAGGTGTGACGCTGGCTCTGCCAGAGTTAGCAGTCGACCATGTCGACTTGAGCAAGCGGTCTCTCGACCTTACCCTCGCGGAAGAAGTAAGATGCCGTGCACTGCTACGATCAACGCATTACCTGCAAGCTCTTCGCAGACATGCGTCTCGGTCGGTATGACCTAGGAAGCTCCTTGTTGGGGACTTAGCTCTAAGACGAATCTAGAGCTTGTCCAACACCAACAAGTTATCCCCGCGGTGGGAGGACCCCTATAGAGTCGTTTCAACAGATCGCACGGGGGCTTACCGGCTAGCGATGCCCTATAGCAGAGAGCTCTCTATCTCGTGGAATATAGATCAGCTTCGGAAATTTTATGTGTAACCTCTATTCCTTTAAATTTCAATAAAGCTGTTCTTCGATTCTCGCCATTCTTGTCTTTTTACTATAAATACAAAAGTTGTGTTCGGCCGCAACCTTTTCTCGCACACGACCTTCGTGCACAGTGCACCCGCCTTTGGTCTGAGCGTCGCGAGCTTTGCGGTCACCCCCAGTGGTCGAGCTAAATGTAAGCCGACACTCTTCGCACTCCAGCTCACCACTACGCCTGGGCTCGACCCAAAGGCCTCGCACCTCTGGTCATTCGGCAGCACTCGCGGTTCCGGTTGAGCTCGAACGGTAGGCCAAATGTGACTAACTCGCTTTAAGGCCCGCTCGACATGCCTTTTTCCGCGGCCCTTTTCTCTTAATTACGCAGGTTATGGTCGTCTGCTCGCATCTAAGTCTTGTGCCCAAGGTCGGCGTTGCTCGCCCTTGGGCCCAACGGGGGCTGGACAGTGGCATACTACCAGCAAGCGACCTACGGGGCACGAGCAAGAGCAAGAAAGGCGAATTCCAAACACCTTCGACTACGAACTTCAAAGCGGGCAGGACCGTTGGCACCCAAAAGTAATGTGTTTCCGTCATAAAATTCCATAACGCTTTTCTGGATCGGTAGTAGGGTAAAATTACAGGTCCGCCATCTCGCGAGTGAGCTTCTCTTGCTCGAGCTCAGCGACTTTAGCCCGCAAGGTTGAGAGCTCATTGGCGGTGTCCACGGCTCGGCGACGCTCATCTTGGAGTTGAGCCAGGGCGCTTTTTGCCGCCTTGCTGGCGCGCCCTAGCTTCTCCTCCAACTCCATCATTTTGGCTTCCAGCTCGGGGGACGCTCTGGCAAGGGATGATGTTTGCTCGGTGGATGCCTTCTCCAATGCCTCAACCCTGGCACGTTCATCGGCGAGCGCTTGGGTCGAGGCGGTGGCTCGTTCTGCGGCGGCCTTCTCCAGTGACTCCACCTTGGCGCGCTCGATCTCAAGCGCCTCGAGAGCTTTGGTCGTCCGAGCCCGTTCTTGCTCCACGGATTTGAAGCCGTGATCGCGCTCGGAAGACCTGCTTTGCTCGAGCTCGGCCGCATGGGCCACCTCCTGCGCTACCATCGTCTGGCGAAGATCGTTGAGCTCCTTGTTCACACGCTCGAGCTCTGTCTGGTCGACCTCGATGGTCGTACAAAGCTTGGCGCGCTCGGCTTCCCGCGTCTCCACCACGTCCAAGAGTCCCCTGAGCACGCCAGCATGCTCGTGGAGACCTCGCAGCCCTCGAGTAACACTGCCAATCACCTTAGAAAACAAGAGAAGTGGCCCAGGTGAGAGGTGTTCGAGAAAACTCAACTCGGCAAATTGCAGGGCATGCGAGGGGGTCCCTCACCTCGCGGAGACAGTCCTCGAGGCGTGCACGGTTAAACTCTTCGTTCATCTCGTCGATTCGGGCGCGGTCGATCTCGGCTCCTTCACCCAAAGCTCCAGGGCTTGGGACGACCTCTACCTCATGGCAAGGTCGCGGTCAAGGCTTTCATCCTCAAGGGCGGCGGCTTGGGGTCGTACCACCTCGGTTGGAGGGTCCAACTCTCCAACTGGGGGTGGCGCGGCGGCATCTTCGGGCTCGACCTCTACGGTTGGGGCCCCATCCGGCTTCACGGCAAGAGTTGCTGCGTCAACAACCTCGAGCCCGACCTCCATGGTCGTGGCTCCGTCCACCCCCGGGGCCGGAGGAGTACCGGCCGGATTTGCCATGTGGTCTTCCACGGTGCTGTCTGTGCCAGCGGCCCGGGGCGCCGCGACCTCGGCATCAGACGCGGTCTCGGGCTGGCCGGCTTGAGGTGCTCCCACAGCGCGGCTATCCTCGGTGGCAGTCTTGCCATGACCTTGGTGTCCAGGGACGGCCGAGGTCGGGGATCCCGGCGGATCATTGCCGCGCGACCAAGGCGTCCTGGATGCTTTCCTCCACGCTACCTCTGGGGGGATCGACAACAGCGAGGGTGTCAACCTCGCCGGTGCCATAATCCTCGCTGGACGCGGGCTGGAGACCTTCATCGACCGGGTCGTCGAGCCCCTGATCGTACAAGCCGACAGGGACCCAGCTCGCGGCCCTAGTAGACATGCTCCTTTGACCTGAGGGCCGGCGCCGGGCCAACACGTAGGCATCCTCCTCTTCCTCGGACTCGGACTCACCCTGGACAACATCCATTGTCAGATTGGGCAAGTTTCGAGCTCAGGCGCTCGAGGCCTGCGGGCAAGGACAAGCTAAGTTGGAAAAACGCGAGAATGGGCAGAACGAGTCCAGAAACCCAAAGGCTTACAGGTCGTCGACCTCACTTGCTGGAGGGCCGTCGTGGATCTTCTTGCCCGAGCTCGGCGGCGCTCATCGCGCCTCCCCGACACAGGGCCTTGGAACCCGCGCTGGGTCCGTGCCTCTCGCCGTGGCTATTCTGGGGGTCCGAGTTTGGATGCCTTGAGCTGGCTGGGGGCTAGAAGGCCTGGCGGTGGCTGCGGCGCTTAGTTGCTGCAAAAGGGGGAAGATATGTCAAGCAATGAGGAGAGCACGAGCTCGGGGGCTCGAGTGTCGATCCTCACCATGGCACGGTCGCCCCACTCGATGTGAGGCTTCTTTTCCTCCTGGCGACTTGTCGTGGCTGGGGGAGGTCTCTTCTTCCCCTTCCTGCTCTTGCCCCACGGCAATGGGGCAGCTTCACAGCTATATCAAACAGCTCCTGGTGGTCCTGAGAACTCGCGTGGGTCAGAGGGGCCTCCGCGGAAGACAGAATCAAGGGCAAGGTCGGGACGACCTACCTCGGCCTTCCGGCGAAGTACATTCTTGGGACCGGGTCATCGAGGGTGTATCCGTGTGCCAGCTTCCCGAACATTTCAAACATCCTGTCAGAAACCCAGGACTCTTTCGGTGCTGCAAGAGCAAGGGCCATCAGGAAAGACTGTAGGATGGGTTTCGAGCAAGAATTTTAAGGTCGAAGGTCTTGCCTGTCGGGCCCTCGCGTGTGGAGTCGTCACGCCCCATGATCTCGAAGAACGGGTGTTCCCTCCTCCGCAGAGGGGACACCCGGTTCCGCAGGAAATCGACGGCGATCGCTTGCCCGGTGAGGCCGTGCGTGGCGCAGATATGTATGGCAGCAATGGCCTCCTCATCGACCTCAAGATCTTGAGCTCGGGGTCTCCTTCTTCTCGTGACAGAGTCCCTCGTCGTCGAGCCCCGCTCCCTTTCTTGAGTAGAACCACCACTCGGACCAGGGACCAAGAGAATCCCGAGCGACGCACTTGGGGAAGGACCACTTGAGCCCGGTCCGGAGTCGGAAGTAAAGGCACCCGACCACAGGGTCCTTCCCGGAGCGGAAGAGGGAGTAGAAGCGAAAGAACAGCGAGGGGGTGGGGAGGACTCCCAGGAATCCCTCGCATAGATGGGAGAAGATGGCGAGCGTGAGGATGGAATTCGGTACCAGGTTGATGAGCTCTATTTCGCAACTGGAGAGGACGTCCGCCAATTAAGCTCTCCGGGTCCGAGCCAAGGAGCGCTAGTGCTCGGGTGTGCAGACGATCTCATCATCCCTGGGCGAGGTTCGGTCTCCCCGCCCGGCAACCGCCATGTCACCGGGTCCACTATCCCCAAGGTCTCGAGCTCCTTCATCCTCGCGGACGACAAGGTGCTCCTTCCTAGCTTGGTCATGACGGTGCAGTATGCTTGGTCGAGGGAGGAAGAAGAGGGTGTTGCTTGGGCGCAAAAGCCTTGGAGGCAAAGGGCGCAGAGATCAGGGGTTCCTTTTTCAACAGTTGCTGCGGGCTCGGCAAATTCTTGCACTGCGTCTGCGTTAAAACCGCCTTACAACACCTCAAAAGGCGTGCCTACCGTGATTAGACAGGCGCAGTTAAGGATGGGGTCGCGGACTCGAGGCGCCACAGGTGTCCGCCGCCCGTTCGCATCCGTATCCCCAGCGAAGAATTCAAAGATCGCTAGGTGTCGGGTCTGAGGATCTACTTTGTGGTCTCCACCCGACCTAGACCAGGATTTCAAGACCTACAAAGGTTTGTCCCCGACGACTTCAGGGTGAGGCTCGAGGTCGCCCCAGGCGCACTTCTACGACCTTGAGCCTCGGGAGCTAGCTGTCGGGGGCTGGACAACCCTTTGGCCGGTCAACGCACAGTCGGCACGCCCCTAGCTCGGGGGCCCCCAGTCACGCCCTTGCTCGGCCGAGGGGCCTGTGCCTTCGGGTGCGCACGACCTCGAGTTCGAGCCCCACACGACCTCGAGTTCGAGCCCCGCACGACCTCGAGTGCGGGCCAGCCTTTGCTCAGGTCGTTGTTTCCTTGGATCCCGGCACGTGCATTTACTGGGCAGTTACCAAGACGTGGTCTCATGGGATGGTGCAGGAGTGCGCGGCAAGCCCGGAATGGTTACAAACGGCCCTCAATGCGCATTAAGGGCCACGATCCGAAGATTTCTCCTGGCGGTTACGCAGAGGGGGAGGTATAAAAGCTGGAGATGCACAAACGCAGAAGACAACAACAGTACGCACCACAGCCCGAGCTAGAAATCACCATTGCTGACTTGAGTTGTAAACACATTCCTATACACCGACATAACAAAGATCACCGCCGCAAGGCGACTGGAGTAGAGCTATTACCTTCACAGGGGCTCGAACCAGTATAAACCTTTGTCTCCCGCTCGTTGACACCTTGCCCCGACCATCAACGTGTCGATTCCATTCCTTCGTTTGAGCGAAGCGCTGCACGGGTCACATATCACACGAGACCCCCACCACCTTTCTTGCGGTTGGCGATCCCGATCGTCAACACTGATGTTGGGCCTTCTCCGTAGTGGACAGCTTTGTGGTCATCTTACTGGCCAGGTGTGCACTTCATCTTTCTTTTGGCTTGATTGTAGGTTTTTTAGCCAGAGAGCACACTGCTTGGTCTGGCAGGACCAGGGATGGAAGATCAGCTTTGATAGACATACAAAAAGCGAGAAGATCACAATCATTTCCATGTGCATTTTTTATTGAGCTTTTCTATTGGAGGATTAAAGGGAGATATCAAATATGATGTGAGTGGCCAAAGACCTCAAGGATTAATGGAGGGGTATTGGTATACCAGAGTATATGAAAAAGCCACTGCTGCTAAGAAAAATCCATTTTCAAGCAATTAAAAAGTAGATTTGGACTGGAGGGAAACAAACCAAATAATATCAGTGGTAAAATGACACTTCAAAAGAACACTAATCTGACGAATACAGAAAAAGTAAAGGGGAAAACAGAGGAAAAGGAAAAAATATGTTATTATTGCAAGGAACCTTGGAACCCTTCTCACAAGTATAAAGTTAGAAAAGCTCTTCATGCATTGATTATGAGGGGAGAAGAAGAAGAAGACACAAAAGAAGATCATGAGAGTGGGAAAGAGCAGGAATATGTGACAGCATTGAATAGTCCAGAAGATATGGAAAATGCAGAGAACTCTGAACAACTAATGCAAATCTCACAACAAGCAACTAGAAGAGTCTGTAGCCCTATTACTTTTGTTTTGATTCTAAAGGTTAAAGGAAAAGAATTTGTAGCACTCACTGGTAGTGGAAGCACCAATTGTTTTATGGACTATGAATTTGTTATAAGAAATAAGTGTGTACTTAGTTATGAACCTACAAAAACAGTAGTAGTAGCTAGTGGAGGGAAATTGAAAATTGATGCTCAGGTGGAAGGCCTTAAGTACTCAGAACTCTTTCAAACTGCTTCCATTAAAGAGTTATGATATTATATTAAGAGCTGATTGGATTTGTGAACATAGTCCAATTGGATTCGACTTGAAAAGGAGAACCTTATCTATATGCAAGAATAATAAAGTGAATTATTTCAAGGATGATACTTGTCTAGGCCACAAGAGTATTGTCAGTACTACCAAAAGGGAAATAATGGGTTCAAGAGGTGTGATGGGATGTGTCATACAGATGCAACTCATACTAGAGGAGGAGAACAAGCCAAGCCAGGTAGTGTCAACTGACATTGATGAAATTCTTCAATCATTTAAGGATGTGTTTGCAGAACCCAAGGGACTACCACCTTAGAGAGCATATGACCACATTATACATCTCAAGGGGGAATCTGAGCCACCAAACATCAAGCCATACAAAGTGCCACACTACCAGAAAGAGGCAATGGAGAATATCTTCAAACAGATGCTGGATAATAAGGAAATCAGAATAGTGTGTGTTCCTATGCATCTCCTGTGGTTATGATCAGAAAAAGATTGTTCATGGAGGATGTGTGTCGATTATCGACAACTAAATGCAAGGATTATCAAGAACAAATTTCATATGCCGGCCATTGAAGATTTGTTGGATGAGTTATATGGAGCAATAGTGTTCACCAAATTGTTAAGATCAAGGTATCATCAAATCCGAAAGAATGAGGAAGATATCCACAAAACTGCTTTTAGGACACATTTGGGTCATTATGAATATTTGGTAATGCCATTTAGGCTAAACAATGCACCTGCCACCTTTCAGTCACTAATGAATTTAGTCTGCAAATTTTTTTAGAAAATTCATTCTAGTGTTCTTCGATGATATTCTCATTTACAACAAAAACTAGGAAGACCACAAAGAACACCTTAGATTAGTGCTCACTATTTTGTTTGATATGCTGAAGAAGGATTCATGAAATTGGAGTGACACATAGCAACAAGCCTTTCGAACTCTCAAGAATAGTATGACAAGATGCCCTATACTGGCTGTACCAAAATTTTTCAAGCCATTTGTCATGAAGACTAATGCTTGTGGGATAGAAATTAGAGGGGTACTACTGCAATTTGGAAAGCCAATTGCTTATTACAGCAAGGTTCTAGGGTCTAGAGCTGTTGCACAATCAATATATGGTAAAGAGGCTATAGCAATATTGGAAGCATTAAAAAGGTGAAGACATTATTTTTGGGGTGGACAATTAGTCATCAGGGCCGATCAGCAAAGCTTGAAGTATATTACACCTCAAAGACTCACAGAAGGGATCCAACATAAACTGTTGATTAAATTGCTTGAGTTTGATTATCAGGTTGAGTATAAGAGAGGGAAGGAGAATATAGTAGCAGATGCTTTGTCTAGGAAGGATACATACAGAGGTATGACTAGCGAGTCTTGCCATGCCGTAGCTGCTGTTCTACCCGAATGGATATTAGAAATTAAGGAGAGTTATGTCGGAGATGAGCATAGCCAAAACATCTTGAGAGAATCACACCTGTTGACTGGGCTAAACTCCAAATATTCTGTGGTAGTTGGACTTTCGAGATACAATGGGAGATTATATGTGGGGATAAGAAGGAACTTAGGTAGAAAATTATGACCAACTTTCACTCATCCAATTTTGGAGGTCATTCTGGTAGGAGAGCTGCTTATCATAGAATTAGAAAACTGTTCTACTGGCTGAATATTAAGAAAGTTGTAGAGTCGATGGTAGCTAAATGTCCAATTTGCCAAATCACAAAATCTAAGTACATACACATTCCAGGATTGTTAGACCCTCTCGAAGTAACTGATATGACTTGGAATTGATGGATTTTGTTGAAGGGTTGCTAAGATCACAAGGTAAAGATGTCATTCTTGTGGTGGTCAACAGATTTATGAAATATACCCATTTCATCGGTTTGTCACACCCTTATACAGTGGAGTAAGTGGTTCAACTATTTATGGATAATATAGTGAAACTGCATGGGTTGCCTCTTGCTATTGTCATTGATCGAAATAGAATTTTTACTAGCAAATTTTTCTCCGAGATATTCAAAGCACTGAATGTTTCTCTCAGGTTTAGCACAGCCTATCACCCTCAAAGTGATGGGCAGACAAAACGAGTTAACCAATGTTTGGAGGTATACCTTCAAAGCATGGTGTTCCAGAAAGTGGCTGGCCCTAGCTGAATGATGGTGTAACTCCACTTACCATACCTCATTGAAGATAACCATGTTCCAAGCTTTGTAAGGTATACACCTCCACAAATTTGTGAATTCTCAGTACCTTGTGGTGTATTTGAAGAAGCTAGAGTCTCAGTGAGACAGAAGGAAGAGATGATTCAGAAAATCAAGCAAAGTTTGCATCAAGCTCAAGCAAGAATCAAGCATTATGATGATAGACTCAGAACTGAACGAACTCTGCAAATTGGGACATGTTGTACCTTAAGCTACAGCCATATCATCAAAACGTTTTTGGACTGAGGGGATCACTCAAGCTGAGATCGAAGTTTTATAGTCCCTTTAGAGTGATGGAAAATGTGGGAAAGTTGGCATACAGGTTGCAGCTACCACAAAATGCTAATATACACCCAGTGTTCCATGTGATCCAGCTAAAGAAGCATGTGGGAGGTCATGCTGTGCCTGTTCCAAGACTACCTCTTGTGGGAGAAAACAGGCAATTTGAGACTAAACCAGTGAGAATGTTGGAAAGGAGAATTGTACCCAGGTAAGGAGTACCGGTCGCCCAGTGTTTAATTCAATGGCTTAATCTGGATCCTGCTGATGCCACCTGGGAAGATGCAGCCTTCATACAAGCTACTTTTCTGGATTTTGTTCCTTGAGGACAAGAAACAAGTCAAGCAAGGGGATATTGTCGAGACTAAGTCTATGCTGGAGAAAAAGTTCAGAGTCGGTGCTAAAGTTAGCTGTGGAAAAAGAGTCGGCGGCTTGGTACCGGTTCGCCGATTCCACTTGAAGTACCATGGATGGGTCGAATTCATTCTCATGAAGTTATAGTTTCAATCCAATGGTTCTCAAGCGTAGTAGTAATTGCCGTTACTATCAATTAGTGTCGGTAATCACTGTGTGTAGTAATTACAAGCTGTAAGAACATTGGGTATAAAAAATCCAGATGTGGTGTGATAGAAAAGTAATGAGAATGATTTCCTGGAGTCGATAGAGTAAAGTAAGAGTAGCTCCTAGTGTAGAACTCTAGTTCTTCGTTCTATTTTTCCATTTTGTTTCCTTCGGTTTTGCCCAGAGATCAGTTGGTTTGGTCTAACATTGAGTGGGTCCTGACACCGCCCACGAGAATTAGCCTTTCCCAGGGACAACAGCTAGGGTTTCGAACCGGAGATCTGATATCACTTGTTACAAATGGCACAACAAAAATACAAGATCAAAGGAAATAAGAGGCACAGATTTTACGTAGAAAACTCTTTTGGGAAAAACCCACGGGAACAATGGCTATATCACTATATGAGAAAAAGTTTAAAATGAATCTCTTGATTTTCCTATAGACTATATAGACATATTTATAGTGGTATATAATAGACTCTATGTAGAAATAGATTTGAGATGATATAGAAAATAAATTCATGTCACAATCAAACTCAACAGAACTCCTCTTGATTCGATCGACAGCCAATGAGTGCCTATGATGTCGAGCGAGTAGCTTATGGACAAACTAATTGGGGTATCAAATAGTAATTCAAGGACGATCTTGATATACCTTTTTTTTGGTTTTGCTACACATGTCAACTGTCCTATTAAACCTCGTCGATCATTTCTGTGGTGCACAAGCAGGGGCAGATCTAGGAGAAAGATATTACCAGGGTTGCCGAGGTCATTACGAACCCGTAACACTAACTTATAATTTGTAATAAAAGAATCATATACTTATATACTAAAAAAACTATATGTGTTAGACTAGAGGACGTTGGTGTAGCGTGCCCCTAACTTATGTTATGTAGATCCACCCCTTAGCACAAGGCACACCGCACATCTCACAAAAAAGATGCACTCTTGTGATATACCTCTGTCGTGCAGATTGCTACTGGGTACCCTCTCCGACGACAAAGCCCTTCCACGTGGCGGCCTAGCGAACGGCGGCGAAAGCACGCCCGGTCGAGTGCGGCTTTGGCGAACAAGCGGGAGAGCACGCCCGCGGCCAGTGCCGACCCGTGGCGCCGGCGGCAGTGGCGAAGCACACTTACTCGCCGGCGCCCGATCCACGTGGCGGCTTTGGTGGACGGCGGGCGAAAAGACGCCTCGCCGGCAGTCTTGCCGCCACGTGGCGCCCGGCGGCAGGTGGCGAAAGACGCCTACTCGCGGCGCCCGATCCACATGGTGTTGGCGGCGGCGGGCGGCACGTCTGCTTCGCCCGCCGCAAGGCAAAAGGTGGTCGCGAGTAACCGCCTCGAAGCCTCCTCCCTGTCATCGTCTGCGTGCGGCGAGCAGCTGCAATGTCAGATCTATCAACTGCAAGGATTTCTGCAACAAGCCCATTCCCCTGACGCCTCTCACCTACCCGTCAAAGAGAGGTCACGTACCGGGCGGACCGGGCGAGACCATGCGTCGGCATTTAATGAGGCTGGAGGAACGGGACAACACAGGAAGGAGTAATAAATGTATAAGGATCAGCATGATGACCCCCCTTTTACCTTCTCCCGTTAGCCCAGCCTATATAAGGGCCTTCTGGTGCATGGGAAAAGGGGACGACGAGTCGAACAAGCAAGAGTTCTGCAGTAGAGCCCAGTGAAGAACTTGTAACTCCCAAGCTCTGTGCTGTACTAGTTTCAAATACTCTTTAAACAATCTAGCAGGAAATAAGGCTATTACCCAAGGCAAAGGGGGCCTAAACCTGGGTAAAATCTCTGTGTCATCCCTAGTTCATAGCCGTCGGAATTCGCCGTGTGGGAATCTCTAGGGTTTTCACCTTCTAGGGTTAGCCAGCCGCGAAAACGTCCTCCTATCGAACAAAACCCGGTCTGTAGACTCCGGGCCTGTCAAGTGGAATACGCCGACACCTCCCTCTTTCTCTGTTGTGGACTTTATTGGTCTGGCAATTGTGCATACTTTTCTCATAAAAGGCATATTGTACTAATATATGTGCATTGCTTCATCGAAATCGAATGAACATTTCGGATATCCATAATTATTTTATGAGAATTGAATACGAATATGAACGTCTAAAGCGTTGTATCAGTTCAAAAATTTTGGACCGCACCCACCGGACAGCCACTGATGCGGAGCCACCCTCCTCGTCTTCCTCCTCAAATTCCATCCGATTCGATTCGATTCGTTTCGTTTCGTTTCAGACCCTACCTGAAGCCGCCGCCGCCTCCCGTCCCTGACCACCAACCCTCTAGGCCGGCCCCCCATTCCTCCTCCTCTGCATCTCACGGACTGCCGCCGCCGCTGCTAGGGTTTCTCCGCGCCGTCGAGTGTTTGTGCGTGGGAGCAGGGGGAGCCGGTGTTAGGCTGCGTCGACGAGATCCGGCCGCTGGTGGCGTGCGTGGTGCGGGCATGAGATCGCAAGATTAGCGCTCCCACTCCCCGCTGCTGCTGCTGCTGCTGCTGCAATGGCACTCAACACCAAGCGCGCCTACAAGCTCCGTATCCTCCGTGTTCCTCCCTCTTCCTTTTCCCCTCGTGTGTTCATGGATGCCATGCTTCTTTCTATGTAAGGTCTCTTGTGGCCACTGAACTTGCAATGTGCCTTGACTAAAACCCTTCCGCAGAGGAGTTCGTCGCTCATTCTTCCAATGTCAACTGCCTCAAGATCGGGAGGAAGACCTCCCGTGTCCTCCTCACTGGGGGAGAGGATCACAAGGTCAATCTCTGGGCTATTGGCAAGCCCAATTCCATACTGGTATGCCTCCGCTTCTCTTCTCTCCTCTTGCGCCAAGCCAACTCTACTTACTGCCCTGCCCGCTACACTGAATGCTAGCTTTCCTACTTAAGCAGGCAACCAGGCACAACATAAAAACCAACTTGTCGTGTTATCTGTCCTAGACAAGATTAACATTACCTTTGAGAGCGTGTAGACAGGTGTTGGATTTAATGGAGTTGCTATGCATAATATATTTTCAGCTGATCAGCTGCTCTAATTGATTCGTCGCTTATTTGCTCCCGCTTGCCGGTCATGCAGAGCTTGTCCGGACATACAAGTCCTGTTGAGTCGGTTAATTTTGATTCTGCCGAGGTATTGGTGGCTGCAGGAGCAGCCAATGGAACAATTAAGTTGTGGGATTTGGAGGAGGCAAAGAGTATGTGCATGCTGTCATCAGTCCTACTGTTTAGTGTGACGTAGAGCATATGCGCACGCCTACGTCACTATGTCTTTTAGTCTGGTGAACTGGATTTTTTCCCATGCAGTTGTCCGCACGCTTACTGGCCACAGGTCCAATTGTATGTCGGTTGATTTCCATCCGTTTGGGGAATTCTTTGCTTCTGGATCTCTGGACACCAATTTGAAGATATGGGATATAAGAAGGAAAGGCTGTATTCACACCTACAAGGGTCATACGCGAGGGGTCAATGCTATTAGATTCACGCCTGATGGCCGGTGGGTTGTATCCGGTGGCGAAGATAATGCTGTCAAGGTAACATGAGTGTGTTCTAAATTATTACTTGTATATTCTAAATTCTCACTATGTCCACATCCACTCTACTTTACTTTCCTTTCAAGTCCCATAATTTTTCTCACAGTCCTTGTGGTTGGTACATTTTACACCGATATTTAGTATTGATTTTACTGGAGCATAACATCCAGCATATTCCTTATCCATGTTTCCCCTTCATTGAAAATTGCAAGTCAATAACTGCCTTGTGGGCTTTCAATTTATGGAATTTGTAATCAAACTTGTCTTGCCAGATCTGGGATTTGACAGCTGGAAAGCTGTTGCAAGATTTTAAGTGCCATGAGGGTCAGATTCAATGTATAGATTTCCATCCCCATGAATTCTTACTGGCAACAGGTTAGCTTCAGATATTATAAACCTGTTCTACAACTCTTATAACTACTTCCTAGTTCCTTCATCCTTTTTGTCGTATATTTTTAGTATACTTTTTCAGAACCGAGAATTCACGTGTGCTGATCAAGTGACTAGATTAAGGATGTACAAACTCTTCCAAAAAAAGTGAACACTTTAGTGGTTGAATTGAAATTACCATGCATGCCATCTTTGCAATTAATATGTGTTATAATCAGCTAGGTGGTAATCATCATACTATGATAATCGACTGCCAATTATTTCATGGACATCCTATTCATAGTTATCAGAAACATGGTTCGTTCGAGTCGCAGAATGAGATTCGGGTTTGCCACTTTTTCTTCCAATTTCCACTACCAACGTGAACCCCGTACCCTAAATTGACTCAGGTTCGATGAATCCGGTTCACGATTCGCAGAGGTTTATAGCAAATCCAGTAACTATAGTCCTATTATGTGAAAGGCTCATCTGCCTTGTACTTCTCCTACTAGCACTCCTGGAGTCCTGGTAACCCAAATATGTTTAGAAACTAAAAATATATTTAATCTCAATTTCTTCTTGGGATATATGGCCTGCTTTCACATATTGTAACCTGGAATGTTCATTCCATGACATGTTTAAGAAGAGGTGTTTGGAGTTTGTAGGTTCTGATCTCTGTTTAGCATCCTTCATATGTATACAATATGCTTAAATATCTGCTTGCATATTACATTTCTGTAATTTTTCATCCCTGTGAATTTGCTGATAGAATGTACAGTTCCAGTTTCACACAAGCAGGTTATGTTCTTTTAAATCTTATGATAATCTTATCATGGAGATATATCGCTCATACTAGTTTTAGTTCAGTTTTCCTAACATTTTGTTGAAAAAAAAGAGTCTTCTTGATAAGTGAGCCTTGCTTCTTTTGCATCATGTTTGCAAGTTAACGTTTCATTAATGTGCTAAAGTTCCATTTTGTGCTACATATGACTTTGCTCAGGTTCAGCTGATAAAACTGTTAAGTTCTGGGATTTGGAAACTTTTGAAATGATTGGATCTACTGTACCAGAGGTATACTATCATGTTGGTTTTTTATTCAACCAAAAAAGCATTCTCCCTGTCAAACCTGAGCTTTGTTATTGATTTTGATCTTATGAAGAGGATAGTGTAGCTAAAAACTTGAGCGCTCACTGTTCATTAAATAACAAAAACACATGAGGTTTTATTTGGACAGCTTACTGCAGAGTTCAATCTGCACTGTCTAAAGGGCCACGGATGGATAAATGGGGGACCATGCAGAGGTCCTCCTAGAAACTTGGAAAGAGAAATATAAGGGACTTGTTACAATTAACATTTTGTACTTTTTATGTTCTCGTTATTTTTTAATTGTGACTCCATTCTTGTAGTATAGTTTTATAAATCATAACCGGCACCACAAAGCACAGTTATGTGTCTTAGTTCTATGGAATAATCTAGTCCTGTCTTGGGGCTGTTTCAGATGTGGCCTTGCATTCTGTTGATTATGCACTATTATATTTTATTGTTTTAGTTTTATGATTACATAAAAGGGAAAAGAAGAGAGGGCCCCATGATAAAATTGATAGCCAATCCCCTGGTCTACTAAACTCACCATCTTGTGTAGCATCACCTTGATTATCATGGCAATTTCAGTTGGTCTTATCTCTGTGATTAGAACAAGGTAGATACCCTATTGCGAAGAATCATTCATAAGCCCCCCTCCCTCTTTTGCTAGTTGCTACTGTTGGTGTAGTAAAGTATTACAGTTATTTAGATTTTTTGTCAATAACTTTCTGATTCCTGCTATCAGGGGACAGGTGTTCGATCTATGACATTCAATCCTGATGGTAGATCTCTCCTGTGTGGGTTCCATGAAAGCTTAAAGGTGGGAAATTCACCTATTTATTCCATGGCAACATGTTTCCATTTGTCTCTTCAACTTTTGGGCATTGACTACTCTTTTATTAAGCAGGTTTTCTCTTGGGAACCAATAATATGCCATGATGGTGTTGATGTGGGATGGTCTAGGCTGTCTGATCTGAATGTTCATGAAGGAAAACTTATTGGGTGTTCCTTTAACCAAAGTTGTGTTGGGGTATGGGTGGTTGATTTATCGGTATGTAATATAACTACCTTTTCATGGTAAATTCCAACACTGATATGATGTTCTAACATGTGAGCTTTGTTCAAATGTTTTAGTTTCCTGAAATTCAAATGATATACTGTTAATTAAGCGAGCAACTGACATTTGACAGCGCGTTGAACCATATGCAACTGGAAATTCTGCAAAACTAAATGGCCAATCTGGATTGAAGGCTGCATCAGGAGGCAATACGCCATTACAAAATGAAAGTGGTTCGAAGGCTAATATAGGGAGATTATCAGTTGTACAAAATTCAGAGAACGATTTAAAGCCTTCATTGGGTAGACTTTCTGTTTCTCAAAATTCAGATTCTGCACCAAAGGAGATAAAACCTGTGGCTTGTATGTTTCACACTTCTTTGTAGTTCTTTTTTACATTAATCTGTAATTAATGTTTACAACACCAAGTGCCTGAAACTAATCCTTGTTCTTGTTTGTTCTTATCCATGTTGAAGCCAGTGGATTGGTCCCAAGCACTCCTCGAAAAACTGGAATCAGTTCTCGCACCAAAACATTTGCAACTTCGGCCCTTGTGTCTAGTGGCACCACTTTGAAGAGAAACTTACTGAAGAATGACAACCCTTCTAGCCTTCAGACCTTCAATAAAGCTGATGTGGTGCCTGTAATCGTTCCCAGAAGTAGCTCAGGAGAAGACAGTATTGATTCTAGAAATGACGCTGGTGATGTAATACCTGTTTTTCCTAAAGTGAGCAGAAAGGTAGAGTCTGCAATTGATTCTGTGAAGGGAAGTACCGATGTGTCACCTGCTGTTGTTCTAAGAACCAGTGCAAGAATGGAAATCCACTCTGATTCTAGGAAAGAACCTATAGCCGGAAGAGTGTTGCCATACAGGGTCCAGTCAAGATATGCTGACTCACGGAAGTTAATGAATGCCAAAGTTGATTCAGATAGAGCTGACAATGGAACCAAGCATAGAGAACCTGATGACTTTTCATGTCAAATTTTCCTTCCTCGGGGGAGTGGTATCACTCAAACAATAAATTCTGAAGAAGAGAATAGTGAAAATGTGAAACATGTAACAGCTGAGAGGTTGAGATTCACGAGACAATCAGAATCAAATCCAAATTACTGCAATGAAAATTGTATGATGTACACCCTTCAGCCACCCTGTTTTTATGTGTGCTATATTTTAAGTCTTAACTGTGCTTAGTCTTTTGGAAATTTATTTAACATGCTCTAGATATACTTCCATATCATGGATTATAAAGTTTATGTACTGAATCTTTTTTGTTTGACATGCTGTTTCTTTAAATTATAATTGAGTTGTTTTTATATATTCCACTTGCAGAGAATTATCATGTTGAGTTACAACTTGCCATTGTGCCAATGCTTTAATTTATATGCTACTAAATTGCAATACCTTTCGTTTTGTGATACTGTTTTGTAGATGGTGCTAGAGTATGCAAGCCAAAGGATGATTGCTATATTGAAGTTTCAAGGGCAGGTATATCTCTAATCCTGGTGGAGAATAGAGACAATTCTGTGCTGCATACTTGAACATGTTATCATGATGTAGGAAGAATGAAGTCTACAGTTTCTAATTGGGATAGCCGGGATAAGTCTCCAAGTCATGAAGGCCCCACAACAAGTGCTGCTTCTGTCACAATGGCTCCTATTGGCCGGCCATATTCATCTGTATGTCTTTATGACTAATTATAAACTTCTATGACGAGTCTGTTCTTGTTCAGTTGTTTTTATGGTTTGTTAATCTGTTCTGTTAAATTCATGGGAAATATTTGGATGCCTATAGTAAGCATGTGCCCCACATTTACAAATGTGCATGGTGCAATATGAACTCTGGGGTTATTACGTTAATGCAATATGGTCTTTCAGGTTGAATATATGGTGCAGAATTATTTAAGCAAGATATATCCTGTTGCTGAAGTGTTTAAGCATTTATCTGGCCTCCATATTAGTTGAATTAGCACAAACCGTGCATGGCTTCTGGACCTTCTGGTGTCCTGCAGGCTTATCTGCTTCATGTGTATGGATGAGTCATTTGTTTGTTCTTTCAACTATTGGACCATTTGCTAATGATCTGATGTGGTTTGCTGCGTTGGCAATGAAACTTTGGTACATCCAGTGCGATTCCATGATGATTATAACTTATAAATTCTAGCCCAATCCGCAAACCCAGGTGTGGAAGGGATTTGGGGGATGTAGTTCCTCTGGAGCTTAGAGCCTAATTGAGTCTGTTGTGTAATCTTTAAATTGAGTGAAAAAAAATTTGATGGTGCCACAAACCTTACTGTATCACCTGTCTTTGGAGTTAAGGTAGAATACTACAATTTGATTTTTTTCCCCGAGTTTACTTGTGTATTTGATCATTCCTTTTTTTACTCCCAGAGAGGACGTGGCCAAGCTGCGGAATCTCCAAGTATAACAAGTGGTGAGGACACACTTTCTGTTCTAATGGATCAGCATGAGCTATTTCTTGGCTCAATACGGCCTCAGCTTACAAAATTGCAGGTCAGCACAACACTTGACCTTCAATTGCATAGCAAAAGCAAGCTCTAACCTCAAACTTTTTTTTTCTTCTTTTTTTTCCCGTGAAACTTAAAATCAATTTTCCAGCAGCTGATATTTTTACCTTAATTTGGCAATTATTATCTGCAAATTATGTCAGAATTAATTGCCATTAACGTGTGGTTTATTTGATGCTCTATAATATGGTCAAATTTGCTTGGTTTGATAGCTAGCAGCTGCATGTTGCTTTCTTTGTCATTTTATTACTTGACAGATCAAGTCCTGTGCCTTGTGAAACTCATATCTGTTCTAAGTGAATGACACACATATGTTCCTGCCCTGTTGATGGCTTGACGTATTACAGACAACTTTTTTATGTCTCATTATAGCATGACTATCTAGTACATTCCAGACAGATTTCTAAAGCCTGAAGTGCACCTGCTGACAGTCTGTATCTTCTGTTTTGCATGATTTCAAGGTTGTTCGTCAAATGTGGGAAAGAAAAGATGTCAGGGGTGTCATCGCCACTATGGAGAAGATGTCTGATCATGCTGTCAGTATACACCATTTTTGAATGAGAACAGTATTTTACAGAGTTACCCTCCTGCATATATAGTAATTGTTAGCAAATAGATGACAAAGATAATTTTGAGATTTGCGATGATCCTCTAGGTCTCTGCTGATGTAGTAAGTGTTTTGATGGAGAGAAGTGAAGCAATCACATTAGATTTATGTGCTTGTCTCCTGCCGATCCTCACTGACCTTTTGGGGAGTAAAACTGACAGGTCGTTGTGAGAACTTTGTACCATCCCAATGGGTTCCATCTGTTGGTACCATGTACTATTTTAATATTTCAACTTATATGTTATCTTACATGACAAATTTGTTTCAGGCATTTGGTCATTTCCTTGGAAATGCTGATAAAGCTTGTCAGAACCTTTGGCCCGGTAATTCATTCAACTGTATCAGCTGGTCCATCATCAGTTGGTGTTGATCTTCAAGCGGAAGAAAGGTAATACTGTTTCCATCAATTGCTTTCCTAGTGTGCATGTACCGGAATTTGTGAAGTGATTTTACCTCCTTTGTTGGTCACAGGCGGGATCGCTGTAACTTATGTTTCATTGAGTTGGAAAAGGTCAAAAGCATGCTGCCATCTCTTACAAGGTACTTGGTGATATGAATGCTGCATTGAGTGTGGTACTTGACCTATGTTGCCACCTTAGTGTTTCTGTATGTAGTAAACAATCTGATCTGGTAGTTAATCTTCACCGTTAAAATTGATAGTTTAATGGCAAAATATTGGTGCTTGGTAGCTCTGGTTCATGACTGCTTAATGAAACAATTAAAATCATTCTTGTTGACTGTGTAATGTTATGAGCCTTTAAAAGCTATGTATCACCGATATGCGATACCGGTATGGTGATACACAATTTCCCAAAAGCAAGAATCCGGCGATATGGTGAGTATATATGTGTCTAAAAAAATGTAAGAGGGAGAAGACGACAGCAGAGGGAAAAGGCGACAACAGCTTGCAAAGGAAGAAGGCGGTGGTGAAATTGTATAGGGGGAAGATGGTGGTGGCGGCAATTAGTAGACCGGGTGGCGGGTTTGGTGGTAGAAGAAGGGAGGGGAGGCAGCGGCGACGGTGACTTGTAGAGAGAGAAAGTGACGGCGGCGAGATTGCAGAGGGAGAAGGCGGCGGCAGCCACTACGCTGGGTAGAGGGGTGGCGACTGCGAGACTATAGAGGGAGAAGGGAGGTGGCGGTTAGTAGCGGTCGTCGGTCGGATGGGTGAAGGGCAGTGGCTATTGGGTCTAAGGGATTTTAGCTTTTAAGGGAGTCAGTGGAAGAGATGATTGGATGGAATGAGTGAGGGAGAGAGTTTTTAGGGTTAGGAGAGATGGTTTGAATTGGGTTTGGCTTTGTATTTTTAGCCTGGAAGTATCGGGGAGTATCGGAGAAGGATCGGGATTATTTTTATTAATTTTAAATGCTAAATTTCACCGATCCTTCCCGATACGGTATCAGGAAGGATCACGAAGGATCGCCATATCCGATAAGTATCCTATACCAGTACGGCAATTTTGCGAAGGATCGGTGGTCCATAGTCTAAAAGAACAAGCAAAACTAGGTGTAGGGCTGGAAAAAAAGCTTTTGAGCTGGCTCGGTGACTCGTTTTAAAATTGCTCCGATTACATTCATTTTTTCTTTTAAAATAAAAATTAGTTGATTTGGAACAATGGTCAACTTCGGCTCGGCTCGTTAGGCTCGGTTCAAAGTTGGGTCTCAAACAATACAGGAGACTATAATAAATAAGAATAAATTAGTGTCGAAGAAAGCTCGGAAAAAAGTTAAACTGGCTCGTTTTCCACCCCTAACTAGGTGATTTGTGTTCTTGCATTGTCCAACTGCCTATGTGTACAGATTTGGGGCACTACCGGTCACCACCAAGAATGGCTATCAATGAATTTTGTGCATACTGTGATAAAGATGAACTGAATGAATTCCACAGCCTTTGGTCTTTCTGCATAGTGTCAAGCTTCCACTGTTCAGCATTTTGATAGCATTCTCTTTTTGTTCTTTTACATTGTACAGAAGAAAAGGGGCAATCACAAATACAGCAAACGAGCTCAACCTTGCTCTCCAGGAAGTTATGAGCTGACTGACCAAACATGAAAGCACATGTGTACAACTAAACAGGATGTGCTGTGTATTGGCGCTCGCTCATGGCTTCATGCTGGACATCGGTTGCTATGGAGCGTTCTCGACTATATGTGTTGTCACCAGGCTCCAGGGTGAAACTCTGGCAATCAGATAGCTATTGATTTATATCGTGTCTTTTGTACACATGCTAACCACCCTAACATCCTTGTGATTTGGGTTGGGAAGAGATTACTTCAGATGCATTGCACAGTGTTTTTGACAGACCGTGGAGATACCGTTTGCACTTGGTTTAGGCTGCAGCATTTATATCAGAATTGCTGACCACTATGACTTCCCCTTGTAGTAGTTGGTTGCCTGGAGTCTGTGTGGTGTACCGTTATTGTGTGAATGAGCATGTGAGGTGATAGTAGTTGAAAAGCTTTCTTTCAACAGTTTGTTGTGTTGGGTCGTGCTGAGGTCTGGTTGATTGAAGGACCTGTCTGTTGAGTGTAAGCAGCCTTTGTACATCTTTCTTGAAGAAGTGAGATTCTTATTGTTCAATCAATGAGCATCCGTTGTGGTGGTGGTTGACTGTTGAGTAAGCATTTATGTTCGCATGAAGAAACTAACTATTGTTATCCTTTCCACTATGTGGGTTTGTCATGCCCAAATGGGCGGCCCGGCGTAGCCCGGTCCAATTAAAAATGGCACGGCCCGTTTCAGCCCAGGTAATAAACGGTGTCGTGTCGTCAGACCGGTCCGATAAGTCAGAAACGTAAAGTGCTTTACTGTTAGCCTGTTAGCGACAAAAGAATTCAAAAAATCTAGAAAAAATTAAAATTAGAAAAAGTATGGAAAAATGCATAAAATTTTTTAAATAATTATAAAAACTTGAAGAATGCAGAAAAACTTTTTAAAAATATATATAAATTAAGAAAAAGCTAAAATATGAGATAAATTCTAAAATGAGACATAATTTGAATTAAATAATGAACTTTATTGATGTTTGGCTGCTTCGTTAAAAACTTTGCCAAGTAAAAACTCAATACAAGAAAACTTTGGCAAAGAAAAAAGAGTACAACCTATAGCTCAGTGATACAGGAAAAGAGTGAATATTAAAATTATTCTTCCTCATTATTTAGATAAAGATTTTCGAACGTCTCCGCCAGCTCAGAATTTTTAGTATGTTGAGCTTGTTGATTAGCTTTTATCTTTCACAATGAGAAGTATTTCCACCATCTCACTTGTCAGATTTGTTCTTCTCTCCTCGTTTATTTTTCTGGATAGACTAAAAGTAGACTCCGAAGAAACCGTGGAGACAGGGACTATTAACACATCTCGTGCTAATATGGAAAGCATCAGATATGTTATCTTGTGCTCGTGCCATCACTGCAAAATGTTGAAGTCCTCCTGCTGCTCTTGGTAGTTGACAATGTTATTGTTGAGATAGACATTTAGCTCCCCACCACTTGATATGTACGAACTTGTCGTTGTTGTAGTCGAACTCCTTGAGGAAGAGCCACCTGCACCCCATATCTTTCCCCACGCAGTTTTCTTCTTACCTGCTGTGGGTGCTGGTGGAGGTCGTTGCCTGTGAACTCTAGCAAACTTCCGATCATACTTATCATAAATTTGAAATAAGTTAGCACGGGCATTTGAAAAATAACTAGAATAATCGGTACCTACCGCATCACTTAGAAGTGAGAGAACATTAGAGAATCCTCGAACTTTAGCTCTAGGATCTAAAATAAATGCAAATGCATATAACATAGGAATTTCTTGCCAATATTTCAAAAATTTAGTTTTCATAGTGTAAACAACTTCACGCAATATATTATCATTTTCGTGGCTCTTTAAGAGGGTAGCAATTTCTAAAATATGATACACAATTAAAGTAGAGGTTGTGTAATAAACTCTAGATAAAGCAACAGTGGATTCAAAAAAGTTTTAAAAATAACAACAAGTATTTAGCAATATACCAATGTTGCTCTATGAGTAGCAGTTGATCATCCCGTGTACAACAGTGCGTGTTAATAAAAACAGAAAATGTGCTCTCATATGGTATGAGATTCTTAAACATCAAGTAAGTAGAGTTCTACTTAACAGGCATATCCAAACCAAAATTACGCGGATGCACATTCATTGCAATAAAATAAGTCTTATATTCTGATACTCATTGATTAGAATTATTTAAGAAAGATATTGCGGTGCAAAAAGGTTCAACATACTGATTTAACCCCTTCAAATCAAATTTAATTATAAGATTAATAATATGACAAGCACAACAATGATGTAATAAGAAAGATTCAGCATATGAATTGAAAAGCGGACTAAGAATGTTTATGGCAGAAGTATTTACAGAAGCATTATCTAATGTTATTGCAAAAATCTTATCACTAAGACCAAAATGTTCCACAACTTTTACAATACAATCAGCAATATTTTCACCGGTGTGTGCTACAACAATTAATTTGAATCTTATAATTCTCTTTTCTAGTTGCCATTCATTGTTTATACAATGAGCAACTACACTAAGGTAATCCTCTTTGGCTTTACCACTCCATATATCATATGTCAAAGAAACAGAAAAAGTACAGGTACTAAATATTTCTTTTAGCTTATTGCGATAATTATTATAATATTTAATCAAATCTATAATTGTTATCTATCTAGAAACTGCAGAAAACCTGGGATTATAAGCGGTCCTAATATAGTTCAAACACAGCTAACTCACCAAATTTAAAGGAAGATCTTGAGAAGTGATTAAACGACAAAGAGATTCACGAGTTACCTCAGGATTGTAGTCCTAGTTGCGTACCATATCATCGGGGTTGTACTGCAGCTGCATCTATCTCAAAGCCATCCCTGCTTTTTTCTACAGCTCTCAACATGTCTCTTCAAGTGCCCTGTATCACCTAAAGATTTTGTAGTTAATTTATACTTACAATATTTATAAACAGCATACCTGCTCTGGATGCTATCTAATGTCTCAAAAATTGTAACATCCCTAATTTCAGTCTTTTGCCTAAAGTTAATTTAAATTAATTAATTTTAAAATTTGAATTTTTCTTGGTGTTCTAATTAACCTGGCATCCATATCCTTCCGAAATTGAAGTTCAATCCTTTACCGTCCGCAAAATCAAATTCTTAATTCCGGTCCTTATTCGAAATTTCACCTGAGTTCTAAAATGCTCCAAAAATCTCAAAACCCACTAAAATGGATTCCAAATATTCTATAATGATTTTGGGAATTTTTCCAAGATTTATATAATCCTTTTGGTATTTTATCTCTCGCGCTTTATTCAAATGCATTTAATTTGTCCCGAAATAATCTAAATTCCAAAATTAATCCAAAAATAGTGGAACAAATTTTATTGGGTTCTATTTTATTATTTAGGATTTTTAGAATCTTTTCTGGAATTTTTAGACCCCGTTTGCTATTTTATCTCGCGTGCTTTAAGGAAAACTATTCATCTTCCCCGTTCAACATCACTGTTCATCTTCCCCGTTTCAGCACCTGTACATGTTTCAACCCTTTTGCAAGCTCCAACTTCAAATGCTCATAACTCCCTCCACGATTGTCCGAATCCAGTGAAATTTGAAGCGTTGCGACGGCGTCGTAATGGAGATTGATTATCCCACCATTGCTTATCCCGAAATCAAGCAAAACGGTCGCTGCAATCAATTCTTTACCGTTTCTTGTTTTAGCCATAACTCTTCCGTTTCTTCGTCTCTCTGAGCGTGTGAGTACTTCAAACGAGCGTATTGAAGTCCTCTACACCGTGCTTACCTTGCCCCTTTGGTTCTGTGTCGTTTGCCATCCCAAAACTCAGGAAAACAGTACACCCGGCGTCCTCCAAAGACACCGGCGAGCCATCTTTTGCTCCGGTGAGTTTTCCGGCAAACCAACCACGTCACTTTGTGCCTTTTGCTTCCGTGATCACAACCATTCAATCGGATTTGATTTTCGTTGCAGTTTGACCCCGAATTTCAAGTTTGTTCGTAAATCGGCCGCCGCTCGCTTAAATCGTCGATTTCTACCGTTTGGGTACGAACCAATTCAATTCCTTGCACCCGTAGACTCCCCTCGATGCTAGCTATCCGATGCTCACCTTAGTTTCAAGAAATATCGTGATTTCGGGAGTTTTTCACCGTCGTGCTGTCGGTTTGTTTTTGGTCGTCAGTTTTACTTCGCCGTGGCCGTTCTTGTGCTCGCCGTTGCTGACCACCGTGCTCGTCACCTCCGGCCACCCTTGCCGCACCTTGCCCCGGCCTCGGACGACGCCGCAGCGTTACGCCAAAGCCGCCAGCGCTTTGCGCCTTCGCACATCGCCAGGCGCTTGTTGCTTTCGCCTCTGTGCCTCACCGCCATCGCTGCCGCCACCGCCATGCCATCATCGCCAAGTAGCTCATCCCCCTCCGGCGAGTTCCTTTTTCCACTAGCCGAGCTGCCCTCTTCTTCTCCATGCGCAACTCCTTTTTCTCTGTGTTCTTTGGCTTCTTTCTCTGTACACAGCCAATTGGAGAAGAAGGCCTACTCAATGACGTGTGGGGCCCTCCTGTAAGTGAGATGGAAAACTTAGGAAATGCTGGAAAAAGAAAGATTCCGGAATATTCCTCGGTTTTCTAATTTTCAAGATTTTGAGAATTCAAACAATTGTTTCTCCTTTGTCGTAACTCCGAATCGAGTGATTCTAATTGCTAAATTCATCTAAATTCATCCTCTATCTGCCAGTATTTTTATTATAATTTTTAGTTTCTTCTAAATTTATTTTATTCTTTTCATGTATCGTTTTGCGCGTAGTTGAAGAAGCGGCCGTAGTCGCCAACGAAGGAGAAGATCTTCAGTACAGCACATCGCGTCTCGTCGACGAAGGCAAGTCGTAGTTCTTTGATCATGTTGAACCTATGCTTGCAAAGTTATTTTGTTTTGTACAAGCGCATGCTATTTGTGTCAATGCTAGTTCCTGGGAGTAGCTATTCACCTGATTGCCAGTACGCCACCTTGATTATTGAAATGCCATATATCCATTGTTAATCTTAGGTGGGAACATTACTAGTTGGACATAATCATAATACCAACATTGGGTTATCATAGTTATGCTTAGCCATGCTTAGTTGTCCGATAGGATTCATATCACATAAGAATTAATGTTAATCTTGATTTAATGAGATATGGAATTGTGGCCGTTGGCCGCTGTTGTAAAACTTGTTGTACCATGGCAGGGGATGCTATTGGTCTTGGTTGAACAAAATATTTTTCCTCAGACAAGTGATCGTGCAGTAAAGGGGGTGCTGTCTAGCACATTGGGATGTGGTTGTCTTGCTTGAGATAATTTAAGGACTTAATCTTGTGCGCCATTGAACTGGCCTAACTGCAACCACAAGTCCGTATGGGATGAGACCTAGTGATTAATTTGCAATGTCTAGTCTTAAGTCTTGCCAAATGTTGGTGTGGGTTCGGGTTAGATGGGTAGATTCACAAGGCTCAAGAGGGGGCCCCGAGGGGCGAAACCTTAGAGGGCAGTACTGAGTTTAGACATGCATTGTAAAGACTTTGTCATGATATCTCTGCGACACACCAAAGGAAGTGTGTTATTACCGGTTGCGCCAAGAGATGTTCATGTCTTGTGGGTAAAGCTGTACAACCTCTGCAGAGTGTCAAACTATTCGAATAGCCGTGTCCGCGGTCATGGACAAGCTCGGGGATTTCACACGGGGTATAGAGTGTTTTCTTGAAATGTGGAATTGTTGGGATGGGAACGGGGAGTTCACTGTTGTTTTGTTGTCTAAAGCTATACTGTTGAATTGTGTGGTTGACACTTGTTTCGAATGATGTAGGGTGATGCCTCGTCATTCTGTTCATGTTGTCTACCATTGATTTACCATTTTTTAATATTGCTTTTATCAACATGCCTTCAATCTATTTACTGTATTTTAATTCAAGTTATTGCTTTCTGCAAATAAACCATATGACTATCCTTTGTCAAGCCGTGCATGAATATATTGCATCATTTCCCTACGGCTTGTTGAGTACGTGTTGTACTCACGGCTTTATGCCCATGTTGTTCAGTTGTTGAGGAAGGACCAGGTAATGAATATCAAGAAGAGGAGTACTACGAAGACTACGTCGACTAAGAAGGCGTTTCCCAAACAATTGCCTATGGCATGTCGAATGGGCTAAGTTATCTTATTTCCGCTGCAATAGTTTTATTTGTTTCTTCAGCCGTGAGGCATTGATGTATGAACCTTGACCATAAGGTCGCTTACTTTATTCAGTACTATTTTACTTCTTCTTAGTTATTTCGATGTATGGAATGATATGTCATCTATGTTTTCACTGGGTGCACTAGCGTGATCCTGGACTGGTGCAGAATACCCAGAGGGTTTCGGATTTGCATATCCGGGTCCCGACAAAAATCTACTCAAAATCTTCCAAGACTCTCGATGTACTACATCTTGTTCTTTTCGCCCTGTGCTTGCCGACGCAGTAGCACTTGTAGGGCCTAAGGATGGCACAGCTCCTGTAGCTTCTTGCAATTCATAAGATGCAAGAAGCTCCTCGGATGAAATCCCAAAATCAGAAACTGAGAAAGACGGAAAATCCCCGTGCTCCATAAAGTGAACTGCAAAAAATAATTATGCTATTAGTACTAAAATATGATTTAAAATACTAACAAATGAAAAAATAAATAACAATTATTACCTTGATTTCTTGACAGAAGTCGGAAGTCGAATTTTGGAATTTTGGCAAAACTATTTTGAATTTTGCCAAATTACCACTAAGAGCAAAAGAATTTCTAGAAGAGAATGAATAGAAGAGAATGCAAGATTGGTGGTGTGGAAATGGGGGGTAGCCACCTATTTATAGAAAAAAATCAGGATTTTTTGAATTTTTTAAGCCTCCAACGGCTATAAAACGGCTATTGTTCAAACTAAACGGGCCGTGCTGGGCTAAACGGGCCATACATACCCTAATCGTGCTAGGCTGAAATGGGCCGTGCAGGTCAGGGTCTTGTGCTCGAGGCCGTGCCATGCCGTACAACTATCATGCCTACCGAGCACTCGGCACAAAGCGAGTGGGTCATCAAGACGGCTGTTTATGGTTGGGCCGTGCCATGCTCGGGCGGGGCCAATAGTGTTGTGCCTCGGGCCGGCCTGTTTGGCCTGGCCCATTTGGACATGTCTTATGTGGATGAGTGATGGGTGTGAGAAGTTGTACTTATTTTGTTAAATGAGATATTACTGATTAGTTTTTGTTTTCAAGAATTTGGTTGTGATGGACAAGGCGCGTTGGGTTAGTAGGTTGGTTTCCTCCTCATGGATGCCAACCTAATGTTTGACAAACCAAACTGAATATGAATTAGCACAAGACAAAATAAGGGTTCTAGTCTGAATTAGGCTCACATACACATTTCTTGATACGCTCGAATATGGTAGAAAAATGACGGAAAAAGCACGGGCGGCCCACGCAACGTGGCATACCACTTCAAGGTTGCGGCGAGATGGTTTGGACGTTAATCAAAGATTTTGTTACCAAAATCGAAAAGGCACTTTCATGCACGCAAGCTTACGATGTCGAATCGGGCCACTTAGGGTTTTCGTAGTCCCACCGAGGTAGGACATGGTCCAAAAATACGTAAAAAAATCAAGGGCGGGCTACGAATGCGGCTACCACTTACGATGGGCGAGATAGCCGGACGTTGCCTCGGTATTTTGTTGCTAAAATCGGAAAAAGCACTTATGCCACGAAACCATGGAAACTTTTACGACGTCGAAAATTTTTGAAACTCTTTATGGAGGTTCCCGATATATCGCTGATATTACCATAAAATTTCAAATGATTTTAAGATATGAGGATTTTTAAAATTCAAACAATACATATATAAGGGCACATACACCGAAAGTTCGGATGATAAAATAAGCAAAAGATTAGATGATATTACAAGGGCATTACAACAATGGATTTAACTAACTAACGAAAGCCTTGTCATTATGGTGGAACAAATGATCGTTCCGCCTATCTCGGGTACAACCTGAATGATGTAAGACATTTTCGCATATTACGACCTGCTCTAATATTGCGACCGGTCCTCGTACAATCAATCCCTACTATGAAAGAACTCCATGGGGTTCAAGTAGTTGCTCCAAATATGCGCCCATTGGGTGGCCTATGCCGCACGCTCCGGTGTATAAGACTTAAATTTTGGTTGTTGTTTATGTGGATTTCGCCTCCCATTTGGGCATGTCATCCCATTCCCCATGGCCCCCTATGTTAATACCACGGGTTTCCGATGGTCTCACAAGAATTAGTCAAGGATTTGTTGCGTGTTGCGGACCTCGTACTGCTTCCTTGTCCCTTCTTCTTCGAGAAGAGGAACCTCCTCACGACTGGCGTGGTTGGCCGTTGGCGGAGACATGCGGAGACGCCTGCCTGCTTCGCTCGACTCCACTATATGGTGCAGGAGCTTTGTGTTAAGGCTTATCCTTGAACAACCTAAGCGTGCCTCGCAATTAATACAAGATGCCCGCCTTGGTCGTTGAATAACACCGTAGGCGCACTTTCGGATTTGGCTTTTCTCGGCCGGTAGTGGCACCACGGAGAGGGTTGCTCCCCAGCTTATCCCATACAGAAGCATGAGATGTGGGTGGTACGCCTCCGGTCCACCCAGCTTGAAGTACCAAAGACCCACGACTATCAAGATTTGCCCTCTGATTTCGGTCAAGAATGTGTCTGTCCACGCACAACAACGGACGACAAGGATGTAATGCCTTAATGCAAGCGCTAATGCGAAGAACACTCTCCTCGTGATGCATTTTAGTTGGCCACTTGTCCGACGGACAATCTTGATAATCATAGTAGGTCCCGTGATTTCTTCCTGAATACAACTAAGCAAAGGCGGGAGGTTGTGGTACGAGTCTTCAAACTTCCCAAACCTCGCTTCTAGTGCCTTCGCTTCGCCTCCACGCCTTCCCGTAGCTAATTGTGTATCGATATCTCGCTCTCGATCGCTTGGATAATAGCACGGGCTCAAAACTCGTGTTCTCCACTATCTCTCGCAGACATGATGTTCGCGACATACCCGGATGATAGGTTCTTGTGAGCCATCACTGCTTTCCTCACCATACATTTATGTCCGCTCAACCTTCAACATATCCAATGGGTGCCCCATTTGGGCTTGTACGCTGCACTCTCCACGGACACCCATGGATCTCACACACCACGTCGTAGAAGGTTGGGGTGGATTTCTTAACCCCGAAAGTCCTTCTTAATGATAGAGCCCAATCTTTCACTAAGATCCTCCATGACCTCTTTTGTCGGTACATATCAATGTTATGCCTAACCTCATTAACACCAGATCGCCAAGGCATCTCCTCATTTCATTGACAACCATATTTTCAAATTGTCATGGTGCTCCACTCGTACCGGGCACAAGCGGCTCTGCACCTCCTCCATCTTCCTCATCCGACTCATCACGTCCTCCTCTTCTCGCTCTGCTCATTGACTCACGGTCTTCCTCTTCCATCCTAGTCATTATTTCCTCAATTTGCTCACCTTCGTCTACTGGGCCCCTCGCTTCTTGGCCAACATTTTCATCATTCTTCCGAAATCAACCTCGTTCACCACTTTGTCGAACATGTTGCTCATGGCTAGATCCCCCACCTCAAGTGTCACCAAGCTGAGCTCATTTTGAGGTGACTACACTCACCGGCGTCCAAGCTCAACCGTTGGGGGTAACATCCTCTCATATGCTCGCACTAAAAGCACTCGATTCCATCCCGGTTGTTCTGCCCCCTCACATATGATCTCCACGATGCGGTTCCTTTAGCTCAACTAACTCCCAAGAAATAGTGTCGTTTAAGACACTACATAGGCAAAATACCTTCAACTCACACTTGTCTTCTTCCATCCGAAAAGTATAATACAACCATTTCAACACGGAACCAAATGTGCGCTCCTCGAGCCTACTCAAACTTATGTCCACATACCGCATGTTACTTAGATCTCGCACCCTCCAAACCATGCATTACAACCCCATCTCCATAATAAATCCTAAATGGAACTCGCTCGCCATATCTCGCTAATCCATTCATTCACCCACCTAATTAATTATCTTCCGCATAAAATACTATGACGTAACATAACTATACCTACATGGTACGTAAATATATATCTAACCGTAAAAAACATCTACATTCCTAATAATTCATATCGATGTAGTTATATCTCGTAAAAAATTACATTTCCATCAATATGTACCGATATACTCCTATCCGTAAAAATTCATTCCTAACAATATATACATTCAGTATTGATGTACTTATATATTAAAAAATACTCATTCAGTGAATTATATTTCCTTCAATATATACCGATATACTCCTATCCGCAAAAAATATATGAACTCGAACCAATATCCGCATCTACTACAATTGAATTTATCGCTAAGAGATCTAGATGGATATCATAATTTCATCGCTAAGCAACAAAATTAATTATTCTTTTGCATAATATCGTATGTATTATCCTAAACAAACTCAACACAGATGAAGATCGAACACCATAAAGGGAAGAAGAGGAGATAGTTGGATAGATCCGCCGGCTACATGGTATATTTCTGGAAAAAAATTTTCGTGAATATTTTGAAATTCGAATAAAAATGTATTATTAAAAAACATATATATGTCGAACCAATATGCTACTACAATTGAAGAAGAGGAGATTGATGATAAGGTTGGAAGATGCATGACTTTGAGCACTTGGTATATAATACGGTAGCACCTCTTAAGGTTGGGATGCATGACTTTGAGCACTTGGCGGTGCACCTCTTGTGGGCGGAGACGGTGCACTTGTTGGCGCACAGGACAACACCCTCTTCATGTGGCATCCCTTCTTCTTCTTCTTCTTGCCAGCCGCCGCCTCCTCTCCTCCCGGACCATGACCAATCGCATCACATCGCATATCAATCAACTAAGTTGGTCTCCTACTCCTCTTGGCATGTGATGTGATGCGGTTGTCATTGCGCGCGCAAACCTTGTAACCAACTTAGCTGATTGATACAACGGGAAATACACTACACAATCGCATATTCAGGATTTAGTCTGTGGAGTCAAATATAAAGTTTTTTTTGCCCTTGGCACACTTTTTTGCAAATTTGGCCCTCGTGCGAACGAATTTGCAAAACTAGCCTCATTTCTGACCGCGGATGCAGTGATAGACGACACATGTCACATATTGCGTACCCTGAGCTTGGTAGCACCTACCACAAAGCAGAGGCTTGGCAGATCCTATCAAGCAAGACTTTCCTGGTAGCAATCTTTGCCACACTATTCAACCACTTAATTAATGATTAGTACCTTAATTAAGTTACTCCTAAAGCTACCAAGGAAAGTTGTAACTTCCCAATTTTTGGCTCATTTGGATTTAATATGATTTTTGTCGATATTTTAATTTTTTTGGAATTTACTTAGATTTATTTTGTATTTTTGAATTTTGTCCAATATGGATATTATTTAAATATTTGAAAAGTCTAAATAAAATTTTATCAAAACTATTTTATTTGAGTTTTAAATGTCTCAAAATAGTTTTAGAATTTTTTTTTGGATTTTTCTGGTATTTTTACTATTTTATTGGGCTTAAACTATTTTTGAGAATTATTTTAAATAGAAAACCCTAAAAATCTCTAATGAACATAATCGGACTGGGAATCCATGGGCCCAGCCCATATCATCGGTTTGGCTCGCTTATCAGGAAACCCTAGATCGTGGTGATCGGCAGTGATCGAATGGTTGATGGATTAGGGTTTAAGTTAAACCCTAACACTTTTGCTAGCCATTAGGGGTGGAAAGAAAACTCGAAACTCATGAGTTTAACGAATACTCAAAAACTTGACTTGACTCGACTTGAACTCATTCCTTAACGAGTCGAGTCGAGTCGAGCTAGGTTTTGAACTCATTAAGGTAACGAGTTAAACGAGTGAGCTAACAAGCTTAACAAGCAAGTCTGTAACCCTAACCCCGTTCGCTTCAACCTTCAAACCTGATTCTTTTTCCCAGTTCTGCATCCTCAATTCCCCAATTCTCGGCTCGGCTACACCTCCACCATCGCCCTTGCTTTCGACGCCTTCGCTGCCACTGTGCTCCTCTCCTCTACCAACAAGCCCGAGACGCTCCCATCGGGAGGGCTGTCGCCCATCTCCCTGCTCCCACACTCCTCCAAGCACCCCACTCTAAGCTCCTCGTCTGGGTCATCAGGGTTGATCTCGAGGGTCCCCCTTGCACTCGCATCTTCCCCCAATCGAGGTTAGTTTCTTGTAGTCTTCCCCCAATTGTTTTCTACCCTTACATAGTGAATGTTAAGATTGCATTGGTAGCTGCATGTAATTCTGGGGATGAGCATATGAACAAGATAGGACAAGCCATGTTAGATAAGTTTGATAAATATTGGGAGGAAAAGAACAATGTTATGGTTATTACTACTATTCTTGTTCCTAGGTTTAAGATGAGATTTGTTAGTTACTATTTTAAAATGATGTTTGGTGAGAGCAAGGCCCTTATTGAGGAAAATGATGTCAGACATGAGCTGTATGATCTTTATGGCATTTATGAGGCCGAACATTGCCACATCAAGGTTGCTAGTGGAAGGGCTGAGTCATCTTCAAGTTTGCAAACAAGGACCTCAGTAGCCACATTGCTAAGTGGGTTTCAATCCTTCTTGCGAGAGACAACTACAGAGCCATCTAAGTCAGAATTGCTCATCTATTTATATAAACCAAACCATCCTCCAGATGACTCAAAGTTTGTATTACTTGATTGGTGGAAGTTGAATGCTCATAGTTTCCCTGTTATGACAAAGATGGCACAAAAAATTCTTGACTATACCTGCTACCAGTGTCTTGTTAGATTCCACTTTCAATAATGGAGGTAGAGTTCTTGATGATTATCGTAGTGCTCTGGGCCCATCAATGGTTAAGGCATTAGTATGTGCTTCTAGCTTCATCCGAGGATCCAAAAATGACAATAAACCTCCAATGATAATGGTGTGGGTGTCCTCTTTTAGACTTTCATATAGCTTTGTTAAATATTGTATCTAACTTAAATACAATTTTCATTTGCAGGAAGACGACAACGAAAATGACGTTGAATTAGTACCATTTTCTGATAGCTTGGTGGAAAGTAGCTAGTCTGCCAAGAGTGAGATGAATCTATTCTCATCAAAGTTTGCTTTCTTTTTAAAAAAGTATGTTTCTGCATGTTTATATGAAGAAGTGTTTCTGCATGTTTATGAATCACATAGGTGCATGTTTCTATGAAGAAGTGCTGGTTAATCAGGATCAACAGTTTAGACTAGGATATGTTGATGTTGATTGTGTACGGTGGATGCGCAGGCGATTGGGTATCTAATCAATTACTCTATTAATTTACATTATAAGTGTGTTTTTTTAAACTTGTCCTTCATTACTCATTAGCACATTCTTGAGTGTATACTTTTTGTCCCAATTTAGCATTCTTGAGTGTATCAAGAGTCATGGCTCAGGAGACTTGCTAGTATATATTTGTTAGCTCAAACATAATATTTCACTTTAGCATTGCAGTCTATATTTGTGAGTTACAGGTGCTTGTGATTATTTTCTACATTATGTAGTTATAATGCTCTCTATATTACAGGTTGCGACTTTCAAGCATCCAATGTGCTGCTAGATGAGGAATTCAAACCAAAATTGTGCCATAGCTATCAAGTTTGTTGTTGATATTTGTTAAGGATGAGCAATTCAGACCAAAATAGAATGGTCTTGAAGTTGTGCCATGGCTTGTTTCTGCAAGTTTCTAAACTTTCTTTTGTGTGTTAATGGCTATACTTGATCAAGCCCTTTTGTTCATTGCATGGTTGCACCAGTATATTTTATTTAGACTTTGTATTGTACTTGAGCAAACCCTTCAACTTTGTGTTGTTATTTGAACTTATTAGCATCATGCTATTAGTTATATTTAGGTGTTCAAATCTTTCCAATGCATGCTCTGTTGTTTACATTCGTAACGAGCTTAACGAGTCAACCTGAGTTTTTAACGAGTTGAGCCAAGTTAAGCTTTCAGCTCATTAAGAAAATGAATCAAGCCAAGTTGGCTCGTTATCTTAACGAGTTTAACAAGTCGAGTCGAGTTTGCTCGATATCCACCCCTACTAGCCGTCGATAAGATTGGTGTGGACAGCCGGATTGTGTCACGTCTCACGAAGCGGTGGATGTCCGGATGCATTCCACATGTACGGCTTGGATGGGTTGCCATCGTCGCCATTCATGGTTAGTTACAACCGTTGGATTGGAGGTGGGTGGCCAGATTTACGCCTTATGTCAGCAATTGAGCTACGCCGTGTGTTGATTTGCGTCAAGATGACGTCACCTCGTGGTGTCATCACTGGTGTCAGCAAGTACTATCGCGATGGAATGAGACCATTGTGGACTAGAGCCGGCCGTGGATCTGGTCTATACACCGGGGACAAGTGTCGATAAGTGGTTGGTTTGGATCGACGTTGACGTCATGTTGGTGCAATAATCCTATTTTTCCAGTGCAAAAATAATTCGAAAAAAATATTGTTTTCTATTTTTCTAATTTTTCTTTTATTCAAATATTTCAAGAGCTCATTCTTCTTCATACGAGCTCTGATTGAGGCGATTCAAATTTCTAAAAATTATAAAATTTAGATCTATTTAATGACAAATTTTATTTGATTTTTAAAGTTTTTTTGCTTCCTATTTTGGTATTTATTATTTTTTCTCTTGATATGCGTAAACATTGAAGTGCTTGGTGCGTCTGAGAGAGCAAAAGTAAGATCTTTTCCAAGATAAGTTGCACTTTAATCATGTTGAACCCAATTTTACAAAATTGCTATGTTGATTTAAATTATGCATGATATTTTATGCGTAAAACTACTTTGAAAATAGTTTGAGATCTAGTTAATCTACCCAATTGGATTATATCTACCTTATCAATATATACCATGATTATTTATCACCCTAGGATGGTTCATTATTAGTCGGTTGCTAATAAATACTAACGTGGGTTGGTTAGACCGTGTTTAATATGCTTAGCCATGCCACGTTAACTCATGCCTTTTGGAATATCAAAATCAATCTTGATTGCTAGAATATGGAACATATTTATGAAAGGTGTGTCGGGTGTTGTCGCACAACGATGTTGAGTTGTAGTGGCATGTGTCACGAAATGATGTTGATTGATGGCACGCAGTACAAGATAAACAACTGGGGTGTTAAATAATTTAGATTGGGGCAAGTGGCAAGGGACCGTGTGTCAAGCTGGGCTAGTAGGGCTGTTGGGTTGTACAAGTCTTGCCTCGGTCAATTAAGGACTTAATCTTGCAAGCCTTTAAACTGAGTTAAACATGCAACCATATGTTTGGTATGGGGTGGATCTAAATAAGTAGGATTACTGATGTCTTGACATGCGATACCTCAGGTGGATAATCACACGGAAGTGTAGTTATGATAGATTATGTGGTGTACTATGGTCTCACATCAATCCAACGGTATGTCGGTACTATATTTCACCTCCGCTAAGGGAAGGGGTAGTGTATGGCATACCAGGAGGGCCAGTATTTAGATAAAGGTTTTCAAAAAGTTTTATCATGATCTCTCTGCTGACACACCTAAGGAGGTGTGCCGAGTTAGTAGGTTGGTTTCCTCCTCATGGATGGCCAACGCAATTTTTGACAAACCAAATATGAAATAGCACGAGACAAAATAAGGGTTCTAGTTTGAATTATAATTAGAGTAGGCTCACATAAACATTTCTTGATATATGTCAGAACCAATATGCTACTACAATTGAAGAAGAGGAGATGGATAGAAAGGAGATGGATAGCAAGCAGCTTAATTATTCTTTGCATAATATATTGTATGTATTATCCTAAACAAACTCAACACAGATGAAGAACACCATGAAAGAAAGAAGAGGATATAGCTGGATGGATCAGTCAGTGGTATATAATACAAGCTAGTTGCAGGTTGATGAGGTTGTGATGCATGACTTGGCCATTTCGCTTATCGGTATCGTTGTGATTGGATCTTGCATTTGAGTTAAAACCTAATGCTTTTGTTAGTCGAATCGAGTTACACTGCGTATCGATTTGAGTCGGGATGACATCACCTCGTGGTGTCATCACTAGTGTCAACAAGTAGTATTGCGGTGGACCAAGTCCACGGTGGACCAGAGCCAACCATGGATCGAGTTTATACACCGGGGATAGGTGTCGGCATGTGGTTGGTCCGGAGTGACGTTGACATCATGTTGGCACAATAATACTATTTTTTTAGTGCAAAAATAATTCAGAAAAAATATTAATTTTCTAATTTTCTTTTTTTTTCTTTTATTCAAATTTTTTGAGAGCTTGTTCTTCTTCATACAAGTTTCGATTGTGGCGATTCAAATTTTTAAAAATTTATATAATTGAGATCTATTTAATGGTGAATTTATTTGATTTTTAGATTTTGTTTGCTCTTTGGTTTGGTATTTATTGATGTTTTTCTCTCGATATGTGTAGACGTTGAAGTACTTTGTGCGTCCGAAGGAGAATCGTTGACACAAGACCAAGTTCTAGAGCAAAAACAAGACCTTTTTCAAGGCAAGTTGTGCTTTGATGATGTTGAACCCAATTTTACAAAATTGTTATGTTGATTTAAATCATGCATGACATTGTATGCGTAGAACTACTTTGAAAATAGTTTAGGATCTAGTTAATATACCCAATTGGATTATACCTACCTTGTCATTGTATACCATAGTTATTTGTCATCCTAGGATGGTTTGTTATTAGTTGGTTGTTAATAGATACTAACATGGGTTGGTTAGATCGTGCTTAGTTTGCTTAACCATGCTACATTAACTCATGACTTTTAGAATATCAAAATCAATCTTGACTAGTGGAAAATAGAACATATTTATGAAAGGTGTGTTGGGTGTTATCACATAACAATATTGAGTTGTAGTGGCATATGTCACGAAACGATGTTGATTTGTTGATGGCACGTGGTGTATGATAAATAATTAGGGTGGTAAATGATTTAGATTGGGGCAAATGGTAAGGGATCGTGTACCAATGTGGTCCAGTAGGGTGGTTGGGTTGTGGAAGTCTTGCCTCGGTTAATTAAGGGCTAAACCTTGCAAGTCTTTGAAATGAGTCAAACATGCAATCACATGTCTGGTATGGGCGGACCAACTAAGTAGGATTACTGATGTCTTGACATGTGATACCTCAGGCGAATAATCACACAGAAGTGTGGTTATAGTGGAGGATATGGTGTGCTGCAGTCTCACATCAATCCAATGATATGTCGGTCCTATACTTCACCTCCACTGAGGGATGGAGTAGTGTATGGCATAACGAGAGGGTCATTATTCAGATAAAGGTTTCCAAAAGGTTTTATCATGATCTCTTTGCTAACACACCTAAGGAAGTGTGTTAATCTAGAGGCAAAAGGAGATGATTATGTCGTGTGGGTAAAGTGCATAACCTCTGCAGTGTATAAAATCTATTCGGATAGCCATACTCGTGGTATAGAGCAATGCTTGGGAATTACAGTCAAGGGATAGATTTTATAAAATGAAAACTTGAAAAGGGAGGTTGGATGCTATTGGAAAGTTGGAAATATGATTTAGGGCTATGAATCAATTTTCTCTCGAGAAATACCTAAAAGTTATTACTATTGTTATTTGTTTTACTGTCTTTTGAATCTATTCATTGTATTTTTTCTTAGTATTGTTTTATTACAAAACAACTATGTTAGCCATTCCATAGGAATAAGCTTTGAATATAATTATGTCAGAATTGCATTCTGTGCATAACTTGTTAAGTATTTTAATTACTTACCCTTGCCAACAACAAATCACCAGTTGAGGAAGAGTCTACACTAGCTTTAGTGAAGTACCAGGAAGAGACGAATATCTAGGGTGAGAGCCTTGTTGGTTGTTTTTGGTATACTGAAGGGTTTATCTACGTTTCTATTCCACTGCAATTTAATTTGTTATCTTTAATTTAGCTCTCCATGGCATATTCATGTAAGACCGACCATAAAGTCAGTCAACAAGTTATACTTAATAAATGATGTCTTTTATTATATTCCGTTGTGTATGATTGTGATATTCATCTATGTTGAGCATGTGTGCACTAGCGTGATCCTAAACTAGTGCGATATACACAGAGAGTCCAGATTTATATATTTAGTTCCCGATAAAAGCATGCCCATCAACTCAATGCCGAGCTCGGGCTAAGCGATAGCTTTTTACCTGCTGCAGTCGATGAGGTACTACGGTATGGGAGAGCGGCACCCACCAAGGCCCTACCCAAGATTTGTGCCATGTGTCTATCACCAATCTCAAATCAACTCTTGATGATTTTCTCATTCTCTCCCCCAAAGCAGTCCTTGCCAAACCACCAAGGCCACCATTGCCGCTATTGCAAGTGAAGAAGGAAGTCTTATTCGTAGACAGGCACAAGCACAAAGCTGCCTAGCCATACGTAGCCACCGTGAGATCGACGAGGACATCGTTGCTACTGATGGTTGTCACTATCGTCGGAATGGAGGTGGCAGAGTGAGGGAGGATGAGGTGATGATGCCGTCACTGTGGGGAGCTCGATGAGGATGCCGTCGTCGTCATTGTTGTTCTTGTCGGAGTGATCCTGTGTGAGCGATGGCGCACAGAGGGGGTGAGAGGTAGTGTGCGGAGCTAACAAGTGATGGTGTGCGAAGGCGGCAGTAGAGGAGAAGTGATGGTGTTGGAGGCTGTTGGCCATGGCAGACACGACGGTGGCATTAAATTTGGGTCGGATGGGGTGGCAGTGTCGTGGCAGTGAGATGCCACAGGGCACGGTAGATCTACTAGCCATGGACGTAGGCCTTGGTCTAGAGCTACGCAACCAGCAACCTCGCTGGTGACGAGAGTGGAGAGAGTGAATTGCGGGGGGAGGTAAAATGGAGGAAGGCATGGCATGGGAAGGTTTGAGAATGGTGATAGACGTGTCCTAACTCTAGGGTAGGGCCTTGATGGTTGAGGCTTTACACCCAAATTGGTGGATCCTGTTAAAGCAAATTAATTAGGGAGAACCTGTTTGGAATGTTGGAGGTTCTCGAGAAATTAATAGTCCAGAGAGGTGTTTCTATACATTACTACTTTGTAAGAATATGAAAAATCCAATTAATTCCTGTTAAGTCGCTGTGGTTGCACAGTGGCGGTACCACAAGGTGAACGTTGTTTGCTAGGAAAGGAATACGCATACGGCCAGGCCATACCAATGGGCAGTAGAGTTGGAGTTGGATGCAAAACTAAAAACTTCCAAATTTTGCCTCCAAAAACCAAAGGCAGGCGGCAGGCCAGAACAGAATTTGGAGATGGGCTGGGCGCGAGCGCCAAATCATCTGTAGAGACGAGGGAGATCTGGACCGTCCGTTACCCACAACCGCAACACTCCAACGGACGAGATCAACGCATGGTTCGCCTTCCCGCCAATATTTGCCTCCGCCGCGCGCCTACGGAGGATGCCATGCCATGGCGCGCCCAAAAAATTCCCCAATTCCAGTTCCAATTCAAACCCTTCGCTAGTATTTATTGACTCCCAATCCATCCTCCTCATCCTACGCTTCCATCAATCCATCATCCCACAGGAAAGAAACGAAGGAAGACGAAGCACGATTGCATCCAGATCCATGGCGGGCTCGTCGGCCAAACCCACCGCCAGCAACGCCTCGCGGGCCAGGAAGCGCGTCGAGGCCGAGTCCGCCGTCGTCAAGCGCGCCCGCGACGGCAGCGCCTTCACCAGATGGTTGGTACCTTGTCGATCTTGCTCCTCCTTGCATCTCTGCGCTTCTTGCTCGCCGAAACGAGAACGAATGCTCTTGCTTGCTTGCTTGCAGCGAGGCCTGCAACAAGAATGTCCCCGTCGTCCTCATCGATATGCACAGCTGCAGCCTCGACTCCAAGATCCGCATGAGCCTCGGTGCGTTTCCATTCTCTGCTCTGTTGCCGCCTTTCATCCGCTACTGCCTTTTCTGATTTGCTTTGCCCCATCTCACTCAGAGGCGCAGGTCGTGGAGAAGGCCGTCGAGGTCAGCAAGGTAGAGAGAAAGAGGTCCGCGTCCTCTGCTGGCAAGGGTAGGAGCGCCAAGAAGGGCAAGACCGGAGGAGGAGGAGGCGGCGGCAAGCGCCCACAGACCGCCTTCTTCCTCTTCATGTAACCGTTTCCTTCTTACCTTTTGCCCCCATACTTCTTGCTTGCTCGTGTTTGTGTTTGTCAAGCAAGTCCCTCGTCTCTGTCGCGCTGCAGGGCTGACTTCAGGAAGGAGTACAAGGCCGCCCATCCCGACAACAAGAATGTTGCCGCCGTATGTTCCTCTCCTACATTTTCCTCCTTTCTTGTCAAAGCAGATGCATCTGTGCTTCTTTCCTCTATTCCCCTGCTGCTGCAAAGGCAATGAATGCTCTCTTCTGGCTGCCTGTGTGCTCTGATTGCAGGTTGCAAAGGAAGGAGGAGAGAGGTGGAAGTCCATGACTGATGAGGAGAAGAAGCCTTACTTGGACAAGGCCGCGGAGCTCAAGGCTGAGTACGAGAATGGGGATGGCAGTGGTGTAAGTACAGACAGGTCGTCCTCCCTGGGCCGCCGGATTTGCTTTGCCTGATTTGCTCTTGTCATGCGCTGCAGGAGAACAAGGTTGCCGGGAAGGAAGAGGAGCAAGAGGTGGATCAGCCAGGACCATCTGATGACTCTGACGACGACTGCAATGATGGTGACGAGGCGGAGAAGCCTGAAGACGAGAAGAACGAGCTGGATGACGATTTGGATGATGACATGTAGATGGACGGATGAGCTGCTTACTGCCCTTGGTTACTTTCTTGTGTAGTGTCTTCTCCTTGATTTTGTGAGTGTCAGGCTGGCGGATGCATGATCCTGGCTGGTGATTTCACTGGTTCTAAGATGCAAGTGGTGGTCGTAGCAGTAGCAGACTAGCAGCACTGCAGTACCGACTTGTTTCCTTTCTGCCCCATTGCAATTTGTATAAGAGGATTTCTCGGTGCCTAGCATTTGGCAATTCATGATTTTGGAACAGGCACACATGTCATACCTGAGTTCCATACTTGCCTTTTCCCAGATTTCTTTCTTTTGTTGCTTGTAGACGTTTAAATGCTGCATTTTCCTGCTTAAGCACACCGTTTTTCTTCCATCTTTTATGTGTGAGATTTTCCAAAATAAAAAAAGAAAAACACATGATTTAGTATAAGGTACTGTTGAATGTTTTTAATCATGATTGGTAGGATCTGATTTACAATAATAGTACGCTTGTGTTAAATACCTTTTTTTTTTACAACTGATTTGCTGTATGGTGCCAAACATCAAGATGAGCATCTAGTAAAGTGTGAAATGTCGACCATGGACTGCATCAAAATGTTTAGCATGGCACTTTGCCTAATTAAAAACATGGCACAGGAAGAGTCGGGAAATGCGAACGTATCAAAGTGTTTTCCCGCCAACACTTGCAACAAGGACTGCACCACTTGGCTAAGTAGCAAAATTCATCCTTACAGTTACAGCTACTAATTCTGCTCTGTTGAGTGTCGTATTTGTGAGTTCTTAACTTGGTCGAATTTTGCCAAGTGCGCGATTCAATGCAGGGAATTATATGCTGTGTTATGTTCTCTTTGTTCTCAAATAGATGTCGTTTTAGGATGTTAATTTTGTTCTAAAATGGATTCTGTTTTGAGTTTTCTAGGTACATTTCTGAAGATGCCTCTATTAAAAGGTGTCTGTCATAAACATTATCTTTCCATTCAACTCAATTGTTTCCTATCAGGGTTTGAAAAATCGACAAAAATCGCTCGAAAATCACGATTTTTTATTGTATCGGTCCGACTCAAGATTTGGAACCGGTCTAATTCAAATTTAAATTCAAAAAATTTAGGAAATTTGGAAAATTTTATCCAAAATTTTCCTAAAATTAGTATTAATGGTTTTTTGACATTTGGCATGATTTTTTTAAAAAACTTTTACGCGTATACATTCTAATTGTATATTTCAGATGCAATAATATAATTTTTGGTTCATGGTATTGATCTGGGATGTTTTTATGGAATTAGAATTATGTCTTTGTTTCTAAGAAATGAATGGGGATAATAAAGCTGAGTTATTTTTTAATATAAATGTGGTATCAGATGCGATGAAAGAATTAGTTGTTATTAATACTATAAAGTGGTCATTAATACTTAACAATACCAAGCAAAGCAGTGACCAAAAAGTGGTTATTAATACTAAAAATTTGGTCATTGTTTCTTCATAATTAATAATAGCATACTATCCTGTTGTTAAAAAAAATTATGCTTGGTCGTTAGTACCATTATCGTGGAGTCTTTAACGGCGGCTAACGACCATAATTCCATGGTTGTTAGTGACTTTTAATGACTACATCTCACGTTGTTAATAATTGTTTTCCTAGTAGTGCTAATCATTCATCGAATATCCTCGATTGTCTTACAAATACCCTAACCTTTTATCATGTCATCACAAAATAGAGCTTTAGGTTCTGTTTGGCAGAGCTTTAAATTCTAGCTCTATCTTAGATCTATAGCTTGTAGGCTAAAATAAAGTGAATTAAGTTTATATTTTTAGTCTAAAATGTAAATAAGATGACTCACCTAAACACTTTTAATATACCTATAGCTCCAGTTTCATAAATTTTTAGAGCTAGGAATAACCTGTTTCACCAATTCTACAGATTTTGGTGAAACTAGAGCTGTGCCAAACACCCTTTTAGTATAAGAGGTAATTATTTTGAGTTCTCACATTACTTTTACTTGAATATCTAGCATTTTTTGCAATTTTTTTTCCAAATTCCATTGAGTGTGCAATTTTCAATTTAAATCAATCGAAAATAGGTAAAAATCAATGGAAAATTGGTAAATTGGAAAATGGGTAAAAAACAGTAAAATTGGTTGGTTTTTGATTTATTTTGGATGTTGTTTGATCATCGAGTTTAAAAAGTTTGACTTTCCAATTCGTTCGTTTTCTACTGATTTTCGATGAAAACCGATACCGATGTGGGGGAGGGGGTAGGGCTCGGTTCAGTAATGAAAACTCTATTTCCCGCACACTGGCAGTTGGCGTTGGGATTTGATGCTGGTGTCCCTTTGCTCACAAATATAAGTGCTATAGTTTGAATGTCTTATTTAGAAAATATAAGGTTTGTATGTACATTTAATGAGGTTTTTCCTACTATACTCGTATTTATTCTCTCTCAATTATATGTATTTATTCATTACCACCTATACAAAGTATTATCTATCATCTTCTAAGACAATTAAGTGAGGGGTATCTAAGTCATTTTCTCTCATATTTTTCTCAATATTACCGTAATCTTAATCCCGGTACAGAATCAAAATAAGACTTATATTACTAACCAGACGGAGTATTATTTAAAGACAAGACTGCAATTATCATAGGCAAAGATGTCACAAATCTAAGCATTAAGTAGTGCATTGTTCGATGTGTAAAAGGCTGGTAAAAACGATAGTACTGAATAGAACGGCGGGAGTGGTATATAGGATGGTAATCGGTGGTACCTCCGTACCACCGCTTAAATCCAAACTCAAACCCGACAAAGTTCCGCTTACCCAAACCCATTAAGCTTTATGGTACAGATCTGTACCCATACCCAAACCCAATGGGTACCCATACCCAATGGGTACCCACAGCACGATCTATACGCGAGCACCAAAGGGCGAAGGCAGAGGTGGGGGCGCATCTGGCAACATGCTCCTCCCCCTCTCCTTCTATCTCTTCACATCTCCTTTCTCTCTCTTTTTTTGGGCACTATGCGCGCCGAACCATAGGGAGCCGATGGGAGGAGTCGGCCATGGGAGGAGCAGTGTCCGCCACGAGGGAGGCAAAGACGAGGAGGGAGGCCAAGCAATCAAAGGATGGGGCAAGGGAGGGAGGTGATGGGGCGAGGAATCAGGAGGAGCCGACTCAGCCAAGTAGTCCGTGAGTTTGTTTTTCTAATATATCTCTAAAAAAGTGGGCCCACATGTCATAGGATACCCATTGGGTATCCATGGGTACAAATTGACACCCACATCCATCCTATGGACTTATCGGGTACCCAAACCCGTAAACACATGGGTCTAAAGTGCTATCCATACCCATTCTTATCGGGTTAGGTACCCACGGGTACCCAAACCCATGGGTAAAACTGCCATCCCTAGTAGTATATAAGTGATATTTGAACTGATTTTTGGAACTAGACAAAAACAACAAAAATAAAATGGTATACTCCAGTGAGGCAGTTGCTATGGCTGTGAAGATGTGTTGCTGTGTGTCCAGCAATGACATTGGGAAGTGTGGCTGTTGTGCTTCACCCCCATTTGATTGCTTTTTTCTCAGTTGGATTAAGGCCATCTCCAACAGTATTATCTAAATCTAGATTCCTATATCCATATATACAGAATTCTCTAAAAAAATTCATTCTTTATATTTCTTTCCTCTCCAACCGCATTTTCTAAATCCCACTCCCTATTTTCTCTCTCCTATATTATAATGATATTTTATAATCACCATATGAACCACGTTTATTTTTTTATCAAAAAAATTTGAATGGCTATTTTTAATTGCTGGAATTTAAAATTTGAAATTTATTCCAACGGTCAGTGTAATGGCTATATTGTAATGACTATATTTTTATGCTATATATACATAGCCATTTGCACTTCCAAACCTTGCCCATTTCTGAATATTCACTATCTAGCATATCTCAATGAGTTGTAAGAACTTAGTTCAGCATTTCCTCTCAGAAGACTCATCGTCGGATAACGACGATGAATCTCTTCTTACAGTAGCATATCTAGCACAGGAGTAAAATGAGTGTGTGAATGCTCGACACCATAGGGGTTCTATTTTTTGCCATCAATACGTGCATCGCAATAGAGAGGAAGGGCATGCCAGGCTATACCGAGCTATTTTGTTGATCCTCCGGTCTACGGTCCAACCTTCTTTCACCGCAGATTTACAATGAGAAATATTTTATTGCTTTGTATTTTTTGTTGATAATCTTATATATGGCTCATTCTTCTTTTCGACACAGGTTTAGAATGAGTCGTTCTCTATTCTTTGCATATTGCATGCTATAGAAGCTCATGATGATTATTTTGTTCAAAAAAGGAATTGTGCTAGAATTTTTAGGTTATCTTCTTTACAGAAGGTAACTGCAGCATTCCAGATGATAGCTTATAGAGTACCAGCAGATGCTATTGATGATTGTCTATAGATTGCAGAAAGTACTGACATAGAGAGTCTTAAAAGGTTTGAATGTGCTATTATTGTCCTCTTTGGAGATGAGTATTTGAGATCTCCAAAGGAGAATGATACTGCTAGATTATTTGCAATCGGTGAGGAAAGAGGTTTTCTTGGAATGCTAGGAAGCAAAGATTGCATGCACTGGAGGTGGAAAAATTGCCCTACAACATAGCAAGGCTTATATACTGGGCATGTACACAAACCAACAATAATTCTAGAAGCAGTTACCTCACAAGATCTATGGATTTGGCATGCCTTTTTTTGGTTTATCAGGATCTCACAATGATATTAATGTTCTTTACCGTTCCACTCTCTTCGCAAAGCTAGCAGAAGGACAATCGCCGGAAGTGAATTATACTATCAACGGTCACAATTACATAATAGGATACTATCTTGCAGATGGGATATATCCTGCATAGACAACATTTGTGAAGACAATACCAACTTTCCAAGGGAGTAAGAAGAAATATTTCGCCCAAACTCAAGAGGCAGCTAGGAAGGATGTGGAACGAGCCTTTAGAGTTCTGTAATCTCGTTTTGCAATTGTTTAAGGACCAACACATTTTTTGGGATCAACAAATACTGAGAGATATCATGACAGTATGTATCATCATGCATAACATGATAGTTGAAGATGAGTGAGACGGAGGACCACTTGACTATAATTACGAAGGAATGGGAGAAATAATTTCGGTGTCACACGAACATACACCTGAACTCTTTGAGTTTATTCAAACTCATCATTCCATTCGGAACAGGCAAACTCACCACCAGCTTCAAGACGATCTAGTGGAGCACTTATGGCAGCGTTATGATGGGGGTGTAATTTAGTAGTGTTTCAATTATGTACTAATTTATATTTTATATGTATTGTAATGGGAATCTTCTAATTTACCCAGATATTGCAAAATTGGCGTCTGAGCTAATGATACAAGCCGGTTCTAGTAAAAGTAGCAACCATATCCAACGGATTAAAAAATCAACGTAAGTGATTCTGACCCAACTAGCACCATCAATTCACATATCAATATATTCAAGAAATCTTCTTTTCCCATTTGATTCTCCTTCCCAACTGCCCATTGATAACTAAAATGTGCAGCTTTACTAGAGCATGAAAAGATGTCTGGCTTAATATCACAAACATTCGCATTAAAAGTTAAAACTTCTCATGAATTGTCAACCTCACTGGATGCACCATTGAAAATCAAATGCTGGTTTCTTAATACTGGTAAAACATATACCCTAGCCGACAAGCCGCATGCAGCATCTCAATTTCAACCTTTTTATCTGCTCCTCATATTTCTTCTTATCAGGTCCTTTACCTTCAAAAATTAAAATTTATGATAATCAGAACAATACTTAAAGATTGGTTATTCACTTATTCAAGCTAATATAGCAGAATGCATAATACCAGTGATTATAAATAGCAATCTTGGGTAGGCAAATCGCTTCCCATTCTTGATGTTGATCCACAGAAGTATGCTGAAATCTTCATCTGGTGTCCTGGAATACATGTGGCAAAGGTTTCTTATTTTTCTCGCATTTCAGCTATCCATTCAACAATCACGTGTACTAAACACAAAGAATGTTGTAAATAGGACCAATCAATTTAAGAGAACAGACCAGCTTGTGCTGCTCACAACAAATGCGGGTCTATTAGCCTTCAAGAAAATTTCACCATCAATCTTCCTGGTAAAAATAGTAGTATTCCTATCTTCCACTTTTTTCTCTGTGTTGTAAGAGCAAACCCTAGAAAATAAATCAAACTAGAATATGCCTGTACCATGAAAAATATTCCGATTGATTGGAGAACAACATACCAACAAAGATGCAATCGGCATTGCCCATAGCGCTACAAATATAATTCCTCAACCTGCTGAACAACTTTCATGGCTTAAGGTCACATATGCAGTACCGCAAGGAGGGAGAAAAAAAAGAACTAGCTGAAGTTTGATTGGCTTACTTAATACAGAACAAGATTTCAGGATTCTCTCTCCTATCCTTAAAAATACAGAATGTGATAGGGTATCTGTTGGAGTTCCGGTTTCCAGTGCTGTGCTTCGCGTGCCCTATTTTTTCCGATAAGGAACGGGGATGGGGAAGCCCTTGGAGCTACCCTAAGCATAGAGGGGACTCACTTTGCAAATGCTACAACATATGTTCCATAAAATAGTAGCTAGTTCTTTTAGGGTCTATTTGGTTTATAGGTAACCATATCGTGACTAACCTTAGGCACATATGTTTTGTCATATATTTTTTATGGCAACAAAAATCAGCGTTACAAGTGTGACAAAGTTTGGTAAAAAACTGAATCTATGACACGTGAGATACAAGGCTAAGAAAGTATGACAAGTCACAATTATGAGAGCAAACCAAACACCTGATTAAGAACCAAACAGACCCTTAGTCTTGCAATTTTATTTGGTATATCTTGTGCTATTCTATGTTGAATCAATATATGTTGCGTGTTTAGCTGCTTAAATTGCTTCTTGTACTTTAGGTAGGCGGATAGTCAACAACCAGTTTGTTTTAGATTACTTAGATATTACATATCAGTTGCATGACATTGAGGCAAATTTCCTTTTTATTTAGATCACCGCAACCTGGTTTTTACTCCCGCATGCGGTTATTGACATCTTTTGGCTTCGTCTTGATATTGCATGCTACTGTTCCTTGTTGGTGTTCAAAATCATGGCAAAGGCGACCGCAGGAGCACCCCTGCGAGCATGAAGCTTCATGGTTTCCTTGGTTTCATCTATGCAATTGTTAAGTGATTTTAGTGAATGCTGCTTAACTTTGCTTGTATCGTGACTGGGCAATTAAAAGGTGAAGTACATATGGCCAATACAACATGTGTACTTTTGTTTTTTTTAGATAATGGAATCGTCTCTGGCCTCTGCCAAAGCACACAGCCCGGTTTTATTATATAGATTTCAGCTATCCAGTTGAATTACTGTAGAGCAAACATTACATGAATATTGGAACAAAAAAATAAGGATAGCAAAGTCTATTGTAATTAATCCATCCGTTCTTGGCAAAAAGCTTCATTGCAACAACCTCCAAATGTGTGCACACTAAACGAATGTTCTCCCTTGCTTCCTCACGCTGCAACAACGCCCAGAATCGCAGCCAATAAGTTCCCCTGAAGACAACCTGCATAAAAGAAGCATATCGCTTTCTTCAAACACAATTATCATTGCGACAACACCAAATAGCCCAACAAATAGCACCACACCCATAAAGATCTGTTGTTTCTTATTTTTTCCTATACCGTGAGCCAATCCCTAGCATATGAGGCATAGAAGAAGGTAATGGCAACCCAAGAGCTATCTCAATAATTCTCCAAATAGACCTAGCATTGTGACAATCAAAGAAAAGATGTTGTATCGTTTCATTATGATCACAAAACAACACTTTTGATTCCCGCCCAATTTCGCTAGCCAAGTTATCCTTTGTCAAAATAACTCCACGTCAAGATACCAAAGGAAAATTTTAATTTTGAGAGGAATCTTCAACTTCAAATGAATTTATGATAAAACGGAGTTCCTCGTTCATCATATAATGATATATAGAGCGGACGGAGAATCGTCCATGTTTATGTAAATTCCATATAAAAGTATCCTTCGCACTTGATAACTGAACATGAGCTATTTTAGCTACAAGGTTGTGCCAATTAGTTAATTTATCATCCACTAACGCTCTACGAAAACAAATATTTAATGGCACATGGTTCATCACCTGTGCCACTGTACTATGAGGATTAAGAGCTATATGATAGAGGTTAGGGAATTGATCCTTAAGAGGTGTAATGCCAACCCAAACATCTTCCCAGAATCTAGTTTGTGAACCATCTTTTATGTCGAAAGTCCCACAACAAAGGAACTGGTCCTTGACCTTTAACAAACCTTTCCAAAAATGAGAGTCACAAGGTTTAATTTGAACCTGTGACAATGTTTTAGAAGTCAAATACTTATTCCGAAGCAAAGACCGCCAATTCCCATCTTCATTAAGCGCTTGAAAAGCCACTTACTTAAAAGACAATTATTCTTGATTTGTAGGTTCGTTATACCCAATCCTCCTTGATCTTTAGGGCGGCAAAGAATGTCCCATTTAGCAAGATGATATTTTTTCGTAGCATTATTTCCTTGCCAAAAAACCTTGACCGATATTAGTTAAGTTTTTTAAAACTTCCTTTGAAGCTCAAAAAGGACATCATGAACATCGGTAAACTACTAAGTCTCAATTTAGTAAGACCAAGCGACCCCAGAGGACAAAAGCTTAGCCTTCCAAGTACTTAATTTCCGCTTGAAGCGTTCTTCGATCAGACTCCAATCTATATTACGGAGTTTACGATTGCATCGGTATTCCTAAATATCGAAAAGGACATGCACCAATTTTGCACCAAATAACTCAGATAATCATCCTCAAATCGCTTAGCATCACCAAAACAAAATATTTCACTTTTATGAAAGTTTATCTTTAAACCAGATAATTGTTCAAAGACACAAAGCAATAACTTCATATTTTTGCTTGTTCCAAGTCATGATCCATAAACAAAATGGTATCGCTCGTGATATTGCAAAATAGACAAACCATCATCCACAAGATGAGGGATTACCCTTTATCCGCCATCTTCTTTTGCTCGCTTTATCAATATAGCAAGCATATCTGCGACTATATTGAAGAGAATAGGCAATATAGGATCGCCTTGTCGAAGGCCTTTTTTCGTTTGAAAGTAGTGCCCAATGTCATCATTAACTTTGATGCTCACACTACCACCAGAAACAAAATTTTCAATCCATTTACACCACTTCGGACAGAAACCTTTCATACGTAATGTTTGTTGAAGAAAAGACCAGTTAACTTTATCATAAGCCTTTTCAAAGTCAATTTTAAAGATGACACCATTTAATTTCTTAACGTGTAATTCATGGATAGTCTCATGCAAAACAACTACTCCCTCCATTATATTTCGTCCTGACATAAAAGCTATTTGGGACGGTCGAACCACATGGCCATGACTCCACGAGTCTATTAGTGCCAACCTTGGTAAAAATTTTAAAACTAACATTGAGTAGACAAATTGGTCTATATTGTCGATTTTGTAGCCTCCTTAAATTTTGGAAGAAGAGTAATAATACCAAAGTTGAGGCTGAATAAAGGTAAACGATCTTCGAAAAACTCATTGAAAAGAGACATCATATCCCCTTTTTATTAAATCCCAAAAAACTTGATAGAATTCTGCAGGAAATCCATCAGGACCGGGAGACTTATTATGTTCCATTTGAAAGACCGCTTCCCTTACTTCATTCTCCGTGAAAGGAGAGGTAAGAAATCTATTTTCCTCCTCAGACACTTGTGGAATATCGGCTATCTGGTCCTCCACCATTCTAAAATTATTATCTTTTGGCGGACCAAAAAGCCCTTTGTAATAGTTTGTGATATATGCTTTCAATTGGGCATCACCAACTACTACACCATCTTCCTGTTCTAATTTGAAAATTTGTTGTTTTCTATGATTACCATTGGCAACCAAGTGGGAAAATTGGGTATTATCATCCCCTTCCAAAAGGTTTTTAACTTTAGCCCTTTCATACCACTTTAATTCCTCATCCCTCAACAAATGGATTAAACGTTCCTTGAGATAATGTTTCATATTAATTTCTTGTTCTGAAAGGGCAATTATTTCTACCTTTTTATCAATAGAATCAATCATAGAGATTAAAATCTTTTTTTCTTTTTTATTATGACCAGCCGCGTGTTTGGCCCATCCTCTCAGATACTGCCTAAGGGTTCGTATTTTATTCTGCCATTTTTCCATGGCCGTTTGCCCTCGGCCTTCCGATTGCCATACATTAGCAACCAAATCATAGAATCCATCTCTAAGTAACCAACCTCTTTCAAATTTGAAAAGAGACTGATGATGCCTATGAGAAGACACACCAGTGTTCAATAGCAACGGAGTATGATCCAAAATGCTTCTATGTCTAGCCTCCACAGTCGTAAAAGGAAATTTTTGCTCCCACTCTGTACTTACTAAAACCCTGTCTAGCTTCTCTAAAGTGGGTTCATGACCACTACTAGCCCAAGTGTAATGGCGACCAGACATCTCTATCTCTTTAAGATCTAGAGATTGGATAACCATATTAAATAATTCCGGCCACTTGATCACAAAGTTATCTTTATTTTTGTCCTCAGTTCACAAGATGATGTTAAAATCACCACCAACAATGTATGGTAGTGATTCTTTCTCGCATGTATAAGCCATCTCGCTTAAAAGGCTTTTTGTGGTGTTGTTGTGCAGGACCATAAACTGCATACAACACCCACTTAAAATCATCATTTTTATTTCGGAGTGTGAACTTCACATAAAAGTCACCCTCAGCAATGGCTCCAATATCGAATGTAGTTACATCGACTCCTAGAAGTATGCCCCCTGACCTCCCATGAAGTGCCATATAATGCCACATATAATCCCGACCTCCACATAGTTTCCTCCACATACTTTTGTTAATGGTACAACTTGAATACATGAAATTTTGAGGACTCATCCTCCTCTGGGATCTCCATCTCAGTTTGAGGTCATATTCGGGAGGTTCTATTCCCGGTCAGGATTCGACTAAAAACTTAAACTAAAATAAGATCCGTGGATGGATCAGGATTATGGCCCAACAGAACAGGGCCTGAAGGTTGCATTTGCACAGGTGATTGTTGGCTATGAGAAACTAGTCAAATTTTCTTTTTTGTGTGTAGCACTTGGTGGAGGAAGATAAGGTGGTATGACGGTATTGACTTATTTTTCAATTGTTTTGCTAATAAAATATTTGACCGATTTCTTTTTCCTAGATCAGCCAAAAATTGAGGATGTGTATCTCCTCCCCCCCCACACTACCTAATATATATTCTCCCCCACCCTTCCCTAAAACCATAGACAACACTACTCGCTCACCACCACCTCCTTCTCCTCCTCTCCCACATCAGTGCCCCGCACCGCTGCCCACATGGTTGCCCCCTCTGTCGGAGTTGAAGACAAAAACGACCACTGCCTTTAGCGCTAGCAAGGGGAGCATGTGGTGTAGGGGTGGATCTGTTGGTGGGCAGCGGCGACAGCGCTTGTCAGAGATGGAGTCATATAGATCTCGGAGTACACCCAACGGTGAGAAATCTGGTCAAAAACTAAAAATAATATTTTTTCCTTTTAAGGAAAAGGTCATCATATTATGCTATCCGAAGAATGCATGTTATATTGTACTATACATGACACATAGAAATATGTAGGTCAAATTAATGAAGAGAAAAAAGTGCAAGAAAGAAAGAAGGAAATTCCAGAGTCGAGACATAACTAGAGATGGCCAAATGGGCCGTTCTAAATGGGCTGACCCATGGCCCGCCACTGTTGGCAAAGCCCAGGCACGACACGCCTGCATCAGAACCGGCAGTCGTGCTTGGGTCGGCACCCAAGACGCAAGACGGCCTTACTGCTTAGTCCCGCATATTTTTTTGTAATAAAATTCTACATTCTTTTGAGTTTTTCTAATTATTTTATATTTTTTCTATTTTGTTCAAACTTCTACTATTTTTCATTTTTTTTACGCCAAACGAGCAAACAGACTGTTTCAGTCCGTCGGCCTACGAGGCCACGTGCAGACACGGCACAGCCTATAAGACCATTGGACCGTGCTTGGACCAAAGACCCGGCTCGTGGGCCGACATGACACAGGCCGCCTATTAGTCAGACCTAAATGGGCCGTGTCATCTGGTCAGTGGGCCGGACCGTACTGTGGCGTCCGTTGTGGACGTAACAAAAGAAACCGAAAGGAGAGGAGCAGAGGGAAGGAACAGGTCACCCCCACAACGCCTCCCCACCTTGGTGGCCTCTGCCTGCCTGGGGCCCCGCCCTGGTCTGGGGGAAGAGAGAGAGAGAGAGAGAGAGAGAAAAGCAGGGGGTGGTGGTGGATGAGTGAGTAGCGGAGCGGTGGCTGGGAAGGAGGGAGGGAGGGACGACCGCATCCGCCTGCGAAAGACCAGCAGCAGGGAGGGGAATGGGGCAAATGGGAGGCCAGGGCGACGACGGCGACGGCCACCACCAGCGCCAATTCCAGTACCAGGCTCTCCTCGCCGCCGTCCACACCATGACCGGGCAGGGGCAGCACAACCCCAACCAAACCCTCCCCTTCCCCCTCCCTCTCCCTTTCCCCGCGGGTCAGTACTCCTCCTCCTCCTCCTCCTCCCTCTTCTTACCGCATTCACATTGCCATGCCACACGCACGAGTAGAAAGAATGCCGACTCCAGTTCCTTGCTGGATTTAGCATGGTAGGGTGCGCTAATCCCTTCCAAATTCGACCCTTTATGCATCGATCCACTATTACGCGCCTTGCCTGTGAAATCTCTGTCTGCTCTGGCTGGCCTCGTTCTTTAGCACCATTTAATTTTGGAATAATGTGGTAGGTATGCTGCGACATTTCCTGATTTTTCTAGTGATTTGGAGGTTCTGGAGTGGGGAGAAGAGCATACCTAATTTACTCATGTCGATGCGAGCATCATCAATTCATCATTATACGCCTCATCTTTACCTTACCCAGTACACTGTGTATGGCTAAGCCTGCACTCTGTTGGTTTACTTCAATTTTCTTTCTTGTTATCTGCAGGACCAGGAGCTGAGGCCTCCACACACAATGCTGCTCCCCAGCCTCAGACTCCAAGGGGTTTCGCCGATTGGAGCGCATCCAGCAGTGCCTTCACGTCCCTTGCTACGCAGGCCACACCTGCCACCAGCAATGCCTTCCATTACAGCCTCCCCCCCTGCTATGCTTTCTGGACCCATTACATGCTTAACAACAATGCATATTGCTCTTATCCTCCTGCACCTCATCAGGAGCACGCCCACCCTTTGTGCCATGACGACAACCGGGCTAAAGATCCAGGTACATTTTACTGACCTCAGGGAGCGTGCAAAGCTACTTTCGTTCCTTCTTTTATTATGAACGGGCAAGATTGCATTGCACCCCCTACTGTGCTTTTGAACTAGGAAAAACACAGACATTGACGTTTTTCTCCTTCCAAAAACTAAACAAGAAATGTCCTTGCTTTTCATTGCTTAGAGCCATAAGTATAATTTGTTCGAACTAGGAAGTTTGATTGTGCTTATTTCATATGGTACCTTACCGTCGTTTATGTACCTGTGCCCTTGAAGCAAGTAAGTTGGCAACTGTGTTACTCAGATACTTCAACAGATTGGTGTATCGATACTCATCTGTATCGGATACAGTCCAATCCCATATCCTTCCCGTATCGATGATTTTTTTTTAAAAAATAAAATAATTCCCGATAATTCTCTGATATTTGCCTGATACTTCCTCAATACCTCTCAACCATAATACCTCTAACAACTCAGAAGGAGGCGTTGGAATCGTTTATTCCCATCCCACAGCACCTTCTTGCTCTCTACAGCACCGCCCCTGCTCCTCTCTTTCCCTAGGCTCCCACGCCAACATTCCTATCCCCTTTTAGACAATAGCATGTTGCACCCCTCCCCTTGCCGGCGCAACGGTGCCACTGGTTTTCACGCACGATGAGTCCTCTGTCATGACTGGAGGTGGGACCCAAGTGCTAGTGGGAGCAACAAGAGCTTAAAGCTCAATGATCTGAGTCCAAGGGGACATGACATTTGTATCAACCTCTCGGATAGCTTCCTGCGGAGACCTCAACCTTGAGCAGGGTCGATCCGTACACGCATGGCCGCCGGACGGAGACGAGCGTGGAGAAGAAGAAGAACAGGAAAGGGAAAACAAAATCTGGTTCAGTTCATTCTGTCCCCTGCGCTACTCTGATCATTGGCTTTTAAGCCTCTTGTTGCTCCCACTAGCACTTGGGTCCCACCTCCAGTCATGACATCCTCCCACTAGTACTCTTTTTCCTTCTTGATTGTGGTAGTGTGGTATACTCCCAAGCAGCTAGCTGTAGCCATAAGCTAGTGAGGGTAGTAGCGGCTAGGAGTGTTGAAGTATAAGTGAATTACCCACCTTTCCTCATCAGCTTAAGCTTTTGGATGAACTGGCTGGTGCATGCAACTCAATAGGAGAAGTCCACAAATCACAATGGATTAATTGAAAATGTTTGCTAGACACACTACTGGAAGAATCGAAAGGTAAACGAACGCTTTTGCCAAGTTGACATGCATGACATAAGGAACGACACAACTTTATTTTGGTGGCACTAAGATGATGAATTTGATTGGAGTCACGTCCAGGATGGCCAAGACGGCGATGCCACACTTCCGGGGAGACTGCAAGGAAACAAAATTGGCGGTGGAGCTGGCTGAGTATATTAGGCAGCACTGGATATGGTTAGTTTAGGATTGATTGTAATCCCGTGATAACCTTCCTTATCTCTAGGAGAGGCGTCTTGCCCTCCAAGCCATGTACTCCTATATAAACAGCCTGAGGGCTCAGCAATACAATTATCCCACACATTAGACACAATCTATCCTTCCTACATGGTATCACAAGTTAGGGTTTTCAAATCCTAGCCTAGGTTTAAGCTTTTAGGTGAACTGGCTGGTGCATGCAACTCAATATGGTATCAGAGCCAAGAGGTCTCGAGTTCAAGACCCGGTTGGCGCAATTTAAAAAAATAATAATTGCAGCCCACTTCTATTCCACGTCTTAAGCCTGAGGGAGCCTGCACGTGAGGGGGAGTGTTGAAGTATAAGTGAATTGCCCACCTTTCCTCATCAACTTAAGCTTTTGGGTGAACTGGCTGGTGCATGCAACTCAATAAGGAGGCAAGACATGGTTTTAGCTGGCAGGAATAGAAGTGCACAATTGTGGAGACATTTGGGGCAGCAGTAGGCTAGATGTCCTAAGCCACTTGCTACGGGTTGATGGGCCTTCGAGATGATCTAGCCCATTTGCTTCTTCGTTTTCTTTGTTATTGTCTCTTTTATATCTATTTTGTGTATGATATACCATATCTCATGTATGTTTCTCTATTATTTTATTTTTATTATATATATCGATGTTTTTGGGGAAATGGTGTATCGTGTATATGTGTCGGTATTGGTATATCCGGGCATGCTAGTTTGGCAAGGCATTTATAAGTCAGTACATTGTTTGTGGTTGGATTATATAGATAGTGGGTCAGGTTTCTACTTCATGCATCTCACTGAGGCGTTAACTAATAACCAGGCTTTCTCATTTGTAAATGCAGTGCAACTAACGGTGGTCTGCTATGTTCTTCCACAAGATTGCCTCAGTTTTTTTAACATCCTATATAAACTACAGGTCCTGCATCCAGCTTCGGATTTGAGCCTTTTACTACGACATCCCTGGCACCAAACATTTGTGCTCACATGCCTCCCATAGAAGGACCCATTCCTGCCAAGCAAACTGATACTTCAGAGGTATAGATATGATTATATGAACCCTTCAAGATTTGGAGAAACTTTCAAGATTGCATGGCCCTGCCTAATGCATGCTACAACAATGATGCCTACTACCCAGGATTTGCCTAGAGCAGTTAAAAGCAGTGATGGAAGGGCAACCAGAAACAATGGTGAACTTAAATGCGAGACAGTTGACACTCCTCCAGAGTCGAAGCAAGGTCATGAAAGTTGTGCTACTGTGAGTAACACACTTAACATCCTTTCCATATCTGATTTACCATACATATTTCTCTCTTGCATTGAATATACATCGATAAGTACAACACAAAGAAGTAATGTCACAAGTATCCATTTTCTGTATTTCCACTTAGTCGATTCCTTTGTAGTAATTGAACAAAATGGCAAATTAAGGGTGCCAAATCCGTAGTAGTTCAGGATTTCGAGTAGCCTGTAAAGATGCATATAAATAGACAGATATTTCTATCATAATTAACAAGTTATTTTCTGTTGTGTGTGCGTTGGGCTTGCATGTATGTCAGAAACTCAACTCTGGAGAATACCAAGTCATTTTGCGCAAGGAGTTGACTAAGAGCGATGTTGGAAATGTCGGAAGAATTGTGCTACCCAAGGTATGTTCTATTTTTGAAAGTTTTCTATCCATTGTTCTGTGAGGATTATAGTGCAGTCTGAACTACGCTTTGTAATGTAACCGTCTGAATTTATTTCAGAAGGATGCAGAGGCTAGTCTTCCACCATTGTTCCAAAGGGATCCCATGATACTGCAGATGGACGACATGGTGCTCCCAGTTACGTGGAAGTTTAAGTACAGGTACTTTTTCAGTCGTATTATGACATCTTTCACTGGAAATTTCTGAAAAATAAAACAAAAAACAAATATGGTTCTGGATTACACTGGCTTACCAAGATGTTGTAAATTCTTTCTCGAGGAAAAGCTGGGAGGTTGAAGGCATTTTAGGCATTGATTTCCTTTTTTTTTGGCGGTTAAAGTTCCACATTATTATCTTCCTTAATTTGAAGAATGTAAAAGCAGTTCACACAGCATGCGGCAGCTGCTTGATAGCTAGTTCCGGGTTGGTCACATGGTAGGCAGTCACAGCATGGAGAAATTGATACATTTGCGTATCGCTTTACTCAAATACTTACTCTAGCAATTACTACAACTGATGCACACAAATACAATGCTATTTCAGGTACTGGCCAAACAACAAAAGCAGAATGTACATTCTGGATGCTACAGGTATGCTTCAACGTGGAAGTGGTCTCAGTTTTACAAATATTTCCTGAGTATTAGGATGTTGACAGATTCAACTGTCCTATTCTTTTCATTAGGTGAATTTGTGAAGACACATGGTCTTCAGGCAGGGGATGCCCTCATTATCTACAAGAACTCTGCGCCTGGCAAATTTGTATGCGAAATTTTCTTTTTCTAATTGTTCCATTCATAAACAACAAACTATTCTCTATATCTGAGTTCAGCAATTAGAGATTGTAAATTTTAGTTATAGCTTTTGACATAACTTGTTGAAGATACCTAAGCATAAACAAAATTTCCTTCAAAAAAATTCCCTAATTTCACAAACCTATGAATCATAATCCTGTGGTACTCACACCAAATTCCCAATTTCGTACAAATTTTTTTTATCCTGAAAGCTATGTTAATATCTTGTTTCGCATCTTCTTTTACATTTGTGTTATATGTAGATTATCCGAGGGGAGAAGGCCATTCAGCTGACAACAAACCCCTAGACGCATTTGGATGGAATTGCGACGTTTCAGTGAAGTCATTTGAAGCGAAGAATGTGGGATTAACATAAGTTTTCAATCCAAGAGGATGTGAAGGAGGTATGGATTTTCATATTGCCGGGCTACCATCCCATGGTATCAAAAAAGAAATGCATGACACTCTGACCTCTTAACTCCGAGAGAATGAAAAAAAGATGAGGACAATATTGGAAGTGTTGGCAAAGAGCTTCTACAGCCCTACATCTGGGTTGAGAAAAAGTACTTAGAAGTGTTTTTTTTAAAAAAACTTAAGTTGTATTTGGGAGCTTTAGTTCTACTTTCGGAACAATATTTGCAGTTTTTGTAAATATTATTTTGGATCTATAAGATAAAGGAAGTGGCCTGGGATTTATGCAGAGTTTGCTTTCAACACGGTGTATCAGTTAAAATCAGAGAGATGGTTACTATCTCTTCTTATGGACGAGAGACACCACTTGGTAGCAAAGACGGTTTCCGAAAATTGCACAGTATATATGTGCAGTTTTTAGAGATTTGAAGTTTGGGCATCACTCCTTAGGGCTTGTTTGGATAAGCATGTTAGAGATTACAAACCAAGTTCGTCACAACAACCTGTGCGCGTACGTGCCGGATCCTTAATAGTATCCATGATGATTACATCCAGTGGATTCTATATATCTCTAACTCTAGTATTATCTCTAACAGTCTCCCTCAATCAGCCACTATCAGCAAGGTTGAGATTGCTCTGTAGACAATTGAACTCACGTTTGGCCAGCGGTTTGGTGAAGTTATCTGTCTCTTGATCTTTGGAAGAAATAAACCGAATGTCCAACGCATTGGCTCCTACGTACTCTCTCGTGCACAAAGTGAAAATCAACTTCACTATGTTTAGTTCAAGCATGAAACATAGGATTGACATATCAGTATGTTGCACCAAGGTTGTCGCACCAGAGACAAGGAGCTCTTCCTTAATACACACCAAGTTCCTTAGCAAAGATTGCAACCAAACTAGCTCGGCGGTAGCATTGGCCAATGCTTTGTATTCGGCTTCTGTACTAGAATGTGGCATAGTGGTTGTTTTCAAGAGCTCCAAGAGATGAGATTGGGTCTACAAAAGACGGCAAGACCTTCAGTAGAGCGGCTATCATCTGGGCATCCTTCCGAATCAGCATCCAAAAAGGCACTAAGCATCTATGACTTGTACCGTCGAAGGAACAGCCCGGTAGTATACGTCAACTTCAAATGAAACCATCAATTTTCAAGCACCCTCACAAACTTTTTTTTTTTTTTGCAAATCTAGCCTCCTTCTGAATAAATTTGCAAAATAGCCCCCCCTGACCATAGAAGGCACGGCATGACACGTTTTACCTGTCACACTACTGAGCCATAGCAAGGTTTCTACCGAGGAAGCATTGCTCAAAAGGAAATGTGCCATTAAGTATTTACTTTAATTAATTAATTACTTTGCTTAATTAAATATCTTAATTAATACTACCACGGTAGCACTACTCGGCAGGTTGCTCCTTCTGAGCTCCTGTTATGCAGTACCTTCTAGCGTGGTACGAGAGCGCAACGGGCAACATGTGTCGCCTGCTGGCTCTTTCACAGTTAGGGAAGAGGCTATTTTTGCAATTGCGTTTGGAAGAGGGCTATATTTGCCAAAAAAAAGTTTGTGAGGGGCTAGAAAAGTGCTAACTTCCCTTCAAATATCTCAAGATTCACTAAACAGCCACCAATGTATGTTTGTTGGTGCTTGGAGAAAATGACATACTTTGTTTACAGTGAAATGATAGGTTGGGTAAGAGTAACATGTTGGAGTGCTCCAACTGTACTTATGTAGAGATAGATGTAAGCATCTGAAAGTGCTGTGCCTTCGCGGTAGCAATGAGCTCGGCGCGCCAGTTGAATTGTTCAGAGATCGACAAGGCAGTCAGGCTCCATCTCGCCAGCTCAGCGCTGGTCTTCTCTCCGAACCCTGCGCTGCGCCTTCGCCGCGAACCTCGGCCTTGCGCGCTACAGCGCCATCGATATGCGTTCCCGGCCCTCGGCACGAGCAACGAAGCGGGTCGACCCGGACGAACAGCGGAGGCGGCGTCGTCTTAGGCTCTGTTTTAAGCGTGAAAAAAAAATACTCGCGTGGCCTAGCAGATTTTGCGGGCGATCTTCTTCGTTAATGAGGTGGAGATCGGCGACACCGATGTGGCCGGCGTGGGCGACAACGAGGCACCTTGCTTCTCCCTGCAGGCCCTAAGGTGCCCATGGCGGACACCATGCAGATCAACCTGGCGCTGGGGCCACATCCTCGTCGCGCCTCGATTCCGCAGACGCACAATTTCATCTCCGAGGCGGCGCGGCGCCCGCTTGCCGCTGACAATGACCCGTCTCCTGACCATAGTCGCCAATGGCGACCGGATCACCTGCGAGGGCGTCATCCGCGACGCACCCCTCATCATCGCTGGTGCCCCCGCCGGTGACCTCTTCGTCATGGCGTGGCTGGAATCTGACGTCGTCCTCGGCACCAAGTGGCTCGGCGCGCGGGGACCCATCGTCTGGGACCTAGCTCGTCGGCGCATGTCGTTCCAGCACGAGGGCCACACCGTCTGCTGGCACGGCGTGCCGTCACCAACCGCGCCACGCCTACAGTAACTGCAGGTGGCAGCGGACGCCCTCGAGGGTTAGGCATATCGCCCGACATTTTGCCGAAAGCCGATCGGTCTACCACCACCACGGGGTCACGACCACCGCATCATCCTCAAGCCCGATGCTTCCCCGGTGGCGGTGCGGCCAGATAGGTACCCGATGCGCCTGAAACGAACTCGAGCGGCAATGCGCCGCCATGCTCAGCAGTGGTGGTATCGCCGCATGATGACTCACCATTTTCCTCGCCGGTCCTCCTCGTCAAAAACCGGACGGGTCGTGGCGATTCTCGCGTGGATTACGCGCCACAATGCGCTCACCGTCAGGGCGCTTTTCCCATTCCGGTGGTCGAGCGAGCTCCTTGACGAGCTCCACGGTGCTGCGCTTCTTCACCAAGCTCGACTTACGGTCGGGGTACCATCAAATCGCGGATGCGGCCAGGATGTGCACAAGACCGCGTTCATTACTCATGATGGCTGTCATGAGTTCTTGGTGATGGCGTTCGCCTTTGCAACGCCCGGCCACATTCCAAGCGCCATGAACGATGTTCTCCGTGCCGCTCCGCCGCTTGTCTCGTCTTCTTTGATGACATTTTAATTTACAACAAGACTTGGGCGACCACCGCGCCACCTCCGCGGTGCCCGTCTTCTCTGGCAACGCGGCACCAAACAACTCTTCGTCAAGCGCACCAAGTGTGCTTTCGACGCCACCTCAGTCGCGTACCTTGGCCACGTCATCTCCGAGGCTGGCGTTGCCATGGATCCGGCCAAGGTGCAGGCCATCCATGAGTGGTCGACTCCACGCTCAGCCGGGCGGTCGCGCTTCTCGGCTTGGCGGGTACTATCGCAAATTCGTCCACAACCGGGTCCATCGCCGCGCCCTTTGATCGCCGCTTTCTTAAAAGACATGATGTCGTTAATTCGACGCTGCAGCGGCCGTGGCCTTCGACACCCTCAAGACGGCCGTCTCCTCAGCTCCGATCCTCGCCATGCCAGACTTCACCAAGCCGTTCATCGTCGAGTGTGACGCTTCGTCGCACGGCTTCGGAGCTGTCCTCATCCAGGAAGGCCACCCGGTGGCATTCTTCAGCAGGCCGGTAGCACCACGCCACCGCGCCCTCGCCGCCTATGAGCGCGAGCTCATCGGCCTTGTCCAAGCCGTCCGCAATTGGCGGCCGTACCTCTGGGGGCGTCGCTTCCTCGTCAAGACCGATCACTACAGCTTGAAGTACTCGCCGATCACGCGACGATCCTCAACATCATTGGGTAGGCAAGCCTGGTTTCGACTTCTCCGTTGAGTACAAGGCCGGGCAAGAATGTGGTGGCCGACGCGCTTCCCGCATGACACTCCAGAGGAAGGGACCATCTTGGTTACTGTCTGGGCCCACGCTTCGACTTCGCCATGACGCCTTCTAAGCCTGACTCATTACCCGCCCTCGCCGCCATCCACGATGAAATTCGCGGGCTCTGGTGGCTCCATGGGCGGTGGTCGACGACATGGTGCAAAGCCGCCGCCTCTACATCGCTACCGCTCTCCCCCTGAACGAGATCCCGAGGGCCGTGCATGAAGAGGGCCATGAAGGGGTGCAATGAACTCTCCACCGCTCCCGTGGCGATTTTCATTTTCCTAACATAGGCGGGTGGTACAAGACTTTGTTCGCGAAAGTGTGTCACGTGCCGCCTTCTAAGTCGAGCACACGCTTCCCTACCGGCCTCCTTCTCCCGCCGCCACAAGATCAAGGTGTGTGGTCGGACATCGCCATCGACTTCATAGGCTCCCTCGCGACTGAGAAGTCGGTCATCCTCACCGTGGTCGACCGGTTCAGCAAGTATTCCCACTTCATCCCGCTCGCTCACCCGTACTCCGCTGAGTCCGTCGCCCAAGCTTTCTTCGCCGACATCGTCCGTCTTCATGGGGTGCCGCAATCCATGGTGTCGAGATCACACCCAATCTTCACGCCGACATTCAGCGCGAGCTTATGCGCTTGGTGGGCACCAAGTTACACATGACGACTGCCTTCCACCCGCAGTCGGATGGGCAATCCGAGGCGGCTAACCGAGTCATCATCATGTACCTTCGCTGCCTCACGGGCGATCGACCGCGTCACTGGCTGCAGTGGCTCCCATGGGCGGAGTTTGTCTTCAATACGGCGTACCAAAGCTCGCTTCGGGACACACCGTTTCGGGTGGTCTACGGGCGCGACCCACCTACCATCAGGTCCTATGAGCCGGGAGACACACGAGTGGCGGCGTGGCCAAGAATGTTGCCAAGAGAGTTTTTCTGAGCTAGATAGTGGAGCATCCACTGGCTTGTAGAATTCCATCTCTGTATTCGTCAGTAAATCAGCAATATACTTCCTTTGAGTGAGTACTAAACCATTTATCCCAATAGTAGCTTCGATTCCGAGGAAGTAATGTAGAGATCCAAGATCCTTGACTACAAAATCAGTGGATAACTGTTGAATCTATTGATCTACTGCATGAATATGTGAACTAGCAACTATAATGTCACCCACATAAACAAGAACATACATGGTGACATCATTTTTAAGGATAAAAAGTGATGTATCTCCTTTAGAAGTAACAAAACCCAGTTTACAAAGCTTCATACTTAATCTCAAATTCCACGCTTGTGGTGCTTGTTTTAGCCCATAAAGCACCTCCTGAAGCTTGCAAACAAAATCAGGGTGCTTCTTGTCGACATAACCCTGAGGTTGATCCATGTACACCTCTTCTTGTAGAACGCCATGAAGGAATGCATTATGTATATCAATTGAACACAAATGCCATTCTTGAGAAGTAGCAAGAAGAAGTATCAACCATGTAGTGATCGGTTTCACAATCGGACTGAATGTGTCGGCATAAGCAATCCCATACCATTGAGTAAATCCTTTCACAACCAAGCGAGCCTTATATCTATCAACGGTGCCATATGTAACATCCCGAAAATTGTGACAAATGAATAAAGTGGCACGGCATGACCTTTACTGCATATTTGGATTTTCATTTGAATTTATTCATTTCTAAAGTTTATTTTTACCATATTAAATGTTCTTATTCACCTAACTTAGTGCATTCAATAGAAAATAATAAAACCCCCAAACAACATAATTTAGAAAATAATTTTATAAAATACTAAAATAGTTTAAATAAATAAATATAAAATTTTCAGAATTTTTTTATAGAATTAAGTGGTCTAAAAATTTAAAAACAGATTGAAAACAGCAAAATTTCAAGAATTTTCATTTGAAACCCACAAGAGGAAATTAAATGAGACCAAAGAAAATGGAAACTAGAGTCTCTAAGATACCTCCAAAAATTTTCCAAATTTAATCGAGCCAGTTTGAACAACTGTTGAACCATTTTAAAACCTCACCAAACCAAATTCTGTTTCATTTTAATGCGATGCTACAGTGTCGGGGAAATGCCGCAATGGGCCGAGCCCAGCCGGAGGGGCCAGTCACCCTGACCCCCTCCCCTCTCTTCCCTTCCCTTCCCTCTTCTCCCTCTGCCCATGCCGCGTGAAGATCAGCCGTGCCACGCGCGGGCGGAGCAGGAAGCTCGAGCCACGCGGCAGGGGCGTGCTACGGCTTCACCTAATCGCCGAGTCTCGCAATCTCCGCTGCGACAAGCTTTAAAACTATTCCCATGCGCCGCTAGCACCTCTCCACCCCAGGCCGAGCTCCATTGCACTGCCAACTTCCCATTTTCCCCGGCGAGCTCCCAAATCGGGCAAAACCCAATCTGGCGAATTGGTGGAGTTCAACTTCGATTCCACAGAGCCGCAGCACCCTGGGCATTCACTGACTGCTTTCCTTTGCTCGTTTTCAGTTTTCAGAGCCCACAATGCCGCCGCCACTACTCACTCTCGTCCTCAAAGCCCGCGAATGATGGCGGAGGTCTCCGGTGAGTTTCCGACCGCATCATCAGGCAAAATGGATTGATTCACCTTAACTCATTGATGCTCGCTCGTTCTGTTTTCACCAAGATTGAGCTCTTCTTCATCATCTCTGGCTAAACGCCACCGCCACCGCCGCGGAACCTTGGTGGCCGCCCTGTTCCGGCTGCCGCCGTCTGGTGCCGAGCTACTCCCCGGGTATGCCCTCTTCTCCTGGTGCTCCACCGCCCTCCGGCCGCTCATCTCCGACCCGCCATCGTCGGTGGTGAGCACCCCCTGGGACTCCCCTGTTTTGGTGTCGCTGCCTGGTGGGGACACCGAGTTAGTGACACAAAGGGTTAAGCCAGTTCAAAACAGTAAAGGCCGCTTCAATTAAGTCTAAGCGTATTTTCAATTTTCCATTTAAATTCCAACTGTACAACATTCATATATTAGTAAAGTGTTTTAGCTCCAATTCTAGTAAACTAAAATTATAAATTCATCTAAAATCATTTAGTTTTAGAATATGCAAAAATGTTTAATTTTGCAATTCAGTTTAAATTATTAGGATTTAAGTTTGTACAGAACCTTATTATGGCCACTCTTGTAAATTTGAAAAATATAACCCATAAAAATATGAAATAAACTTCTATAAGTTTCTAAGGCCCTGTTTGGTAGGGCTCCAGATCTCAACTCTACCTCAGATCTAAAACTTGTAGGCTAAAATAAAATGAGTTAAGTTTATATTTTTAGTCTAAAATGTAAACAAAAGGACTCACCTAAACACTCTTAATATACCCACAACTCTTGCTCCACGGATATGGTGAAGCTGGAGCTGTACCAAACACTGCCTAAGAAACTCATTTTTGCAAAAATATTTAATTTTTAAAACTCATTTTGAATTATTCGGATCAAAACTTAAAGAAAACCTTAATATGGCTACTATTATAAACATATAAACCATAACTTCTAAAATAATGATATTAATTTTGAAAAATCTTAATACCTGATGTACTCCATTTATGCAAAAATATTTAGATTTGAATCTAGTTGTATCGAATTTGAAAATAGTTAGTTTTCAATGCATAGAAATGAAAATAGCCAAAACATAGGTTATATAAATTTAAATTTTGGTAAAACCAATTCCTAGATTTTAATAATATCATAATACCCCTATTTATATAAAAATATTTCATATTGGTTCAAGTTTGATTTAAGTTCATAAAATACTTTATTGTTCACATATATTAAAACTATCGTGGCTAAAAGCAAAATGACACAAAATTAGTTTAAAACACTTTCAAGGATGTCCCCTGCTAATACCAGAAAAATGATTGAATAATCTTGTTTAGTGCAGCCGCAAACTTAAAACGAAATCCAATTCCTTATAGCGTAAACTTTAAAACCATATATGCTATCTTAGCAACGAATAAAACATCTCGTCTAAACACTAATACCAATAAAATTAGCCTAGAAATGCTCTCTAGGGCAAAGACTGCTATATTATGAAAAAATAATCTCATTACAATTTGCTTTGCATCTGAATCTTGTTAAGAATATAACCCTAAGTATTATGAATGTTAAAATCCGTAATACGAATAAACAAACTTAAGAAATCAATAATTAAAATATTGTGTATCACAAGAACCGTCTTAAAACCATGAATGCATAACTAATAGCCTAAACTTAATAGACCTAACATGTACAAATCACTTTTTATGCAAAAACATTTAGGGCTAAGTACTACCCATACATGACACCTTGACTAATGTCTTAATCATATGAAGTTTAAATATTTTTTCCTCTTGAATTCGAAGTTGTAAATAAAAGGATATATAATTTTAACCTCTTGACTTCGTAAGTATCCATGTATATTATAATTTTAACTTCTAGAATTCGAGATATAAAAGTAACATGTACATAAAAGAGCCAAAACATGGATGGAGAATTAATGAAACTAACATGCACAAAGTGACAGCTTCGACAGCCTAAACCACCCTATTATCTTTTGGTAAGTTTCATTTGGTTTTTACATCTAATTTCTTTTTGCCCTTATTAACATTTTATCATTTGCTACTTGTCGCAATTCCCATTATATAATGCATAGACGCCAATGCTTCATAATTTGTCGATGACAACCTCACCTACGACCTCGATTACATACCGAACAACGAGCAACAAGGCAAACACCCTCTTTTGATCATATTGATCCCACTATTTTACGATGTTTATGTTGTTTTATCAAACTATATTGCATGCGAGTATGTTTGTGTTAAACTTGCTATGTTGTGGGTACCAGTAGTTACTTCCTATTGAATGCACTGCCCTTACCTTGACACTTGATTACCTACTATTATAACCTTAGCTTATGGTGTAGACATTAATTAGTGTCATTTTGGATAATAAATGTGAAATATCTCATGTACATGCTGAGACCAGCTTACTTAGAACATCTTTTAAATGTTGGGGTACATTTCCATCCAAACTTGAGCAATTTATAAAGGTACGAAGCCGAGTTATGGTCTCCGTATATTTTGGTAAAAATCCAACCCAAAACTTATGGTTTAGATGCGGGCGAGTTACTATTTAAACTTGAGGCATGAGGAGGGACCTCACGTGTAGTTAGGGGGATATTTTCACCCCGGTCAGTTAAGGACCGAACTTAATGCTATAACCTAAGTGAATTGGTGCAACTACATGTACTAGTATGGGATAGCCTTAGCTTAGTAGATTAGCTAGGGTTTAGCCTTGCATTTTGGTAGGCCGAAGTAGTAAGGGCACTCCTGGGTCGGTGTTGCTCGTAGGTGCTCCCTTCATCGAGGTATTGGGGCTAAAGCATTTCAATACAACGGTGTATGCCTTGCTATGAGGAGAGGATGCGATGGGGTCATAGACCATTGTTAGTACTGTGTGTGCAAGTCCGAATCTCTAGACCATTGCAAGGGATTGTCATCACTGGGGCTGGTGCAAGGCTAGGCTTTAGCTAGTTGAATGGTTTCGTCACAATCTAGCACATCGGGTACTGTAGTTATCGCGAGGCATGGTTAACATGATTGTTAGAATATGTTATATGGGTAAAGTATACACTCTCTGTATATATTTAAATCTAATTAATTAGCCGTGCTTGCGGTCATGAGCAACTCAGGGAAGTAATGCCCAATATAGTCTTGTTTTTGTGAAAATTGTTGGAAATGGTGTTGTGACGGGTTGGTGTACTTGTGAGCCAAGGATGGATGTGGTTACTTATTGTTTATAGTCAAGGAGGGCTATGAAATGATGATATTGAACTTTACTTGCTGTTATTAGTTTCATTACAAATGCTCATTTCAATACTGATATCGTTTGATGAATTATTCACTTGAAAATAAAATTTGCTTTATGCTGAAAATAAAACTTAGTATAGTGGCTCATTATCCTTGATCTAACCTTGCATTTATTGTATTTTCATACACTAAAGTCTTGCAAACACATATGTGTACTCACCGTTGCTTAATCTATAATATATACACGAAGGTACGGAAGAATACCCCGATGATTCATACTGAAAGACCATGTGGAGGTCTATACCTATGTGTGATGAGTATTTGACTAAAATTTGAGCTTGTTTTGTTTTGGTTTGAGTTTGATTTGAATTGAATTTTCAATTTGAAACAATTTGAGACTTGATTGCCTTTTCTGGTGCTACTGGTCATGGTAAAGCAGTGCTATCGGCCGGGCGATAGCACTCTGAGTGTTAATATTTTAATTAAGAATTTTGTGATGATTATTGCATATCTTTTGGACATTGCTATGTGAAGGGTTTTCCTTGTCTTTGATGGTTGCAGGACGACAGTGCTAGGTTATGGTGAGGCGGAAGATGACCGGGACTAGGTGAGGTCCGTCGAAAGTCCAGACGGTTGAAGATCGCCGGAAGATGATCGGAGACGGAGTTTGGGCAAGCCAAGAAGACAAGAAAGGCGATGATGCTAGCTAGATACCATGTGGATCAATGAGAGCTATTGGATCGCGGTCTAGTTGATAGGTTAGCGGGTCTAGGTAGTATGCTTTGAAAACCATGCAAGAAAATCCATTATATGTGTGGGTTTTGGGTTAGCCTTTGCATGGCTGTGTGAGCGGGTTAATTCTAGCCGTTAATGAGTGCTCTAGGGTTGAGGGGCTCATCCAAGGGTAGTAGGTGGCCCAAGAGTAGTATAAATAGAGGGGAAGAGGTAGCCTCCTCTTCTTGAAGGTTGTAGAGGTTTTTGTGCTCCTTTGAGCTTTGCTCACTTTGTTGTGAGGCTTTGTAAACATCCTCCTTCCAGAAATGCAAATATTTTTCATTCATGCTTAAATTTACATTACACATTTACTTCATGTCTTAAACTCAGCTTTTAAATTCTTGTAATTTACTTTCTCGCAATTTACTTTCTTGCAATTTAGATTTGCCTCCCCTCCTTCTAAATGCTACTAATCTAGGATGTCTTGAGTGTACTCATATCGTTTTACATCTCTCTTGCACCCTAGAATAGACTAGAGATCAAGTTTTCTATCAAGTTGCAACTCTGTCCAGAACTTGTTCTTCGCATAGTAATCAGTTTTTGATTTTTAGAAAAACCTAATAAAATCATTTTAAAGTGATTCTTATTGAAGAAGGTGCGTGACTCCCATATCCATCTGTAAAAAAATTGGGGAGTCCACTGGTTGCGCCGTTTGGGTGCCATGAGGTGAAAACTGAGCCCCAAATATTCTGTTCGAGGTTCCTGATAGTCTATGGTATTTGCTTTTTCTTGATTTTTCTACAAGGAATTTTTAGATGGTCTTTGGTGAAGTTCTTCAAGACTCATTTTCTCATAGGGAGAAAAATTTCCAAAATTTCTAGAACACCATAAGTCCACTAACCACCTACTCCAAGTGAGGATAATTTCTGAAAATTCTGCTTTTGCTTTTCTGAAAGTGACTTTAGTGATTTGGCTTAATCTCCTTTCTAAAAGTAAGAGTTGAATTGATTTCTTTTTGTTTTGGATACTTGACAACCAGAATTGTGACTCAAAAATCCCCACATATTCCATGGTTCTCATCTATGCAAGCTAGGGGTACACATAGTTGTCTAGTTGTTCAGGTCTTTTAAGATTTCTTTTGCGTGATCTTTTTGAGATCTTAGTTGGAGTATTTTGTGGGGAAAATTTTATTTGCGACTATTCACCCCCTCTATTTGCCATCTTGATCCTTCACATACTTTGCATCGGGATCCAACGACTACTTAGATGGATGAACTAGGGCTTTTCCTAGTCGGTTGCCTATGTGTTTATGGATGGGCATACCGCTGTCTCACTTTTGAATTATGCTTAATTCCCACGGTGTTTTACTTTGTGTGTAATATTTGGCCAATCAACCACATACTTGTAATATCAAGTAGTTGTAACAGCTTCTAGCTTAAGTTTATGTTATGCCAAATGCTTAGACATGTATGTATCTGTAATGGTACATCTCGAATGTTGGATATGTAGATGCTATGCATTGATCTTAGGAACTAGCGCTGATCACATATCTGGGTACCTAAAATTGTTCTCAACCATTTGACGTGTGGACACGAGTGGCCGTCATTCCTTGTCTAATGCGACACACGTCCCTCGGTGGGTGTGGGCGATGCCATGGTTCTGAGATGGACAACGTATACTATACTTGGATGGGTTGGATTCAATCCTGGTATGGTTATTCGAAAAAGAATCGGAACTCTCTTGCCACGTAAGTGTGTACAGTGCAACTAGGTGGCTCATATTTACTTGGGTGTGGGCCATCTAGTTAATACTCCATGCACAGAACTTTTGGGTGGCAGTGAGCATACACTTAAGTGGAGTATTGGTGTCACCTCTAAGTCCAACACATGAGCAAAATTCAATTTATATTTTTGGGTGCGTTCTTCGCTTTATACACCCATTTGCATCCTGCAACATTCTAACCACTTCTCCGAGGTACTAAGGTCCATGTCTTGTTTTTCTGCAAGGCATTGATCACTGTCCATTGCATCACACCATTGAAGATGTTGAACAACATCTTGATAAGAATCTGGCTCGATAAAACAAGAAGTTTTCATCACAAATGACTTCTTATTCAGTGGGTACCTAAATGTTTCATCATTATATATCTTGTGTTGCACAATGTTATGCTGTGAATGTGTCACCATACGATGTCCTATCACACCTTGTTCTCCCTTACCTGTAACTTTGCTTGGGCGCCAACAGTGTTAACATCATCTAATTCAACAGCATGAAAATCAGATCCTGTAGAACCTATCCCTGAGTCTGAAAAGGAGTTATTAGTAGCAACAAGTTCATGACTCCTCACATGATCATCTTCTACTATTAGTTCAAAGGAGGGTTGAGAAGATGGACCAACAACGGATAATAGTAAGTTGGAAGTGGTATAATTCAGATTTGGAACAAAATCATGTACCAGTTGAGAAGCAAAAGGGAAAATAAATTCATAAAAAATAACGCCTCTAGAAATGTATATTCGACCAATAGCTCTATGTAGACACCTGTAACCATGTGTTGATCACTATAACCAAGAAACACATATTGTTGTGATCTGAAACTGAGTTTATGTGTGTTGTAAGGATGGAGATTAGGCCAGTAAGCACAACCAATGACCCTAAGGATAGTATAATTAGGAGGTGTATTTAGAAGACGTTGAACAGGAGTAAGATTGTCAATATCCTTACTTGGCATGAGATTATTAGATAGCAAGCAGTGAGAAAAGCTTTATCCTAAAATTTTATGGGTATGGAAGCTTGAGCAAGGAGGGCCAAGACTAGTCTCTACAATATGATGATGCTTTCACTAGGCCACCCCTTTTTGTTGAGGAGTGCGAGGATAGGAAACACGGTGAGCTATTCCAATCATGTTAAAATATTTATTCAATCTCTAATATTCTCCTCCCAAATCAGACTGAACCACACGAATCTTAGAATTGAGCAAGCACTCTACATGTTTTTGAAATTGAAAAAAACCTGGTTCAACACTAGTTTTATTCTTTAAAAGATAAATAAATATAAAATAACTAAAGTCATCAAGGAAATTAACATATAGCCTCTCACAAACAAGATGGCTAAACCCCACACATCTGAATGAATAAGCTCTAAAGGAGCCATGGTAACACGAGTAGAAAAACTATAGGGTAGTTGATGTATCTTAGCCTGTTGACAAGCATCACACACATGCGACTCAATTTCTTTAGAGACAAGGAAACCATTGGACAAAAAGGATTGAAGAAACTATTGAAGATGAAGGATGTCCTAGGAGCCGGTGCCACATCTCTAGATTGACATGAGTTGTGGCCAAGAAGTGATGAGGACTCATATAAGACAATTGCCAACATTAATTAGCACTGACAAGCGGGTAATGACCCCCTTTACATCTACCATGAAGAAGAGTTCTCTTCGTGGCTCGATCCTTGACATAAAAAGAATCATGGTGAAACTCAGCAAAGGCATCATTATCAGAGGTGAGTTTGTGGACTGAGACTAGATTTTTGTTTATACGAGGAATGTGTAAAACATCATTGAGAAGCAAAGCATGAGATGAACTAGTAATAGTAGATTGACCAATGTGAGAAATAAACAAACCTGCAACTTGCACTTGATCAGAACCCTTGTATGATCCTTCATAGTAAGCCTATCAAGATCCGACGTGATGTGATCTGTTGTTATCAAGTTGACATACCAATTGGTTTACACCGGATAGGAGGCCATCCCAGCAACAACAACACATGTTCTTTAGCCTGATATGAGTGGTTATAGTGATAATAACAGCGTAAAATGTCATGTCCTTGCTTACCACACACCTAGCACGTTGACTTATAGTTGTTATTGCCATCAGGGCCCCGTCCATGAGCTCCATGGCTACCTCAGTCGTGCCCTCTTCAATATGTTGAATTGTTGCCTCCTCAGCTAACCCGATTAGCAGATGAAGAAAATTGAAGTGGGGCATATTTGTTATGCTGAAGCATAAGCTCATGACTTATGAGGTACCCATACACATCATGCATGGACATGGGATTTGTATGAGTCATCATAGAGGTCACAAGAGATTCATAATCTACACATGGTCTAGAATGAAAATAGGAGACATTCTTCATCTTGAAGTGGATGACCAATGGCCATCATTGTGTCTGTGAGGCTTTTCACCTTGTGAAAATAGTCCATCATGGCCATGTCCTTCTTGTGGAGATTTGCATGTTGCATGCACACTTGCATGACCCTCTCCTGGGAATGTGCCATGAACATGTGCCGCAGACCTTAGCTAAAGTAGAGAGGAATAGAACGTGGCTGAGAATTTCTTCTATCAATGAAGATAGCAAGCTACTAAGGACAAGCTGGTCCTACTGGTACCATGTTGCGTGCGCTGGGTTTGACACCAGCACACCTTGTACTTGTGGATTGCAACTAAATAAATCAAAGTGTTGAAGTTTACATGTCCTAATTACTTTCCCTGTTAGTTAATCAAGAAGAATAATCAGTAAGGTCCACACAAGCAGGTAGAACTCTGACAAAATAGTGGACATCATGCACAACTGCACGCACAACCAACTACAACAATTGAACTATCGATTAGCAAATAAAAAAGTTCCAGAAAAAAGAAAATCAATTGAGGAGTTGCCATAACTCCCCTCAAATCAACCTAGGGTTGAGATCAGTGGCGAAACTAAGAAATTTCTAATGGGTGTGCCTCTACCAGTCTACCATAGTGCCGTGTTGAGTGTTTGCACCATCTATCGTGCTGGATCTCATGCCTTTGCACCACTTGCCATTGTAGGAACAAGGATAACCAACTAAGGGGGTGAATAGGAGGTTTCTAAATTTTTTAGCTCTAATTACAATTAATAAAATCACTAAGCAAGAATTACAATTTTGACAATTTAAAGCTAAGTTTTTCTAGTGATCACTAAATTCTCCAACAATTCAAGTATAGGCAAGGTAAGATTCTAAGCACAAAACAATATACTTAAATTGCTAGAAATGTAAATTTCACACAAGATTTAGAAATGCAAACCACAAGAAAATGGGACACAAGATTTTATCCCATGGTCTCAAAGAATTGCCGATCTCCCCTAATTCATGTTGAGGTGACTTGAATAACTTCAAGCTGGCTCCAACCTCTTGAGCCTTCCTCGATCACTATAGTAGTTCTTTCCCGCTCCAGGTAGGCCAACTCCAGCCTTCACAACTTACCGGGACTTCTCACAACCTCCGCCGAGAAGCTCACCACACACGATCACCTCCAAGCCGTCTAGGAGGTGGCAACCTCCAAAAGTAATAAGTCTTGGCGCTTGCTTGAGGCTAAATCAAGTGTCAAAAGGCTCAATCACTAAATGCACACTTGAAAATGCTCCTAACTTTCTCAAAATGAGAATTTAACGCACACTATGAGTTGAAAACTTTCTAGAGCTCAAAGATCATCAATGAGGAGCAAAAATTGCTCTAGAATATAGGTGGGGGCATTTATAACCCCCACTTACGAAATATGGCCATTGGCCAAAAGTTGGCCAAAATTGCCCTGGGAGGCTTGTCATACTGCCCTAGGACCGGTATGACTGCCCTACAGTGGCCAACAGTTGCTACAATGTATTTAATGCACTGTTAGTAACTGTTGGTCACTATGGCCAGTATGATTGGAGGGGGTCCGGTCATACCGGGCTCCAAAAATTTGCCCCCATGCTAAAATATGCACTCTCTAGAAAAATGGGGCCGAAGAGCTCCCAGTCATACTGTTGGCTAGTATGACTAGGGTGACCTCGGTATGACCGCCCAACTAGCCAGCCAAAAGACTCCTCTCTATAATTTCCACATCGGTGTGCCTTTGGTATGATCGGGGTGTATCCGGTCATACCGGCCCTTCTGCCATCGCAAGAGATTTTCTACATTTTTGCTTTTAGTCATATGTAATGCCAAGAAAATCTCAAGTATGTATGAGTTTGAGCCACTAAACATTTTTTCGACATCGAACAAGCGGCAATGACCCCTCTTAATAGTACGATGCCTATTCTAGCAATCCAATCTTTTTCTCCAAACTCCGATATCAGCAAAAGTTATGAAAATGTCCTTAATTTTTATACCTTAGCAATCTTGTCTCGATGCTTAGCTCTTCTTTTTCACCATTTTCATGCTTACATAATTGTTGAGTTTAGGACTAACCTATTCTCAAAATACTCAAATTGAAACTGTTAGTCCTGTAATTGCAATTGTCATTAATTATCAAAACCAAATTGAATTTGGAGCCTAGATGCTTTCAGCCGTGCTGCCCACCCTTGCCTTGCACTGAATGCTTCTCACCCACCTGACGGCCTAAGCAACTTACTATGCCATGTGTTGCCTATGCCGCCTACAACGTCGTTCGCCCAGCTCACGCCGCCTACCCGAGCCACTTGCCACACCACACACTGCCTACCATGTCGCTTGCGGGCCCGCACCACTTGTCGGATGGTCGTTGCACACTTACGTAGGTCAGGCCATTTCTTAAAATCAATCATGTAGGTAGCAAATCATGCCATATCTTAGAATTTGTTGTCCTAGACCTAAATAAATACTTGGTCTACCAAACCTACTCCTCTAGAAGAAAACCTAGTTGACACAAAGCGATAGGTTCTAGTTTCTACAACTACAGCCATGGCATATCCAATAGGCCACCACCTTCTCCTACGCACCTACCTCTGCTACTACTTGCTTCTAGCCACCTACATTATCCGCTCACCCAAGCTCTCTTTTGACAACAACTTCTCCATCTCAGGCGACCTCGACCGCACAAAATTTTAGGGGTTCCGGGGCATACCCAACACCCCCTAGTTTCGCCTCTGGTTGAGATAAGAAGACCTTTTGGCTAACTCCTGAGAGGGGAAAGTAGAGAGAGAGCTAGCATTTGGAGAATGCTAGGAGTGCAAAGATGGTGAGAATCATGTTTTCCTTCGACCTTAGGTTTGACCATTGTGGTACGAATGAATAAATCTTCCTTCTTCTATCCCTCCTTAACTCTTAGGTTTGTTATCACGGCACGAATTAAGGAAATTTGGTGTTTCTTTCTCCCTCTGTTATGTTTTAGATCCCTTAGGTTTGATCCTGTGAGTGGATACAAACCAAGAATGAGTACTTAAATTCTCGTTTCTTAGGTTCGATATCTACACATGGATAAGGATCAAGGTTGGGTATGAAGGCCTTATTGCTTAGGTTTGGCCCTCTATAACGGGTTCAAGTCAAGGATGTGAAGTATGAAGACTTCATCTCATTGCTTAGATTCAGACCTATGAATGTGAAGGATCGAGATGGTGAACAGAGAGGGGGGTGAATGGTCGCAAATAAATTTTCCTCCAAAATACTCCAACTAAAATCTCGACAAGATCGCTCAAAGGAAATCGTGAAAACCCGAAAAACTAGACAACTATGTGTACCCTTAGATTGCATGGATAAGTACCATAAAATATGTGGGAATTTTTGAGTTACAATCGTAGTGGTCTAGTGTCCAAAATAGAGAGGAATCAATCCAACTCTTGCTTTTAGAAAGGAGATCAATTCAAATCACAAAAGTCACTTTCAGAAAAGCAAAAGTAGAATTTTCAGAAATTGTCCTCAATTTGAACAGGTGGTTGGTGGGTTTCTGCAGCTCAAGAAATTTTGAGAATTTTTATCCTGATGAGAAGAAGAGTTATGAAGAACTTCACCAAATTTCATCTTAAAAACCATTACAGAAAAAACAGAAAAAATCTAAAAACACAGTTAGTCAAGAACTTCGAGCAGAAAATTTGGGGCTCGGGTTTTCACCTCATGGCGCCCAAACGGTGCAACAAGTAGACTCTAAATTTTTCTATAGGTGTATATAAGAGTCCCGCACCTTTTCCAATAATAATCACTCAAAAATTATTTTTCTATATTTTCTAAAAATCAAATACTAACTGCTGCGCAAAGAACAAGTTCTGGACAGAGTTGGAACTTGAAAGAAAAGATGATCTCTACTCAATCCAAGAGTGCAAAAGAGATGTAAAATCATATGAACACACTCAAAATATCCAAGATCAGCATTTATAAGGAGGGGAGGCAAATCCAAATTGCATGAATGTAAATTGCGGGAAAGTAAATGCGTAAAGTAAATGCTGAATTTAAATTGCATAAAGTAAAGACATAATGTAAATGCAAAATTTAAATTCACAATAATGTAAAGAAATTCTTTGTATTTATGGTGGGAAGGTTTACAAAGCCTCACTTGATGTGGGCAAAGCTCAAAGGAGCAACTCAAACCTTCAAGGGGAGGAGGCTACCCCTCCACCCCTATTTATACTACTCTTGGGCCACCTACCACCCTTGGATGAATCCCTCAACCCTAGAGCACTAATCTAAGGGCTAGGATTAACCCACTCACATAGCCATGCAAGGGCTAACCCAAAACCCACGCACATACTGGGTTTTCTTGTACGGTTTTCAAAGCATACTACTTAGACCCGCTAACCTATCAACTAGACCGCGATCCAACGGCCCTCATTGATCCACGCGGCATCTAGCTAGCATCATCTACTTTCCTTGTCTTCTTGACTTGCCCGGACTCCATCTCCGATCATCTTCCGGTGATCTCTCGACCGTCTGGACCTCCGACACTCCTCGCCTAGTCTCGGTCATCCTTTGCCTCATCATGACCTAGCACCATCGCCCTGCAACCATCAAAGACAAGGAAAACCTTTCACATAGAAATGCCCACAAATATATTCAATGATCATCACAAAATCATTAATCAATCATAATTTCTCTCAAGGTTCCGGTGCTAACGCCCCCAGGCCGGTAGCACTAGGAAACGCAACCAACACTCAAATTACTTCAAATCCAATTCACTTCAAATCAAACTCAATTTCAAATCAAACCAAACTCAAAACTCGTCAATTACTCATCACACATAAGGATAGACCTCCACATGGTCTTTCAGAATGTGTACAAACCAAGGGTGAGAAGGATGAAGACCCCATTTCTTAGGTTCAGTCCCTTAAAGTGGATACAAATCATGAGTAGATATGTGTCAAAGGTTAGTGATCGACAACAAACTTATACTTCGGATACCTTCGAGATGCGCAGAGTCAAACACATAAATCAGGGGTGCACAATATAGATAGGTTTGGACTTCTTGATAGAGTAATACCCTACTCCTGTATGGATGATGTATGAGGTTGATGAATAGATTACAGAACGAGATAGCTAGATCTAATTACAAGGAGAATGTATTTGGGGGTGGCTAGGCTATGACTAATGGATGCTCTGCTCGAAGATCTTCTAGTTTGTCTAGCTCTGGATGGCTGTAGTTTGAAATTTTTTCCTTAACGATGTCTATCCTCGCCCTTATATAGTGGGTTGGAGTACTGGATTGTAGTCGATGAGGAGTTCATCGCCGTTATGATCTCTATGTCGTATCCAAACTTTCGCAACTGCCAGGTGTATTAGAGTGGGTTTCCTCGTATCAGAAACATGATCGAATCCTTCCTTGCATGGAGATATCTCTTCTCGCGTATATCCTATCCCATCGGATTAGGCCCGAGATATCCGGAGTTTCCAAATGCTTGTAGTGATATATATGGTGTGATCCTTGAGTTTATGGCGTACATCCATATCCTATATTTAGATATTCGACAGTAGCCCCCGAACTCTGCTTAGTGGAGGGTCCGTTTGAGAGCTCGATCGGTTACCACCAAACTCTGGTTTGGTCGAGTAACGCCTTGCCTGGTAGTGGTCGAAGGATTCGAGCAAGCTGGGGAATCGCCAAGTATTGAGTAGAATATGCTGGGTCGAGCGCCCTGCTATCAATCCACCTCGAGTGCTTCGGGTAACCTCACGTCGCTCGATACCGACTCGCCAACCCGACTCTGAGCAAAGTTGGAACGATAGTCAGAAACTTTGAACGTTGAGTAGTTGAGCATTTATTGCTTCCATATGAGTTTCCACGACGGATGCAGCGCCATTATTCCGCTTTTCTCGATGACCAAAGTGTCGTATGGTGGGAAATGAACCGTTGTGTTCAAAAGCTTTTGGTTTATACATCCTTAGACTTGGAACTGTAGCCATTTCATCTTTTCATCCTCAACTTTATTCTTGAAACCTCTATGGCGTCTGGTCCTTCTACTAGCCCTAAGACCGCTACGCAGCCGAAGAAGGAAACTGAGATGGCCAGGTTGGTCTTCAGTGACGAGACCTTCCAGAAAGTGTGGCAAAAATCTATGATAATGGAGAAACGTCTCATGGGGTTGAAGGCGGGTGACTTCATCCCTCCCCGGGAGTTCTACCATTGGAGGCCATATGTTGGTGAGGTTTATCCATCCCCTAAGGATGAGGATGAGACTGTAGTTTTTGAATCTTTCTTCCGCTGCGGTCTTAGCTTTCTCCTTTCAAATTTCTGCCCGATGTTCTGGACTTCTATGAAATTCAGCTTTTTCACTAGAGCCCTAACTCGAGAGCCCTAACTCGATTACGATGCTCAATGTGTCCGTCCACCTTTGTGAGGCCTTCTTGGGTATCAGACCTAGTCTCAATTTGTTTCGCTATTTTTATAGCCTGAAGAGGTCGACTAAGAATGATGTTGTCAGGAGTGCCGGGTTTCACCTCCACAGCGGCGTAGCTAGTGCATACATTTTGGTTCTAATCACTTCTTACTGGCAATCGGATTGGAAGAAGCGGTGGCTTTACATCACCTCTCCGGACACGGTCAACTTCCCCTTGGCTTATCATCCACTCTTCCCGAATGAAGGATCGAGATAGCGAACAGAGGGGGGGTGAATGGTCGCAAAAAAAAATTTCCCACAAAATACTCTAACTAAGACCTCAAAAAGATCACACAAAAGAAATCGTGAAAGACCCGAACAACTTGACAATCATGTGTACCCCTAACTTGCATGGATGAAAACCATGAAATATGTGGGGATTTTTTAGTCACAATCCTGGTTGTCAAGTATCAAAAACAAAAGGAATCAATTCAACTCTTGCTTTTAGAAAGGAGATTGAGCCAAGTCACAAAAGTCACTTTTAGAAAAGCAAAAGCAGAATTTCCAAAAACTATCCTCAATTTGAGCAGGTGTTTGGTGGACTTCTGGTATTCTAAAATTTTTGGAAAATTTTATTATTATGAGAAAATGTGTTATTAAGCACTCCACAAAAGTTCACCACAAAAATCCTTGTAGAAAAATCAGCAAAAATCAAATATCACAGACTGTCAGGAATTTCAAGCAGAAAGTTTATAGCTCGGTATTCACCTCATGGCGCCCAAACGGTGCGACCAGTGGACTCAAAATTTTTCTACAGATGGATATGTGAGTCCTACACCTTCTACAATAAGAATAACTCAAAAATTATTTTTCTATATTTTTCTAAAAATAAAAAACTGGCTACTGCATGAAGAATAAGTTCTGGATAGAGATGCAACTTGATAGAAAACTTGAACTTTAGTCTATCCTAGAGTGCAAAAGAGATATAAAACCATATGAACATACTCAATACATCCAAGATCAGCAGAATTTAGAAGGAGGGGAGGCAAATCCAAATTGCACGAAAGTAAATTGCAGGAAGTTAAATGCTGAATTTAAGACATAAAGTAAGTGCGTAATGTAAATTCAAGCATGAATGAAAAAGATTTGCATTTCTGGAAGGAGGAGGTTTACAAAACCTCACAACAAAGTGGGAAAAGCTCAAAGGAGCACAAAAGCCTGTACAACCTTCAAGGGGAGGAGGCTACCTCTCCACCCCTATTTATACTACTCTTGGGCCACCTACCACCTTTGGATGAGTCCCTCAACCCTAGAGCACTCATCTAAGGGTTAGGATTAACCCACTCACACAGCCATGCAAGGGCTAACTCAAAACCCACACACATAATGGATTTTCTTGCACGGTTTTCAAACCATACTACCAAGACCAGCTAACCTATCAACTAGACCGCGATCCAACGGCCCTCATCGATCCACGCGGCATCTAGCTAGCATCTCCTCCTTTCCTTGTCTTCTTGGCTTGCTCGGACTCCGTCTCCGATCATCTTCCGGTGATCTCCCGACCGTCTGGACGTCTGACGCTCCTCGCCTAGTGCCGGTCATCCTCCGCCTCATCATGATCTAGCATTGTCGGGACCCAGATATGCAAATCCGAAACCCTTTGTGTATTCTGCACTAGTCCAGGATCACGCTAGTGCACACAGTGGAAGCATAGATGACATATCATTCCATACATCGAAATAACTAAGAAGAAACAAATTATTATTGAATAGAGCAAACGACCTTATGGTCAAGGTTCATACACTAATGCCTCAGGGCTTAAGAAACAAATAAAACTGTTGCAGCAGAAATAAGATAACTTGGGCCATTTGACATGCCACAGGCAATCGTCTGGGAAAACACCTTCCTAGTGCACGTAGTCTTCATAATACTCCTCTTCTTGATACTCATTATTTCCTGGTCTTTCCTCAGCAACTAAACAATAAGGGCATAAAGCCATAAGTACAAAACGTACTCAGCAAGCCGTAGGGAAATGATGCAATATATTTATGCACAGCTTGACAAAGGATAGTCATAAGGTTTATTTGCAGAAAGCAATAACTTGAATTGAAATACAGTAAATAGATTGAAAGTATATTGATGAAAACAATAATAAATAACTGGTAAATCAATGGTAGACAACATGAACAGAATGGCGAGGCATCACCCTACACCATCTAAAACAGGTATCAACAACACAATTCAATAGTATAGCTTTAGACAACAAAACAATAGTGAACTCCTCGTTCACATCCCAACAATTCCACATTTCATGAAACACTCTATACCCCGTGTGAAATCCCTGGGCTTGTCCATGACCGTAGACTTGGTTATTCGAATAGTTTGACACTCTGCAGAGGTTGTACAGCTTTACCCACAAGATATGATCATCCCTTAGTGCTAAGTGCTACGAATGCACTTTCTTTGTTGTGCCGACAGAGAGATCACTACAAAGCCTTTACAATACATGTCTAAACTCGGTACTGCCCTCTAAGATTTCGCCTCGGGGCCCCTCTTGAGCCATGTGAGTCTACCCGTCCATCCTGGAACCCACACCAACACTTGGCAATACTCAAGACTAGACATTGCAAATTAATCGGCTAGGTCCGTCCCATACCAGACTTGTGGTTGCACGGTTAGGCCCAGTTTAATGGCACACAAGATTAAGTCCTTAAGTTATCTCAGGCAAGACAGCCACATCCCAATGTGCTAGACAGCACCCCCTTTACTCACGATCACTTGCCCAAGAGAAAACATTTTGTACAACCAAGACCAATGGCATCCCCTGCCATAATACAACAAGTTTTACAATAGTAGCCAACAGCCACAATTCAATATCTCATTAAGTCAAGATTAACATTAATTCATATGTGACATGAACCCCATCGTATGACTAAGCAGGTCCAAGCATAGCTATGTTAATCCAATGTTGGTATTATGATTATGTCCAACTAGTAATGTCCCAACCTAAGGTTAACAATGGATACATGGTATTCCAATAATCAAGGTGGCATAATGGCAATCAGGTGAATAGCTACTCCCATAAATTAGCATTGATACACAAATAGCATGCAATTGTCCAAAACAAAATAATTTTGCAAACATAGGTTCAACATGATCAAAGGTTATGACTTTCCTTGCTGATCAAGCGCTGAATCTTGGTCTTCAAAGTCTCTGTTCGCTCATTCAGAATTCGCGTCTACTGGAAAATAAAGCAACAAAACTAAATAAATACAAAACAGAGAATCAAATAAGCTCAAAACTAAAAATAAATGGCTCCAAAACATAGAGCTCAATTTTACAAAAATTTAGAAACTTAAATCGCTTAAATCGGAGTTCGTATGAGCGAGAACGAGCCTCCGGAAGATTTAATTCAGAGAAAAGGAGAAAATCTGAATTTCCCGATTTATTTTTCTACGGGAAAATTGATTTATTGTACAACGCTGATGTCAGCAAATAAATTTCCAGAATTAAAATAAATATGAAAATTCGTATTTCACTGACATGTGGGCCATCGGTCCATAGACCGAGTCCATGGCACAGCGCTGGCCCACGGTGGACCAGGCTCACGGCACAGGGGCTAGGGCTGACGTCATCGCCGATGTCAGGGCTGACGAGGAAACACGGCTGACGCGGCGCTGACATGGCACACATGCGGGCGCTGACGAAGCGGCCACGCAGATGACCACACGTCACAGATCCAACAACTCGGTTGGATCGGATGGCCGAGCAGTAAGGGAGCGCCGAGGAGGCGACGCGGCGCAATCTGGGACGCAGGCGGATGATCGGACGGCCGGGGTTGAGCGGACGAGGTCGACGATGAGCGGCGGCGCACTCACTGGTAGTGGAGAAGATGATGCGCGGTGTCGGGACCCGAATTTGCAAATCCGGACCCTCTGTGTATTCAGCACTAGTCCAGGATCACGCTAGTGCACACAGTCTCAACATTGGTACATATCACAGTCATATCCAACGAAATAATAAGTACTTTGATTAAATACTCAAACTAGTTGATCGACCTTATGGTCAAGTTACAAAGATACGCCTCGCAGGGCTAAGACTTATTAAAATATTCAAATACAAATGGAAATAAAATAAACTCGTGGCGCCAACCAATTTGCCACGAGCAAATCGACTAGGCTCGCTCCCTAGTTTGTCGGCCTCCTCGATACTCCTCCTCCGGCGGGGTTTGCTTCTTCTTCAAGCTGAAGTTGTGTTGTTGTGGGGTGAGTACTTTGAGCACTCAGAAGTCATGCATGAGAATGCAATTCTAATATTCTACATGCATGGCTTAGTACAAAGGATAGGCTATGGTTCATGAGCGACTGACATTTAAGAATAATAAGAATAATTTGCAAAGCAAAGAAACAATAATAAGAATAGTAGCTTTCACAAACATTTTAATCACAATCATATTTCCATCCTATGTCAAGTTCCTCATTACCAACCCAAGCATTTTTCCATAAAAATTCATTTTCATAAAAATCTAACCCTTGACCAGTAATCATAGAAGCGATGCTCATTACCGTGAAACACGGCTATTCGAATAGGTTGTACACTACGCAGAGGTTATACACTTTACCCACAAGATACATCAAATACCACCAAGGCAAATAACCGTGAACGGCTTTTCCAAAGTTCCATCTAAACCCAAGATCGCCTCGCTAAGGTTTCAACACCGGAGGGATGGTTACCACACCCAGGCCCCCCTCTTGCGCCATGTGAGTTCTCATTCCGCTTCTCCTGCCTCGCACCACCACGACAATACCAAAGAATAGATTTCCCGGTTTACTCATTAAGTCCGTCCCATTACGGAGCTTGTGGCTGTATGAGAGACTCATTCAAATGCTCGCAAGGTTAAGTCCTTAGTTGACCGAGGCAAGACTAACCAAGTGTGATCTCAATTATCCAAAACCAATAAAACCAAATCGACCGCTGATTGCCACTCTTGGCCCACCGAAAAAATCTTGCCATTTGCCCCAGTCTAAATCATTTTCCTACCCCAGTTCTTTACCATTGCACCACGTGCCATCATCAACTCAATAACACATGTCTCATTCACAAAGCATGTTCAATATCTCATTAAGTCAAGATTCACTTTGGTATTCCAAAATCATGAAAGCGTCCCACGGCGAGGGCTAAGCATACTACTTCGGTCTACTCAACCCATGTTGGAAAATTATAAAAGTCCAACTATTAATCCATATCCTAGGGTGACAAAAGATTCATGGCCTACAATTATATATGACAAGGTGGCATACAGCAACTTAGGCATTTAACTAATCCCAAAACTTATTCAAAATCATTTCTATCAAATTAGCATGCAATAGTTTAAATCAAAATAATTTGCTCTAGTAGGTTCAACATGATCAAACACAACTTGCCTTCAAAAATACTGATTACGGTTCCCGAGCTTGCTCTGGTCGAACCTCTCCTCGAAACCTTCGGCACTTCAACGCTCACGCGTAACGCAAATAAATAGCAATAAATAAATAAAACAGAGAGCAACTCAAGCCTAAAATTCAAATAAAATTCATAAACAGAAAGAGCTTGATTTTACAAATTTATAGAAATTGGAATCACTCAAATCGGAGTTAAAACGCAAAAGTTATAAGCATTTGAAGTTTCAAAATACATTTAAAATCAATAAACCGAATTAAATAAATATTTTCTTTTTCGGAAAATTAATTATTGCGTCATCTGTGACACGTGTTGCCACCAGAGAGTGACACGTGGCCTTCGCTGACGTCGCCTGACCGGCTCCGTGATGACGTCGGCATGACGCGTCATCGTGGCGTCGGCCGACGACTCGGCTATCTCTCTAACAAGTGGGTCCCACCGTGACGTCCGCATGACGTCAGCGGTGACGTCTACACGCAGTGCGTCTTGCGCCGCAGGTGGGCCCGTCTGTCGGCGTCTCGTGTGAATAAAGTGCTTCGGTGCGATCGACATGTGGAGTGCTGCGTTGTCGATTGACCGCAGCGCGATCGCTCGTCTTGGTCGCGGCCGACATGCGGGCCCGCTTTGTCGGCGTCTCATGCCTGATGAGGCGCGACGTGGCACTACGGCTGCCCTTAGATCTACATCTAACGGCGGAGGTTAGAAGATGGGGTTTACTGTTTATGGGGCGACGTGGCGGAATCCGGTCGTTGATTGGAGATCGGACGGCCGACGGCTTCGGCGGCAATGGCTTGACCGGAGACGAAGACGACGACGTCGCGGCGGCGTTCCGTGGTCCTCCGGCGACGTCGCGGTGATGCTCCGACGCAGCGCGACGAGGTAAGTTCGAAGTGGCTCGAGCGGCGGCGAGAATCACCGGCGGCGGCAACCGACGCGAAGAAGTCGGCGGACGGCCGGACTTCGGCGAGGTCGTATGCGGCGGCGGCGGCGTCTCGGTGGCGTGAGCTAGGGCAAAAGGTGCGGCGCGTCTAGGGCTTCACGAGGCGTGTGGCGGCGTGTTAAATAGTGCCCTCGGCGTCTGGTGAACGCGCTGAAACCGAGGCCCTTACGCGGCGGCATGAGTCCGGCGGCGATTCGGAGACGGCGATGGCATAGCGTGGACCGTCGGATGGAGATCGAACGGCCACCGCGCTAGGGTTTTTCGAGCTGGGCCGCCTGAGACTCGCCCAATCTTTGTTCATCCGGATTTTAACTCTTTTCCGATTAAAAATAATCCCGAAAATAAAATGATTTATTTGGGGCATTAAAAATATCGAAAAATTTCGGAAAAATTCTCATAAATATTTTAGGACATTTGTGACTCAAATAAAATATTTTCAGCAAAACTTTATTTTAACTTTTCCATTATTTAATTAATTTGATAAATGTTTAATTCAAAATAAATTCAAATAATTCCAATAAATCCAAATAAATCCAAATAAATTCCAGAAATTCCCAAAAATTCAAAATACCATTTAAATGCAAGAAAAGCAAAAATTGGGGTGTTACACGCGGTTCGGCGAAAATGCGATTGATCGGACTAGAGACAAAGCGAATCCGGAAGAGGGCTTCACGAGTAATGCGATGGTGCAACCGGTGATGGCGGAGGAAGACCGACAGCGGAGATTCACATGGCGAAAGGTTGCGATTGCCGTGGAGGACTCCGGCGAGCTCGTGCGGTGCAACGACGGCATCTCCGGCGACAAGGGAAAAGGTGGTGGGTGCGGGAGAACACGATGAACCTCGAACGGGGGTCCCCGGGGCTTTAAATAGCCCCGGGAGGTGTGTCGGGTGTGGACACTGAAGACAGCGTGGCTAGGGTTTCGTTGGCGGCGGTGGCGCAGCGCGGCGACGTGGCAACATCGGGACCACTAGCGAGGCACGGATCGGACGGCGATGGTTCACGGGCTAGCTAGGGCCAGGGTCGCGCGGAGCTGGGTCGGGTGGAGGAATAGGGGAGGGCCGACGCTGAGGAATAGGAATGGGTCGAGCGGGAGAATAGGATTTGGGCCGGGGCAAATTCGGCCTGAAGGGGTTTTCAAAATAAAAACAAATTTCCAAATTAATTTAATTCCAGAAATTCAAGTAAATCCAAATAAATTCAAATAAATAGCAAATAAATTCAGAAAAATCTCCAAAAATACAAAAAAATTCCTTGAAGCATAAGGAGCCCAACAAAACCCTAAGGAAAACCTTTGATTTGATGCACAGATTAATCAAATTAAATATTTTTATTTTTATAAAATTTAAATTAAGCTTTGATTAATTCCAAGAAAATGCAAATGATTTATTTTTCCAACATAAACATTCCAAAACTCAAATTTTGGGATGTTACAAGCATCGTCGCCCTACAACCATAAAAAACAAGGAAAAAACCTTTCACATAGCAATGCGCACAAAGATATTCAGTGATAGTCTCAAAATCATTAATCAATCATAATTTCGCTCAAAGGTCCGGTGCTACCACCTTCAGGCCGGTAGCATTGGGAAAAACCATCAACACTCAAATTGTTTCAAATAGAAAATCTAATTCAAATCAAACTCAATTTCAAATCAAACCAAGCTCAAATCTCGTCAATTACTCATCACACACAAGGATAGACCTCCACATGGTCTTTTAATCTCTCTCTTGATAAGTATATTGACAAACACATGAAAAATCATAAGTTTTGAGTTTGAATAAGAGAGAAGAACGCAATTTGAATGCAAAGCCAAACTAGATCAAAGAAATGGAAAGCAAAAATATGACCAAATTAACAACTAGAAATACTTATAATCTATGAAAGATAGCAAAGATTTACAAAGATAATAAGAATTAAGATGAATCAAGATGCAAAATGATGCATTTTCTACGATTTCTCCTCCTTTTGGCAATATAGGCATCAAGATTGCATTTTCTTTTCTCCCCCCTTTTTTTGTTGTTTTTATGCAAGTAATGCAGCCTAAGAGAGCTTTGAAGATTATCCCAGTGACCATCAATACAAGTTATGACACCAAGCTAAGTTATGATAAAAATAGACTAAGCTAAGGCATGTCCAAGTGCAAATAAACATTTTGCTAACAAGATTTAACTGAAACCATATCATTTTTAGTAAGATTAAACATGAGCAACACTTGTCATTAGTTTCAAAACTAGAAGCAAAGCCATTCAAAGGATCAAATGGAAAATCTAGAGTTCAACCTACTCAATACTTTGGGGAATGTAGAAGTTCGTACAAGGTCCTTTATGCTTATTTTTTTTCATTGTATGCAAATTTTTCTTTGAATCTTTGAAAGACATAGTGGGGTGCAAATGTTTGACATTATTTGCATTCTTTACCCACATATATATATTTTTTATATTTGCATTTTTACAGCAACTGACTCAAGCCATGTTCGATCATGTCAAGAAGAACTCTTAAGAGAATGATCTTGATCATACACAACACATTCTAAGTTCATCTCAAGTGCAATGAGAAGCCATCTTGTGAATGTGAGGTGTTGAGTCTAATGAGCACAAAAAGAGTCAATTTTGCTTCACTTTCATTTTAGCATTTTGATTGTTAAGCTAGTGAAGGACTCAAGTATGAATCAAATAAGATTCACCCAAGTTGCTATAGGGACTCTAGAAAATTCCAGAATTTCACAAATCATGGCAAATACATCTAAAGAAGAAACTTAGCAAGTAAACGCAATATGTTTTATCATGTTTTTCTTTTAAATCTCATTTTTTTTAAAATTTTTGCAAGCTTAGTAAGATAAATGAACTTGGACATATCTAAGTTAGTAATTTTCTTCATAATATAGCGTGATGTATAAAATGAAACAAGGATCATTTACATAATAGACAAAGCTCATAAAATGAAAATCAAGTCTATATGCAATATATGAGACAGATTCTTAAACTCTCCCCCAACATGTGATTTAATTTTAAGCACAAATCTGGTTCAAGTTGAGTTATTAGCAAGATTAAGCTCAAGAATGATATCAATTGAAGGATCCAAAATAACTCAATCAAAAACCAGAAACACAGAATGGAGAGAAGAAGATAAGAAACTGCAAACTGGGTAGCTATAAAGCAAAGAGAAGATAGTAGAGAACACTATAACTTCGACTCGCTCTCACCTTCCCCAATGACTGACATAGGGAAGCTGCTGTCGGGACCCGAATGTGCAAATTCGGACCCTCTGTGTATTCAGCACTAGTCCAAGATCACGCTAGTGCACAGTCTCAACATCGGTACATATCATAGACATATCCAACAAAATATTAAGTACTTTAATTGAATACTCAAACTAGTTGATCGACCTTATGGTCGAGTTATAAAGGTATGCCTCGCAGGGCGAAGACTTATTAAAATAACCAAGTGCAGCGGAAATAATAACTCATGGTGCCAACCAATCTGCCACAAGCAACTGACTGGGCTCGCTCCCTAGTTCATCGGCTCCTCCTGAAACTCCTCCTCCAGAGCAGGGGTTGCTTCTTCTTCAACTGAGGTTGTGTTGTTGCAAGGGTGAGTACTTTGAGCACTCAGCAAGTCATGCACAGAATGCAATTCTAGTATTCTACATGCATAGCTCGGTACAAAGGATAGGCTAGGGCTCATTTGTAGTACAGCGTTCAAGATAAACAGTAGTAGATTGCAAAGCAGTAAAACAATAGTAAGGTTAATAACTTTCGCAAATATTTCAATCATAAATCTTTTTCCATCCTAAGCCAAGTTCATCAATACCATCCCAAGCATTTTCCATAATCATGTTATTTTCATGAAAGTCTAACCCTTGACTGTAATCACCGAGCAATGCTCAATACCGTGAGCACGGCTATTTGAATAGGTTGTACACTCTGCAGAGGTTATACACTTTACCCACAAGATACAGTCAAATGCCACTAAGGCGAAATGCTTAGTAACAAAGCGTTTCCAAAGATTCGCCTAAACCCAATCTTGCTTCGCTAAGGTTTCAACACTGGAGGGACTGGTTACCACACCCAGGGCCCCCCTCTTGCGCCATATGAGTTCTCACCCGCTCCTCCGGGCCCCACACTGCCACGACAGTACCAAAGAATAGATTTTACAGTTTACTCAGCTAGGTCCGTCCCATTCCGGAACTTGTGGTTGTATGAAAGACTCAGTTCAAAGGCTTGCAAGGTTAAATTCTTAGTTGACCGAGGAAAGACTAACCAAGTGTGATCTCAAATATCCAAAACCAACAAAAACCAAATACTGCCCAGTTGCCACTCTTGGCCCACCAGAAATAATCTTGCCACTTGCCCCAGTCTAAATCTTTTTCCCACCCTATTTCTTTACCATTGCACCACGTGCCATCATCAACTCAATAACACATGTCTCATTTACAAAACACGTTCCATATCTCATTAAGTCAATATTAACTTTGATATTCCGAAATCATGAAATATCTACATGGCAGGGCTAAGCATATTACTTACGGTCTACTCAACCCATGTTGGCAAATTATTTATGTCCAACTATTAGTCCACAACCTAGGGTGACAAATGATTCATGGCCTACAATTATATACAACAAGGTGGTATACAACAACTAGGCATTTAACTAATCCCAGAATTTATTCAAAACCAACTCTATTAAATTAGCATGCAATAATTTAAATCAAAATAATTTGCTATGATAGGTTCAACATGATCAAACACAACTTGCCTTCGAAAAGTACTGGTTCTGGTTCTTGAGCTAGCTCCTGAGTCAAGACTTCACCTTCGAAACCTTCGGGCACCTCGACGTCTACGCGTAACGTAAATAAATAGCAATAAATAAATAAAACAGAGAGCAACTCAAGTCTAAAATTCAAATAAAATTCATAAACATAAAGAGCTTGATTTTACAAATTTATAGAAATTGGAATCACTCAAATCGGAGTTAAAACACAAAAGTTATAGCCAATTGAAGTTTGAAAATAAATTAAAAAGAATAAATCGATTTTCCATATTTATTTTTATACAGGAAATTTGGAAATATGACGTCATCATGGCCTCTGCTGACGCCAACACCGAAATGAATTTCTACGAATTATTTTTATAAAGGAAAATCCAATTATGACGTTAGCACGACTCGGTCAACCCACTGGCAGGTGGGACCCACCGTGACGTCAGCATGACATCACGAATGACGTCACGCGCACAGTGCGACGCTGGTGCTTTGAGATTCATGCACACGAGACTCAATCGGGCCCGTCCGTTTAAACGGACGGTCGAGATCACGTGGCCGATCGGATCCGTCGGTGACACGCGGCACGATCCTATTTAGAAGGAGGGGAGGCAAATCCAAATTGCACGAAAGTAAATTACTGGAATTTAAATGCTGAATTTAAGACATAAAGTAAGTGCAGGAAAGTAAATTGCACAAAACCTCTAGAACCTTCAAGGGAAGGAGGCTATATCTCTACCCCTATTTATACTACTCCCGGGCCACCTACCACTCTTGGATGAGTCCCTCAAACCTAGAGCACTCATCTAAGGGCTAGGATTAACCCACTCATAGCCATGGAATGGCTAACCCAAAACCCACACACATAATGGGTTTTCTTGCACGGTTTTCAAAGTATAATACCTAGACTCGCCATCCTATTAATTAGACCGTGATCCAACGGTCCTCATCGATCCATGCAGCATCTCCTCCTTTTCTTGTCTTCTTGGCTTGCCCGAACTCTGTCTCCGATCATCTTCCGGTGATCTCCCGACCATCTGGACCTTTGATGCTCCTCGCCTAGTCTCGGTCATCCTCCGCCTCACCATGATCTAGCATCGTCGCCCTGCAACCATCAAAGACAAGGAAAAACTTTTCACATAGCAATGCCCATAAAGATATTGAATGATAATCCCAAAATCATTAATCAATCATAATTTCACTCAAAGGTCTAGTGCTATCGCCTCCAGGCTGGTAGCATTGGGAAAAACCATCAACACTCAAATTGCTTCAAATCAAAAATCTAATTCAAATCAAACCAAGCTCTAATCTCGTCAATTACTCATCGCACACAAGGATAGACCTCCACATGGTCTTTCACCGAATCCCATTGACCTTTGGATGAAAGTCCCTCTGTCAACTGTGTGGAATGCGCAATATGTTAAGAAATTTGAGGAGCTGAGGGAGAGGGGATTAACCAGGTGGCATGTCGCCTGGGACTTTCTGATGCAACGATCAAGTCCACTGAAGTGCCGGGACCACTTGGCCTAGGACTACTCCGGGGTCGGTGATGCAACCAGAGATAGCTCTGAGAGTAAGTGGCAATAACGCTATCTGTTATTCGATCATGACTGGTGGCTATCGAGCTAACTTACTGACCAATAGTCTTGTCAGATACAAACATCTCCTCCCGACTAAGCAAAATGATCCAAGGCTCAGATCCCAGCCTTGTGGTGTAGAGGCCTATTCTCTGGTCAATCCTCGACCAGGGGTATGTATCGAATAATGACCAATCCCGCCACATTTTTGCGTTTTTTGTTATTTAACCAATTTTATCTTCAGGAGGCCGTGTTTAATGTTAATAGTGGGCAGCTCGAGGGAGCCATCGGCTTGGACGATGAGCCAACTCGAGATGATGGGCAAGCATTGGGCTCAGCTCCTACCGGCATGGTGCTGTCCACAGATGACATGATGCCCGCCTTAGATCCCAGCAGGATCAAAATAGCCCTGGAGCAAGAGGCGGCTGAACCTCCTCGAGCGAGGAGGTCGATGTCTCCAACGCTCCATCGACCGATGAAAAGGCTTCGGACTTCATCGGCGAGACCATCTAGCCAGGTGATATTCAATCACTCGCACGGATGCTATTAGATCGCTTCTAACATAATCCAACATATCTTGGAGGAGTAGCGGGCCACCTGGGGAGCCGATGCGCAAAGTCTGGCAGTCACTTCGCATGCGCCTCCTTGAATAGAATCTTCATCGACCGAAGTGGTCGGAGAGGTAATGCCGCTATCTGGTAGTTACTTAATCTACTTATAATTTAGCATCTTGCTCATGGTCATCATGTGTGGGCAGGCTCCATCTTTGGTTGCTAATCTACCGGCGCCATCGTTGCAACCAACTGAGCTGGGCGAGAAGTTGGCTGCTGAGACCAAACCGGTCCTGATGAAAGCATTTGCCTTAGAGAAGAACGTAACGGTGAAGCTCCAGATAGGGAGGTAAGTTTACTTCTCCATTCTTTTCATCGTAATTTCTTCTTTTTTTTTGGAAAAATCTTATAGGAAGCCCGCTGCAGGAAGGGTGCACCCAGTGACGCGGTCGATGGCGCTACCACCAGCACCTTGCCACCACTGAACATGGCCGCGCTCGTTCTAACCTCTGAGACGCCGGCTCCGGCTACAACGACAACAACTTTGCCACTTCCAACTCCTCTAGCGCCTTCAAATACAGGTCAGTCCTGAAGCCGCAGCTACAGGTATATAATCACATCCTTTTGTTTCCTCGCCTTGAATCTATTGTACGCTCTGCTCCTCTTTTTTCACCTTTTTTGACTTCTATTGATAGCGTGTCACGGAGACACTACGCCAAGTCGAATCGTTCTGCGAGCAAGCCCATTAGCGAAACGAGCAGCTCACAACCTCCAACCAGCAAGTGATCAAGATGAAAGACTCTGAGCTGGCGGAACTTCGGGCTAAGCTGAAGGTGGCCAGGACCAAGGCTGAAGCATAGAGGGAGGAGGTGAAAAAGTTGAAGGCAGAGGTGAAGACGCTAAGGGCTAAGAAAGCCTCTTCGGACACCGCGTGGCTTAAAGCCAAATTCGATCAAGACAAGGCGGAAGCGAACCTGAAGGTGATCGAAGGGGAAAAAGCTGCAACAGACACGGCGTTGACCATTCTATAGTCGAAAACCCTCGAAAACATGACTTCATTAGCTCGTCTTGCATCCTCGTATTTGCTGGGTCTGGTGAAGATCCACCATCCGGGCTTGGACCTCTCGATTTTAGACGAGGGCTTCACTTGCGAGGAGAATGAGGCTACGAACCTCATTGAGTCCTTCAAGGGCCATGCCGAGAGGTACAAGGCCCAGTTGGAGCTAACTCTCAATGGCGACTCCAACAAAAACCCTTAAGCTTATCGTGCCAGTGTAATCAAGTTTGTGACGATGTTGTAGCCTTTGTATAAATTGACTTGCTTGTCTTTCATGTCTTTCTTTCTTGTTTCCTTGTCGATGAAGTGAAGGAGACACGAGTAGATGCAATTCTGACCGATACTTATAGGCCTTTAGCCTTTTACATCCGTATCTTGATTATACCTGCACATAGGACTTATGAGAAAATTCTCATCAAATTTCTAAGCCCCTGAGCTTATGCCGAGAGAGAATGTGCATAATATTGGTGCTATGTAGACTACCACAAGAGTTATGTGATTCTTTGCAAGTCTTTATCGACTATATGACTCAGACTGTGTAGCAAACATGAACTTGCTGAGCAGCGCATGTAGAACTGACTAAAGGCCTCGTCTCCTACTAGTCGCTGAGCTTTAGATGTCTGACAATCTTGTGCTCATTTGCACATAGGATAGAATTGCTTGTCGTCGGGTGTAGGTATGGCCACACTTTGGTCTCACTTCGTGACCAGCTAAGCACGCAATCGAGTAAACACGTGCAAAGGAATTCGTATGTATATAAGTTAATAGCAGAGAATTTATGCTTACAGTATGCTTCGCTCGATAACAGTATCGACCAAAAGAGAATTGAAAAAAGACAGAGAATTGAAAAAGAAAAGAGGCATCGAGTTATGTAACATCCTCAAATTTGGCTATTTTTGAATTTTATAATGCATTTTGAATTTTTAAGAATTTCTGGAATTTATTTGGATTTATTTGAATTTTTGTAAATTAGTTCTTCTCTGGAAATTAATTTAATAATGGAAAGTTTCAATAAAATATAAATGGAAATATTTTATTTGAGTTAGAAATGTCATAAAATATTTTCTGGAATTTTTCTAGAATTTTTCTGATATTTTTACTGCCTCAATTAATTCAAATGAATATTCGGTATTTTCTTTATTCGAAAAACGATTAATATTCGGTTGAATAATGTGGGCCGAGCCATTCATCTTGCCGCTTCGAAAACCCTAACGCCGCTTCGATTTTCCACCGTTGGATTCGCGTGGGCGGCTAGATATCGCCACGTCGCCGTCTTGCCAATGAATGAAGCCGCCCGCCATTGTCGCGTCCGAAAGTGGAAACCGCCGCCATTAACGCCGAGCACTATCTCTTCCGCTTCATCTTCTAGTCCGTGTATAAATCACTTCGTTCGCTTTTAGTAGAGCTCTTTCACGCGCATTGAGAACCACCATAGCTCTCGTACGTGCTCACCGAAGTTCCGTGACTTTCCTCCGTGCGTTGCGCCTACTCCGGTGACCCTCCGCCGTCGCCGTGACCTCCGGAGTAAAGCCCGCGTCGAGCCGCCTCCGAAGGACTACTTCATCTCGCCGGAGCATCACGGAAACGCCGTCGCGGAGGTCTTCTTCCTCACCTCCGGCCGTCGGTCTTCGCCGCGTTTTCGCCGACCTTGCGAGCTTCCTCGACCGTCCGATTCGCATCCAACGTCCGAGGTGAGTCCACGTGTTCCTTCGTATTAGAAACCAGCACAGTAGCGCGTTAGATCTCAGCCGTAGAAATCGAAATAGACGGCTAGGATTAGTGCCACGTGCCCAAGGAAGGGACTGCCCACGTGTGCGTAGGAGTTGTATACGTGTCGCGATGAGAATCTGCCACGTGTCCGTGCTGACGTCATCGGTGGGGCCCACATGTCAGACCTGGCGGGGTCGATGCTGACGTCATAATTAGGGATGCTGACGTCATAAATCCATTTTTTTGGAATAAATAAATCGGCTGAAAATGTTTTCGGTGCTGACGTCATAAATAGTGATGATGACGTCATAATGAATTTTTTAAAAATATATATATCTTCCGGTAGAAAACCGACTCGGCGCTGACGTCATAATTCACCATGCTGACGTCATAATTCTCGGATTTTCCGTATAGAAATAAATAAAGAAATTCGGTTTATTCTTTTCAGATTTATTTTAAAACTTCAAACACTTATAACTTTTGCGTTTTAACTCCGATTTGAGTGATTCCAATTTCTAAAAATTTGTAAAATCAAGATCTATATAATGGTGAATTTTATGGAATTTTTAGAGGTGATTTTGCTCTCTGTAAAATATATTTATTGTATTTATATTGATTTTAAATAGGCGTTGATTTGCTTGGGAGGGTTGCGAGAAATTTCGAGTACAAGGTTTGACTTGAACAGGACCAGCAACTTTTCGAAGGTAAGTTATGCTTTGACCATTTTGATCCTAAACTTTGAAATGTATTTTGTTTTCAAACTATGCATGCTAATTCAACTAAAAGTGGATTTAAATATTTTGGGTGAATTAGCTAGTCAACATAATTGTTAATGTCACCTTGTTAATAAAATTTGTATGCCATGAACCCTTGGATAACCTAAGTGGATAATACTAGTTGGTTAATAATATTGTACCAACACGGAGGCTAGGCTCGTGAATAGTTGCTTAGTCATGCTTACTCGTGAATGATATTCTTAAATACAAATGTAACCTTGACTAAATATTATTGAATGATTTTTGAATAAAGCGGAATGCTATTGGTAATGGTGTTGGACTGTAGAGACCTGTGTGGTTCTACATGAAAGACGATTACGGGCATGTGTTGCACCGTTGAATAACTTGGGGTGGAATTGATTTAGACTGGGGCAAGTGGACCGAGGCTTCGTGCCAGGTGGGCCTTCGTGGCAATTGGGGGGTTTGAGTGTTGTGAGGGCTGTGTGCCAAATGTTGAGAGAAGGATGTCTTGCCTTGGTCAGTTAAGGACCTTACCTTGCAAGCCTTTGACCTGAGTCTCTCGTACAACCACATGTCTGAATGGGAAGACCTAGTTTAGTAGGATTCTGATGTCTTACCTTTGATACCTCGGGGTGGCAGTTACATGGGGTAACTGTACGGGAGGAGCGTGCCTGTGCTACGGCTTGGTACCCATCCAACGGTGTTAAATCGGTCCTATACTTGACTCGAGTGAGGGAAGTGATAGTGAAGGCAACACGGAGAGGTTCTTAGGTGGAGACAGAAGTCTCTGAAAAGCTTTGTTACGGTTAATCGCCTTTGTGGTGTGCGACTGTATCTTGTGGGTAAAGTGTACAACCTCTGCAGAGTGTTAAAACTGTTCGAATAGCCGAGTCCACGGTACTGGACAATGCTCGGGAATTACAGTCAAGGGGTAGTGTTTGAAAATAAAATGGGGTGGTTGGCTGTGTGCCAAAATTGTGAAATGAAGTTGTCTAGGGACTGTGTGTCCAAAATATTGTGAAAATAAACAACTTGAGTTATTTATAATGATTATATGATTTTGATGCTTTCAATCTAAATGAGTAGTAGTTTAAAATATTGTTGCAAAAGCAAAATAACCAGTAAAGCCTTTCCTTGGTAATAAGCCATGCATGTAGTAAAATAGAAATGCATTGTGCATGACTTGTTGAGTACGGTGTGTACTCACCCTTGCGGACAAACTTACCAGAAGAAGAGACTACGCCAGCATATGAAGAGGAGTATGTCGAGGCAGGAAAACTAGGGGCAAGCCTTCGTCGGAGCGATATGGAGAAGATGGACATCACGACTTTTATATTCATTTCTTGAACTTTTGTTATTTGATTATTGTAAGCCTGCGTGTGGCATAACTATTGTAAGGAGGACCATAAGGTCGTACACTCGTTTATATAAATGTTTGAAGTACTTTATTTAATATTCCGCTGTGTATGATGTGATATTACACCATGTTTAGTCTGTGTGCACTAGCGCAATCCTGGACTAGTGCAGGATACACAGAGTGTCTGGAATTGCAAATTCGGGGCACGACAGAGGTGGTATCAGAGCATACCGACTGTAGGACTTGACCCTAGTTTAGACTGGTCGTGGAGGATAAAACTATTTTCTAAAGAATTAAAATTTTACAAGATTATAAATGACATCTTGACTTGTCCTTTCTTTCTTACTTCATACCTGTGATGTATGTTTGTACCAGATTTGATTTCTTTCAAAAATTTAGATCTGACGAGATCTGTTTTGGCAGATGAGGAGGATCCACACCTTTGGCGAAGCTTGGTGGCTCGTGGTGAGTTGTGGTACCTGCTTCAGCTATTGGAGGGCTTCGTGAGGCCGATCTACCGAGGTAACTTCGGTGGTTCGAGCAGTTTGGGCGTCGCGTGGGATGTCAAGGTCACCGCTCACGCCGAGACCGGGAGAGCCAGCCGTCCGTTCCACTTCACTGCCAGGAGGTCCACTTTTGAGGCCGGGATCCAGGAGATTGCCCGCTTGGCGATGCGTCGTATCGCACGCACTTTCTCTGAGGAGCTTGTAGGCTCCGTCTTCCGTCTTCACCCGCGTCGAGACAACCGGTTTGACAGAGACCCGGAGGAGGAGGACGATGCTATGGTCACCCACTTGGCGAGGTACGTCATCGCCGAGGAGGAGCTCATAGGCGAGGCTGTCCAGAGGCTGCAGAGGCACGTGGACGAGGTCGCCGAGGTCGAGGCCCAGCCAGCGAGGATGTTAGAGAGGATGACTCACTACATCCGGAGGTGTAACACCCAATTTTGCTTTTCTTGCATTTAAATGGTATTTTGAATTTTTGGGAATTTCGAGTTTATTTGGATTTATTTGGAATTATTTGGATTTATTTTGAATTAAACCATTTATCAAATCAATTAAATAATAGAAAAGTTAAAATAAAATTTTTCTGAAAATATTTTAGTTGAGTCACAAATGTCCTAAAATATTTATGAGAATTTTTCGATATTTTTAATGCCCCAAATAAATTATTTGAATTTTGGGAATTATTTTTAATCGAAAAAAATTAAAATCCGAATGAATAATACTTGGGCGAAATCTTGCGGCCCGCTCGGAAAACCCTAGCGCCTTGGCCGTTCGATCTTCATCAAGCGGCCCTCATCGCGCCCGTCACCCAACCCGATTCCTCACGGATTCCGCCCGGCCGTGTGGGCCTCGGTTTCGCGATTTTCACGGAAACCGAGGGCACTATTTATTGCGCCGCCACCGTGTTGGGATCCTTACCTCGCCCGCACCCGTCCGTACTCATCACGCCGCCCGAGACGCCGCCTCGCCGCATGACCTCGCCGAAGTTCGTGGAGTCACCGCGGCGGTTTTCTTCGTCTCGTCATGGTGAAGCCGCCGCCGACTTGAAGGTCTCCTCGAGTTCCTCAAGAGGAGACACACCGAGGGGTAACCCATTCGACCGGAGACACGCCGGGCGCGCGGCATCGTCGTCTCCCCGGCTCCGTCGAGCCGCCGCCGCACCATCACCGTCGCCCGTGCTCGTCGGCCGTCCGATCGCGCATCAACGATCCGAATCCCGCCACGTCGCCCTTAAAGCGATAAACTTCATCTTCAATCTCCGCCGTTAGATGCAAATCCGAGGGTCGCCGTATTGCCACGTCGCCGTTCATCGTGCGCGAGGCGGCGACAACACGGACCCACATGTCGATGGCACTTGCGCCGCCATCGTGCATGAGACGCCGACAAGGCGGACCCACATGTCGGCAGACTGCGTGCCTTTATTCACGAGACGGCGACAAAGACGGGCCCACTCGTCGGCCGCGCGCACTGCGTCGTGTGGCGTCACCGCCGACGTCATGCTAACGTCACGATGGGACCCACTTGTCGATGAGAGAGCCGTCGTCTTGGCGTCCACGATGGCGTCATCTTGGCGTCCTCACGAGGCCGGTCGGGGTGGCGTCGGCAAGGCCACGTGTCACTCTCTGGTGGCGACCGTGTCACAGATGACGCAATAATTAATTTCGAAAAAGAAAATATTTATTTAATTCGGTATATTGATTTTAAATATATTTTGAAACTTCAAATGCTTATAACTTTTGCGTTTTAACTCCGATTTGAGTGATTCCAATTTCTATAAATTTGTAAAATTGTGATCTTTCTGTTTATGAATTTTAATTGAATTTTTAGCACTGTTTGTCTACTGTTTATTTATTTATTGTTGTTTAATTGCGTCTGCCGTAGACGTTGAAGTGCCCGAAGGTTTCGAGGAGAAGTTCGACCGAGAGCAAGTTCAGAACCGTAACCAGCACTTTTTGAAGGCAAGTTGTGTTTGATCATGTTGAACCTATTAGAGCAAATTATTTTGATTTAAACTATTGCATGCTAATTTGATAGAAATGACTTTGAATAAGTTTGGGATTAGTTAAATGCCTAGTTGCTGTATGCCACCTTGTCATATATAATTGTAGGCCATGAATCATTTGTCACCCTAGGTTATGAATTAATAGTTGGACATTAATAATTTGCCAACATGGGTTGAGTAGACCGAAGTAGTGTGCTTAGCCCTGCCACGAGGACAATTCATGATTTTGGAACACCAAAGTAAATAATGACTTAATGAGATATGGAACACGTTTTGTGAATGAGACATGTGTTATTGAGTTGATGATGGCACGTGGTGCAATGGTAAAGAACCGGGGTGGAAAAATGATTTAGACTAGGGCAAATGGCAAGATTGTTTCGTGGGCCAAGAGTGGCAATCAGGCGGTCGATTTGGTTTTTATTGGACATGGATATTTGAGTTACACTTGGTTAGTCTTGCCTCGGTCAACTAAGGACTTAACCTTGCGAGCATTTGAACTGAGTCTCTCATATGACCACAAGCTCCGTAATGGGACGGGCTTAGCTGAGTAAACCGGGAAATCTATTCTTTGGTCTTGTCGTGGTGGTGTGAGGCCGGAGAAGCGGAATGAGAACTCACATGGCGCAAGAGGGGGCCACAGGTGTGGTAACCAGTCCCTCGGTGTTGAAACCTTAGCGAGCGTCTTGAGTTTAGATGGAACTTTGGAAAGGCTTCGTTACGGTTATTTGCCTTGGTGGTATTTGACTGTATCTTGTGGGTAAAGTGTATAACCTCTGCAGAGTGTACAACCTATTGAATAGCCGTGCTCACGGTATTGAGCATCGCTTCGGTGATTCTGATCAAGGGTTAGATTTTCATAAAAATGAATTGTTTATGGAAAAATGCTTGGGTTGGTAATGAGGAACTTGACTTAGGATGGAAAAAGGATTCTGATTGAAATGTTTGTGAAAGCTATTATTCTTACTCTTGTTTCTTGCTTTGCAATCTATTCTTTTTTATCTTGAATCTTTGATCTAGCTCATGAACCATAGCCTATCCTTTGTACTAAGCCATGCATGTAGAATATTAGAATTGCATTACATGCATGACTTGTTTGAGTGCTCAAAGTACTCACCCCACAACAACACAACTTCAGCTTGAAGAAGAAGCAAACCTCGCCAGGAGGAGGAGTATCGGGAGGAGCCGACAAACTAGGGAGCGAGCCCGGTCGGTTACTGGCAAATTGGTTGGCGCCACGAGTTGATTTTATTTCATTGCTTTTGAATATTTTAATAAGTCTTAAGCTCTGCGGCGTATCTTTGTAATTTGACCATAAGGTCAATCAACTAGTTTGAGTATTTTATTGAAGTACTACATTATTTATTTGGTTATGGTGTGATATATACCAATGTTGAGGCTGTGTGCACTAAGCGTGATCCTGGACTAGTCTTGAATACACGAGGGTCCGGATTTGCAAACCGGGTCCCGACAGAGGTGGTATCGAGCCATCTTGACCGTAGGATCGCCCTTAGTTAGAATGGTCGTAGTGAGGATAAAACTATTTTCTAAAAGTTAAAAAGCGCCAAGATGATAATGCAATCTCGACTTACCCTTCTCTCCTTTCATACCCTTGCTGAATTTATCACGTATTTGCTTGTTTAAAAAATTTCGAGTTTCACGTGAGTGTCCTTTGGCGAGATGAGGATGATCCACTCTTTTGGTGGCGCCTTTGGAGGGTACGCCATGAGCTTTGGCGTATGATGCATTCTTTGGGAGGATATGACAAGCCGATCTACCGGGGACTCATGAGATCGGGCAGGGGCGATATTGCAGGATGTCACTATCACGGTCTCGCTAGGATAGTCGAGGGCGAAGTCGTCCCATCCGCATCACAGCCGAGAGGTTGTCATTTGACGAGGGATTCGAGAGACATCGCGGCCGCAATGAGGCGGTTGCTCGTACCTACCCCAGGGAGTTGGATGGCACAGTGTTTCGTCACCACCCACGCAGAGACACTCGCTACAACCGAGAACCCATAGAGGAGGAGGATGCCACGATCACCCACCTGGCCAGATATGTTATCGCTCAAGAGGATGTTATCGGCGAGACTGTTCAGAGCTGCAGAGGTCTCGTGGCGAGTTCCACGACGAGGGCATCATCTGCAGACTTGTGAGTACTTGGCCCACTCTATTGAGAGGATTGGGGAGCCTGGAGACACTATGCGGACGAGCGAGCAGGCTTTGAGCTACGACCAGCACCGGAGGAGCCACAAGCAGGAGCCGCAGCGAGCTAGAGCCAAAGCGGTGGAAGTGAAGCGGAGCAGTGAAAGTGAAGCGAGCTGTGGAGGTCAAGCCGAGCCGAGTGGAGGTTGAGCCGGTCAGGAGGCGCATCCAATGGAGGATCGTTGGGATAGGTTTGTACCAGCACCAAACACACCGGTGTATCCACCAGAAGTTCGGTGGGGATGGCTAGAGGAGTGGCGTTAGGATTAGCAGTTGAGACTCCTGCGTTGAGTCGCGTCTTGGAATAAGAGTCACCCTTAGAGGCGTTTGACTCCAGAATATTAGTTTGATTTGCTTTTTTCATGCTTGTGAGTGATTGGTATGTGTTGCAAGGCCCTTAGGCATTGTGAGCAACCATACCTAGTTATTAATAAAGTAATAAAGTTAGATTTTGTGTTACGCTTTGACCCCGCATAAGTATTCCATTACTTGTCTATTCTTATTTCCCTCTCGTCTCTAAACCATGGGGCAATCGACAGATGGTGAACACTCGTGGAAACCAGGGAGGAAATGGGAGTGGTTCACGCTCAGCTGGAAACATCGATGGTGAAGGACAAGGACCCCAACCAGTACCGCCAGTTGATATGCAGAACCTTGGAGCTTTTATTGCTGCACAGACCCAGTTAATGCATACCATGATGCAGCAGATGCAGCAGGTCACTGCCCAAGCCACCGCCGCCGCCCAAGTTAACCAGGTCAACCCAAAGGCGAGAGGCCACACTCGAGGTCAGCTTAATTCATGAGGACTCGACCGCCCACATTCTCTGGGAATGCCAATCCATTGGAGGCAGATGATTGGTTGAGGACGATAGAGAGAAAGTTGCACATCACCCAGTGTGAAGGCAATGAGAGGGTACTCTATGCCTCTCATCAGCTTGAAGGAACTGCCGCTGAATGGTGGGAAAACTACTCGCTTGCTCATGAGCACCCACAGACATCGGTGGGAGGAGTTCACGATTGCTTTTCGGCGATATCATGTGCCGAAGGCATCATGGAGCTGAAGAAGGAGGAGTTTAGGCATCAAGCGGGGCAATCAATCGATGTCCGAGTATCTGAATAAGTTCACGTGGTGGCACGCTTCGCTTTTGAGGACATAGCAACGGATAAGGCCAGCGGTCTCGATTCATGAAGGGACTGAATTCAGGGTTGCAGGTGGGACTCATAACCCACACTTTTCTTGACTTCCAGGAGCTAGTGAACAAGGCGCTAATATTGGAGGACAAGCGCAAGGAGCTGGAGGACAACCGAAGCGAGAATGGCATAGCAGGAGCACGCCCGAGGCGCAGCGTTTGAGGGTTACACCAAATCAGTTCTTGATTTCAGCCAAGGAATGTGATGACAGCGCCGCCACCATACCAAGACACATGGGGCAAATTTCGAACCGAACACGATTGGGAACGCAGCATGGGGAGCCAGCGATCAGCGGTTAGACGTTATTACGCTCGCAACGAGCCGGGGCACTTTGCCAATTATTGTCCTAAGAAAGGAGGAGGAGTGACACGATTCGCTTCAACCTTGGAACTACTCCAACGAAGACACTGCGCCAGAGCAAGCCGTGGAGCTACATAATCTGAGCGCCACACGATGTGGTAAGAGGCGAGTGAATCATGTCACCACAGATGCAGTGCAGAATACATCGGACGTCGTACTGGGTAAGTTACTTGTCAACTCAGTACCTGCAACAGTTTTATTTGATTCTAGAGCTTCACATTCGTTTATATCTCGGATTTTTGCTGTGAACAATGGGTTGAAGATGGTGAGCCTTAGGCATGTATTGCTAGTACAATCCTCGGGGTCAGAACTCCGATCTGATGTAGGATGTTCTGGGGTAAAATTGCTTATAGATGGAACTGAGTTCTTAGCAAACTTAGTGGTGTTAGATACCCAGACCCTAGATGTTATTTTGGGAATGGACTGGTTGTCTAAGCACAAGGTTGTGTTAGACTGTGGACGAAGAGTCATATCAGTCGAGAGTCCTTGTGGGAGGAAAATAGAGTTTCAGGCAACTGCCGTTCGGGATGGACAGTTGATGGTCAATAGTGTGAAGGCCGTCAGCATAGAAGATGTACCAGTTGTCAGAGAATACTCAGATGTATTTCCAGAGGATTTACCTGGGATGCCACCAGACAGGGACATAGAGTTTGTAATTGAGTTAGTACCGAACGACCCGATAGCTAAGAGACCTTATCGGATGTCAGCCGATGAGTGGTCGAAATGAAGAAGCGATTGAGGAGTTATTGGATAAGGGATTTATTAGACCTAGTTAAATGCGCCATGGGGAGCACCGATTCTGTTTGTCAAGAAGAAGGATGGAAGTTCTGGGATGTGTGTGGATTACTGAAACCTTTGAATGAAGTCACTATAAAGAATAAGTATCCGCTACCGGGATCGATGACTTGTTTGATCAGTTGAGAGGAGCGGAGTTTTCTCCAAAATTGATCTCGATCGGATATCACCGGTGAAGATTCGGCCGGAGGATGTGCCGGAGACCGCATTCTCGTCAAGATATGGGCACTATGAGTTCACAGTTATGTCTTTCGGTTTGACAAATGCACCTGCGTATTTCATGAACATGATGAACAAGGTTTTCATGGAATACCTGGACAAGTTCGTTGTTGTGTTCATAGATGACATTCTAGTCTACTCCAAGACGAGAGAAGAACATGCTGAACATCTGAAGCTAGTTCTGGAGAAGTTAAGAGAGCGACAACTTTTAGCTAAGTTTAGCAAGTGTGAGTTACGGAAGAACAAGGTGGAATTCCTTGGACATGTGGTGACCGCCAAGAAGTCGCAGATTGACCCAAGTAAGGTGGAAGCGGTGTTGCATTGGGAGCCACCCAAAACGGTGACACAAATCCGTAGTTTCCTTGGAATGGCCGGTTATTACCGCCGATTTATTGAAGGATTTTCAACGATTGCGAGACCTCTTACGCAATTGTTGAAAAAGGAAAAGAAGTTCGCATGGACGCCGGAATGTGAGTGGAGTTTCCAGGAGTTGAAGAAACGTTTGACAACGGCGCCAGTGTTAGTTTTACCGGATTTAAGCCAGAGCTTTGATATATACTGTGATGCATCGCGTCAAGGACTAGGATGCGTGTTAATGCGTAATGAAGGTCGTTGCATATGCATCAAGGCAGTTGAGGCCGCATGAAGAGAACTATCCGACGCATGATCTGGAATTAGCAGCCGTGGTACACGCCTTGAAGTTATGGCGACACTATCTAATTGGGAGCAGATGTGAGGTGTACACTGACCATAAGAGTCTTAAATATATATTTACTCAATCGGATCTGAACATGAGGCAGAGGAGGTGGTTAGAACTAATCAAGGATTATAATCTGGGATTCATTATCACCTGGGAAAGCCAATGTGGTGGCGATGCTTTAAGCGAAAAAGCCATTCGGTGAACATGTTGGTGGAAGCAAGTCGAGTTGAGTTATCAAGGAATTTCGAAGTCAAGTGGAGGTTGTGCCTAAAGGATTTATAGCCGCTCTAGAAGTGAAGCCTACCTCGAAGATCAGATTCGTGAAGGACGAGAAAGACGATGCCAAGATTTAGAGGATTAAGTCTAAAATGGAGGAAGGCAAGGCAAAGGATTTCAAAATTTGGATGAGCAAGGCACATTGTGGATCAAGAAGCGCATTTGCGTCTGCACAAGAAGGAACTAAAACGGTGATTACGAGAGAAGCTCATGACTCCAAGTACTCCATTCATCCAGAAGCGCTAAGATGTATCAAGACCTAAAGGAAAGATTTTGGTGGCCAAGCATGAAGCGTGAAGTTGCGAGCATGTTGCGTTGTGCGACATATGCCAAAGAGTCAAAGCAATGCATCAAAGGCGGCGGGGTTACTACTGACCGAGGATACAGAGTGGAAATGGGAAGAAATCGGAATGGATTTCATTACCGGTTTACCAAGGACCCGCATGGTATGACTCTATATGGGTTATAGTGGACCGTTTGACAAAGGTTGCCCACTTCATCTTGGTGAAGACTACCTATTCGGGGACCGCTTAGCGATTTATATATGTCAAGAATTGTATGTCTACATGGAGTTCGAAGAAGATTGTGTCGGACCGAGGTACCCGGTTTACCTCAAGATTTTGGGATAAGTTGCATGAGGCCCTAGGGACCCTTTGAACTTGATCTTGCATATCACCCATGCATGATGGGCAAGCGGAAAGAGTTAACCGAATCTTGGAGGACATGTTGAGGGCATGTGCATTGGCTTATACAACCGTGGGATAAGTGTTTGCCATATGCCGAAGTTCAGCTACAACAATAGTTACTAGAGCAAGTTTGCGAGATGTCGCCCTTGAGCGCTATATGGAAGACCACGTCGAGCGCCGAATTGGAATGAGGCAGGAGAAGCGTCATATGTTTGGGCCGGATATTCTTGAGAAGTCAAGAGCGAGATAGCCATGATCGGGGAAAGGTTGAAAATTGCACAATCAAGGCGTAAGAGTTCTGCCGATAATCGCCGCAGGATTTGAGCTTTGAGCGAAAGATTTTGTGTATCTCGAGTTACCCCACTCAAAGGAGTTAAGAGGTTCCATACAAAGGGAAGTTAGCACCGAGATATGTTGGGCCATTCAAGATCCTAAGTCGAAGAGGTGAAGTAGCGTGTCATTTGGAGTTACCGCATCTTTAGCAGTGCATGATGTGTTCCATGTGTCACAATTAAAGAAATGCCTCCGAATGCGGAAAGAGCAGATCTTGATTAGAGTCGGTCGAGTGCGGGAGGACTTGACTTATAAAGAGTACCGGTAAAGATCTTGGACACGATGGATCGAAAGCGAAATAAATCGACCCGCCTGCGAGTTGATTAGAGTAACCATTAGAGAGCGAAGCAACCTGGGAGCGTGAAGAAGACCTGAAAGAAGGAATTTCCCAACCTATTCCTTAGTCAGCCCTAAATCTCGGGGTCGAGATTTCCGTTAAGGGGGGAGGTTTGTAACACCCCAATTTTTGCTTTTCTTGCATTTAAATGGTATTTTGAATTTTTGGGAATTTCTGGAGTTTATTTGGATTTATTTGGAATTATTTGGATTTATTTTGAATTAAACCATTTATCAAATCAATTAAATAATAGAAAAGTTAAAATAAATTTTTTTGAAAATATTTTAGTTGAGTCACAAATGTCCTAAAATATTTATGAGAATTTTTCCAGAATTTTTCTGATATTTTTAATGCCCCAAATAAATTATTTGAATTTTGGGAATTATTTTTAATCGAAAAAGAATTAAAAATCCGAATGAATAGTACTAGGCGAAATCTTGTGCGGCCCGCTCGGAAAAACCCTAGCGCGCAAGCCGTTCGATCTTCATCCGCGGCCCTCATTGCGCCACGTCACTAACCCGATTCTCATGGGATTCCCGCCGCATGGCCGTGTGGGCCTCGGTTTCGCGATTTTCACGAAGCCGAGGGCACTATTTATTGCGCCGCCACCCGTGTTGGGATCCTTACCTCGCCGCACTCCGTCCGTACTCATCACGCCGCCGAGACGCCGCCTCGCCGCCGCGACCTCGCCGAAGTTCGTGGAGTCACCGCATGCGGTTTTCTTCGTCTCGTCGCCGGTGAAGCTTCCGCCGACTTGAAGGTCTCCTCGAGTTCCTCAAGAGAACACACCGAGGGTAACCCATTCGACCGGAACACGCGGGCGCCCATGAACATCGTCGTCTCCCCGCCCGTCGGGCGGTAGCCGCCACACCATCACCGTCGCCCGTGCTCCGTCGGCCGTCGATCGCGCATCAACGATCGAGATCCCGCCACGTCGCCCTTAAAGCGATAAACTTCATCTTCCAATCTCCGCCGTTAGATGCAAATCCGAGGGTCGCCGTATTGCCACGTCGCCGTTCATCGCGTGCGCGAGCGGCGACAACACGGACCCACATGTCGATGTACCGCGCGCCTTTGTGCATGAGGCGGCGACAAAGCGGACCCACATGTCGGCCGCGACGTACTGCTTATTCACACGAGGCGGCCGACAAGACGGGCCCACTCGTCGATGCGCACGCGCGTCGTGTGGCGTCATCGTTGACGTCATGCTAACGCCACGATGGGACCCACTTGTCGATGAGAGAGCCGAGTCGTCTTGGCGCCACGATGACGTCATCTTGGCGTCCTCACGAGAGCCGGTCGGTGGCGTCGGCAAGGCCACGTGTCACTCTCTGGTGGCGACCGTGTCACAGATGACGCAATAATTAATTTTCCGAAAAAGAAAATATTTATTTAATTCGGTATATTGATTTTAAATATATTTTGAAACTTCAAATGCTTATAACTTTTGCGTTTTAACTCCGATTTGAGTGATTCCAATTTCTATAAATTTGTAAAATTGTGATCTTTCTGTTTATGAATTTTAATTGAATTTTTTAGCACTGTTTGTCTACTGTTTATTTATTTATTGTTGTTTAATTGCGTCTGGCGTGAGACGTTGAAGTGCCCGAAGGTTTCGAGGAGAAGTTCGACCAGAGCAAGTTCGAAGCGAACCAGCACTTTTTGAAGGCAAGTTGTGTTTGATCATGTTGAACCTATTAGAGCAAATTATTTTGATTTAAACTATTGCATGCTAATTTGATAGAAATGACTTTGAATAAGTTTGGGATTAGTTAAATGCCTAGTTGTTTGTATGCCACCTTGTCATATATAATTGTAGGCCATGAATCATTTGTCACCCTAGGTTATGAATTAATAGTTGGACATTAATAATTTGCCAACATGGGTTGAGTAGACCAAGTAGTGTGCTTAGCCCCGCCACGAGGACAATTCATGATTTTGGAACACCAAAGTAAATAATGACTTAATGAGATATGGAACACGTTTTGTGAATGAGACATGTGTTATTGAGTTGATGATGGCACGTGGTGCAATGGTAAAGAACAGGGGTGGGAAAATGATTTAGGCTGGGGCAAATGGCAAGATTGTTTACGGTGGGCCAAGAGTGGCAAGCTAGGCGGTCGTATTTGGTTTTATTGGACATGGATATTTGAGTTACACTTGGTTAGTCTTGCCTCGGTCAACTAAGGACTTAACCTTGCGAGCATTTGAGCTGAGTCTCTCATACTGACCACAAGCTCCGTAATGGGGCGGGCTTAGTGAGTAAATGGGGAAATCTATTCTTTGGTACTATCGTGGTGGTGTGAGGCCGGAGAAGCGGAATGAGAACTCACATGGCGCAAGAGGGGCCACAGGTGTAGTAACCAGTCCCTCGGTGTTGAAACCTTAGCGGGCGTCTTGAGTTTAGATGGAACTTTGGAAAGGCTTCGTTCACGGTTATTTGCCTTGGTGGTATTTGTTGTATCTTGTGGGTAAAGTGTATAACCTCTGCGAGTGTACAACCTATTGAATAAGCCGTGCTCACGGTATTGAGCATCGCTTCGGTGATTCTGATCAAGGGTTAGATTTTCATAAAATGAATTGTTTATGGAAAAATGCTTGGGTTGGTAATGAAGAACTTGACTTAGGATGGAAAAAGGATTTACGATTGAAATGTTTGTGAAAGCTATTATTCTTACTCTTGTTTTCTTGCTTTGCAATCTATTCTTGTTTATCTTGAATGTTGTCTAGCTCATGAACCATAGCCTATCCTTTGTACTAAGCCATGCATGTAGAATATTAGAATTGCATTACATGCATGACTTCTTTGAGTGCTCAAAGTACTCACCCACAACAACACAACTTTAGTTGAAGAAGAAGCAAACCACTTTCGGGAGGAGGAGTATCGGAGGAGGCCGACAAACTAGGAAGCGAGCCCGGTCGGTTACTGTGGCAAATTGGTTGGCGCCACGAGTTGATTTTATTTCCGTTGCTTTTGAATATTTTAATAAGTCTTAAGCCTGTAATCGTATCTTTGTAATTTGACCATAAGGTCAATCAACTAGTTTAGTATTTTATTGAAGTACTACATTATTTATTTGGTTATGACTGTGATATATACCAATGTTGAGGCTGTGCACTAAGCGTGATCTGGACTAGTCTTGAATACCTGAGGGTCGGATTGCAAACCGGGTCCGGCAGAGGGTGCTGGAGTTGGAGGAGCTGCTAGAGGACTGAGCAGGCCGAGGCTGGGTTGCACGACCCAGAGCCAGGAGCTGGCGGGCGCCGGTCCCGAGGAGGCACCAGGCCTTGATAGTGCCAGAGCCACCAAAGACCCGGCAGGCACCACGAGGCAGCCAGAGTCGGTGGGTTCCTCGTTCCACCAGTGCGGGAGCCTTTGGGATCGATTCTTGCCTATGCGCCACACCAACCTGCGATATCCGCCAGGAGGACCGCAGCCTGGGTGGATCGACGACTAGAGAGTCTTCTTTTGTTATCGTCAGAGTCGACTCCTGCGTTGAGTCACGTCATTGTCGAGTCAGTTTATCGAGTCTATCCTAGTACGTTTGGCTGATTTGAACTCTATGAGTTGTTATGTTTTCTTTGTGTTGAACAATTTCTATGGTTATGCGTGTTTGGTATGCGCCGCAATGCCCATAGGCACTTGTGAGCGGCCATATCCTTATGATATTGAATAAAAATGGTGTGTTTATTGAGTCAAACAAATCTTCTCCCTGCATAAGATTTTTGTTACATGTTTATTCTATTTTCTCCTTTCCCTAAAATCCTTTGTTCTCCAGATGGTGAACACTCGTGGAAACCGTGGAGCGGAGAAGCGGATCATAGCAGGAAGGAAACCAAGGCAATGCACAAAATCCTCAAGCACCACCTGTGGATATGAATAATTTGGGTGCATTCTTGACTGCTCAGACCCAGCTGATGCAGACAATGATGCAACAGATGCAACAACTGCAGAATCAAGCTGCCGTGAATAATCTCAACAACAACCAAAATTTGTGCATCATGGGCATCGGCCTAGGCTATCGATTTCATGAGAACTAGACCCCAACCTTCTCAGGGAATGTCAACCCCATAGAAGGCGATGATTGGTTGCGCACCATTGAGAGGAAGCTGCACATATCTCAATGTGTTGGCAATGAGAGAGTCTGTATGCCTCTCACGGTTAGAAGGAACACTTCTGGAATGGTGGGAAAATTATTGCGCTTCTCACGAGCATCCTCGAAATCACACAGGATGAGTTTACTATAGCCTTCCGCCCGATTATCATGTGCGGAGGGTATGATGGAGCTCAAGAAAGAAGAGTTCGATCCTTGAAGCAAGGGGCGGTCGGTGGCGATTACTTGAACAAGTTCACACGACTTGCTCGTTATGCACCAGAGGGCGTAATTCTTGACAAGGCTAAGCGATCCGGTTCATGAAGGACTAAACTCTAGACTTCAAGTGGGGTTGATTACCCACACATTTTCGGATTTTCGGAGCTTGTCAACAAGGCACTTATCCTAGAAGATAAGCGCAAAGAGTTGGGCGACAACATAAGCGCCGCATGGCCCAAATAGGTCGTCGCAAAGGTCGGCAGAAGGCCAAGGGTGGTACCCCAACAGTTTACAGATTTCAGCGGGAAGTAGTGCGAGGACACCACTACTACACTGGCGACCCACCGGTCGAAACCCACAAACACTGCAAGGACCATCGGCCAGTGCGGAAATCAACAATGGCGAGGAGGCGTTGCTACAAGCTGCAATGAAATGGGGCATTTCGCAAATGTCATCCCCAAGAAAGGAGGAGTCACTCTGTTAAGCTTTAATCTGGGAAATACTCCGGCAAGAACACCATTTCGAGGTGGAAGCGAGAGCACACTGTCAAGCTGGAGCTGCACCCTAGTCTGTTGTGAGAGGGAGAGTCAACCACATCACGGCCGATGAAGTTCAACATACAGCAGACGTTGTACTAGGTAAGTTCTAGTTAACTTCGATGCCGGCTACCATTTTGTTTGATTACGGAGCTTCACATTCATTTGTTTCATGGGTCTTTGTTATGGAAAATGATTTGGGTATGGTCAACCTTAAGAATACCCTTATAGTTCAAACCCACGGATCAAAACTCCGAACTAAAATGCGGTGTTCGGGGTAAAATTAGTAATAAATGGAATAGAGTTCCTAGCGAACTTGATCATATTGGAAACCCAAACCTTGGATGTTATCTTGGGAATGGATTGGTTATCCAAGCACAAAGCGATCTTTGGATTGTGGTCGAGTGGTAGCAAGTAGAGAGCTCGGATGGCAAGAAGGTGGAGATTCAGCGATTGCTACCCAAGATAGTCGACTAATGATTAACGGCCGAAAAGTTGTTGATATGAAGGATGTTCGGTAGTTCATGAATATCGGATGTATTTCGGAGGATCTACAGGAATGCCGCCAGATAGGGATATAAATTTGTAATTGAGTTAGTACAGGACAGCTCAATAGCCAAGAGACCTTATAGGATATCTACCAAGGAATTGGTAGAGATGAAGAAAGCAAATCGAGGAATTGTTAGCAAAAGGATTTATAAGACCAAGTTCGTCTCCTTGGGGAGCACCGGTGTTGTTTGTAAAGAAAAGGATGGGAGTTTCGAATGTGTATAGACTATCGTGCACTAAATGATGTGACGATAAAGAATAAATATCCGTTGCCCAGAATAGATGATCTCTTGATCGGTTAAGAGGAGCGGAGTCTTTTCAAAGATAGATCTTGATGCGGATATCATCGACTTAAGATTGGGCGAAGACATACCAAAGATAGCTTTTTCGTCTAGGTATGGGCATTATGAATTCACAGTCATGTCTTTGGATGACTAATGCTCTACATACTTTATGAATATGATGAACAAAGTGTTCATGGAATATTTGGATAAGTTTGTCGTTGTATTTATCGATGACATCTGGTTTACTCCAAGGCGGAGGAAGAGCATGCGAGAACATTTAAGAAGGGTTTTGGAAAAGTTAAGGAAAGCCAGACTATATGCAAAATTTAGTAAGTGTGACTTACGGAAAAAGAAGGTTGAGTTCTAGGTCATGTAATATTTGAAAGGAAGTAGTATCGACCGACGAAGAAAGTGGAAGCGATATTACATTAGAGCAACCAAAGTCATTACTCATATCGAAGTTTTCTTGGTATGGCGGGGTATTATCGCCGTTTCATTGAAGGATTTTCTTCAATTGCGAGAGACCTCTCACGCAATTGCTAAAGAAGGAGAAAAAGTTTGCTTGGTGCAGAGTCGAAAAGAGTTTCAAGAATTGAAGAAGCGTTTGACTTGACTTTTTGTTACGGTGTTCTTAGAACACCAAAGATAATTTTGATATATCTTGTGATGCTTGGCGTCGGGGATTAGGATGTGTCTTGATGCGAGAATGGTAAAGTGGTAGCTTATGCATCAAAGGCGATTAAGGCCACATAAGCGAAATTATCCGACTCATGATTTGGAGCTAGGCTGGCTTTGTAGTGCAGCTCTTAAAATATGGCGTCATTATCTTATGGGAAATCGATGTGAAGTATATACCGACCACAAAAGTCTCAAGTATATATTTACTCAATCGGATCTGAATATGAGGCGAGGAGATGGCTAGAGTTAATCAAGGATTACAATATTGGAATTCACTATCATCTGGAAAAGCAAATGTGGTGGCGGATGCCTTAAGTCGAAATGTTATAGCTTGAATTTAATGATAGCGAGAAGAGCATAATGAGTTATGTAAAGAATTTGAAGTTAAGGTTGGAAGTTGTACCATAAGGATATCTAGCTACTTTGGAGGTTAAGCCGACCCTAGAGGAGCGGATCGGGGTAGGACAAAAGAATGACGAAAAGATTCGAGAGAATCAAGTCAAAAATGGACGAAGACTTAGCCAAGGATTTCAGAATAGATGAGCGCGGTACTCTTTGGATGAAGAATCGAATTTGTGTACCTCTGGCGGAATTGAAGCGATTGATATTGGAAGAAGCACATGATTCCAAATATTCATATTCAATTCACCGGCGGTCAAAGATGTACCGAGATTTGAAAGAAAGGTTTTGGTGGCGAACATGAAGAAGGAGGTGGCCAGAGCATGTAGCACTATGTGGCGTATGTCAAAGAGTCAAAGCAATGCATCGAGACCAATTTGAATTTGTTGCAACCCCTAAAGATACCAGAATGGAAATGGGAGGAGATCGGAATGGATTTTATCACTAGATTGCCAAGAACTCAAGGTGGATATGATTCCATATGGGTCATAGTAGATCGACTAACAAAGGTCGCTCATTTTATACTGTAAAGACAACCTATTACGGAGATAAGTTAGCTGAATTGTACATAGCAAGAATTGTGTGTTTACATGGTGTACCCAAAAGATAGTATCGAACGGTACCCAATTCACCTCAAGGTTTTGGGATAAGCCGCATCTGACTATGGGTACTCGTCTGAATTTTAGTCTGACATACCATCCATGAAGCGGATGGTCGACGGAAAGGGTAAACCAGATTCTGGAAGATATGCTAGAGCACGTGCTCATCATATACCACATCATGGGATAAATGTTTGCCGTCTGCAGAGTTTAGCTACAACAATAGCTATCGAGCTAGCTTGAAAATGTCGCCTTTTGAAGCTTTGTATGGTCGGCAAGTGTCGTACACCTTTAATTGGAATGAGGCAGAGAAGCGTCATGTCTTTGGACCAGATGTACTTTTAGATGCGAAGAGAAGATTGCTCTAATTCGAGAAAGGTTGAAAAGCGCACAATCCGGGCAAAAGAGTTCTGCGAGATAATCGGCGCCGTGATTTGAGCTTTGAGCGAAGACTACGTTTATCTCAAGGTCACGCCATTAAAGGGAGTTAAAAGATTTCATCGAAAGGAAAACTTGCTGCAAGATATGTGGGGCCATTCAAGATTTTGAGTCGCAAAGGAGAAGTTGCATATCGCTTGGATCATACAGATCTTTGGCCAAAGGGTACACGATGTATTCCATGTGTGCATGGCGAAGAAATGTTTACGTCTTTGGAAGAACAAGCACCTATCGAAGCTATTGAGCGCAAGAAGATTTAACTTACAAAGAACATCCGATAAAGATCTTGGATACCATGGATCGTGAAACGAAACAAGTCAACCCGCTTTTGCGAGTCGATTGGAGCAATCACTCGAAAGCGGGCAACTTGGGAACGTGAAGAAGACTTGAGGAAGGAATTTCCTGAGTTATTTTCTAGCCGGCCCTGAATCTCGGGGTCGAGATTCTGTTAAGGGGGGAGGTTTGTAACATCCTTAAATTTGGCTATTTTTGAATTTTATAATGCATTTTGAATTTTTAAGAATTTCTGGAATTTATTTGGATTTATTTGAATTTTTGTAAATTAGTTCTTCTCTGGAAATTAATTTAATAATGGAAAGTTTTAATAAAATATAAATGGAAATATTTTATTTGAGTTAGAAATGTCATAAAATATTTTCTGGAATTTTTCTAGAATTTTTCTGATATTTTTACTGCCTCAATTAATTCAAATGAATATTCGGTATTTTCTTTATTCAAAACGATTAATATTCGGTTGAACGATGTGGGCGAGCCCATTCTTGTCTTGTAGCTTCGGAAAAACCCTAACGCCGCTTCGATTTTCCACCGTTGGATTTCGCGTGGACGGCTAGATATCGGCCACGTCGCTTCGTCTTCGCGCGAATGAAACGCCGCCGCCGCCGCTGTGCGTCCGAGTGGAAACCGTCGCCATTAACGCCGAGCACTATCTCTTCCGCTTCATCTTCTAGTCCGTGTATAAATCACCGTTCGCTCTTTTAGAGAGCTCTTTCACGCGCATTGAGAACCACCATAGCTCTCGTACGTGCTCACCGAAGTTCCGTGACTTTCCTCCGTGCGTTGCGCCTACTCCGGTGACCCTCCGCCGTCGCCGTGACCTCCGGAGTAAAGCCCGCATCGAGCCGCCTCCGAAGGACTACTTCATCTCGCCGGAGCATCATGGAAGCCGTCGCGGAGGTCTTCTTCTCACCTCCGCCGTCGGTCTTCGCCCGTTCGTTTTCGCCGACCTTGCGAGCTTCCTCGGCCGTCAGGTCGCATCCAACGTCGAGGTGAGTCCACGTGTTCGCCGTATTAGAAACCAGCCTGATGGCGCGTTAGATCTCGGTAGTAGAAATCGAAATAGGCGGCTAGGATTAGTGCCACGTGCCCAAGGAAGGGACCTTGCGTGTGCGTAGGAGTTGTATCGTGTCGCGATGAGAATCGCCACGTGTCCGTCTTGGCGTCGTGGTGGCGTCATCGGTGGGGCCCATATGTCGACACTGGCGGGTCGATCTTGGCGTCGGCGATGATGTCATCTTGGCGCATCATAATTAGGGATGCTGACGTCATAAATCCATTTTTTTTGGAATAAATAAATCGGCTGAAAATGTTTTCGGTGCTGTCGTCATAAATAGTGATGATGACGTCATAATGAATTTAAAAAAATATATATATATCTTCCGGTAGAAAACCGACTCGGCGCTGACGTCATAATTCTCGGATTTTCCGTATAGAAATAAATAAAGAAATTCGGTTTATTCTTTTCAGATTTATTTTAAAACTTCAAACACTTATAACTTTTGCGTTTTAACTCCGATTTGAGTGATTCCAATTTCTAAAAATTTGTAAAATCAAGATCTATATAATGGTGAATTTTATGGAATTTTTAGAGGTGATTTTGCTCTCTGTAAAATATATTTATTGTATTTATATTGATTTTAAATAGACGTTGATTTGCCGGAGGGTTGCGAGGGGGAATTTCCAGTACAAGGTTTGACTTCGGAACAGGACCAGCAACTTTTCGAAGGCAAGTTATGCTTTGACCATTTTGATCCTAAACTTTGAAATGTATTTTGTTTTCAAACTATGCATGCTAATTCAACTAAAAGTGGATTTAAATATTTTGGGTGAATTAGCTAGTCAACCTAATTGTTAATGTCACCTTGTTAATAAAATTTGTATGCCATGATCCCTTGGATAACCTAAGTGGATAATACTAGTTGGTTAATAATATTGTGCCAACACGGGAGGCTAGACCGTGAATAGTTGCTTAGTCATGCTTACTCGTGAATGATATTCTTAAATACAAATGTAACCTTGACTAAATATTATTGAATGATTTTTGAATAAAGCGGAATCTTTGTTGGTAATGGTGTTGGACCAGTAGAGACTGTGTGGTTCTATATGAAAGAGCGATTACGGGCATGTGTTGCACCGCTTGAATAATTTGGGGTGGAATTGATTTAGACTGGGGCAAGTGGACCGAGGCTTCGTGCCAGGTGGGCCTTCGTGGCAATTGGGGGGTTTGAGTGTTGTGAGGGCTGTGTGCCAAATGTTGAGAGAAGGATGTCTTGCCTTGGTCAGTTAAGGACCTTACCTTGCAAGCCTTTGACCTGAGTCTCTCGTATAGGGATGGCAATGGGGCCCCATTCCCCGTTCCCCGACGGGGAATTCCCCTATTAGGGGATGGGGATGGGGAATTTTCCTCCCCCACGGGGATAAAAACGGTAAAAAAACATCCCTCATCGGGGAATCGGGTTCGGCACGCTTCGGTACTCCCGTCCCGTTACCCCCCCCGACCAAGTAAAGCATCAGCATGCAAAGGCGTCAGTCGTCAGCGCTCATCACAGTTAAGCTAACTGCCAAGGCCATCAAGCCCATTTCATACGCCAGCAATCGGTCCCGAGATCTAACCCTAGCAATCCCTTGTCCTCCCGGAGGCCGGAGGACTCCTTCCTGGTTTCCTCCCTGACCAGCAGACCCCAATCCCTCCTCCGAGTCCTCGGCGCCTCGCAGATCCTCCCCCACCGGCCACCGCCTCGGCAGATCCTCCCCCACCGGCCGCGTCGGCAGATCCTCCCCCACCGGCCATCGCCTCGGCAGATCCTCCCCTTACCGCGGTCTCCCTCTGGAGTCTGGATCCGTGGCGGCCATGAGGTGCCCACCGTCCCTCCATCGCTACTCGCATTGCCGACTTCGCCCGGCTCGCCCTTGAGTCCCTCGCCGCCGCCCTCCCCGTTAGGTAGTCGCAGATTCCGCCAAGACTCACGAGATCCGTGATCGCCACGTGGCCAAATCATCGACTTCTTGGTACTTGCTCTCTCTCTCTCCCAGTCTTCACTCGATTTACCATCCAAGCATGAAGTGTGTAGCGAATTAGCGCGTCTTGCTGCATCGTTGTTGGACTTTGAACTGCGAGTGACAATGATATTAGTTTCCCTTCTGGATGGCCTGCATTTGATATGCATTATTGCATCAGAAATTCAATTATTTTTTCCCGACAGATTCCATATATTCTTTACCTTGCGGGAATCCGCAAGTCTGCATTACACCTTGGGCCTGTAGATGACAGTAAGAAGAGCAATTTCAGAGTTCTGTGTAATATTTAACTGGTTGTATTATGTGATTTGTGCTGGAAGCCTGGAATTCGAATTCTTGGAAGCTATGTATTGCTTGTGTACTAAGTACTATTTAAGGGGTTGTATTATGTGATTGTGAACCATTGCCTATTAAGTGATGTAGATGAAGTGATGAACCTTTTAATCATCTATTAAGTGCTGGTATGTTGTAATGATCCTTATTCTCTTGCTCTTTTCTGTTTGAGGATGCACCAGGTATGGGTACTATATTATCTGTGATGATATTTGAAGCATGTCTTTATTTTTGTTCCTTGTGGACTATGTAATGTAGGCTACAAGGCATTCCAGGAGACCATGATTCCATGAATGCTGTGAAAGACTGCATGTTAGCTTCACATTCATTGAGAGTTCGAATTTTGCTTGGATTGTTTTGAGGTCCTTCTCAGGTCTGCTTTCATCTCAGACTTATTCTATTCATTGTTTCTTGGAGTAATTATTAGATCATAAGATGTTTGGAATTGGGTTGGTGACAATTTAATTAGGAACGCATTATTAGACTTACTCATAGCAGTTTGTATTGCAGCACTGCATTGCAAGTTTGCAACAGCATGTAAGTATTAACAATCTTAGTGAATTCATTTTGTATAATGTATTGCAACAGCATGCTGTATAATGTGTTTTCTGCCTCAGTATTTCTGTTTTTTCAGTAACTGTTCTTGGCTTCCTGTGCTTTATTGTGTTTTATATGCCCTTGAAAAGTGACAATAAAAAAAAGAAAAGTGAAATTTACGGTTCAATTAGCTCGAGCTAGTGACATCCTTCTGCTGTTGGTGGTGCAACGACACAACGTTGTTTCAATATTAATTCTTGCAAGGGAAGGATCAATTATGGCAGTGAATTGGATGGGTGAGGTTACATGGACCTAATTACTATGCTTTAATATTAATTCTCTTCCCTAAATTGCACCAGACATACATAGTCATCTTATCTATCAGTTAGAAAGGTGAGCAAAACCCCATCATGTTATGCATATCTCAAATTCGGCTTCTTGCACCGTGCTATCCATCAGAAAAGAGCTAGAATGCAGAGCTAGCATGGCAGTGTGACCTACAAGAGCATGGTAGCACAGAGAATGTCATCCGGGTATAACTCCCCACGGGGACCCGATACTCGGATCGGGTCGAGAACAGGCGAGGTGGCCTCAAACCGGTTCGGGGCGGGGACGGGATTTTAAGCTATCGGGGACGGGGACGGGGGGCTCCTCCCCGCCGGGGAATATCCCCGTTGCCATCCCTACTCTCGTACAACCACATGTCTGAATGGGAAGACCTAGTTTAGTAGGATTCTGATGTCTTACCTTTGATACCTCGGGGTGGCAGTTACATGGGGTAATCAGACGGAGGAGCGTGCAATGCTATGGCTTGGTACCCGTCCAACGGTGTTCGTCGGTCCTATACTTCGGCTCTGAGTGAGGGAAGTGATAGTGAAGGCAACACGGAGAGGTTCTTAGGTGGAGACAAAAGTCTCTGAAAAGCTTTGTTACGGTTAATCGCCTTTGTGGTGTGCGACTGTATCTTGTGGGTAAAGTGTACAACCTCTGCAGAGTGTTAAAACTGTTCGAATAGCCGAGTCCACTGTCTTCGACAATGCTCGGAATTACAAATAAGGGGTAGTGTTTGAAAATAAAATGGGGTGGTTGGTCAGTGTGCCAAAATTGTGAAATGAAGTTGTCTAGGGACCTGTGTCCAAAATATTGTGAAAATAAACAACTTGAGTTATTTATAATGATTATATGATTTTGATGCTTTCAATCTAAATGAGTAGTAGTTTAAAATATTATTGCAAAAGCAAAATAACCAAGAAAGCCTTTCCTTGGTAATAAGCCATGCATGTAGTAAAATAGAAATGCATTGTGCATGACTTGTTGAGTACGGTGTGTACTCACCCTTGCGACAAACTTACTGAAGAAGAGACTACGCCAAAGATATGAAGAGGAGTATGTCGAGGAGCCGAAAACTAGGGGCAAGCCTTCGTTGAGCGATCAGGAGAAGATGGACATCACGACTTTTATATTCCGTCTGCTGAACTTTTGTTATTTGATTATTGTAAGCCTGCGTGCATAACTATTGTAAGGAGGACCATAAGGTCGTACACTCGCTTATATAAATGTTTGAAGTACTTTATTTAATATTCCGCTGTGTATGATGTGATATTACACCATGTTTAGTCTGTGTGCACTAGCGCAATCCTGGACTAGTGCAGGATACACAGAGTGTCCGGAATTGCAAATTCAGGGCACGACAAGTTACCTGTAGCCCCTGACTCCTTACTCAATGAGACCATCGGGTGGGGAGTAAAGTATAGTAAGCATAATGCTATGATTCGGCTCTCATGCCTGATAGCTGGATCAAGGTGATAGTGGAGTATTAGCATCACACATCTGTTATGACTCCAAATCCCTTACTCATTAGGCGTCTCGACCCGAGAATAGGGCTAAGTAGAGGTGAAAATTGGTTGACTAACCTTCGACCTCCTACCCGATAAGGCGCTTTGTGGAGCGTATGCGCCATCATGCCTAATGTAGATCGTGACGCTCTGCTCAACTTGAGAAAAAGTGTGAAAGTCAACAAGCGTTTAAAATATCAAGCGATGCAGCTCCCGACCCTACGCTCGACTCAATCATCGGGGCAAAGGCAGAGCGAATGCGCTGACAAATGAATGATATAACTTTTGACTTCCTACTCGATAAGCACTTAGAGGAGGAAGCAGAGCATAATCATCTTAAACAATAACCCTTGACCTTATGCTTTGGCACGTGGCCCCCGAGTATACTTGGTGGAGCTCAGCATTGCCAAAAACATGATGTAGCCCCTGACTCTCTACTCGACTAGGTCATCGGGAAGATAGTTGAGCATGAGCATCATAAACAGCAGCCTTCGACCACACACTCAGGTGCACGAGCCCCTGAGCATGCCGATAAGGCTTAGCATTATCCCTGTTTAGTTATTATGACTGAGCATTGCAGCAGCCATCGTGTCCTTTGGATTTTGCATGGTCCATCATGACTTAGAGTCCCTTCGGCTTCTACATTTATGTGGGAGTACAGACGGACGCCTCGTAGATCGGAACTGACACAGACTCAAGATGGGCTACAACTTCTGGCCTGACCTGCTCCCAGAGCTATAAATAGACGGGACGCACGGTCACCTGGCATAACCTCTTCAAACATCTTCATGGCCTCCTCACCGCCCTCATCTCCTTCTGTGGAGATCCTCGGAGGACCCCTCCTTTGGAGATTTCTGTTGAGATGCCTCCTTTACCTCTAGCCACCGGTCCCTCGAGACGAATCGTCATTGTCCTTTCTAAGGATGAAGACGACAACATCGACTGGGATGTCATTGAGAAGGAGGTCTGGCTCGAGGAGGAGGACGAGGACATCTACTGGGGACCATCGAGAGGGAGGTTTGGCACGAGGAGGAGGACGAGGTGACTAGTAAGCTGTGCATCACTACCGAGGAAGACCATGCCACCTCCGTTCCTCTCGCGAGGGTGGATGCCACCTCTAACACCAGAGGAGAAAAAGGCAAGGCTGTCGACACCAGCGGTGAAGGTGAATCTCAAGACAGCTTTATCGGTCTGGTGCTTGCTTGCCCTCTAAACCATCATGGTGGCCAGGGGCATTCGATGGTGCAGGAGTCTTCCTTGCCATCAACTGGTTGGCACGTCCTCGCTGCCTCTTCCGGCCCTCACAAAGGGCATAGGCCCATCCCGGGGGCCATCAGCTGCTAGCCCCCAAGCGAGCAGAAGAGGAGACGTGATACCTTCGAAGGCAAGTAGCTATAGGGTGTCTGTCTTCAAATGAAATAGAATGTTTTTGTTAACAATGTGAATAAAATAATCTTTTACTTACCTGGAGTTTTTGTTCAATTTTTTGTATGCAACATTCTCTTTTATGTATAGAATTTTCTTAACTGATCAATATTTCATGAGTTGTCTAATATCATATCGTCTGTTGTAGATAACTGTACTGATCCTAGTTGAGTAGCTTCGACTACCACATAGGGACCTTCCCACTTAGGTGATAACTTATTACAATTATCTTGTTTCTGCACCTTTCATAGTACTAAGTCCCTAGCATCGAGCTCCCTTTCCTAAACTCTTGTGCCATGATATCTATGTAAGGCCTGTTGATACTTGACTGCTCAAATAGATACTCGATCTCTGTATTACTCGAGTAGATTTACGTCGTCTGCTCACTCTTACTCTTGTTCCTTTTCTGAGTAGTTCTCCACTCGAGGTGACTTAAACGTTAACTTAGTCCGAAGCACCACTTCTACTCCGTAGACCAAGGAAAATGAAGTCTCACCAGTGGCTCGACTAATCGATGTACGAACGGCCTATAGCACCAAGGGAAGTTCCTTTGCCCACCGGGTTAAGCAAGCCTTAAGCCTATCGAATACGTGGGTCTTGATCCCCTGTAAGATTATGCTGTTGGCATGTTTGACCTGACTGTTACTCTGAGCATGAGCTACAGAGGTGAAGCAAAGCTTGATTCCTAATTCTTCGTAGAAGACTGTAAAAGCACTACTCTTGAACTGACTACTGTTGTCGGTAATCACCCGATTCGGAATGTCAAACTAGTAACAATGCTTCTCATGAATCTCTTAGCCACTTCTAACGTGATGTTCCTAACGGGTTCAGCCTCGATCCACTTGGTGAATGTGTCGATTGCCACGAATAAGAATTTATAACCTCCTTGGGCTCTAGGGAAAGGTCCTAAGATATCCAAGCCCCAGATGGAGAAAGGCCAAGACAGAGGAATAGTTTGCAGTGCTTGGGCTGGTCGGGTGGTTTGCTTGCCGTAGAATTGGCAACTTTCACACTTTTTCACTAGCTCACAAGTATCCTGGAGGGCAGTCAGCCAATAGAACCCTTGCCGGAACACTTTCCCGACTAGAGTGTGATAGGACGCATGGTTGCCGCAGATGCCTCCATGGATATCTAGCAATATTTTATTGTCCTCTTCCTGAGTGATGCACTTCATCAAGATTTCGTTACTCCCTTTCTAATAGAGCTTGCCATCTACCAATGCATCTAGCTTGGACTTACGTGCAATTTTCTCGACTGAGGCATCATCTTCAGGGATCTCTTGACCTTCGAGATATGCCTGGAATAGGGTCATCCAAGTCAGCTCATGTTCGAGTAGCGCAGCTTTCGTGTCTGCGAGTTCTGCCTTGCTGACTCGACCAAACTACTAATCGAGTTGGGCATCACCTGTCTCCCGCAGTAGGGAGACGGATGGTTTAGGAGTTTCTCAACAAAGACAACCGTAGGCGTGGGCGAATGGAACGAAGCGAGCCTGGCAAGTTCATCGGCGATGGAGTTATTACTCCGCCAGATGTGCCTTACCTCGAGCCATTCAAATTTATGCTCTAGCTTACAGACCTCGTTCAGGTACACCGCCCTTGAGCCATTCGAACTTGTTCTCTAGCTTATGGACCTTGTTCAGGTATGTCGGTGTATTCTACACCGGGGTACTCTCTCCACCGCTGTCAAGTGGGGCCGCGTGCGCAAGATATAGAAAGAAGAAGGTCCTGTATAAAGGACTCAATCTGCTGAAGAGAGGCCTAGGGGGCGACCAGGACGTGTGGCTGCCCGACGAGCAATCGGGCGACCAGGTCACGACCCTTGACGACCAGGACACGTGGCCACTCAGAGAGCAGTCGGGCGACCAGGCCACATGGTCGTCCGATGAGTAGGCGGGCCCATTGCCAGTCATCCACGTAGACAGGGCTGGGAGGCTTCTACCCGAAGCCTCCGCTAGGATCACAGACGTATCATAGTCGTTAAATGCGCATGGGAGCCATTAAATGCGCATGGAGCCGTTACAACATGCCTGGGAGCCATTAAATAGGCGTGGCTCCCTGACGGTATGATGACCTGTCCCTCCGACTGAGCCAGTTCCACCAACTCCCGTTCCATCTGCACCTCCCATGGCAGGCCGGGGAGATGCGTGTACCAGGCGTTCGTCACGCAATGTCCAAATCCCTCCCCTCGGGCAATCTGAAGACAGGCGGTGTCCAACAACGGCGTAGACAAAGAGGCTCAGAAGGACAGTAGCGATAAGACTTAACACAATCAATGTAATTAATGTAAAATTACTCCCTTCACTTGCCCTAGCCAGTCCTGGGAGTATATAAGGGAGCTAGTGTACATGGGGTGGAGGAGGTTGGTTGATCAGTTGACAACAGAGAAGAGATCCAAAGCTCGAATGATCGAAAGATCGGGCGAACTAAGAATAAGTGGTATATTACAGCAACACGAGCTTAAGCAGGACGTAGGGCTGTTACCCGCATTGGGGGCCCGAATTTGGGTAAATCCCTGTGTGTTCTTGAGTTTCTTGTCCTACTCATCATGAGAAGAGAGTCGAGAGTGACACAGCTGCGAAGATCCCCCTCTATCGAAACTCGGTTATACACTCGAACCAATACTGTCCGGCATAAATATGCCGACAAGGTACGTCACCTTGTTGTTATCTGAGCACTGGTACTCCTTTTGTACTTGGTTTACGACTAGCTGTGAATCCCCTTTCACGAGTAATCGCTGATCCTTAGTGCCGCAGCTATTCAGAGCCCGTTGACCAGTCCCTCATATTCTGCAATGTTATTCGAAACTGGAAAATCGAGTTAGATGACATATTTAAGTTTCTCACCTGTTGGAGATTTAAACATGATGTCGGCCCCCAAGCCTTGGAGCATGAGCGATCTATCAAAGAACAAAGTCCAGTGGTTATCGACCGTCTTGGTTTCCTTTTCCTCGACGTGAGTCCATTCCGCAATGAAGCTAGCTAGAACTCCTAAGCTGACGCTGGTCCACAACGTGAAATCGACCTTGAACTCGTTGAGTTCGACCACCCACTGCGCAATTTGCCATGTCACCTCTCGGTTGTGTAGCACCTTCTTGAGCGGATATGTTGTCATAACCATAATCTTGTGCACATAGAAGTAGTGCCGCAGCTTCTGGAAAGTCATCGAATGGCGTATAGCATCTTCTATATTTAGGAATATCGCAACTTGGCATCGTGCAAGACCTCGCTCACGTAATACACCAGTTTCTGGACTTTGGTCTTTTTCTCAAGGCAATCCCGTTCAATCACCAGGATCATGTTTACTACTTGGGAGTAGCTGCAATATACAGAAAAAGCTCCTCTTTTTCGTTAGGTGATACTAAAATTGACGGAGATGATAAGTACCTTTTCAGATCTTGAAAAGCTTCTTCAGCCTCCTTGGTCCACTCAAAAGTATCTTGCTTCTTGAGCAACTTGAAGAAAGGTAGCTCTTGCGCGCTCATCTGAGAGATGAATCGACTAAGGGCCTTAATGCGGCCTGTGAGCTTTTGCACCTCTCTTAGTGTTCGTGGAGGATGCATCTGATTTATTGCCTTGATATTGTGTGGATTAGCCTCGATGTCTCGACTGGACACCAGGAAGCCGAGAAACTTGTTGGACGGGATGCCGAACGTGCACTTCTCGGGATTGAGCATTTGAGCATCATCCGATACTTCATGAGGTTGTCGAATGTTTCCTCGAGGTTGCCGATTAAGGTGCCCCTGGTTTTCGATTTCATTACAATATCGTCAACATATGCTTCTACATCGCGCCCAATTTGGGACTTCAAATAGTTTTGACTACAATACTGATATGTTGTGCTAGCACATTTCAAACCAAAAGGCATTTTTATATGACAAAATACATCGAAAGGAGTAGTAAAGGCAATTTTCTCCTCGTACTCTATAGACATGCTAATTTGGTGATACCCCGAGTAGGCATCTAGAAAACTTAGCAGTTTACAACCTGTAGTGGAGTCCACTATTTGGTCAATGCGGGAGAGGAAAAGGATCCTTAGAACAGGCTTTGTTGAGGTCGGTGTAATGGATGCACATCCTCCACTTGCCATTGGGCTTCTTTACGAGGACCGGGTTCGCCAGCCATGTTGGGTGATGAACCTCTCGGATGAAGCCATCCTTCAGGAGTTTGCCGACCTCCTCTTGTATGGCTTGCTTCTGATCTTCTATGAATCTGCACTGCTTTTGCACCACGGGTTTGGCGCTCGTTTTCATAGCCAGTTGATGCTCGATCATCTCCTTGGGGACCTTGGGCATGTCGAAGTTTGCCATGCAAACACATCGTGGTTTGCCCGAAGAAAAGTGACGAGCTCGAGTGACTATTTGGGGTCGAGGTCGGCATCTACCTTTGTAACATCCCAATTTTTGACTTATCAATTATTAAATATTATTTTATAGCAATGTATGATTTTTGTGAATTTCCTGGCTTTATTGGAATTTCCTTAGATTTATTCAGATTATCTTAAAAAGTATATTGTCTCCTGTTGGAAACCAATTATAAATAGATAAAATTAAAATAAAGTTTGCCCAAAAATATTTTATTTAAGTTTAGAAGGTCTCGAAGTATTTTTGGAAATTTCTTTTTCTCTCCGGGATGGAATCGGATTAGGAATTGAATTGATAACCGGTACGATTGGATTAGCAGCTTCGCTGCATGAGTCTAGGCGCGTGGAGGAGCTCCTTCCGATCTCTCCAGAGCAATGCTGATTTGGCTTCTAAACGTTGGCACTGAACTCAACAAGGAGTCGGAGACTGTGCGGGCAAGGCGGAGACCAGCCGAGCGTCACCGACTTGAATTCCACGCAGGCGCCAAAAGCCATCGTGAGTTCGGATCTCCGTCCGGCGGGAGCGCAACACGTAGCCGATTCAAATTCCGCGCCAACGCTGAAGACCAGTCTCGAAGGGATTCCTCCGGGCGAAGCCGATTTGAATTCCCGCGCTGGCGCCGAGTTCGTCAAGGATACGGAGACCGTCCGGGCGGGAGAAGGACGCCTCGTCCTATTTAAGCAGCGCGTGGCCTCGTTGAAGGAACCGAGCGACCAGAAAAGAAATCGCTAGAGCAAGCGAGCAGCAGAGAAAAATCGTGAGTCGAGCGAGTCGCGCCATCGCTCGGGAAAATCATGAAGGGCCGCCGAGTTGTCGCCGTCCGTGGAAGAGAAGCCCCGCCGCCACTGTTCCGGTGGTCGGGAGTGGAAGCTGACCGAGTCATCAAGTTCGCACCTCTATTCCGACATAGCCATTCGCGAAGCTTATCAGCTGTCAAATCATAATCGAGCGCACGGAATTCATCCACGACGCTTCGGAATCGGTAAGCTTCTCATATTAAGTATCAACCGTTGGATTTAGATCGGACGGTTGATATTGAGTCACGTAGTAGATTTACCCGTAACCGTTAGATTGAGTTCATCGGTCTAGATTTTGCCACGTTTTGTCCGTACAAGCTGGGGCAAGAAAATTCGGATTTTCTTTATAAAAATAATTCACTTAAATTCGGATTTTTGGATTTTAGAGATTTTTCAGGATTTTAAAACTTCAAAGTGTTATAACTTTTGCATACGAACTCCGATTGAGGTGATTCAAATTCCTAAAAATTTGTAAAATTGAGATCTTTCCAATGGTGATTTTTATTTGAATTTTGAGTTTGTTTGTTCTTTGGTTTTGGTTTTTATTTGCTTTCTCTCTCGACTCGCGTAGACGTTGAATTGTGCGACGCTTCGGAGGAGGAGCTACCAACTCAAGAATAGTTTCTAGACCATGACCAGGAGCTTAACCAAGGCAAGTTGTGCTTTGATCATGTTGCACCCATAAATTAGATTGCATGCTATTTTGATTTACCTTATCACTTGTTATTTTATGTGTATAAAAGGTTTCAACATAAGTTTGGGATTAGATACCGTACCCTTTGAATTACACCCTACCTTGCTAGTTGTATGCCATGATCCACTTGTCACCCTAGGTTGGTTTACTATAGTTGGTTAATAATGAAATCAACATGGATGGTTAGAACGAACTAGAGTGCTTAGCCATGCCACGTCATCATATGTACATGAAATATTGATTATTAAATTTGACTAATGGAATATGGAACAATGGTGTTAACTTGTGTGTCATGTGTGGTCACACAAAGAGATTGAGTTGTCGTGGCGAGGAGGTCACACAACGAAGTTGAATTGTGTATGGCATGTGATGCTTGGTAATCAACCGGGGAATAATCACTTTGGATTAAAGCAAGTGGTAAGGGGCAAGTGTGCCAGGGTGGGCTCGGTGGAGCTGAGGGTATGTGCAAGTCTTGCTTTAATCAATTCTAAGGACTTAACCTTGCGAGCCTTTGACCTGAGTCGATCATGCAACCATATGTTCATTATGGGCGACCTAGTGACTAATTTGCAAATGCTTAACTTGAGTGCTATCGTGGTGGCGTGAGACCCGGGTGGTGGTAACCAGTCCATGCTTGGGGTTGGCTCACATGGCGCAAGAGGGGAGCCCTGTTGTGGTGGTGTAACCCTTCAGTGTTGAAACCTTAGCGGGTAGCACTGGGTTAAGAGGATGCATTGTAAAGGCTTTGTTATAATCGTTCACCTGTGTGGTGTATGGTTGTATCATGTGGGTAAAGTGCATAACCTCTGCAGAGTGTACAAACTATTCGGATAGCCGTGCTCACGGTATTGAGCAAAGCTCGGGAATTACAGTCAAGGGGTAGTTAATTAAAATGGACAACTGGATGGGATGGCAGGATGCCATGCGGATAATGGAACTTGATTTAGGTTGGAAAACTTGGGTTTATTTGAGAATCACTGAATTTATTTACTTGTTATTATTTGTTTTACTGTCTTTCAATCTATACACTGTATGTGTTCTTAAATGCTGCTTTATTGCAAATGAACCTTTAGCCTTTCCTTTGGAATAAGCCTGCATATAGCTATGTTAGCATTGCATTCTGTGCACAACTTGTTGAGTACGTGTTGGTGTACTCACCCTTGCTTAACAACCAACAACAGTGGGGGAATCATCTTCGTCATTGGAGGAGGACTTTCGGGTGGACGCGTGTCACTAGGCCAATCCTAGTCAGCTGCCTGTGGTGTGCTAATGGGACATCTACGTTTTCTACTACTTTCCGCTGCATTTGTCTTATTGGTTTTATTATTGCCTTGTGAGGTTTGAATCTCGTAAGTGATCATAAGATCGTACAATAGTTATATTCAATGAATAAAGTCTTATTATTCTTATCGTTGTGTATGATATGATGCTTACCGATGTTAAGCTGTGTGCACTAGCGATTGATCCTGGGACTAGTGCGGCAAAACACAGTGGATTCGAATTGGTGAATTCGGGTCCTTACAACCTTGACCATCTTAGATGGTTCTACCGGATTTAGGGGCACCGTCTTGACATCTCCGCAGGTCTTTTTTTCCTTTTTGATGTCGTCGACCGGGTCATTGGCAGCACTGCTGGGCACGGAAGCCTGATCACCACCTCTGGATTTTTGGTGCTTGGCTTTCCCTTCTCCAGGCTCTTCTTATCGCACCTAACCGTAGCGTGCTGGTCTCCTTTGATCGTGAGGACTCCCTTTGGCGCTGGCATCTTGACGATCTGATATGCATAGTGCACCACCTCTATGAATTTGGCTAGCATTGGGTGGTCCAGGATCAGTTATAGGCAGTCTCAAAATCTGCTAAGTCGAAGAGAATCTTTTTGGTGCGAAAATTATCTAGCGTGCCAAATGTGACTGGCAGCTCGATCTGGCCCAACAGGGTCGAGGATGAGTACGGAGTTATGCCATGGAACGGCTCGGCTCTGGCCTTTATTTCTGTTCGAGGAATTCCCATGTTCTCCAATGTCTTTGCGAAGATGAAGTTCAACGAGCTACCTCCATCGACTAGGGTTTGAGTGACCTTGATGTTCATGATGGTGGGCTCGACCACTACGAGGTATCGCCCTGGATGCGAGACTGTAGATGGGTGATCTGACTGGTCGAAGGTGATTGGTACGTCTGACCACTTGACGAATCGTTAGAGAGCTGGCGTGGCCAGATTAACTTCTCTTTCGACTGCCTTGTACCACCTCTTGGACTCGTACATGGTAGATCCCCTAAAGATATGTGCTAGCTTGTGATCAGCCCCACGGTACTCGGGCTCATCATCCTCGGGCTTCTCCTTAGCCTGCTCGATTCCGCACTCGACGAGGGCAACCTTGAGCTTCTCTTAGACTTTCTTCCTGATCACCTGGCACTCGTCGAAGTCATGTTTATCCGTATGATGGACGGGCAGTACTTATTCCCTCCACGACTCCGGCCCTTATTGTCGCCTAGGTTGCGCGCTTTGCCCTTCTCAACCGCGGCTACAGTGGAGTCACTTTTGTGATTCTCCATACGGCTCTTATTCTTCTTTGCCCTTGCTTGGATGACTCGGGCTTGTCATTGCCAGGCTTGGGATTGTCGAGATGGTCTCGGGCCTCGGTGCGTATGGCGTATTTGTCCGCCAGCTCGAAGAGCTCCTTAGTGGTTTTGATCTTTCAGGTGGTGAGCTTCCCCTTCAGATCTCCGTCCTTGACCCTGTTTTCGAAGGCTACAATTACCACCTCATCTGAGATGTCAGAGATCAGGTTTCACTTGTCACTAAAGCGTCGGATGAAACCATGCAAAGACTCTCCTGGCTTCTGTACCACCCAATGCAAGTCGCTGCTTGCTTTGGGGCGTTCATACGTGTCTTGAAATTTGGTGATGAACTGGGCCCACAACTCTGCCCACGACGATATCGCCTGAGGTGGGAGGTTGAGTAACCAAGACCTTGGCACTCCATCGAGGGTGGTAAGCAGGTAATTGGCCATCACCTTCTCGTTTCCCCCAGCTGCCCTCATCATCGTAGTATAATCTGCAGCCATTTGACGGGGTTGATCTTCCCCGAGTTTTCAAATGCTTGTAGTGATATATGTGGTGTGATCCTTCAATTTATGGTGTACGTCTATATCCCATATTTAGATATTCAACAATATGCCTAGAAAAAAATGATACACCGAGGATAATAGTAATCTAACCAAAGTTTGCCTTGGTTATGCTCACACATGGGTTCCATATTTGCAAATACAATGTCAAGAGTATTAGCACAGACTGAACAAATAATAAATTTTACCATACTACATTCTGCATATGGGCTCCATATTAGTGAGTATAATGTTGTGATTTAGCGATCTAGGTGGAGTTGAAAGGAACTAAATAATTAATTTTCATCATTGTTACACTCACAAATGGGTTCCATATTTGTCGGACCTGAAAAATGTGTTTTTTGAATCCTATTTGTTTACCGTGTTAGTCCTATGATCAGTCGTTAGCACAAACATCCAACATTGACATACCACATTAATAAAGAACAGGGAGACAAAGTAACGCTTAATATTAAGCATCCAAAGTTAACTCATACATGACTAGGTTTGACAACAAAAGGGCTGACCGACCAAATAACTTTAATAACAAAAATTATAAGGCCCCCATTTTTGATAATAATTATCAACAATGGGTTTCCTATGCAGTCACATGATCAGTGGTTAGTACGCACATATACAAATTGAGATTGCAACCATACACAATAATATTACATGTGCAAAAGCATTATTGTTTTACATCCCATAGATAAAATCCGAAAGAAAAGGCAGTGAAAATATTAATTGTCTTGCAGTATGCCTTAGCCCAAACCCTTAGGCAACAGATATGGTAAAATTCCTAGAAAATATCGTCATTGTAATCCCCCGATCCTACGTGATCATAAATATCATCAGGATATTCTGTATCATCACCTAAAAATAACAACGAAAGCAAGATTGAGTACATTATGTACTTAGCAAGACTTATAGTGTATTGTAGATGTAGTTATAGTAAAATGAAGGTTATGACAAAAGAGAGAGGCTCTACAATTAATTTGCAATGGGGGAATGAAACATAAGCATATGATAGATTTCAATTGAAATTTGTAAAAGACAACATGGTTCATAATAAAGCATGATAAAATAATAAATTTCACATCACAATTTACCTAACTATTGCAATTCACTTCATGGTTGACCCTTAACATGAAGTATATTTCCCAACATTATTTACAAAACAATCCATTTAGAAAATACCAAAACGCTAACTATGTGATGACGTTACCATGTGCCCTTGACTACGGGCTCGGCTAATCAATTAGATTTATGCTCTGCAGAGGTATACAGCTTTATCCATAAGAAATGATCAACTCTTTTAGCAGGCCAGTTGACACACTTCCTTTGATGTGTCGGCAAGGATAATAACATAACCGTTACATTGTCTAGACCTAACTTTGCACTAGCTCGGTGACATTAAACCCTCGCTATAGCGGCAGAAACACATATAAAACATGATATCATTCTCAAAACAATCAGTCATTGTTTCTCTCAATAGTAAGGCGTACACTGTTGTATCAACATGCATTTACCCACACCTTGGTGTGGAATCCCCTTCCAAGCAAACCTAACCCAAATCATGCTTCTGAACTCCTTCTGATCAACTGGCTCACCATCCTCGTTAGGCTCAAGGATAGCACTAGCAACCATAGGACTCATCACTGGCATTCTGTTAGACATATCGAAGCATCTCAGGAAGTTTTGAGTGTAATTGCATTGATGCAAGAAGGTGCCCTCCCGAGTCCTAATAGTGTTGCGCATGTGCAACCCTTCTTACGAGTCCCTTTTTTACTTCTTTTCCCTAACGATTGCGAGCTAAGCCCGAGTGCGCCAACTCCAAGTAGTGAAACTCTGACCCCATGGACGGCTAACTCTAGTCACTCAAAAACGCGTGCCTGGGAGAAAGGGCCATGAGTCGACTCCCGACACCTAGGGGCTAGACTAGTCGGGCAGAGCGCTTAAACAAAAAAGGATAGAATCGCTTGGGCAAACTCAAAGATCAGTAGGGAAGAAAGAGTAAACGACATTAAAATTTCATAGAATCAAACATTTGGTCTGAATATATTATTACATTGCATAAATTTTACAGGTAGTTAAACCTAAGCGCGGTCTTGGCGTGGCCTCTGACCGATGAGGCGTCCTCGCCTCGGCAAGCCATGGGACAACCTCGACGGCTTTATCGACGTCAGCGGCGTCACGGGCAGCAACCTCTTGTTCCGCGAGCTCAGTCAAGGCAAGATCATAGTCGGCTCAAAGTTTGGCAAGGAAGGCCTCCTCGTCGTTAGGCGCCTGGGATGCCTCGTCTTCAAAATCAAAAACTAGCTCCTCTGCCGGCGGAGGAGATGGCGGGACCTCGTCAGCTAGCGAAAAAGAACGAGATGAGAAACCATCAAAGACTTGCGGAAGAAGTCGAAGGTTGCCAGGCAGATGAAGATTGGGAAACAGATGATCGCTCTCGTAGTGGTGACATCCTTATATACTCGGAGTGCAGAGGTTGAACAGCTTTGAATAAATGCTAGCGCGCGAAGCGGTTCCGTGTTAGCATAAGAAGCTGAACCGAACATGAATGGGCATGCAAGTATTAATCCAAAGATCTCTTGGGAAACAACAGAGCCATTACGGTTAGGAGTTAATTCTAGGAGACAAAGGTTAATTCCAGATGATAAGGTGGAGTGATTACAGTCAAAATTCCACACACACGTCACGCAAGACTCAAGTCTAAGTTCTCTACTAAAGAGGCAGACGTGTCCTTGACTTCCTCGAAGAGGGCAACAACTTGTTCATCATCGACGGTGCCAGCAAAGCCCTCCTTGATAGCTTCAAGATCTACCAGGAGGTACAAGGACTTCACGATGGCCAGAGCCTGGCTAGCACTCATGGTCGCCGTCTCCCGAAGGTGGGCCTGGAGCTTGCCGAGCCCCTCTGTCAGCCGAAGGATGATGTCATCCTCACTGCTCGGACCGACCTTTTCCGGGTTTAGAAACCTCACCATTGCTTTGGAAGCTTCTTGGTACCTGGCGCATGATGCCTCTGCCGACTCGACCCTTTCGTCAAGGACGCGAAATCGGGCATGCGCCTCTTTTCGGTATTCTGCAAGAAAGTCGGATCATCACCGAAGGCACTACAGATGTGAAGAAAGGGGAAGACAAGTTGGGGAATACCTTCCAGCTCCCGACCCAGCTTCTACGAGTTGGCTTGGGCTTGGAATTCAGAGCTTTTTAGCGCCTTGAGCTGCTCCTCAGATGCCCTAAGCTCTTCTCGAAGTCCAGCGATGGTTGAGTCTAGGGCTGCAGCAGGGAAAAGAGTTAGAAGATAAGCAGTCAAAGTCATACAGCAAGATGGCCGAAGACATCTACCTCGGAGGGTGCCTGCCAAGTTCAGCTTTTCCTCCTCCAAGGATTGAACTTGGGCCTGAAACTTTCGAAGCTCAGCTTGGCCCTCACTCCGTACCCGTTCGATCTCAGCTCTGCCCTCAGCACAGGCCCGCTCAAGGTTGGCCTCGTGCTCTCGCCATAGTTTAAGCTTCGGGAGCACCTCCTAGAGGATGCCATCCCTCTTCTCGGAACAGTCCCCCAAGGCCTGAGGACCACAAGAAGGAAGATTAGTAAAAGACATACCGACCGCCATGGGCAAAGAAGAAGAAAGGGCTGACAAGCTCACTCGAATCAATCTTGCGCTCTCGATAGCGTAGTGGTAAAGATCCTCCCGCATCTTCTTCTCGTCCTCGTTGCCAAAAGACTCCCACTCGTCCTCCTCGTTGTGTAGTATGATTCGTAGTAGAAGTTTGGGGCGAGGGGGAAGTCGCGGGGGTTCCCGAGGGATTTCTTCAACCAGGGAGGAGCAGGAAGCGATCTCTAGGGCCATTGTCCTCATAATTGGCCTAGGCGGAACGTTTGGTGGTGGCGGAGGCATCTCGAATGCAGTAGCCACCTGGTCACTCCCAAGTTCGGTCCCGGCAATCGGCAAAGCGGACTCGGTTGGACTCAAATCGACTATAGCTCCCTCGGGTGAGGAAGCGGTCGGCGAGGCCCTCCAAGCTTGGCCCTCAGTGCTCTCGTTGCCAGCTCCCTGGGCTGACTCGGCTTGGGCATCCACAGGGATCTTGTCCGATGAAACTCTGCAAAAGGAGAAAAGAAGTCAAGACACAATCCAACAGATCAAGAGTATGGGTCGATAGGGAGGCAAACCTGTTGGACTTCCTTATTTTGACCTTGAATACTCCTCGAGCGGCAGAACCACTCGGGGGAGCATCTGGCTTCGTGCTAGACCTGGGACGAGGAGGAGTCGACCGTGCCGATGGTTGAGCCGCAGGATCCCTAATCGTTGAGCCCTCAGGCGCGCGGGGTAGTTCCTGAACCTCCACAACTGCCGGCTTTTTTTCCTTTCCCGGTGTCTGGCTCCTCACTGGGCCTTAGAGGCGTCACATGAGACGCCGGTTCCGCCAAGTGCGGTGCCGGGGGCTCCTTGATGGTTTTTCCCCTGGTCGGGCAAGAGGGCATTGGAGCCGCCTCCGACCTTGGCTTTTTTGCCCTCTCGACACCTGACCCTTCAGTTGAAGGACCAGCAGGCTGCTTCCGCTTGGCACCTTGGTGTCGGGGAGTGGGAGGAATGGGAGCGTCGGAAAAGAAGGCAATCCGATCCTGAAGAAGGTGGCGAAGCACAGAATCAGTCAAAGGCAATCAATCAAAAACTGGCAAATGCTAAAATGCTCACCGCAAGAGGGGGTGCTTTGCGCAGAAAGGTCTCAGGCGACCCTGGAGTAGGATGCGGTAACTGAGGCGAAGAGCTCGTTCATCCAATCGACTAGCACCTCTCGGGGAACGGCTTCGGGCACCTCACGAGTGGGATCATCCAACCTGGTGTGCTCAAATCCCAGGTGGACCCTCTCCTTGAGAGGCTGCACATGGCACCGAGCGAAGTTGACAGCAATATCAACCCCGGTTAGACCCGTCTCCTTCAACCCATTGATCAGCTTCAGAAGATCTTTCACTTGGTCTATATCGCAGCTTGGAGGGGCCGTGACCCAAGAGGCAAAGAATGTGGGCGCGAGTCCAGTGCAGGGTGAAGAAAAGGACCAGCATTGGAACAGTAGAACCACTCCCGATGCCATCCCTTGTTGGAGGTCTTGAAGGGAATGGAGAAGTAAAACTTTTTCAGCCTGTCGCGCAGTTGGAAGCCGGCACCCCCAACCACCTTAGGAGCATTCTTGTTGGGGAAAGGTTTGAGAAGAAATAGGTGGCGGAAAAGGCTAAGATGCGAGCGAATTCCGAGAAACGCCTCGCACAAATGCACGAAGATGGAAATTTGCAGAATAAAATTGGGGTTCAGGTTAATCAATTCGATTTTGTAAAAGTGGAGAAGGCCACGAAAAAAAGCGCTGCTGGGGAGGCCAAATCCGCACAGGAAAAAAGGTTTGAAAACCACAATCTCGTAAGACTGAGGAGTGGGGAAGGATTCACTTACTACGGCCGGCCGCGCGCAGATCATCGCCAAAGGAGGAAGAACTCTAGAAGTGACTAACTCCTCCAAGAGCCCCTCCGTCGTTATCGAAACAGCCCAATCCTTGGGTGAAGGCTTCGTGGGAGCACTCTGGGAGGAGGAAGAAGAAGACATCTTCGAAAAAGTTTAGCGGCGGCGCAGGATTGGGGAACGTGATGGCGGTTAACCCTAGCGGCGGAAATTGATGCGGAAATATCTAAACTTCGAAGACGAAGGGGCAGGTGAAAGCAGTGCGCAGAAAACCTCTTTGTCTGCACCAAGCCTCATATTTATAGGAAGCGACGCCGAATTTTGCCCTGAGTGGGAAAAAAAGGCGTTTCACGTTCCACACTTTGTCTGGACTTGACCTAGAGTACGACCATGATGGGCCGCCAGCTGTGCGTCACAACTGTTGTGCACAAATGCTCTCAAGCCAAATTTAGTTTGGGATATGGTGCGCTCCATGATGGGCCAAATGCCAATAACCGTATTAAAAAGAATTTGGGCACCTTCCAAACCGAATCATAATGTCTTCTTGTGATATGCCACATGATAGGTCAAATGCTGGTTACCGCACAAAACGGAATCATATATCACTAGTTGATTCGAAACAAAGATCCTAGGGGTACGCCCCATGATGGGCCACCAACTGTGTACCATGAAAATCGGATGCAGGTACCACTCGGATAATCCATGGTACGCCTCATGATAGGCCAAAAGCTATGCGCCAAGACAATGGAGCACAGGTACCACTTGGCTAAAGCCAACCTGAGCAAGGGTATGCCCCAAGCTGGGCTGACTGCCAATATCCCAATAATTGGGCAAGGGTACGGAATGCTAATTGAGTCCTCTGCAATTTCTTCGCCTACAGCATGGCACTCGGCGCAAAGAAGGAACCAGTCGAGAAACCATGGCAAAAACCAAAGAGCACTCGGCATAGAGCATGACTCGGCCAAAATGCAACTGGGAGGACGGCAACTCAATCGCAGAGCACTCGGGGGTTACTATTGTCTGTGGAGTACATAGACCCCGGGTGCTTAGAAGGCAGGTCAAACGGATCATCCAGGAGAGGATGGGCCAGGCTAGCAGCATGAAGATGGATACCACCTGGGCCGCTTCCGACGTGCATGGCAAGAGGATTCTAGAGATAGCAACAAACCCTGCTTAGGGAGGATACAATTGTAATCCTGACCGTTATCATGTTTAGAAGATAAAGAAAGAGATACAATCCCCACCTTGTAACCGATTAGGACTCTCCTTTGTAACCACACCCCTCCATTATATAAAGGGGGGGTAAAGTAGCGTCATCAGGGGAAGATCATCAGCGATAAGCTAGACACACATAATCCCAAAGCACAGGACTAGGGTGTTATCTCCTCCGCGAGAGCTCGAACCTGTATAATTCCTACGTCTTGTGCTACCATCAAGTTTGGATCCAACGCCTAGCCCCGTTTTCATTATTGCCGACAACAAACGTCGACACATGGCTGCCTCAATCTTGAGGGCCTCACAAGATACGCATGGGGAATTTCTAATCCTAACGGTCTGGGTCGTTAGCTTTTTCCTAAGCTCGACTTGTATTTTATCCAAGTCTCCCTCAATCTCAACACATCGCAAGGAACTTTCTTGTGACTTAACTAGTAAGTCCTTATCAAGTTCATCTCACAAGACATTTAATGCTTCATCATTAAGTTTTAGTTATCTAAAGCCCTCACATGATGTCAGGACCCGAATATGCAAATCTGGAGCCTTTGTGTATTCTGCACTAGTCCAGGATCACGCTAGTGCACACAGTCTCAACATAGATGAATATCACAATCATACTCAACGATAACATAAATAAGACTTTATCAAGTTTAATTTAACTGTGAAATGACCTTATGGTCCAGTACTATCCACTAAGGTTTCAACACTGGTGGGACTGGTTACCACATCTAGGGCCCCCCTCTTGCGCCATGTGAGCCAACTCGTGCGAGGACTGGTTACTACTACCCGAGCCTCACACCACCACGATAGTACTAAAGTCTAGACTCAACAAATTACTCAGCTAGGTCTATCCCATTCCAGATTTGTGGTTGTATGAATGACTCAGTTCAAATTCTTGCAAGGTTAAGTCCTTAATTGACTAAGGCAAGACTAACAAAAAATCATCATGTCATTAACATCATAAAAAGCAAATACGACTGCCCACATACCAACCTTGCCCCACACAAAACCATGCCACATGCATCGGTCTAAATCATTTTACCACCCCGGTTGATTTACCATGCAGCACGTGCCATTAATAATTCCAACCTTGTGTGATAGCACCGGCACACAATTAATAAATATGTTCCATAGTCATTAAGCAATATTAAACATTTGATCATGAAGTAATGACTCGTTGCATGGCTAAGCTTTCTACTTGCGTTCTAACTAACCCATATTGGCATTTATAGCTACCAATTACCATTAAACCATTCTAGGGTGACAAATGAATTATGGCATACGACATAGCAAGGGTGAAAGTATCTCAAATGGACGGTTAACTACTCCCAACATATAGCGAACATTTGATAATTGAAATATATGCAATACATTAAAACAACATAAGATTTAAACATGGGTTCAACATGGTCAAAGCACGACTTGCCTTCGAATGGGTCTGGATCCTGCTCTGCAACCTGATCAAGTGCTGGCTCCTCAATCACAAACTCTCCCGGCAACTCGACGTCTACGCGCAACGAAGGGAAAAGCAATAAATAACCAAAATAGAGAGCAAAATCAACTCCAAAAATTAAATAAAATTCACCAATAAATAGGGCACAATTTTATAAATTTTTAGGAATTTGAATCACCTCAATCAGAGTTCGGACACAAAAGATATGGCTTCTCGAAGTTTTAATTAATTAGAAAACCCTAAAAATCAGAAATTCCTATTTATCCAAATTATTTTTATACGGGAAATTCCTATTTATGACGTCAGCATGGCCTCTGATGACGTCAACACCGAAATGAAATTTTAGCCGAATTGTTTTTATTTGGAAAATTAATTATGACGTCAGCATGACACGTGGCCCACTCACACGCTAACAGGTGTTGTAACGGGGTCGCCACATCTCCTTGCATGGACCCGATCCACGGCACAACCAGCATCTGGTGGATCGACGGCGGTGTCTTGTGCACTCACGATGCAAGCGCCAAGGTCATCGATGCGGCTAGACCAATCACAGCACTACACGCGGCGCAACACTATTAACAAAAACTCAAATCAATCTCGTCCATTCGATTCAAAATGAACGAGCGAGATTTATCCTCACGAAGCGGCTCAGACCTACTGCGGACTCAAATCTAGAGCGTTGCTTGGAGGTCTAACGGCGGTGAAGCTTGGCTCGGCGACGATGGCACGACGGCGCGGGCACACCGGAGCGGAGGAAGACGACGTGCGACGTGGCGCTGCGGGGCTTCTTCGGTGGCAAGAGATGGCTCGGCTGATGTGTCTCGACACTGGCGACTCGACGGTGGCCTTGGCGGCGACGGAAGGTGACCAACGACGGCGCGAGGAGCGGCGGAAGGCTTCGGGACTCCGGTGAGCTCGTGCGGGCGAGCGGCGGTGTCTCGGCGTGCGGGCTTTGGCCAGAAGGTGCGGCGCGACTAGGGCTACACGGCACGTGCGGCGGCGCAATAAATAGGGGGCTTGGGAAGGCGTACGGCAGGCGAAACGGCGTCCGAGGTTAGCGGGAGTTCGGTGGCGTGGCGGATTCGGACGGATTGGCGTGGCCACATCTCGCACGTCCACGAAGGCTTGATCCAACGGCACAAGGCTCGGGCGACGCGGCTCGACGAGGACCGACCAATCTAAATCAAACGCTACCCGCAGCAGCGTGGCTTAGGGTTAGCGGCGGTGGGTGGGCCGAAAAGCGAATGGGCGGACCGAAGATTCGGCCCAAACACTATTGAGGGATTTTAATACCTTTTCGAATAAAAACAAATCCAAAAATTAAATAAACCAAAATAAATAGCAATAAAATCCGAAAAAATCCAGAAAAATTCCAAAAAATACTCTAGGGCAAATAGAACCCAAATAAAATACTTCTAATAAAAGATCACTAACAAATTGCCCAGAACAATTAAAGAACAGCAAAGGCTCAATTAAATAAATGCTAAAAGAAATAAATAAATTCTAAGAAAATCAGATAAAATCAAGAAAAGCACAATAAATCTGAAGAAGCAAAATTTGGGATGTTATACATGAGCTGACTGAGTCCTTAGAAGTATGTAATTCATGTTCATTGTTTCTAGCAAATAGCTTCCTAAAGTGAGTACTCATAGTATCAATTTCGGACAACAATTTTGGGCAATTTTCACAAGATGCGCTTGTATAAGTATGAAGAAAACTAGTATCTATAGGAATAACATCAATAGAACTGATGCTAGCATTCTTCAACCTAAGACCTTCAAGATCTGAAAGCATATTATCATGTATTGTCCTTAGGTTCTCAAGCTCCACAAGAAAAGCATCGCAGAGAGTACAGCCATCAGAGGCTCAGGAGGAACAAAATCTAAGTGAAGCTAAATCCCGAGTTAAGTTACCTACTTTCTTCTCTAGTCTTGTACACCCAACTCTAGCTCTAGCATGTAAAAAGCTTCATTGAGCTGGTCATAGGAAAGTACCTTGTCCGAGTCGCTGTAGAGCTCAAAATCGCTGATGATGTTTGCGTCCGCCATGAAACACTTCCCAGTAAAGTCATCGCCACGTTTGTTCCTCTCTTGTGGATCATACTCACCCTCGTTGCTCTAGGTTTCCGTGTCAGGGAGGTTGATGTCATCGAGTGCGACGAGGACACGGTGGAAAAACTTCTTATTCTTTGAAAAGTTGTGGTACTTCTTCTCACACGCCGAGTCATGAACTGGAGACTTCTTGTTGTGGTTCTTATTGGTGTCATCATTCTTTCCCGAACCGTCGGAGTCATTTTTGCCTTTTTTTCAGCTTGGGGTAATTTGCCAGATTGTTGTTGGGGCCACCACACTTGAAGCAGATGATCATGCCACCTCTCTTCCTCTCCCTCACCCTTCTGTAAGCATGAGGAAATTTGTGAGCTAAAAGTGTAAGCTCACTTTCTAGAAATTTTTCTAGTTGTTCATCGCTTAGCTCACAAAAGGCGGAAAAAGATAAACTATCTATTGTCTCAGAAGAGTATTTAATGGGATTGGTGACCAAGACCATCAATTGTGACTTCATCTTACGAGAGACGATATTGATCTCATAAGTCTTGTGTCAGGAATAGAGTCTGTTAAGAGTCAATGTCGATAAGTCTATGGTGTCCTTGATGGTAGTCACCTTCATCTCCCAAACTCAAAGATCAAGTGTGATCAAGAAGTGTCGAGTATTCTCCGAGTCAGAGTATGTGCAACCAACTATACAAAGATCACTCAAGATCTTTATGAACTAACCAAAACACTCATCAAGGGTCTCACCAGCATACTATTCAAATTTGTTGTAGTCATGCTTGTATTGATGCAGTCTGACCATCTTGATCTGGGTGTACCCTCATGGTAAGCATTAAGGGTCACCTAGATCTGATGAGTAGATCGTATGTGAGAGATCTTGTTATACTCACTATGGCTAAGGTCCTGTATGAGGATGTCCTAGCCTTAGCATTTGCCTCAATGTCAGCCATATTGCCAGCTGTGACATTTTCATCAGTAGGAACCTCATACGGGAGCTTCCCGTTCTGCCAAATTAGGAAGCCCTAGGCAGTGATGTACGACTATATTCTTGACTTACAGAAGGGAAAATCAACTCTAGAGAATATAGGAGGTTTAGTGGAATATTTGTCTGTTGCCATGGCTCTAGAAACCGATCAAGATATATGGAAGAGTAAAACCGGGTTTTGATTCCAATTGAAGGACCGAAATGGCGATTAGAGAAGGGTGAATGACCCCAAAATAAAATTTCGCCCACTTAGAACAATCCAACCAAGATCTCACGCAAATCAATCCAAAACAAATCAGAGGGGACTGTTCTGGCTGCTGCTACCGCTGCATGGGTGGTAGTACCAGTGGGGCGGTGCTACCACTCATATGGGTGGTAATAATGGGTGGTAATAACGAGCCTGGATGAATAGAGCAATAATAGCTACGCACTCAAAAGCAAAATTGATCATACTTTTGATCGACTACACCAAACACCATGAGACTTGAAATGCACCTCCTTATAGTAGTCAAGAACCCATTCCAACCTTCAATCCATGGGATTGATATCAAAGTTCCAATCTTTTTTTAATTGAAGGAAGAATGCACCAAGTTTGAGCAAAAATCAAAATCTTGGTCTTGATGTTGCTCATGGGGTCTTGATGATCAAGATGATCTTGGATAATCTCCCACACGACAAAGTAAGGAACAAGACAAGAACCACACAAACCCGATCTGACAAGAATGATTCTCTCAAGAACAAAATATTAATTTCTTGCAAAGAGCACACAAGGTTTGCCTAGATATTGGGATATGATCTGAAGAAGATTCATCCATCAATCATACATCCTTGACACAAAGATCCACAAGCATTTAGAAGGAGGGGAGGCAAATCCAAATGTGCGAAAAGTAAATTGCAAAAATTTAAAGTGCAGAATTTAAATGCTAAATTTAAAATATAATGTAAATACGAAAAGTAAATTCAGAATTGTGGAACTTAGATTTTCATTTCTGGAAGGGAAGTTTATAAAACCTTACAACAAAGTGAGCAAACCTCAAGGGAGTACCAAAACTTGTAAAACCTTCAAGAGGATAGAGTTACCCTTACCCCTCTATTTATACTACTCTTGAGTCATCCTTCACTCTTGGATAAGTTCCTTCAACCCTGAAAAATATTATCTAGGGTTGGGATTGACTCACTCACTCATACATGGGCTAACACGAAACCCACAAACATACTGGATTTTGCACACTTCTCAAAGCACATTATTTGACCCATTATTCTATCCTCTACACCACGATCCAATGGCCCTCCTTGACCAAGTAGCTCCAAATTAGCTTCTCGCCCATTTCTTATCTTTTAGGTTCGCAGCGACTTCGTCTTCGATTATCCTCTGACGAGTTTTGACCATCTAGACCTCTGGCGCACATTACATAGTCCCAGTCATTATTCGTCTCGCCATGACCTAGCTATGCAACCATTAATAACAAGGAACATGGCAATGTCCAAATTGATATGCAATAAACATTACAAAATTAAAATTTAATCTCGACTTCTCTGATAAAGTCAGTATTACCACCACCCAGGAGCTGGTAGCACCGCAAGTTCGGTGTTACTGCTCCCACATGGCCGGTAGCACCGCAGATCGTAAAAACCCAGCGAAGACACTCTTTGGAAAATACATACGGCCCCATCGAACATCACTAGCACCAACGGCGTCGCCTATTGTTGCTTTGTCCTTGCTTGGGTTTAGGGCTTGATGAAAATGTTGAAGTGGGATATAAGCATGATCTTCGAGAGGATGTCGGTACCAGAAAAGCGCAGGATCTTCATCCCCATATTTGAATTAAAATTGCCACCTAGGTGATACATTTGAATTGGCATTTGCACCTTGGTTATCTTAATTAGTCAGTGAATTATACGGTCTTCTTCTAGGATTTTGTAATGAAAAACTGGGCAAAATTGGCATGGCTGTGGCAAATTGTGTGTGTTCCTCCCTCTACCAAAGAAAACCAAAAAAAAAGGAAAATGAAAATACAACAAAAGCGTGAGGTGGTCCCAGCTAGGTGGAATGAACAATTTAAGTGGGCCGTTGATCAGTTGGGTAGGCCCAGCCCAGCCCATGTGAGGTGGAGGAAAGAAGGGGCGAGGAGATGGATGGATTATTTTATTGTTGCTGTTATTTAAGAGTAGGATCATGGGAGCCCAGCATTCGATTCGATCAAGAATTACAACTCAATTTTCTTTCTAATAAGAGGAAAAAAAAGAAAAAAGAAGGATTACAACTCAGGAAAGGAGAGGAAAGGAAAGGAAAGGAGAGGAGAACCGGAGGGGGAGTGAATCGATCGATCTCCCTGATTGATTGATTGCTGATGAGACGAGAGAGGGAGGTTGATTGTTGCAACAACTCAATTCAATTCGATACTGCTGCAGTTCCGCAATCCACCGACCGGCTCCAACAGGCACCACCGCCAAGCCTTTCTTCAGTGTGTTGAGTTCTTTGCACAGGACTTTCTTCTTTTGTATCTTGCATGCGCTGTCCCATCTGGCAGTGGTGAAGAGAGTACCCCGGTGTAGAATACACCGACAGTAGGCAAACCTCAAGGGAGTACCAAAACTTTTAAAACCTTCAAGAGGATAGAGCTACTCTTACCCCTCTATTTATACTACTTTTTGGTCATCTTTTACTCTTGAATGAGTTCCTTCAACCCTAAGAAATATCGTCAAGGGTTAGGATTGACTCACTCACTCATACATGGCTAACACGAAACCTACAAACACACCGGGGTTTGCATGCTTCTTAAAGCACATTAATTTGACCCATTATTCTATCCTCTACACTGCGATCCAACGACCCTCCTTGACCAAGCAACTCCAAATTAGCTTCTCATCCATTTCTTGTCTTTTAGGTTTGTAGCGACTCCGTCTCTGATCATCCTCCGACGATTTTTGACCGTCTGGACCTCCCGTGCACATTGCATAGTCCCGATTATCCTTCGCCTCACCATGACCTAGCACTGTCATCATGCATCCATCAATAACAAGGAACATGGCAATGTCCAAATTGATATGCAGTAAATATCACAAAATTAAAATTTAATCTCAACTTCTCTCATAAAGTCAGTATTACCGCCAACCAGGAGCCGGTAGCACCGCAAGTCCAGTGCTACCACTCCCACATGGTCAGTAGCACCATAGATCCTAAAAACCCAGCGAAGATACTCTTTGGAAAATACATACCACCCCATCGAACATCGCCAGCACCAACGACGTCGCCTATTGTCGCTCTGTCCTTGCTTGGGTTTAGGGCTTGATGAAATGTTGAAGTAGGATATAAGCATGATCTTCGAGAGGACGTCGGTACCAGAAAAGCGCAGGCTCTTCATCCCTAAATTTGAATTAAAATTGCCACCTAGGTGACACATTTGAATTGGCATTTGCACCTTGGTTGTCTTAATTAGTCGATGAATTATACGGTCTTCTTCTAGGATTTTGTAATGAAAAACTGGGCAAAATTGGCATGGCTGTGGCTAGGGGTGAAAACAGGACAGGAAATATCCGTCCGATCCGATCCCGAATCCGTTTAAAATCCGTACCGATGTTATCCGTATCCGTATCCGGAAAATTCGATGTAATATGGGTTAGGATATGGGAAGAGCAATATCCGATCCGTATCCGAAAAATCTCATGTAATATGGGTTAGGATATGGGAAGAGCAATATCCGACCCGATATCCTGATAAAATCGCTTATTCTTCCATTAATTTGGTTCATTATTGATAGATAGAATAGTTGTTTGATACTACTAAAAACACTACTTTGTTATTAAGCGTGAATTTCAACAAATCTATCAACAAACAAATAGAGTGATGACATAATGCTTTTATCTAAATTGATTTGTTCAACTTATTTGATAAACTTATTTTCTATTCAAATTACTGAAATTAGTTGAGTCACTAAATTGCACCTCTAACTATACTACTATCCTACGTTGAAATAATTATGACTTGAAACTAATGTTGTAAGGTTAATGCTTCATTCGTTCTTTTACATACACAATTATGTACTATACTACTATCCGATTATGATATCCGATCCCGATCCGAATCCGTCAGGTATCCGCTCAGATCCGAATCCCGAATAATCCGAATTAGATCCAGATCCGACATCCGTGATCCGACTCGAATCCGGAAAAAAATATGGGTTAAGATACGGACGAGCAATATCCGTCGTGATCCGAATCTTGTTTCACCCCACCGTGGCAAATTGTGTGCGTTCCTCCCTCTACCAAAGAAAACAAAAAAAAAGGGAAAATGAAAATACAACAAGAGCGTGAGGTGGTCCCAGCTGGGTGGAATGAACAATTTAAGTGGGCCGTTGATCAGTTGGGCAGGCCCAGCCCAGCCCAGGTGAGGTGGAGGAAAGAAGGGGCGAGGAGATGGATGGATTATTTTATTGTTGCTGTTATTTAAGAGTAGGATCATGGGAGCCCAGCATTCGATCCGACCAAGAATTACAACTCAATTTTCTTTCTAATCAGAGGAAAAAAAAAGAAAGAAAAAAAAGGGGAAGGATTACAACTCAGGAAAGGAGAGGAAAGGAAAGGAAAGGAGAGGAGAACCGGAGGGGGGAGTGAATCGATCGATCTCCCTGGTTGATTGATTGCTGATGAGACGAGGGAGGGAGGTTGATTGTTGCAACAACTCAATTCAATTCGATACTGCTGCGGTTCCGCAATCCACCGACCGGCTCCAGCAGGCGCCGCCGCCGCCCTCCCTAGGGTTCCGCAGCGCAAGGTCGACTCGAGCCCTAGCCCTCCCCTGCGGCCTCACCCGCGCCAATGGCACCCGCCGGCAAGCGGGGCGCCAAGGCGGCCCACAAGTGGACCTCCAGAGACCCGCAGCTCGGCGACCTCGTCCTCGCCAAGGTCAAGGGCTTCCCCCCCTGGCCAGCCAAGGTCCTCCGCTCTCTCCTGCCATGCCATACTATGCTATGCTAGGGTTTTCTTTTCCCCTTCCGCTGCTTCCCCCCCTGTAATTCCCCTCCCATCCTGCTCCTCATATGCTGCTGCTCATTTGCTTCACTTCTCTCCTCGTCTTGTCTTTGCAGGTGAGCAGGCCCGAGGACTGGAGCCAGACGCCGGTTCCCCGCAAGGTCTTTGTTGTCTTCTTTGGCACCAAAGAGATGTAAGCCTCACTCCTTGCTGCCCCCCTTTTTTCCCCGGTATTTTAACTGCCATTCCTATAACCGATAATGAGATCTCATCAGATAGTAAATCAATCTCATGTGCAACACGTGCTCGATAAACGCGTCAACTGAACTGAAACTGTCATACTAGACAGAATGTGCATGTAGAGAGATGCATCCTCTTGCCTTTTTAGTGTTTGATGCATGTTAGGCATGGTGCAAACCTGGATTCGGGGATTGCTGTCTCTGTGGACGCAAGGCGCATATGCGTGTGCCACATTTAGCATGCACCTGCTCATAGTTGTCTAGCTTCAAAAACACACACGATTGAGATCACGCTCAGGAGATACCGACGATTTCTTGTAGAGATTTATTCCCAATTTATTGTCCCAGCTGTCGATTTTGCAGTTGTACAACTCTCAAACTGTGCAAAGTTCATACCTGTTGGGGCATGTGTCGATAAGTAGGTACATACTTCGTGCTTATGGTACATTACCATTTAGCAGTGTGACTGGTATAGGGAGAACATGTTATTTATTTTGGGCAAGATGGCTTTTACACGTGTACTAAAAGTAAGAGGGAAAATTCAGATAAGTAAGTAGGATTTTGTGTTCTGACTATACTTGTTGATCATGAGGTGAAGTGATCATTTGATTTCTGATTTAAATAATGGCTTGCACTGCAGAACTTGCACTTTTCAATTCTACCTATTTGACCTGGGTGTTTACTTTATCTTACTATTTCTGCTTAGATGGGCAGATATCCTTTTGTATGTCTATACCACATCAACCCATTAGTGAAAAAATGTAGATCATGTGATTATTGTCTAGCGCAGATCTAAGGTTGTTTGTTGCTGTGCAAGGTTAGTCTAGGAGGTATAATTCTTTTGTTAGGTTGATATGAAAGTAATGCTGCTTACTAGGAATTGATTTTGGAAGTCTCCTCACTCTGTCTCAAATTACAATTAGATAAAATTTGCTTGGTACCATCGCAAACATGCATAATTGGAAAATACCGTTGCATGTGAGACTGAAAAGTGGGGCCTGGGGCCACATGGCAGTGGTAAATCGATGCTAGTTTCCAAACTCGAGTGATCTTTGTGATGGTACGGAACGATTTGCCCCCAATTAAGCCTTTTCTTTTATTTGTATGATCTTGAAGTACTCTGGACCACTCTTAAGGCCTTTATTTTTTTTCTGTAAGTAAAAAAATAAGAATGGTTTTAATTCTTTTGTACGTTGAGTCTGTTGTAGCTTGACAGAGCTCGCCTAAACTTTTTCGACCTTGTTATTCTTTTTAGTTTTTGGTAGATAGCTGTATATCTTTCGATAACTTTGGTGCTAAGAGAGCAGTTAATTACTTAATTTGATATAATTCACTAGGTTGCTTTAACTTATAAAGCGCTTGCTACATAGAGCATTTCTTTGGTTGTTGTTATATCCTATCATCATTTCCTCTAGATCCGATGTTGGTTTGTTGCTTTTGCTGTCTTTCATTCCTTCCTTTTCTTTGCTATGTTGAGCATATTGTGACAATTCTTGCATGCTTAAGTACTAGCATCATTTGATTGCTAATGAATGAATATCGTCCTGCAGTGCTTTCGTAGCTTTGCCAGATCTTCAGCCATTTAATGAAGATGCGAAGAGTGAGGTGGTAGCTCGAGCTCGGGAAAAACGATGCCCGAAAAAATATATCAAAAGTTTTGATGAAGCCGTGGTGGAGATCTGCAAGGCCTACGATGAGCTGCCAAAATCATCTGAAACTGCAAGCTCTGTGTTGCCTGATCACACTCTTGATCAGAGTGAAAAACCTAAAGAGCACCTTGTAAAATCACCTGATGATGGTGAGACCCCAAAAATTGGGCAAATGGAAGGTGATAGCGCTACCGACAACTTGAATACTTTAGGGAAAGGTTCACGAACTGAGGAGGATGTGAAGCATGGTGGTCATGACAGAAGGGATTCTTCTCCAGCAGCTTCTAAAAGGAAAAAACCTTTACAAAAGGATTCTGATCATCCCAAGGAAAAGAAGTCTGTCACATCCAAGTCAGCTCTCGGCATGCACCTTGAACAAGAGCATTCACTAACCTCTGTGCATGCAGAAAGAGAGGCTGAAGAACCAAAAGTTGAAAAAGGGAACCATCCAGCCGAAGGTTTAGTTTTCGACCCTACTGTACAGATAGTTTGTGCACTTGAAGTGCCAAAGAAATCTAAAGCCGAGAAGCAATCGAAGAATGCTGAAAGAAATGAGAACAAGCATGTTGATGTCACTGGTACTGGGAGGACTGCTCCTGGGGTTCTACCTGATATTGCACTGAACAAGAGTTCTGACAAAGAGAGCAGGGGATTGAAAAAGAAGAAAATGGTGACGAACCAATCACTTGCCAATGTATCAGAGGAAAGAGAGGATAACAAAATAACGCTCAACAAGCCTGACAAGCAGTTGACTGGAAAATCATCTGCAGTCTTTTATTCCAATAAGAAATCTCTGCTTGATAATGGGCAGCGAAAGCTGGACAGTAGCACTGATATGCGTCCAGCAAAGAGGCCAAAACTTATGGGCAGGGCCAATGAAACAGTTAAGACAGCGGCAAAGAGTGAGACCAAGTTACCTGTTGATAATGAAAAAGGTAGTGCTGTGAAAAATGAGAAATCTACTCCTGTGGACGCTGGAAATAACACAGTTCCTGAGATTGGAACCAGTGATGATAGGGCGCGAAAATCAGGTATTCTTGTATCACCCCTATCAAGGCTGCATTCTGAGGGATTGGAGCAGGCGTCTGGTTCTGCAACTGGACTAAGTGCTGTTGATACCACTAAAAAGGTCTCCAGCATGGAGGATGGCTCACGTGTTGGTAGGCCATTGGCAAAACCCAGGAGAAGAGCGTGTCGCTTTGATGATGATGATGAGGAAGAACAACGGACACCACCTCATAAAACTTCTGCCAAATCAATCTCCACACATGTGGTCCCAACCGAGAAGATCCAACAGACAGGGACTCGGGGGATTTCTTCATCTCAAGTTGGCAATGTTTCTATTAAAAAAATTGGTGGGGCAAGAGAAGAGAAACCTAGAAATGCTGGTAGATCACCTGTGAAGCATGAGCAGGTTTATTCTTCACCAAGTCAAGATAAATTGCATGTTAGACCACAGATCATGGGGAGAAGATTAACCCCAAGCTCAGTTGATGCGTCTGTTGGTTTGGGTAACAAAATTAACCAGGCAGATCACAAATCCTCTGGACAATTAAGAACGTCGGCATCCTCTGAAGTGAAGAAACCACAAGGTAGTTCTTCTAAACTATTGCACCAGACATCTGGAAACTCCCATTGTCAAAACCATACTGCCTCAGAAAATGCTAAGGCTAAACCTAAGCCTAGCACACAGATATCTATGGTTGTCGAGAATAGGGCAAGTGTCGCTTTGTCAGCTGAACGAATTGGCAAGCTGGATCACTCGAAAGAGGAAAGGTATACTGCTTTGCACCAAATAAGTTTCTTTCTTATGCTCTTTGTATTTTACGTTCAGTCGTTTATTCAGGTTTGGCTATGCACTTTGTTGATAGTTTGCAGTTTCCTGTTGTGCAGATCAAATTTTGTTGATAAAGCAGCTTTTTCTGAACCTAATCCTGATTCTGTGAAGTCAATGAAGCATCTTATTGCAGCTGCTCAAGCAAGGAGAAACCTTATTGCGGCTGCTCAAGGAAAGTCTGATGGGTCTTCTGCTGACAATGCTGTTCTTGCCTCCACACCATATGGCTTGCCTGGACTAAGTCCTAGTCCTGTTTTTCACATTCAATCTGCATCTAGAATTGCTATTCCAGAGAGTGACAGCATGCAATTTCCAGACTCCTTTTGTTCTATGACTGAACATGGCCAACGAGGAGTTCTGAAAAATCCAGTGGAGACTGACCATGAACATGGAAAGAGTCCGAAACCTAGGCAGTCCAGCGGTTCACTTAGTGGTGGTACAGATGCAGCAATTGCACGTGATGCTCTGGAGGGAATGATAGAGACACTTTCAAGGACAAAGGATAGTATAGGCCGTGCTACACGTCATGCAATTGAATGCTCCAAACATGGCATTTCTGGAGAGGTACTCCCCCCCCCCCTCTCTCTGATCTTGTGCATTCACGCACCAACATGTCATCAGCATTTGTTTTTCATCATCAGTTGACTTTGTATCTGTGTTAATATATTTGTCAATCAGATTGTCGAGCTTCTCATAAGGAAATTAGAGAATGAGCCTAATTTGCATCGCAGAGTTGACCTCCTTTTTCTTGTAGACTCGATAACACAGTGTTCTCACTCTCAGAAAGGTAAGTTTCCTTTGTATTATGTCACACCTATTCTCAGAACTATTTGTTTTCTTAAGCCCAAAATTTTATTATTTATCTGAATTCTGAAATGTTCAGGTGTTGCTGGGGCTTCATATGTTCCCACTGTTCAAGCTGCATTACCTCGTCTTTTGGGTGCCGCTGCTCCACCTGGAGTTGGTGCTCGTGAAAACCGACGCCAGTGCCTCAAAGTAGCAACCTTCACTACTAATTTTATTGCATTTTCCAAACAGTCGATCACCTTTCTGCCCCCTGTCATTGTAGGTTTTAAGATTGTGGCTCGAGAGAAAGATTATGCCGGAGGACATACTTCGAAGATACATGGATGACATTGAGGTGCCAAATGATGATACTAACACTGGTTTTCTGCTGAGGCGGCCATCCCGAGCTGAACGCTCTGTAGACGATCCTATTAGGGAGATGGAAGGCATGCTTGTTGATGAGTATGGAAGGTACTGTCTGATCTGATCCACGATGCACTGGTTATGTACCTCAGTATAACTGATCTTGTTTTTGTGGCATGAATTATAAGATTTCTGATGGATTTTGTTACCCATATCTTATATTTAAAATGTGTATGGTAAATGGTTAAAAAGATAAACATATGGCCACTTGATGAACCACTTAAAAATGAGGTTTTTCTAAAGTCTTGGATTGCGCTCTAGTTTGCCTTGATATCTCTTCTGAGTAGGTCTGGAACACATCGGACATGTCACATGTGACACACTGCAACTGACATGAACTATCTTTTTTATTTTATAATGCCAGTAAACACGATAGTGTCAGATACATGTTCCGCACAAGATATGTAAAAAGGGACTGTTTTGTAGTTCTCTGATTTGCTTGTGTGTTTCACCAATTTAGTTATCTTAAACATGAAGAATGCTATGCCTTCAATATGTACAAGTTGGCTACACATGAATCTTTTTGTAGTATCTATACAGTATAACATGTTGCCTTGTTGCTGTTCTGTAAAACCATGTATGCCGGTATCTTTATCATATCATACAGGTGTCATGTTTTAGTATAGTGCAACCTAGAGTTTGCTATGGGAATGTCACATGCTTTGACTGCATTAAGGCCACAAGAGTTATCTAGCTAACTTTGTCTGATTCCAATCAATTCAGCTGATTTCTAGCTTATATAGTCTATTATGGTCAATTCATTAGCCAATTTGCTGCTTTATCCTGCTACTTCATTTCTTTATATTAATCTTGCGAGTGATTTTCATTACCAGGTCATAGGGTTATGTATAGTTCAGATCATAGTTGTCACGGCGGTCCGGCTAGGCATGGTTAGCCTGGAGCGCCAGGATGTCTAGGTAATGATTAGACGATAAAAATAATAAGTAATATCTCATATGACATGGAGGAGGGAGAGCAGCAGTAGCAGAGAGGGAGAGCTGCAGCAGTAAACGAGGGAGAGGGATAGGGAGAGCAGCAGTAGACGGCGGAGAGGGATAGGTAGAGCAGCAGCAGCAGACGACGGAGAGGGATAGGGAGAGCACAGAGCAGCAGCAGCAACAGAGGAGGGAGACTGGGAGAGGGAGAGCAGGAACAACAGCGGACGATGAAGAGGGAGAGCAGTAGCAACAGATGAGGGAGAGGCCAGAGACTAGCAGCAGTAGACGAGGGAGAGCAGCAGTGGAGGGAGAGGGAGAGCAGCAGCAGCATCAGAGGAGGGAGAGGGAGAGCGGCCGGGATCTTACCGCAGCGAGGGGGGAGAGGGCGGCAATGCAACACTTCTTTGATGGCGAGTCAGTAGTGGACCTTGAATCGATCGGTGGAGGTGGATTCCTGCCTCCTGGTCCTGGCAGTGGAGGTGACAGAGGTGTGGGCGAAAGGCCCGAAAGCTCTTGACGCACCCCCTCCAGTTGAGGCGATCTGTCCTTGCGTTTCCCTCTGATCGCCGTGACGACTAGGCATTGCCTAGGCAACGTCGTGATAACTATGGTTCAGATCTATCAAGGATAACAGTTGCCATAGCCTACAACCTACATGGGCTCGTGTTTTGCTACCTCTTGCATGCTCCCTGGTTTAGAATTATCCTTGTCCATTTCATATGAATGTGAATAAATGTTTGTTACTCATGTGAGTTAATCTTCTTCCTAGTTATTTTTATTCTATAGCTGATGCAATCATCCTTTTGGTCTTGTTTTTTTGTGCTAAACTTTATTGAAATAAGATTCATTGTATGAGTAAAGATGTTGTAAATTGCTGAAGATGCAAAGATCCTTAAATCTTCAGCCTGCCTGACTTGACTTGACTTATGATTGACTCTTCCTTTTGATGCTATTTTTTGATGGATCGGCTGATCTCTAGATGTGATAGCATGTTAGGGGCACAAATTTGTACTTGCGTACTAGCAAAATCTTCAAAAATATGCTTTATGTTATAAGAAACTCACACCCCCGCTTATTGATATTGCAAAAGTTTGTTGAATTGAATAGAATCTGTTAATCACAGTGAATAGGCTGGTAGGAACTATGATACTTGTGTCAAAGAAATATAGTCGCAGCTCGCATGTTGGAAATGTTCTGCTTTCTTAAATGATCTTTTAGAGACGTTTGTTTGGCTTTTGAAGTGGAGTTCCTTGAGATTTTAGTCGGCTTATGTGTATTATCCTCTCATCATTGACATTCTTGACATGTGCTATGTGGTTTTTTGTGTTTTGCACAGCAATGCAACCTTTGAGCTCTCTGGAATTTTGTCATCAAATGTCTTTGAAAATGATGAAGATTTCCCCCGAAATAATGGATCATCACCAGTTATATCACTGCCAGTTGAAAGTGGTGCGATAGAAGGAAATGAAGAAACTATTGCTCCAAAATCTGTTGAGGAACGCATCGTGTCACTAGAGAGTGTAGCTAGTGATGCTGTAATGGAAGATGCTTCAGTTTTACCAAGGAACAAGCAACAGGTAGATGGAGCTGTCCTCATTGAGCATGGTTCAAGACAGGAAACAGGTTCAAAGAAAGCATCAACTGATCAGAATGGGCTTCTCCCTCTACCTGAGGACCCTCCACTGCTTCCATCCGATTCACCACCTCCCCCACCTCTACCTGAGGGTCCTCCACCGCTTCCATCGGAATCACCACCTCCCCCACCTCCATTGCCTCCTTCACCACCACCTGCTACACCACCGCTGCCGCCGCCGCCACTTTCACCATCTTCACCACCTCCGCCGCCACCCCCACCGCTGCCATCTGGACCACCTCCTCAGCCTGCTCCACCACCTCCACCAACCCAGCCCCTACCACTTCCTTCTATCCCACTGCCTGTTCCATCATCTCCATCATCATTGGGTTATCAGACTTCTGTGCCAGAATATTTCAGGACTCCCAATGTAATATTTTTCTTCCAACATACTTTATTTTGCAGGTCCTTATGTGTTCTTGGCTAATAATAAGGATCTTCGATGCAGGGTACCCAACTAACCCAGATGACAGGAAATTCATCAATTCAAGGCATTGGAATGAATGCACAAGCTTCAGTTAATTTTGCCCCATCAATGCCAGTAGAGTATGGAAGTAATAATGTATTTATAGCATCACAAGCTAATGGTAATTACCAGTTTCGACCCGGTGTATCTTTTCAGCAAGGGAATTTCAGTGCTTTTCCATCTGCACAAACACCTGCAGTTCATTCCCACACCCATCTCCCACAAGTGAACGCCATGGGCCAACAAGCTGTACCACCTCCGTGCAATCCTTATGGTGTACAGTCCTTTCCAAATAGTCAAAGCCAGTATACATCTGATGAACAGTGGCGAGTGATGTCTAGTAACTTCAGTCCAGATGACCAGCATAATACTTGGTTGCCAGGTGGCAGGCCATTATCTTGCTCAGAGGGGTCTTTCATGCAGGATGGTATGTTTGTCTGTAACATGTTTTAATGTTGTTTTGCATTCAGACTTGATATAATGATGATTCACTTTTCCAATAGGATATTCGAGGGCTAACATTGACAGAGCTTCAATAAATCCTATGAGTCATCAACATCCTGTACTCAACCATTTGCCGTCTGGAGCACCACTTCCAGGTAAGGCTCCTTAAGAGTTTACAATTGCCACCATTATTTCCTTCTGAAGGGCTGTGTGTTCAAATGAATCTTCTTAATGAAATTTATAAGATTCACTGACAAGCAGGTCCCTTAAACCCCGATGTGCTGTGATGCCTACTTGTCAATTAATCTTATAAAATTTGGTGAAAAACAGTTCCTTTGATGCATAGCAGCTATGTTTTCCTTTGTTTTTATTTTTAAAAAACATTTTCTTTGTATTTCTTGTTTTTGACAGGTCACGTTGTTCCTCAGATGCTGCCATCTAGACCTGATATTCATGCACTCAATTGCTGGAGGCCTTGATGAAGTTGTTACTCCTTACGTGTGGTACACTCCTGTCTGTTGATACTTCGTAGTGCTCTTTGTATTTTTCCCTGTGTTATCTTCGGAGATCTTTCCTTTAGATAGACCTTTCTCAATTATTCCTTTTGTACAGGTTTTGACATGGGAATTGGGGGATGCTGGAAGCCATTTGAATTCGAGATGCAACAAGAGGTGCTTATGTTAGTCTGTTTTGTGATGAAGATGCCTGGGGAGTAATGATGAGATCTGACGTAGTATTTGGAATGGACATTTTGCATTGTAATTAGTCTTGAAAGCAGCATCCAGCAGACTAATCTCTTAATGTAAGCGCATGTTTCATATGACAGAAATATTCTCTGTTTTTTTAGATGTTGCTTCTGGTGTGTTGTTTTGAGGACTGCAAACTTTGTTTATTGCATCTTACTCAGATGGTGCATTAGTCATAAGCAGCAGGCCTGATATTAAAATATTGGGACTTATTTATACCATTGCATCTTATTGATGGTATCTATGGTATTTTTGGCAGCTCGTTTTACTTGGACTATTGTGCACACTGTGCAACATTATTTGAAGATTCAACCATAGTTACCAGAAAAGCGGTTCGCCCGAGTTGTGGTACGGGATTCGGGTTTGCGGCTTGCCACTTTTTCTTCCAATTTCCATTGCAAACACGAACCCTGAACCCTAAACTGGTTTCTGGTCCGACGAATCTGGTTTGCGATTCGGAGGGGTTTATAGCAAATCTGGTAACTATGGTTTCAACTAGATAAACACATCTAACTAAACACAGAAAAGGTCAAGCACTGTGCTTACCCCTATTCGTTAAATGCTGTGAGTTTGCTCTTTAGACAAGTATAGCATTGCCTTATCCAATTATTGGGTAGCAGACAAGATTAGTTCTGTCTTAACTATGTTAGAGCTTGTTAGAGGGAAAATGGTGGTAAGTTTTATTTCGACAACAAAATATGTGAGGAAATTTGAGAGCTTAGTTTATTTGACTTTCCAAAGATTGGTTGATATTGTTGTATGCTGATAATTTTTTTTTCCAACAGAAGTTACCTGGTCCCCTTGGGTGCAGCTCCCATTTGTGAAAAATTGTGAAAAGTGCACGATGCACCATTCCAAATTTTTAGATTCATGGATGCATTATGTGTAATCTTATGCACACATGCCAAATTTCATGGTCAAATTTGTCCATACTGTATAGCAGGAAAAAAAAAGCACCTTATCATGCACTGCTTGTCATTTTTGGTTCTCTACATTACAGACAAATTGACCTTGAAATTCTGCATGTATGCATAACATTATACGACATTCAGGGATTTTCTGGGTTTTTTTTGGAACAGTTACATCATGCTCTTTTGAAAAATAGGGGTGTGATGCCCATAGGGACACAAATTTGTATTCTATTCCAAATAATTTTACACATCCAACATAAGGTCACTGACTAAATTGCAATACCGGTTGCATTGAGGGAAGTTGGGGTGAAGCTTGTTGTGTTACGTGCAAACACAAAAACATGTATTTTTGCGATTGGATCATAAATATGTTAAGGAGAAAACATCTCATTTGACCTTGTGATGTATTTTTTGTATGAATATTTTAAAGGAAGTAAAACAGGTTGCACTAAATTGTAGGCAAGTAGGTTCTTAGTTTTGAAGGTCCAATGCGTGTCTTGGTTTTCTTATGTGATGCATAACTGTGGGTGGCTGATATCTCAAAAGAATAAATAACTGCGGGATAGTGTGAGTTATGAAATTTAGAAACTGTTTGGTACGTTGTCCTACTTCAGATCTGATTTTGTCCTATTGCAATTTTCCCTCGATGTACATGACTATTATTTGAATTTGCGGCTATTCTCCAGTGGATTTTAGAGTATTTTAATCTTTCTACAAGCTAGGTAGTATATTCTGAATGATCTGTAGCACTAAATTATAGGCATGCAAAGTAGGTTCTTAGTTTTGAAGGTCCAATGCGTATCTTGGTTTTCTTATGTGATGCATAACTGTGGGTGGCTGATATCTCAAAAGAATAAAAAACTGCGGGATAGTGTGAGTTATGAAATTTAGAAACTGTTTGGTGTATCTTCCTACTTCAGATCTGAGTTTGTCCAGTTGCAATTTTCCCTCGATGTGCACGACTATTATTTGAATTTGTGGTTATTCTCCAGTGGATTTTAGAGTATTTTAATCTTTCTACAAGCTAGGTAGTATATTCTGAATGATCTGTAGCATTGCCTGAATTATAGCATTGCTCCTAGTTTCATGCGTGCAAAGATGAAAATGGATGATTTTTTTTTTTTGGTCAAATTGCATATGTCTACTCTCGGAATATTTGTTGCTCTTTAATAGTGTTTTGTCTGTCTATTAATGAATTTGATAGATTTCTGCACTCTGGGGAATGATGGATATGAACATGTTTTGAGTGTCCTTCATGTGTGCGGCTCTAATCAAGGTCATTCATTTGATCTATTTGTTTCATTGGCTCTGCTAACCATTGATTTGAAGATTACATGGCAAGAAATAGCCTGTATAGTTTGATCATATGTCGAATTTAGTTTTTTCAACTTAAAATCTAGTTGGTTGCAAGGCTGCCATTTGAGATTTGTGTAGGCTGAGACGTGCTATAAATTTCTGGCCAGCTTATGGCTGCACTGCTTCTAGGTGACCTTCATGTATCGTGTTATGTTCTCTGAAAAATACCTTGTTTGGCTAAACTTTTTGTCAACTTATGGCAGGGCTGGAGGATATGCGACTCAATGGTGAGCGAGGGTTTTGGTTTGTTTGATATGGCCATTTGTGGCTTTGGTGAAGTTGAAGGGAGCTTCTGTGGGGAGTAAAGTGCTTCATTTGAAGAGGTAAAATGTAGAGTTGTACAAAAAGATATTTCATGTACAGTTGATAATATTATTATGTGTTGTAGTCCCTTGGCGCAAGTTAGGGATGATGATAGATGGGATTTGTGTAAACCCTTTTTGGTTGGATAACTGCAAAAAGAAAAGGCTCTTCAGTTGAACATGCATTGCCAATGACGGAATATCGGTATTCCCATTCTTGTGTTGCTCTGTCGGTCGGTTCATCTCAAGTAGGATTCCTCTCTGGAGAAGAGAGCTCCCGTTTAGTGGTAACAGGCACAGCTGGTTACTATATGATTATGTGCTGATGGTCTTCCGTCACGTTGCTGGCTGAGTTGACCCTCTCACATTCACTAGCGTTACTAATTGGTATGAGCAGTAGGTAGGTGCTCCCATAGAAGAGGAGCCTGGCTTGCATACTGGACTGGAGTGCAGAGCAGAGCATATTTGGAGAAGGCGAAGCCATGCAAAATTTTTTCTCTTTGTGTTCCGGCCGGGGACACTGGAATTATGTAGGCAGGAAAAATTTCCTTTGGAGATGGTCATGTTGTACTAGGCTGCCTCTCTGGCTGCGTTATGAGATATTATGGGCAGACTAGACTTATCAGGTTCTGCTCGTTTGAGTATGCTGTGGCTGGCCTTTCGTTGGTTGATTGTTGTTTGTATTGTATATTATCATTCCATGATTTCAGAATCCCAGTTAGTTAGTGGTCCTGTCGAAACAAATGTATTCAGCCAGCTGCAGGACACTGGGCAGCTTAATTTGCTGCTACCTGCGCGTATATGCTTGTTAATTTGTGTTCCAACTCTTGATGCGTTGCATATCTCCCAGCTGTGCCTGTACGAGGCACTAACAAGCCCAGGATTAGAATTTTAGTGGGTCCATAGCAAGATCGTGGCATTCATAGAGTTGTGTAGAAGAGGGGATTCTCTTTGTTTATTCAAATATAAAATAAATCACAAGGACAGGGAAACAAAGTCTTTATCCAAATTATAAATCGAGGAGGGCGGGGTAAGATAGGGCACCAAACACATAATCTACTCTCCTCTCCTCTCCTGTCTTGTTTTTATTTTAAGAAATAATTTGAAAAAAGAAAGGAAAAAGAAAAGAAAAAACTTACTAGGGCTAGATAAACAATTGATTTCTATCCCTTCCTCTTCTTCCCTGGTCTCCCTCAAAAGGTTCAAGATCCTAGCGATGTGTCAGGATTATCTACAAAAATAAGATTTTGCTGTGAGACAAAATAAGATTTATTTTTCCGTGAGGTCGAGATTGGTATTGGTCACGCATCCGGCCGATCAATCCACCCGGCCTTCGTCCGTTGTCTTCTTCTTCCCTCCCGTGGCCGGCGATCGTAAGTTTCTCTTGTTTCGGTTCGATTAGGAATTTTTATCATGTGGGTGCGATTGAGCATAATACGGACTCCTCATCCTCCTATTACACTACTACGTGCTGTGCTGCTTGCTAGGTTTATGCTTACAGAATTCCTTCCGATTTCTCCCTGATTTGTGCGCTAGCGATTCCAAATGTTGCTGATTCTTCTTTTTTTTTTTTTTGGAGAATCAGATTGTTGTCGATTTAGAGACGGTCATCTTGGTTGGGGTTCGCTCCGTAATCAATCAATCGGTTAGATTCCAATTTCTTCTTCTTCTTCTTCTTCTAGTAAGTATACTTTGTTGCTTGCGTCAGGTCGCAAGAACGAATCTACAGTTTTTCTTTTCCATGCTCCCTTCCTCCCCTTTTATCCAAACGGGTCTTGCATCTCGTATCTTTCTTTGTTGCCTGATTACTGCCCATGATTCTTGTGCTCCTCCTTTTGCTCATACTGTAAGCAGCTAGCACATCGATTTTAACAGGCGATGAATTCTGGCCTGCTCATTCTCTTGCTAGCTCTAGTGCCAACTTTCTTTTTTGCAATTTCCCCCATTATCTCTTTAGTTGATTTGGAGATGTTTTCGCAGAATTGTTCGAGTTGTATCAATGCATCTATGGTGCCATCTTTTCTGCACCTTAACTCCAGGTTGTTCTTCATTCCCTCTAGGAAACATTTAGGGTCTAAACATTGGGAGTTCAAATCAAGATAGCACTTCTGGAGGAATCTTGTACTGCAACTTGACGTTTGGTCAAACATTACATATTAGACCGGTGGGAGGGGAGGTCTGAAAGGGATTATCCTAGTAATTAATTGGTCAATGTGCTACTGTCACTGGAATTACAAAATGCGGGCATGCTCTTAACTTCGGTCCTGTGAGATCATGGCTGCTGTAAATGCAACTTTAGTGGCCTTCTGCATTGCCTTTCCTTCCATTCGTCTCCATATGTTACTATCAAAACACCGGCTAGGTTTGAGACAAGTCCAGTCAAAATTTTGGATCATCTCAGGAGTTAATGCATAGTTATAATTGTTAGTTGACCTGCACGTGTAAGAAATGATCCGCAAAACATGCTGTTGACCTATATATTGCTATCGGTGGATCCTAACAATAACAACAATCAAGTGTTTTGTTCTAAACAAGTTGGGGTAGGCTAGAAAAGAAACCCAATCAAAGCCAATAAAACTCATAACTCATAAATTTTTATGCACTCCTATCGAATGCCAAATCTTTGTGAACTTCCAATTCTCAAGTCACTTTTAACTGCTTCTTCCTATGTCAGTTTCGGTCGACTTCTGCCTCTTCTTATGTTTTCGAAACAACTTAAAATTCCACTACACACTGGTGCATCGGGAGGCCTCTATTGGAGATATTCGAACCATCTCAAACAATTTTAGACAAGCTTTTCTTTAACTAGTGCTGCCCAACCCTATCATGTATATTATCATTGCGGATTCTATCTCGTCTTGTATGACCACAGATCCATCGCAGCATCTACCTCTGCTACGCTCAATTTCTGTACATGTGTCCGTGGATCCTATGTTTGTATAAAAGCAAAACGGTCCTTTCCTTTTTTTAAGGATTTCACATACTTTTAAAGTTCTAACTAGTTCAATGCCCGTGCATTGCTATGAAAAATAAATATGGTAACGAAACATAAAGCTCAAGCAACAAAAGAAAATTGTGCTACAAGATCAAACATCCATTTCTCCAAATTACATAAGTTTTTATGGTTTCTCCTCCAACATGAATTTAGGCATTCATAATATTGAAACAATTTTAGAAATGATAATCTTGGTATATGTCCCGAAAAATCTGAAAATAAACAGTTTCATTGAAACACGACTTGGATAACATTTTTAATCAAAACCTTGTCTATGATGTGAGTACTTCTCTGTAGACAATGTTTTTCGTGAGATTCCCGTGAGTTTTCTTAGACTTTCGGCCTTTGTCCTTCTCCTTATCTGCGACAGCAAGTATCTTGATGTTGCTTCTAGCGGTGGCTCTAGATAGTGCAACATATAGTTGCCCATGAGAGAAAACCGGTTCAGGGAGGTAGACACCGACATGCGGGATGGTCTGCCCTTGTGCCTTGTTGATTGTCATTGCGAAGCTGAGCCTAACAGGGAACTGCTTCCTCTTGAATCTAAATAGGAACATCTTATCATCAGAGGGACATAGAGGCATTCGAGGTAGAAACACCCTCTTCCCGGCGTGCTGGCCAAGTACAATCTCAGCATCTATAGCATTCTTTTGGAATGCTCACACTACAAGTCTCGTCCCGTTGCGTAGTCCATTTGCAAGGTCAATGTTTTGTAAAAGTATCACGGGACAGTTAATATTGAGCTTGAGTACATGCGGATTATTCAGAACCATAGATACAAGACTATGAACTTAAGATTTACAACGTAGTTCTGAAGTAGTTCTGAAGTTCAAACCCAAGGAAGTATGTCAGGATTTCCTGCTAATCAGGTGGGTTCTGAATAAAAAAGCAAACGTAAATAACCATCTTTTGTGCAGATCATAGATATGGAAAGAAATGAAACGAACTTTTCCCCCAAATAGAAAACTCGGTGCAAACCAACAGCTAGGAAAAAAAATAATATACAGATGATAGATAATGCACAACTTTAAACAAAACGAGCTCTTTGATCAAATGAACACACCTGTGCAACTTGAAAGTATTTGGGAGACGATGACTACTTGTCAAAAGGAAATCAAGAATCCAGCGGAGAGGGAGACGATGACTGAAGAAAGGGACACACACACACTAACTTTATATAGAGTGATTCTAATGTGCCCGTGCATTGCACTTAACTAATGTGGCTTCCAACAGAAAAACAAACATATGATAAATCAGTTGGAATCTAGAACAACAGAATAACAAACATCTGATAAGCGAGTTGAAACAAACCGCGATAATTACGGAGATTGTATCGGCCACGGTCGGTGGTGAGCTTCCGCGCCATGCCGTCCGCGGATGTCGCAAGCGAGATCGCTTTGCGCCGCCGCCGCCACAAGCATCCGTGCACGAGCCATCGACGGCCCGGAATCACCCCAGCTTCACATCTCCAAGACATCGCCGACTCGTCCCTCTCCGGTCTCCCGATCCCCACCACCTTCCGCGCCTTCGCCAGATCGCGGTTAATCGTCGAGAGACCGAAAGCGGTAGGAGGCCATGGAGACGCCGCCGCCGTTCCAGGAGTCTGCCCACTGCAACATCTGCCGCTGCACCTTCCATCGTCGTGTATGAATCCCCCCAACCCCTCTAACCCTTCTGCGCCATGCCGTTCGCCGGATGCCGCGGCAGTAGCGCTTTGCGCTCGCCGCCGCCACAAGCATCTTTGAGCCCGCAGCCGAGTCTGCGGGGCGACCAGGACCCACTGCCGGTGAGGAAGGGGCTGAATTCTTCCGCGCGCTGCGCCACCGAGCTCGAGAGGAACGAAATCGGGAGCTATTGTGAGGAACGGAAGCAAAAAAGAATAGACCAGTTTTTTTTTCGGCCGGTTCAGTTTTGTTTTTTAGATTTAGAAGTGGGTTGGTGGTGGAGAACGGACGCATCACCACCAACTCCTAATTAGAAGTAGTAGAGATGTACTTCTCACCCTACCTTTATTGCAGGACTGATGCAAAATGTTACGTAGGCATGGAATTGCTAGTGGAACTATCGATGCTGTTGTGAATAGGAGGCCTCGCCGCCTGTTTGGGAGATCATCGGAGAGGAAGAGCCCACTCAATGTACAGTTTGTATGTGCCAAAACATCTGCTATTTTTTCTACTTTTTTTCTTAAAAGCAATGACATTTTTGTTGGTATACTCTATAATGTTTTCCTTCCAATATTTTTCAGGAACGTCAAGCAGCTTGCCTTGAATCAAGACAGCAGCAACAGAGGTATAGTTACGTTCTTTTCTATGTTGACCTGTGTATGCATGTTGAAATTTGGCTGTGTGCTTATTTAAGCAGAGGCCGGAAGAAATTTCAAGGACTTGTATTGTTTCGATGTAAGTTTCTTGAGATTAATAAAATTCTTCCTTTTTCCAAAAAAAAAAAAGTGTATGCATGTTGAAATATGTCTTAGTACCAACTACCAAGTAATAAATTATTTTTCTCCTTTATGAATAGACCTGAGCGTCCTTCCTTCCTTCCTATTATTGTTTTACAAGTATAATTACATCAACATCTTTTTGCAAGAATTTTGTCTTCCAGCTGGGAGTTGTAAATAACAAGCTGCCCTTTGTCAGAACATTTTCTTTTTATGTTTTGCTTCTGGCAATTATTTAGAATTTTCCTTTGTTCAGTGAAGAAATATGATTATGACATTTTTCCTTTTCAGGTGTATTATCTTCACAGTCATTCCCCTTAATTTCTGCTGCGATTACAAACCATCCTTGCACGTGGAAAATGGAAATAACCATCCATCATCTGAACTTACATCTCCAGATAGCCATTGCCCATCATCCTCATCACCATCCTCGTCACCAATTATTCTCCTCCATCCTAATGCGTAATGCCGTAGATGAACCTCACAAAATATGTCCAGATAATCCATCAAGGCTACTGATGGAGAAATCCGTAGCATCCAATATGTCCAATTCAGATTTCTTAGTCCATAGCTTTACCATGGCAAGAGTGAATGCATTGCGCATTGCAAGAAGCACAAGCAACACTGTGGAAAGCCGACAGATGGATCTGAAATTAAATGTAGCGAGAGCAACAATTCTTCACCATCAGTTGATACGGTTGATCGTGAAGGTTTGACACTTTCACGTAAGCATGTTGGTGACATGGTGTTTGAGGACACATTTCCTTCCAGTTCTTCGGTGAAAGAAGCCTCTGAAGGGGCTGCTGACAGTGAAAATGATAATGAGTACCATGGCTGTGCAGTTACTACTTCAGTTTCAGGTGCGTCTTACTGCGATGAGACAGAACTGTGTAGACCAACAATACCTTGCCTAGAATTGTTTGGACGACGCAACGACACTAAGTTCAGTTATTTGTGGATAATACTCCAAATTCCGTATTTATGGATTCATCTCAAGAGACTTGTTATGCCAGCAGAGGTGGGAACTGTAGTGATGATAGCAAGACTCTGTTAATTTGCAGAAATGAATGTGGACCCAATCCATGTGAAACAACAGAATTTCGCAGTTGCAGTGATGGATTTGATGAGAATTGGCTAGAAAAAGTCCAATCGCGGTAATGGAGTCCAAGCAGTCCATGTGTGCAGCGACAGTGATTTCCATCTGGTAATTTCGAGAAAGAGAGCTAGAAAAGAAAAGAAAAAGTCACTGTGGAAGAGTTTTAACGGGGAGCGTGCATCCAGTGTTACACATAGTCGAAATGAATGAAAAATGTGCCGGTCGCTCTTCTACGCAGATGATTAAGCAAGTCAAACACTAAGGATTTCTCCCATACACAAAGTCACGTTGTCAGCATACATCCTCAGCATGTAGTTGTGTTGTCAGCATACATCCCCAGCAATGTTTGTGTGGAGGCTCTGAAGTGAAGTCCATTCAATTATACCTCTATTATTTCGTGCAAGGTTCCAGCTTCCACAAGGATTTGAGCCTGGCTCGGCTCGTTTTTCCCTTTTCACGTATAGGTCCCTAAAAAAATTCATAATTATGTGTAAGTCCTTCCCACAGTTTTTTACGAAGAGGACCTTCTGGTTTAGAAAAATCGCGAATCTTTCGTGGAAGGACTCTAAATAAATACTTAAAAAACGTAGTGCCATTTAGATCATTTCGGCTATTTTTCATGAAAAGAACCTTTCGATTTAGCGCAATCGCGGATGCGTTTGTATTCTTTCAATCGTTTAGCGCGTTTCCTCGATGATTTTGAAAAAAAAAACCGACAAAAAAAAACGAAATTGTTTACGCGAAAAAGACAACACACGCGGCGTGTCACGCCGCGAAATATGTCCTAGTGATTCCAATTTAGGAAACAATCATTTTACAAGTCCAATAGAAAACAACAGTGGAAAATCAAATACTGACTTTAACAAAAAGCAGAACATTATTTTAAACAAAAACGTATCCAAGGCTGGGCACTACAGAGAATCGCATTGTTGTGTGATGAGATCAAATTCATCTTCTGCACTTACAACTCCAAAGTCCGCAAAGGGCAATTGTACTTCAGAATCTGTTAAATCAACGTGCCATACTGTAGGGGCTCTTCCCATGCAGAAAAGAGGACTGCAATCTTCACCTCGAGTCAATTATGCCTACGACCAGGGTTCACATTTTCGTTTGGCACTCGAAAACCGAAATGTGGTTGGTACCATTTTTTACTGAAATTCGGCCAAATTTCGGTAAAAGCCGAACGGTTTGCGAAAGTCAGCTGGTCAAACCAATTAAAAAAAAGAAAACCAGTCAAAGAAGTCAAAAACCAATCGGTATGATTCGAAAATCGATGATAGAAGGAAAATGGTGAAAAATGCAAGGAAAAATTGCGAAAAAATTGTGAAAAATTATAAAAAGCCGAGGAAGGCCCAAAAATCAAGTAAAAATGTAAAAAATATATTAAACAATGGAAAATTGTGATGAAATTCCGGCATGACCTTTGCTATGTTTTAGAATAATGTGAAGTTGTAAAGTACATATTTTGTAATAATAGCACAAGTCTGGAAGAATGTGAAATTTCGGCATAACTTTTGCTATATTTTAGATAATTTCAAATTGCAAAGCAAGCATTTGGCAATAATATATTAAGAAATAACATTTCATTCAGTACCATTGACAACTCAATGCAATAAACCCACACTTCAGTAACACTCATTTCAATGGCATGGCATATGACATTTCAAATCAATTTTTCTTATCGATTATGAATGTTCACACCTTGCACAGCTTTGTCGTCCTTCCATTGTTGCACATGTGGCGTGTTGGATCTATATGAACGCTATGTTAGTAAAAAATTGAGTTACAATAAAATAAAACATACAAATGAAACATTATCTTTGGCGTTACGGGTAGTATTGCAGGGTGTATACTTGGTTGGCCATGTTGTATTCCTCGGTGGACATCAAGGCCAATTCTCATATAGCTAGCAACTCTGCCCTATAATCGTGCCAGCTTTGTCCTATTTATGTACTTGTTGTTTGCCATTGTTGATACATGGCATAAAACTTGAGGTCGTGTCACTCGTAGACCCATTGGGTGGTTGTTTGTGTATGAGCATTGGGGATGGCATGGTCGTAGCTACCATATGAGCCATAGATCCCTTGCATCTCGGCAACGCCATAGAAGCTACAGCTATCCTATGGTGCGTCCCTTCCCTTCTCCCAAGTAATCTTCCTCTGTGATTGGAGAGCGCTATGGTCTAAGTCCTGTATTGCATGAGTGTACTGGGATACCTTTGTAAATTGTATGGGAAGCTGTGCTTCTAAGTGGGAAGTGGGAGGGATGGAGGGATCAGCAGGGGATTGACTGGCATCACTGTCCATCTTGGAGTTACTGTTATTGGATTCTTAGTATGGCGGGCTCCGACCATCCGTGGGAGTGTTATCAGTTAAGTCATCACTCCCTACATACTATTTCTGCTGTATGGGATGCTTCCCCTTTTTTGAGGGAGCTTTCCTTTTTGCTTGCTGAAGGATCAAGTTGGCTTAGAAGGGGGGTGAATAGACAACTTTTCAAATTTTTAGACTTAATTACAGAATAATTATCTTGCTTAAGTAAGATCTAACATATGCAAGATGATAGAATAAAAAGCACAAAACAATTGAGAATAGCGAAAAGTAACACAAAAGCAAGAATCGGTGCAGACAACATATATTTGATGATGTCGGTCCTGCACACTATTGTGCAAGTCGATGCCAATATATAATGCCTCAACTTCGTGCAACCAAAATACAGGGATAGACACAATTTTTCTATGAAAGGGTACCTAACCTCAGTATCCAGAAGTCGTCGGCTTAAATAGAATATCACTCGCTCTTTGCCATCAACTTCTTGTACCAAAACTGCTCCAATGGTTTCTTCCTCGGCCGATACGTACAATCTGAATGGTACTCCTTTGCTTGGTGCGGCTAGAATTGGGGGCTTCATCAGATATTCCTTGATGTCATCGAAAGCCTTTTGTTGATCAGCTCCCCAAATGAAATGCTGATTGTCTTTTAATTTTAGCAATGGGGTAAACGCTCGAATCCAACCGGACAAGTTTGAAATAAATCGTCGTAAGTAATTTATCTTGCCGATCAGCTTCTGTAGTTCATTCTTACACATTGGCGGTTTTGTATTGGCTATGGCTTTGACCCTCTCTTGGTTAACCTCAGTACCTCTCTCATGCACCATGAACTTGAGGAATTAACCAGTCGATACGCCGAACGCGCATTTAAGGGGATTCATCTTTAGCCCATGTGCCCTTGTATTCTGAAACACTTTTTCCAAATCGGCCAAATGCTACCAATCGCCTTTGGATTTTACAACGACATCATCAATATAGATCTCGACAATGTGGCCGATTAAGTCATGGAAAATCAAATTCATAGCGTGTTGATAAGTAGCGCCTGCATTTTTCAAACCGAACGTCATAACAGTCCACTCATACAGCCCCAAAGCACCAGGGCATCTAAAGGCAGTTTTAGACACATCGACTTTAGCCATGAATATTTGGTTATACCCAGTGTTCTCATCGAGAAAACTAATGATCTTATTACCCAAGGCAGCATCGATAAGCATATTGGCTATAGGCATCGGATACTCGTATTTTGGCGTAGCTTTGTTTAGGTCCCTAAAATCTACACATACTCGAAGCTTGCCATTCTTCTTCATAACAAGAACGATGTTGGAGACCCATTCAGCGTATCGGCAAGGCCTGATAAACTTGGCCTCTAATAATTGTTCAATCTCTTCTTTAATGATATTGTACAAAGCTGGATTAAAGCGTCGTGGGTATTACTTAAACGGCCGATACCCCGTCTTTATGGGTAGCCGATGCTCAACCAGTTATCGACTTAAACCGGGCATCTCATAGTATTCCCAAACAAAACAATCCCTATACTTCCTAAGCATCTCAACCAACTTGGCTTTATATTCTGCATCTAACTTTGCACTCACAAAAGTTGGTCTTTTCCTGTCGCCTTCTCCTACGTCGACTTTTTCAGGCAAATCAGCAGAAGTAAAGCCTTGACCCAACTTCTCTTCTTGAAAATCTTCAATGCCTTCACAACAGTCTATCACCTGCCGATAGCTTTGCACTTTGTCCTGCAGAGCCTGAACTATTTCTCTCCCCATCTCCGTAGACTTCATTTGCCCGATCAAACGTGCCTGGCTTGACACTGATTGGCATCAGACCTGATTTACCAATGCAGATGGAAGCGCAATCATCCAAAGTTTTACCTGATATGCACTCAGCTTCCTCATGTAGCCAATTCGCATCGGAACTAGCCATCGCTATGTGGGCCAACGTATCGGCTGGTACCACTTCAACTTCATCGCCATTCCATTGCACGAGTAGCTGATGCATGGTTGATGGTATACAACAATTGGCATGTATCCAGTCTCGCCCAAGGAGCACACTGTAATTTCCTTTAGCTTTGATGACAAAGAATGCAGTTGGCAAAGTCTTGCTACCGACGGTCAATTCTGTGACCATCACTCCTTTTGCTTCAGTGGGGTCGCCCATGAAATCGTTTAAAACCATGTTCGTTTTCATCAAATCTTCATCGGATTTACCCAATTTCCTAGAGGTAGTGATGGCATCAAATTAACAGTGGCCCCTTCATCCACTGTCGCTCCCGGAATTTGAATTCCAAACACTTTGTGTGATACACCAGTCCAGGATCACACTGGTGCTCACAGATACAACAGAGATGAATACCATCACACATACACAGCGGAAATAATAACAATAATGTATTTAATTCAAATTAAACTGTTAAGACCTTAAGGTCAGCCTTACAATATTAAGCCACACATGGCTGAGTTCAGGGTAAACAAATAACAAAGAATGAATTATAAAATTATTCGTGGCGCCTCGATTTACCACAGAGTAACCGACTAGGCCTTTCCCTAGTTAGCCGGGTCGTCATTCTTCCCCTCCTCAAACGCTCACAGTTCTTCATCTTCTGATGTTGTGATTATGGAGGGGTGAGTACATTGGTACTCAACAAGCTATGCACAGAATGCAACCTAATATGCTACATGCCAGGCTTATTCCAATGGAATGGCTTAAAGGTTAATTTGCAATAAACCGCATTTAACAAGTAACATAAGTAGATTCGAAAGCAGTAAAAACAAGTAGAATTAACAATAACTATTTCAGAAGTTAAGTAAAAGCATTTCCACATCCTAATCCATACTTCCATTAACTTCATCTTTTAACCCAACCACATTTTTAATAAAGTCTAACCCTTGACTGTAATCCCCGAGCAATGTCCAATACCGTGGACACGGCTATTCGAATAGTTTGTACACTCTGCAGAGGTTATACACTTTACCCACAAGATACAGTCAAACACCACAAAGGCGAGTAACCGTAACAAAGCCTTTCTAAAGATCCGTCTAAACCCAGTACTACCCGCTAAGGTTTCAACACTGAAGGGATACACCTCCACAACAGGGCCCCCCTCTTGTGCCATGTGAGTTTTCACCCGTACACCCAGAACTCACACCACCACGACAGTACTGAAGAATAGATTTCACAGTTTACTCAGTTAGGTCCGTCCCATTCCGGAACTTGTGGTTGTATGGTTAGCTCAGTTCAAATTCTTGCAAGGTTAAGTCCTTAGATGACTAGGGCAAGACTACCCAAAAACTCATCATGTCAACAAAAACCAAATCCAATCATGATCGCCCAAATGCCACATCGGCCCACCATCAACATCTTGCCACTTGCCCCAGCCTAAACCGTTTTCCCACCCAGTTGGTTACACGCACCACGTGTCATCAACAGTATCAAGACACATGTCACACTTTCCAAAATTCGTTCCATAGCTCATTAGTCAATATTCCATTTTTCTCACAAGAATTGTGTCAATGAAACATTTTGCATGGCTAAGCAGAACAACCGCGTTCTAATTTTTCCACAGTGGTGTATTATATCAACCACATAATATAACCCAATCTAGGGGGACAAAGGTTTTCATGGCATACAATTATTAGGGACAAGGGGACATTAACAAGTGGTGTTTTAGCTATTTCTCAAACTATTTGAAGACATTGTAAACAAATTAGCGTGCATAATTTAAAACAAAGTAATTTTGAAGGCATAGGATCAAAATGGTCAAAGCACAACTTGCCTTCGTAAAGTAGCGAGTCTTGGTCTTTGTCTTGGTCTGGAGCTTGATCCTTGAAATCCGCATCCTCACACAGCTCGACGTCTACACGTAATAGATAAAGAACCAAATAAACACGCAAAACAACGTACAAACACACATTCAGAAACTACCGCAATCAAACTAATTCATAACTTTATGAAAACTTCCATATAATTAACTTAGCATTTTCTAAGATTTACAAAATTTTTTTTGACATTTTTGGACTTATAGTTTAAGAGCTACAAAATTCGTAAGTTTGGACTTTCTGCGAATATTTTAACAGTATAAATTTATTTATAAAATTTTAGTAAAATTAACGTAGCTAGGTATTAATTTTTACTAATTTACAAAATTTGTCACATGTGATTTGGACTTATAATGGATTTGCAACAAAAAAGACAAAATTTACAATTTGATTACAAATTCACGTACAAAACGTTCGGTTGAACACATGCATGGTGCTGTTCACAAGGTATATGCATATACTTCTTGCGTTTCGGACTTGGCTACGTGTGAGAGAGGCCAGGAGAAAGATGGCTAGACAGGTGAGCGCAAAGATCGGCGGAGATCACATGACAAGCGGCGGCGGCAGTAGCAGCGGCGGCGATCTTGACGGCGCCAAGACGTGGTCGAGTACTAGTATCCCTGCTTGTATGTATAGGTGCGCTCATGCATGTGGTGTTCTAGCTTTGCTGCTGCATGCCTTTGGTGTTTGTATTCTCTCTGGATTCAAGATAGAAATGGACGAAGGGGATCCATTACTACGAAATGAAGATGCAAAATGAAGGGATATTCAGCTATGAACGCATACGGCCGAATCTATGTTGGCGGCGGCAGCACAGGTGGCCGGTGGAACGGACGGCAAGGGAGAGGCGGCTGAGACATAGAGGTACACAAAATTCATAAAAACTAGCGACTCTGTTCTTCACGTATGAGGAAGAACCGATCGCACTTGGCCGCTAGCTGGCTGTGTACACGGTTGGCGGCGCGTGCCCAAATAGCACAAGAGAAAATGACCCCGTAGACAACGGCGCATGCGCAGCCGAGACCAATCGATCGAGATAGCATTACCAAAATACATATATAAATACACGCTTACAACCCACTATATAAATATATACATGTGTCCTAAACTCTAGTATATAAATACTTGCACGCGGCCTAATATATACGTAGTTATGCATGCGTACTAACATATACACGTACATGCATTTGGTCTCACATATATATGTATAAATGCGTTCAATCATAATATATCTACATGTATACATATATATGCTTGCAACCTAATGTATATATATATGCATGCTACGTTCTAGCATATATATATATATACACCCATATATATATCATATATCAAGAGAAACAGAAAGCACGCAAGAAAAGAGAAGAGGAAGTATCTGCTGATGGCAAAGAAGAGAAACAGGCAGAGCGTCGATGCAGGAAGAGGCGAGACCAGAGGATCTTGCCGGCGTTAGCGAGTCCGTGTGAGAAGAAGTGAAGAAAGTATCGTGATCGTCGGCAAAGGAGGCAAGAAGACATGGTTGTAAAGGAGAAGAAACAGGAAAATCTCCCTGGTGTATGCGTATAAGAAGAAGAAATGGTTGGAAGTTCATGCGCACAAAGAGAAGAAACGGCTGGAAGGAGGGAAGGCACAACCTTCATTCATGCGCACAGGAAGAGGAAAGAAAAGGGCCATTAATTCCTAACGTTACTCATGCATCAGGAAATGAAATAAACGGCTGCGTTGATGAATTGCCGTTACTACATGAAAGAGTCAATCAATTTCCTTATGCCTTCATGCACACGGTCATGGGAAGTACGCAATCAAGGAAAGGGTAATACGTTACGTCTTTTTTTTTAACATTCAGCCGGTTCAGTTTCGGATTTTAAATAGTATTGGGACAAAACACGATTATGGTAAAATAACAAAAGGGTTCTAGAATTCTTGAAAAATCCTCTAAAATAATAGGGAATATTTGGAACTTAACGAAGTTGGTTTCGTAATTTTTCGAGATATAGTTTTTCTGTAAGAATTCTTTTAGTAAATCAGACACTTGTACAGATTTTTATGAAATCAACAACTTAATTATAGATCAAGTTTTTGAAAATATTTGAAAAAAACATTCTCATTTTTCAAATGTCTTTATTATAAACAAAATTTTAGATTTTATGCTCATGCAAAATGCATGATCTTTATATTTATATAATTAATTCAATAAGGACTTAAATTAAATTAGCTCCAAACATTCCAAATATATTCCAGACAATTCTAATTAATTGAAAAATGCCATAAACACATTTAAAGCAAATTTTGGGATGTTACAAATCTTCCCCCCCTTAACAGAATCTCGTCCCCGAGATTCAGGGCTGGCTAGAGAAGAGATTGGGAAATTCCTTCTTCATATCTTCTTCACGTTCCCAGGTTGCTTTGCTCTCCGAATGATTGCTCCATCGAACTCTATAGAAGCGGATTGTTTTATTCCTGGTTTCTCGTTCAGCTATGTCCAAGATCTTGATTGGGTATTCCTTGTAAGTCAAATCTTCTTGCAGTTTGATTTCTTCTAGAGGTGTTTGCTCTGTTGGCACTCGAAGGCACTTCTTCAATTGAGATACATGGAACACGTCATGTACTCCTGCAAGTGATTGTGGCAACTCTAACTGATACGCAACTTCTCCTCTGCGGCTTAGGATCTTGTATGGACCGATGTATCTTGGGGCAAGTTTTCCTTTAGTGTGGAACCTTTTAACTCCTTTGAGCGGAGTGACTCTGAGATATACATAATCCTCTGGCTCAAAGCTTAACTCGCGGCGTCGGGTGTCAGCGTAACTCTTTTGCCTTGATTGTGCAGTCTTCAGTCTTTCTCTAATCAAAGCAATCTTTTCCTCTGCATCTGAGAGTATGTCTGGTCCAAAGACTTGACGTTCCCCCGTCTCGTTCCAATTTAATGGTGTTCGACATGAATGACCATATAAAGCTTCGAATGGAGACATCTTCAAACTAGCTTAAAAATTATTGTTGTAGCTAAATTCTGCATATGGTAAGCATTTATCCCATGATGTAGTATATGACAGAGCGCAAGCTCTTAGCATATCCTCGAGTATCTGGTTTACTCTTTCAGTCGACCATCTGTTTGCGGATGATATGCCGTACTGAAATTCAAACGGATGCCCATTGCCGTATGCAACTTATTCCAAAATCTTGAGGTAAATTGAGTACCTCGATCCGATACTATCTTCTTTGGTACACCATGCAAGCACACAATTCTGGCCATATATAGCTTAGCTAGGCGATCTCCGGAGTAAGTGGTTTTCACCGGAATAAAGTGGGCTACTTTGGTTAGGCGATCAACTATAACCCATATCGAATCAAAACCTTGCTGAGTTCTGGGTAAACCGGTAATGAAATCCATACCGATTTCCTCCCACTTCCACTCAGGTACTTTTAGAGGTTGCAACAGTCCTGTTGGCCTCTGATGCATTGCCTTTACTCTTTGACATATATCACACAATGCGACGTGTTCGGCAACTTCTCGTTTCATGTTTGGCCACCAGAATCTTTCCTTGAGGTCTTGGTACATTTTTGCACTTCCTGGATGAATTGAGTACTTGGAATCATGTGCTTCCTCAAGTATCAACTGCTTCAATTTAGGTTTATGAGGTACGCAGATTCTATTTTTCATCCACAAGGTACCCTGCTCATCTACTCTAAAGTCCTTAGCTAAGCCTTCGTCCATCTTGGATTTGATCCTATGAATCTTATCATCATCCTTTTGACCTTCCCTGATCTGCTCTTCTAGGGTCGGCTTTACTTCCATGGTAGCCAAATATCCTCTAAGTACGATCTCCAATCTTAGCTTCTGAAGCTCTTTACATAAATCAAATTGGTTTTCTGCAACCACGAAATTCAAGCTATGGCTTTTCCGACTCAAAGCATCAGCCACCACATTTGCTTTTCCGGGATGGTAGTGGATTCCGATATTATAATCCTTGATTAATTCCAACCACCTCCTTTGTCTCATATTTAGGTCTGATTGGGTGAATATATACTTTAGACTTTTGTGGTCAGTATATATTTCACATCGGTTTCTGATGAGATAGTGGTGCCATATTTTAAGGGCGTGCACTACAGCAGCTAACTCTAGGTCATGAGTTGGGTAATTCTGCTCATGTAGTCTTAACTGTCTCGAAGCGTAAGCCACTACTTTTCCATTTTGCATCAGAACACACCCAAGTCCCTGACGCGAGGCGTCACAGTATATGTTGAAGCTGTTCCTTACATCCAGCAGCACTAAGACAGGTGCCGAAGTTGGATGCTTCTTCAGTTCCTGGAAACTCTTCTCGCACTCTGGCGTCCATACAAACTTTTTCTCCTTTTTCAACAATTGCGTAAGAGGTCTTACAATTGATGAAAAACCATCAATGAACCGGCGGTAATATCCCGCCATTCCAAGAAAGCTTCTAATCTGGGTAACTGACTTTGGTTGCTCCCAATGTAACACTGCCTCCACTTTCTTCGGATCGACAAATACTCCTTCTACGGTCATTACATGACCCAGAACTCTACCTTCTTTTTCCGTAAGTCACATTTGCTAAATTTTGCATATAGTTGGTTTTCTTTAGCTTTTCCAAAACCATCCTTAGATGTTCTGCATGCTCTTCTTCTGTCTTGGAGTAAACTAGGATGTCATCAATGAAAACGACGACAAACCTGTCCAAATATTCTATGAATACTTTGTTCATCATGTTCATGAAATATGCCGGGGCATTGGTCAATCAAAGGATATGACTGTAAATTCATAATGCCCATATCTCGACGAAAAAGCTGTCTTTGGTATGTCTTGTGTCCGACTTTTTAATTGATGATATCCAGATCGAAGGTCTATCTTAGAGAAGACTCCCGCTCCTCTTAACTGATCAAAAAGATCATCTATCCTGGGCAAAGGATATTTATTCTTTATCGTCACCTCATTGAGTGCACGATAGTCTATACACATTCTAAAGCTCCCATCCTTTTTCTTAACAAACAATACCGGGGCTCCCCACGGTGATGAATTTGGTCTGATAAATCCTTTCTCCATGAGTTCTTCAATCTGCTTCTTCATTTCCACTAGCTCTTCTGTGGACATCCTATAGGGTCTCTTCACAATCGGAGCTGTTCCGGGTACTAACTCAATCATGAACTCGATATCTCTATCCGGTGGCATTCCTAGCAATTCCTCAGGAAAAACATCAGGAAACTCTTTTACCACTGGCACATCCTCTAGACTGACAGTCTCCATGCTGTTGACCAATAGTTTTCCATCCCCGACTGTGGTTGCTTTAAATTCCACTTTTTCTCCATTTTGGTTCTCTACAAACACTACTCTGCGGCCACAATCTAATACAGCTTTGTGCTTGGTCAGCCAATCCATCCCAAGGATCACGTCTAGGGTTTGAGAATCTAACACTATCAGGTTTGCTAAGAACACTACTTCATTAATGACCAGCTTAACTCCCAAGCATCCTAGATTTGATTGAAGTTTAGACCCAAGTGATTGTACTAATAATGTGCACTTTAGTTTTACCACTTTCATCCCATTCCCCAAAGCAAACTTTCGAGAAATAAATGAATGGGAAGCTCCTGAGTCAAATAAAACAATTGCACGTACTGAGTTAACCAAAAACTTACCCAGTATGACGTTCGCTGCATCATGAGCTTCAGCGATCGTGATGTGGTTCACTCGACTTCTAACAACTGTTCAAGGCGCAGCTTCGGTTTGGCCTCCTCCACGATTTGCAGCTGGTGTTGCCGTCTTTGTCGGCATTGGCCCAAGATTAAAGCGAACTGGGGTCACATTTCCTCTCTTTGGGCACTGATTGGCAAAATGCCCTGGTTCATTACAACTGAAGCAATGCCTCATTGGACTTTGTTGATTGGTTCTCTGCGGGTTATTCCCCTGAGTAGGCGTTCTGAATCCCTGACTTGATGATCCCGGTGCAGAAATTGTCCTCTGGTTGGTCATTTGTGGCTTGAATCTAGCAAATTGTTGAGGATTGACTCTCAGCCTCAACTGGTTTGGACGTCCTCCTTGATTAATCATGCATCGCTTGCGGTCCTCTCCAATCTCTTTGCGCTTGTCCTCTAAGATCAGTGCCTTATTTACCAATTCCTGAAAATCTGGAAATGTGTGGGTGATCACTCCCACCTGCAGCCCAGAGGTAAGTCCCTTCATGAACCGGGGCTGCCTCGCTTTGTTCGTTGCCACATCCTCTGGCGCATAACGGGCCAACTGAGTGAATTTATTCAAATAATCAGCCACTGATTGGCCTCCCTGCTTCAAAAATCTAAACTGGGACTACCTCGCTTATGCACACCTAGGGCTTTCCTTGATCCTTCGATGTGCTCGCAGGACACCCAAGAGTTGTCCGAAATGACGAGGAGGATGCTGCCGCTGCCCGGGGCGAACAAGGGCAAGAAGGTGGGCAAGAGGCTGCCCCCGAATGGAGCAGGCGGCAGGGATTCGAAGAAGCAGCACGTCGAATGGGGCAACCGCACAATGGTAAGTTTTCCCATAGTCGAGCCCCCAAGCTCTTGTTCGTGCTCTTTCGCTTTCTGACATACCCCTCCCCTCGCAGCAGCAAAGTGCTGTAGCAGCCGCCAGGACTTCGACGGAGGACCCGGAGCCACCGCAGGCTCCGAGGTCTCAAGCTCGAGGCGCCCGAGGAAGGGACGCCTCTTCATCCTCGGGACGCCGAGATCCTCGCCATCCCCCTGCAAGGCGGAGACTACAGACTCAGGTACACCATCATCTCTTTGTTTACGCAGTTTTCCCTTCTACTTTTAGCTTAGTAATCTTTCCTTGCCGCAGACTCTGAGCACTTGAACTCAGCCCTTGCCCATCCTGACCATGGCTATTGTTCAGGGTGAGACCGAGTCCGAGGAGGAGGAGGAGACTTCTTACAAGTTAGTGCCCCGTCGGTAAGCGGGGCAAGGTCGCGCCCCCGTTGGCCCACAAAGCTGGGTCACAACCGGCGAATTCGAGCAAGGAGTCAACGACCCGGTAGAGGGCAAGGTCTCGTCCGCGGTCAGTGAGGGCGACGCCGCCGATGCCATGGACACCGAAGCCAGCGCCAACCCGCCCGAGGCCGCTGCAGAAGATGATGATTGGGATGCCTCGGCCACGGCGGCTGAGGCCACCCAAGCCACTCCTGCTGAGGTTGCCTCGACCGTCGAGGCCGATCGCGCTTTGGCTGGAGTAGCCACGGAAGGTCGTGTTGAGGATCAAGCCAAGGCCTCCGCGGGAGAGGGAACAAAAGATGCTCTGACTGCGGAGGACGAGGCCAATCTAGTTGTCGGGACCGAGCCTGGGGGCAGGTTGAGCCCCCCGGGGGAGGCGGCCCGAAGCGAGGTCGCCCCTGGCGGAGTGCCTGAAGGTCCTCGCCCAAGCAACCCAGCGGTGGCAGAGGACAACTCCGCGCCAGGGTCGTCGGGCAGCAGGCCCGTTGAGCACCCCCGCGCACACTTTGAGGGCCGGCTTAGCCAGGTACAAAGTTTCCTCTTGCCCTTATCAAATTTTAACTCGAGGCCACCCATGCATCTGAGCTCAAGGCCACCCACGCATCCGAGCTCAAGCGGGCCATCGCCACCGAGCGCGACCACACACACAAAGACATGGAAGAGGAGGGAGCGTGGTCAGCCAAGGCACTCGAAGCCGAACGAGCCAAGGCTGAGGAGATGGTGAAGGTAGTTGCGAACAAAGTGGCTGTCCTGACGAAGGCCTGCCCCGAGCTCGAGGCTAAAGTTGTCGAGCTCAAGGAGAAGCTGGGGAGGGCGATCAAGATGGGAAAGAGCACCCTGGCCCAACTCCAGGACGAACGAAGCTGTTCCGCCAACGCTGCTGCCGAAGCCCTTCGTCTCCAAGGCGAATTGTCGGCCTTTAGGGCTAAGGTTGCTGAACTCGAGCAAGAGAAACTTGCTCGTGACATGGCCGACCTGTAGATAGGGTTAGACCTAGCAACTTGTAAATAGGAGGTTGTAAGATAGAGTTTAATGAAACAAGGTTATTTTGATGAAATGAGCTTGTGGTCCTATTTTGCTCTTTTTATATAAGATTTTTTGTCATGTACTTAGCCTTTTTTCGAGGTAGCTTATCCTCGTACAGCCCCCGTTGGGGCCAAGGTCGAGCAACGCCGACCTTGGGCGCAAGTTTGGAGACCCGCTAAAGCCACGACCTGCAAGGTCGAGAAAAAATCCACAGGGAGCACTGCTAAGCACACACAAGCATATGAGAAGAGACTTAGCCCCTAAAGTGTTAGGGTTGTTTTTAGATTGGATTCTTAAACCGCAACCTTGATTGGTGCTTACTCGATGATTCCAAATGTGGAGTTAGTTCGGACCCTGACGCAGGGGGAGCTGGGATGCGAAGAGATTTAGCTTACATATAGCTCGACCCCTAGGGGTGAATTTTAAGCTCACACACTCGAGTCAAGACCTAAAGCACTTATACGCAGGTCAGATTTAGAAATAATCTCAGATTCTAATTCAGTACAAGACATGGAAGAAAGAAAGAAAGAGAACAGGGACCAACATAGCCAGTGAACAATGAACTTTGTTGAAGTTTGAGACAAAAGGTGTTACACATAAAATTTACAAAGTTGATCAATGTTCCACGAGCTTGAGAGCTCTCTGCCATCGGGCATCGCTAGCCGGTAAGCCCCCGTGCGATCTGTTGAAACAACTCTATAGGGGCCCTCCCACTGCGGGGATAACTTGTTGGTGTTGGACGAGTCCTGAATTCGTCTTAGGGCTAGGTCCCCAACAAGGAGCTCCGAGGTCGTGCGATCGAGACGCATGTCTGCGAAGAGCTTGCGTGTAATGCGCCGATCGTAGCAAAGGCACGGCATCTTACTTCTTCTGCCAGGTTAGGTCAAGGATCGTTTTGCTCAAGTCGACACAGTCGACTGTGACCCTAGCAGGCCCAGCAGACCTCTGGAGGTAGGACGACTTCGGTACCGAATACAAGCCGAAAGGGTGTGAACCCTGTTGCTCGGCTGACCGTGGTACGAGTAGACCATAAGACGGTGGGAAGTTCGTCCACCCAGGTCTTGTCGTGTCGTTCGAGCTCATCGGATACTCGCTTCTTGACGCCTTGAATGATCTGTCCGTTGGCGCGTTCCACTGCCCCATTGCTTTGCGGATGGCTTACCGAAGCATAACATACTTTGGTGCCAATGTCTTCGCAATATTCCTGGAACAGTTCACTGGTAAACTGCGTTCCATTGTTAGTAATAATTCTGCTTGGAACTCCATACCTGGTTACTACGAATAGGCGAAAAAACTTGACAGCCGCACGAGCTGTGAACGGGTTCGGCCTCGATCCACTTGGTGAAGGTATCAATAGCGACAAACAAGAACTTCTTCCTGCCGACCGCCTGAGGGAAGGGGCCGAGGACATCTAGCCCTAGGTTGAGAAGGGCCAAGCGAGTGGAATGGTCTAGAGTGCGTAGGCAGGTTGGTGCGACTTTCGAGCATGGAATTGACAGGCTCGACAGGCGCGGACGATGTTGCGAGCATCCTGGAGCGCCATTGGCCAATAAAACCCCATGCGGAAAGCCTTCCCGACCATGGTTCTGAAAGAAGAATGCGCCCCACAGAGACCTGAGTGGATATCGTTTAACAGGTACTTACCCTCATCCGTGGTGACACACTTCGTCAGGACTCCAGAAACATTCCGACGATAAAGTTTGCTGTCCACAAGCTTGTATGAGCTTGCCCGGCGCTTGATCCTGCTCCTCTCAGCGGGGTCGAACGGAAGCTCACCCTGTGCCAGAAAGTTGTGGATTTGCTTGGCCCATGAGGGAATACCTTCAATGAAGGCGACCGAGGCCTCCTGGTCAGAAATTGAAGGCGTCGCCAAGGTCTCCAGGATGACGTTCGGAGGAATTTCATCGTCGGACGACTCGAGCTTGGAGAGGAAATCTGCGCTGGAGTTGTCCTTTCTAGGCACATGTTTGATTTCCAGGTTCTGGAACCACTTCTCCATCTTGCGCACTTCGGCGTGGTATTTGGTAATGGAATCTTCCGATCATTGATAGCCTTTGTTGAACTGGTTGATGACGAGCTAGGAATCAACCAGCGCACACCCAGCGCCTTGCAAGCTTAGAATCCCACCAGGAGAGCTTCATATTCTGCTGCATTATTTATTGCTGGGAATCCGAAACGAACCACATACCCCAGTCTTTCGCCCCGCGGGGTGAGAATAAGGATCCCAGCCCCCGAGCACTTGAAGGATCTTGAGCCATCAAAGTACATGACCCAGGGCTTCTCTTCGACCTCGAGCTCGGGAGCCGGCTGCGATGTTTGCTCGACCACAAAGTCGGCAAGCACCTGCGACTTGATGACCGTGCGCGCCACGAACCGGACGTCAAACACAGCCAGCTCCATGGCCCACTTGGCGATGCGACCTCTAGCCTCTAGATTCCTCAAGATCTCCCCAAGCGGGAAATTGCTCGGGACGACCACGGAGTGAGCCTGGAAATAATGTCTGAGCTTCGCTGGCCATGAGGAGGGCGTCTGCAGCCACGGACTGGGGTAGCGCCCTTTAGCCCATGAAGAACCTTCTTGGCGAGTAGATCGGTGTCTTCTTTGTGCATCCCGCCGCCACCGTGACGACGCCGATCGCTTGGGTAGTGGCGCGAGTAGAGCAATGCAGCTTTTTCGCTCATGAGTCATGAGCAATGGTGGACTTGAGAGGTATACCTTTAACTCGTCGAAGGATCGCAGTGCCTCAAGGCCCATTCAAGTTTCCTTGTTTATGCAAGGCCTTGAAGAATGGCAACCCACGCTGGTCGAGCCTCGAGATGAACCGGCTGAGGGCAGCCATGCGGCCGGTGAGGCACTGCACCTGCCTTACTGAACTTGGGGGAGCCATCTTCTCGATCGCCTCGATCTTCTCCAGGTTCGAACTGACTCCCGTGCCCCCGATCATGTAGCCGAGCACCTTTCCTGAAGCAGCACCAAATACACATTTCTCCAGGTTAAGCTTGATCCTGTGCTTATTCAGATTGGCGAAAGTCTCTTCAAGGTCTTGAACATGATTGTCTCCGGAGGAGCTCATAACGATGATGTCGTCCACGTAGACCTCGAGGTTGCGGTCGATCTGAGGGTCGAACGTCTTGGTCATCAAGCGCTGGAATGTCGCCCCAGCGTTGCAGAGACCAAATGACATGGTAGTGTAGCAGTAAGTGCCGAATGGTGTGATGAATGATGTCTTAGTCTCATCATCGATCGCCAGCTTGATTTGATGATATCCGGAGTAGGCGTCCAGGAAGCTCAGTATCTTGGCGTTCGCGGTGGAGTCGATGATCTGGTCGACACACGGAAGGGGAAAATTGTCCTTCGAGCATGCCGAATTTAAGCCTGTGTGGTCAACGCACATCCGCCATTTCCCGCCTTTCTTCTACACGATGACCGGGATGGCCAGCCACTCAGAGTAATCGATCTCGCAAATGAAGCCGGCCTTCAGGAGTTTATTGGGGTTCTCCTTGATTATAGCGACCTTCTCAGGGGAGAAGCGGTGCAGCTTCTAGCGTCGGGTACGACGATCGGGTCAAGACTATAATCTGTGTTTCGACCACCTCCCTCGGGACACGGCAAGATGTCCGCCGGCTTCCTGCGACTATGCTCTTGTTGGCGCAGAGGAAGGTGACGAGCTCGAGTTCCTATTTGGAACTCAGCTCGGTTGAGACGTGAATGCACCTGGATGAGTCACCTTCTTCGAGGGGCACAGCCTTCGTCGCCCCGCTAAGCTGGATGACCGCCTTTTAGCGGGCGACCTTCGTGGTCGCCTCAGGGCCTTGTTGAGGCAGCATGCCGGCGAGAGCCAAGGCCTGGGTCTCGCAACCGTGCGCCGCCTTGAGATCGCCTCACACCATTATGATGCCATTGGGCCCTGGGAGCTTCATGCAGCAGTGGCCGTAATGGTTTGCTGCCATGAACCTGACTAAAGCCAGGCGCCCGAGGATGGCGTTGTAGGGAAGATCCCCCTCGACCACCTCGAAGGTGATTAGCTCAGTGCGAAAGTTGTCTGAGGCGCCGAAGGTGACAGGTAGGACCACCTGCCCCAGAGGAGTGGTCGAGCTTCCAGGAATGATCCCAAAGAACGGAATCGCGGCATTTTTGACCTTCGACCGAGGAATCTACATCCGGTCGAGCGCGCTAGCGAAGAGTAGGTTGAGGGAACTGCCCCCATCGATCATGACACGCCCAACCATGGTGTTGCTGATGGTCGGGGTCACAACCAGGGCAGTCTTCAAGTCTTTGGACATACCTTGGGGTGCATCCTCCTGCGTGAAGGTTATCGTAGCCCCGGCCCACTTGCAAGGCTGGTCCATGGGCTTCCCGACAGTAGCCTAATAAACCGTGCGCGCAGCATCCTTAATCTCGCGCCGAGAATGGTATGTCGATGAGCCGCCGAAGATGACGTCGATACGGCGGTCACCCTGCTAAAAATCCAGGTCGAGATCGGCCTGGTCTGCTCCGGTGTTGACCCTGTCGGGTTGTTCTCTGTAACATCCCGGAATTTGACCTAAATTAAATTTTTTGAGTTAATTGAATTTTAGTGGATTTTTGGGATTTATTTGGATTTAATTGAAATTAATTTAAATTTATCCTTCTCTTGGATAATTAAATAATATAAAAGTAATTATCAAAAATAAATAAAAATATTTTATTTAAGCTCTAAATGCCTTGAAATATTTTCTCGAATTTTTCTAGAATTTTTTGGGTATTTTCGATTGCCTAAATAATTACTTTGATTTACTAGATTATTTTTATTGATAAAACCTAAAAAAATGTTTAGCTCTGATTGGGCCGAGCCCAACATCTTTGCGCACGCCGGCCGAACCCTAGCACCGCTGGTCCTGGACCGTTCGAACTACATCGGATGGATGCAGTTTGGCCACGTCGCATATGCTCGATGTCCGTTGGATCGCAGATTCGGCCGCCAGATTTCGCCACGCGGGCGCCGCTTAGCCAAGCCGTCGTCAGACCTGAGCCGTTAGATTGCGATCGAACGGTGGGATGTGACCAAGCGCATCGGGAGGGAGCGATCGCGCCCGTCCGCCCGGAGGGCCGCCAAGATTTGAGCGTAGATTTGTGCGCGACGAGGCATGCGGCGAGGTTATAGTCCATTGCATGCAGCACCCTCCTCCGCTCATTTTGCTCACTCGCTCGTGCCCTGCCGTACACCGTAGCCTTCGCTAGAGCTCACCGGAGTAGCATCTTCCCTCTTCTCGGTTCTCCCTTGATTTCCACCGTCATCCCTTACTCTCCTTCGCATCTGAGACCTCCGCCGAGTTCGCCGTGTCACGCCTCGTCGCTGGGGTCACTTCTTCCGACCGGAGATGCCCGGAAACGCCGTCGCCGACTTCATCTTCTCCAAGTCCGGTGACCAAGCGCCGCTTAACCGTCGACAATCGCGGAGCAACCTCACCGCCGATTTCCATCCAACGTCCGAGGTAACGCCACGCCCTTTCTGTAGCCCCAGACTCGAGTAGCTTCGTAGATCTCTGCCGTTAGATCTTAATCGTCTGCGGCTCTAGTGAGGCCAACGAGGTTCGGTGAATAGGGTATCGCCGGGTAACCGCCGCCGTTGATCTTCATCCAACCACGCCATAAGATCCACGTGGTATCGTGTAGATGCATGGATGATGGCGTTAGATCTGGAATGTCCGGCGGACCGCGCCACGAGGCTCGATGGCGACACATTGCTCGGGTATCGGTGTCGTTGGATCATCATCCAACCGTGGAGGTACGCCCACGTAGTCCCGGTCGACGCGCTTGATAATGTCCATTGAATCATAGATCTGGGCGAGATTTCGCCACGAATCTCTTCTAACTTAGCCGCGATAAACCGTAGCCGCTGATTCTGGATGTCCGCCGTGATGCATGCATGTCACTCACCACCGGCCGTCCACGCCGCTAGGTCGAGGCCGATCATTGAGTCTCGATCCAAGCCGTAGGATTTGAAATGAGCGGTGTGGATGTTGCCGCGTGGGTGGGTCGACCGTGCGATGACCGACCGTTGGATTTAGATCCAACAGGCGGAAAATCTTGGAGCCACATGGACCGTCGGACGAGTGCCACGTGTCAGCTGACGAGTGGACCGAGTACTGTTCATCGGGCCCACTTGTTAGTGTAATGACCGCCGTGGGTGCTGACGTCAGCATGACGTCATCCGGGGCCCACATGTCTGCCCGAGAGCAACGTGGCTCACTCTGGTGCTGACACGTGTCAAGCTGAGGGATTTAATCGGATTTCCAGTAGAAAAAAATAAAGGGATTAATTCGGTTTTTCTTTTATTAGATTTTCCAAAACTTATAAATGCTATAACTTTTGCGTCTTAGCTCCGATTTGAGCGATTCTAGTTCCTAAAAATTTGTAAAAATGTAAACTATTTATTAGTGAATTTTAATTTATTTTTAGAGTTGATCTTGTTGTCTGTATTGAGTATTTATTGTATGATCGCTTGAATGCGCATAGACTCCGAATTGACGGGAACTGTTGGGGAAGAATTTGAAGACCCATCGCATGTCCCTAATCAAGATCAACTACTTTTCGAAGGTAAGTCATGCTTTGGTCATTTTGTTCTGAGATTTAAAAATATACTTTGATTTAAATATTGCATGCTATGTTATTTAAAAATACCATTGATTAACTTGGGTATGGTAGCTAATATCCAATCTTGTTTATGCCACCTTGTTAATATTAATTGTATGCCCTGAAATCCTTGTCACCCTAAGATATTAAATTGAGTTGGTTGCTACTATAATGCCAACACGGGAGGCTAGACCGTGATTAGTTGCTTAGCCTACTTGTATGCGCTGAATGATTTTCAAATTTGCAAAAGAATATTGTCTAAACAATTATGGAACACATTTTGGAATAATGCGATAATGTCATGAGATGGAATTGGGGGTAGTGACCTGTGTGGTTCTACTCATGCAATGAAGTGGGCATTGGCATGTGTTGCATAAATACAAACCGGGGTGGGAAATGATTTGGACCGGGGCAAGTGGCAAGAAGGCTTCGTGCCAGGTGGGCCTGTGTGGCAACGGGTTGTATTGAGATTGTAAAGGCTGTGTGTCGAGAAGTATAAAACGGATGTCTTGCCCGGGACAGTTAAGGACTTCACCTTGCGAGCCTTTGAACTGAGTTACTCGTACAACCACTTGTCTGGAATGGGACAGACCTAGTTTAGTAGGGTTCTGATATCTTTCCTTTGACACTCGGCGACAGCACACAAAAGTGTAACCGTGTGGGGAGCGCACTGCATACGGCTTGGTACCCATCCAACTCAGATGGCTCGTTCTAAACTCGCTCGAGTGAGGGCGATTAGAATGGCAATCTTGAGAGGTTCACTGGTTAAGTGTTAGTCTCCGAAAGACTTTGTTGCAATCAATCACCTGTGTGGTGAGCGATTGTATCCTGTGGGTAAAGTGTACAGCCTCTGCAGAGTGTGTGTGTTAAATCTATTCGAATAGCCGCGTCATGTCTTCGACAACGCTCGGGGATTACAGTCAAGGGTTAGATTTTCAAAATAAAATATGGAATGGGTGGCTGTGTGCCAAAGACAGGTGAATTAAACATAGGGCTGTGTGCCAAACTTTTGGAAAAGAACTGAGAAATTAATTACTATAGTACTGGTTTTACCGCTTTAAATCTAATTAAGGTTATCTGTTAAAAGAAATACTGCTTTATGCAAAATAACCATTTAAGCCTTTCCTTTGGAATAAGCCATGCATGTAGTAATAGAACTGCATTGTGCATGACTTGTTGAGTATGTTGTATACTCACCCTTGCTTCAACAAAAACCTCAGAAGAAGAAGCAACACCAGCTTGGGAGGAGGAGTTTAACGAAGGTCGAGGATTAGGTTGAGCCTCGTCGCCAGTTCGTGGCGTAACGAGGGTTCATTGTCGCATTTTGCTTCCGCTATTGAACTTGTACTACTTTTGTTATTTATCGCTCGTGTGGCTTAATTAATGGGCAGACCATAAGGTCGTGTAACTTCGTTATATTTATGCTTGAGGTACTTCATTATTAATTCCGTCAGATATGATTGTGGTACTTCAACCTGCTTATCCTCTGTGTACTAGCGTGATCCTCGACTAGTATCGACGAGGGCCGGGCGCCTTGACCGGCCGGGCGCACGGTCACGGATCCCCAAGCTCGGAGGCCCCGCCACGACACTGGGTGCATGCCGAGGCGCCGACCTAGAGCGGCTGACCCGAAAGCACGCCCCGCCGACCTCGAGCTCGGGCGGCCCTTGTTCGGGGTCAGAGTCCACCCTTGATTTCGGATCAAGCATTTGACGGCGGTTGCCCAAGGCGCAGTCGTGGGGTAGGAGCAGTGCGTGCAACAAGTTCGAGCGATTCATCGCTAGCCCTCAACGTGCATGAAGGCCACTTCTCGAATCTCTCCGTCCGCTATGCAAGTGTAAGAGGTATAAAGACTAAGGATGCGCAGTCTTTTGAGGAGAAGAAGACAACACACAACACGCCATAGCTCGAGCTTAGACATAGCCATTGTTGAACTTGAGTCAGAACACACCCTTGTACTCGTAAATAGCTAAGAAAATCGCCGAAGGCGATCGAGTAGAGCGATTACCTCCACAGGGGCTCGAACCAAGATAAATCTCGATCTCACGCCGTTGTCGCCTTGCTCCACCATCACCTCGCTTACTCTTTTCCTCCGTCTCGAGCGAAGCGCAGCTCGGTCCCGTGATCATACCGACCCCCATCTCATTTCTTGCGGTTGGCGATCCCGATCGCCGACAATGTAGCCCCACCCGGGGGCCCGATTGTTTCACTCTTTCGCAGAACGACATCAAGGTCCCAAGAGCATGGCGCACTTCATTGAAGGACTTTCTCGCTGCGGATTCGTGCACGGACTCGACCGTGTCCCTTTCGTTTCGCCACCGCCACTCGAGCATCACGCTCGATGGCGACGGTCAAGGCGCGAGGGAATGCGATGACCGTGATCCGCAGACCTCAAGACGCCGTCGGATGGTGCATGTCGCCATTAACTGCTTATAACCGCCCGGCGGAGGAGGCCGAGAGAAGGCCAAGACGCTTCCGGCTACCCAGCTCCTCTCACGGGAGAGCTCGCGCTATCGCCGGGTCATGGTCGACCCGATAGGGCGAGGTCGAGCTTTTGGCCGAGCCTCGCCGAAGAGCTCGATCGGGCTACGACCGAGGTCGACCTCCGAGCACCGGTCAGCACTCGGGACCCGCTCCCGTAAAAGCGATGACAACACGCCGCCGCCGCCCACGCACCCATCGGACGCCATCGCGCAGAGCCGCCCCGAAAGGCCGGGCTCGAGACGAGGCTTTGACGCAGACACGCCGGCGTCCCGCGGCACCGTGACAGTGCAGGCCAGTGCCCGAGCCAAGCCTCACAAACTCCGAAGTCGACCGCAAGCCAGCAGTTCCGCGGATCTTCCTCAGCGTTCCGCCCAGCGCCGCAGGTCCAGACCGCTTATGCTATTTACCAGTGATTCCGTGCTCAAAGACCATGGTCGTTTCACCGGCTGGTCGGGCCACCGAGGCAGCCTCGACTAATCCGGCAAAGAGCAGGACCTTGTCGGTGATGACCACACCCGGCCAAGACCGTCCCGCCTATGGCTGCATGTATGACTCGACGGCTCAAGGCGCGGGCGTGGCCGCCTCGCTCAAGCCCGCGCGATCGAAGCGTTTTGATCGACCAAGAACCCCGATGAATTCTTGTTCATCTACTCGACCGCTATCCGGGCGTCGGGTGACGAGCTTGTCATGGCTAATTACCTCCCGACCGTCTTGACGGTGCCGCCGCGAACTTGGCTTTTTCAACCGTAAACCCGGGTTCCTTCAGTCGTGGACGCCAACCAGAACGCCTTCGCTTCCAACTTTCAGAGTTGTTACGAAGCGCCGGGGAGGAGAAGGACCTAGACCAGGTCATCCAGTGGCAAGAACGAATCCGTGATGGATTTCGCGGCGATTCATCCGCACAAGGAACCTCGATTCCAAGCATCTTCGATTTAACCCGTCATCAAAGCCTTCAAGTTCGTGAGTCCGCGATCGGCGCCACCGAAGACTCGAGATCACTCGCACAACACAACAAGCTGTTCCATATGGCGAACGGCACGCTGATGCGATGACGCAGTCCGCCGAACGAGACTACTACTCAAGGTAAGCTCGGTCTAAACCAAACAGAGGCCGCCCGTCCAACTCAGGGCGCCGACCACGGCACCACCACCAAGAAGCTAAGCATGATCGCAGGGCGGCGAGGTCCGCCATGGTGATCGCTTTGGTGGATGGCCATGAGGTCCTTGAGGTCCGAGAATAGGCTCGGGAGGGCTCCAAACCTCGCCAAGGATCGACCTCGACCTTGCCAAAAGTGTAACCAGCCCCGGCCAGAGTGCCGATGACTGGCCCCTGGCCGGCGACGATGTCGTCGCAGGGGCCGAGGGCGCCAGTGATATGATGAAGCAAAGTTCTGCCTGTTTCATAGGGTAGCCGGTCACGATCTGCGGGCCTGCAGGGTTTGGCAAAGCAAGCTGGAGGCCTTCTATGATGGGCGAGGTGAAATGCCCGTGCTCCCGAAGGATGATGACCAACCAAACAGGGTGAACGCTGGCACGGAGCATGACGACCTCGACTTGGAGTTCCAAAGAGGTGAGCGCCGGATCGACGCTATCTTCGTGGCTCATCTACTACCACCCAGCGCGAGGTCAAGGCCGCCATGACTATCTACCAAGTCGCCGCTGGGAAGCCCGTCGAGCACCCCTGCAAATGGGCTGGAGCCACCATCACCTTATCTCCAGAGGACGCTCTCCCTGTATAGCCCGACCTAAAGACCGCTTTGGTCGTGACTCCGACCATCGCTAATATGCACGCTACGGCGCTGGCCATGGTCGACAACAGCTTCTTAACTTGTCAGAGGTAGAAGCGCTTGACCGGATGCAAATTCACTGGCCGAAGGTCAAGAGCATCGCCATACCCTTCTTCGATCGCACTGAAGCTCGACCATCCTCGGCGTGGTCTTGCCCGCTACCTTTGGCGACTCAACAACTTCCGCGACCGAGCCGTCACCTTCGAGGTGGTCGAGGGTGACCTCCGCATAACGCCATCCTCAAGCGCCCGCCTGGTCAAGTTTATGGCGGTCAACCATTATGGCCACCGATGTATGAAGTCGCTCGCCCCAATGGCATCATCACCGCGCGGGCGATCCGCAGCGGCACATGGATGTGAGACCAAGGCCTTGGCTCGCAGCATGCCGCCTCAAATAACAGCCCGAGGCGACGACAAAGAACGCCCGGATGTAAGCGCCAATCCACCCCAAAGGGGCGACAAAGGCCATGCCGCCGAGGAGGGCGACACGACCAGGTGCATCCACGCTCTCGCCGAGCCGAGTTCCAATAGAACTCGAGCTCGCCACCTTCCTCCGCGCCAACAAGGGTATCTTCGCTGGGAGCCCGCGGACATGCCCCAAGGCCCCGAGGGAGGTGATCGAGCACAAGTTGCGTGAGATCCGACTCGACCCGCGGCACCGGAAGCTGCGTCGCTTCTCCCCAGAGAAGGTTGTGGTCATCAAGGAGAACCTCGATAAGCTCTTGAAGGCCGGATTCATTCGCGAGATCGACTACTCCAGTGGCCGCCAACCCGGCCATCGCCCAAAGAAGGGCGGAAAGTGGAGAATGTGCGCCGACCATACGGGTTGAACTCGCCTACCCGGCGACAACTTCTCTCCCGCCAAGATCGACCCGATTGTCGACTCCACCGCTAATGCCAAAATGCCGAGCTTTTTGGACGCTTACTCGATACCACCGCATCAAGCCGGGCGCTTGACGACGAGAGCAAGACAGCCTTCATCACGCCCATTTGGCACCTATTGCTATACGACCATATCGCTTTGGTCTCGCGCAATGCGGGGCCACGCTCCAGCCGCTCGATGACCAAGACGCTCGAGCCACGATCGGGCGGAACCTTGAGGTCTACGTGGACGACATCATCGCCAAGAGCCCTCCGAGGGCGCACCACGCTCACGACTCGAGGAAACCTTCGCCAACCCGAACAGCACAAGATCAAGCTCAACCCCGAGAAGTGCGTGTTCGCGCGCTCGTGGAAGGTGCTCGCCACATGATCGGGGCTCGGATTGGTCCAAACCCGAGAAGATCGAGGTGATCGAGAAGATGGCACCCCCGACCTCGATCAACCAGGTGCAGAGCCTCACCGGCCGCATGGCCGCCCTCAGCAGGTTCATCTTGAGGCTCGGCGAGTGTGGGCTCCCGTTCTTTCGAACCCTGCGCAAGCACGGGGGCTTCGAGTGGACTCCAGAGGCACAATGTCCTTCGACGAGCTGAAGGTATACCGCTATCCCCGCCTTCTTATGACTCCGCAACTCGGCGAAGGTTGTCGCTTCACTCACGGCCACCACCCAAGCCGCGCTGCCGCCCCGGTGGTCGAGCGGGTGCACAAGAAGACCCGATCTACTATGTCAGCGAGGTCTTGCATGGCCCAAAGGAGCGCTACCCGTAGGTACAGAAGTTGTTGTATGCTCTCCTCATGGCTTCGCGCAAGCTCTGGCACTACTTCCAGCGCACATCAGTAGTCTTCCGAGCAACTTTTCGCGGGGACATCCCGAGAACCCAGAGGGTGGCGCGAATCGCCAAAAGGGCCATGGAGCCGGGCGGCATTCGACATCTGTGTCGTGGGTCAGGACGGCCATAAAGTCGCAAGTGCTCGCCGACTTCGTGGTCGAAAGCAGACGCCGCAGCCCGCCTCCCGAGCTTAAGGTCGAGGAGGAGAAGCCCCGGGTCATGTTCTTCGATGGCTCAAGGTCCTTCAAGCGCCGGGCCGATCCTTATCCTGGCTTCGCACGGCGACGCTTGAGGTACGTGGTTCGCTTTTGGTTTCCAGCCACCAACAATGTGGCAGAGTATGAAGCCCTCCGGCGGGCTTATGTAGCTTGTAAGACATTAGGCGGCGCCGGTGGTCGTGAAGGGCAACTCCCAATTTCGTCATCAACCGCCTCAACAAGGATTACCAATGCTCGGGGACTCGATGGCAAAGTACTCGCCGAGGTGCGCAAGATGGAGAAGTGGTTCCGAACTTGAGCTCAAGCACATCCTCAAAGGGACAACTCCAAATATGACTTCCTCTCCAAGCTCGGCTCCTCCGATGACGACATTCCCCGACGCTATCCTCGAGACGCCTGGCGGCCCCATCGATCTCGATCGAGGTCATGCTCGCTGTGGTCGACGGTATCCTCCTCGGGCCGAGCCCATCCACAATTTCTTGCAGGCTGACTCCTTACCCGACCGCCGAGAGGAGCAGGATCAAGTGACGGGCGAGCTTGTACACACTCGTGGATGGCATGCTCTACATGCGGAACGTTTCCGGCGTCCTGACTCGGACATTCACTCAGGCCTCTGTGGAGCACACTCTTCATACAGGACGATGGTCGGCAAGGCCTTCCGCATGGGGTACCATCGCTAACGACGCTCAGATGCTCGTGATATCATCCGCACTTGCCGAAGCTTGCCGCCCACGCCAGAAGTCGCACCACCGCCCACGCTTCTTCGCACCATCCCGCCGCTCGCCTTTCTCGACCGGGGCTGATATCTCGACCCTTTTCCACAGCGGTCGGGGAAGAAGTTCTGTCAGGGCCATCGACACCTTCACCAAGTGGATCGAAATTTGAACCGCCTCACCATCACCGCCGAGCGGTCGCTCGCTTTTTTTTCGCTTGCTCGTGGTCACCGTGCACGGGTTCCGCGGCAAGATTATCAACGACAACGTACATTTCGCCACCAAAGGAGTTGTTCCGTGAGTTTTGCGAGGACTCGCATCAAGATATGCTTCGCCGGTGGCTCACCCCGCAGCAACGGAGCAATGAACGCCGCCAACCGGCAAATCGCCTAGGGCCTCAAGAAGCGAAGGCGATGAGCTCGATGTAGGCGAACGCGAGGCTACGCTAATTTAAAATAAAATTTTCTACGCATTCAACCAGATACATGCGGTAGTGGATCATGGATCATTACCCTTGGAGCACGTTAGCGCGAAGAAGAGTGGGTGAAGCGCCCCTGTACTCCAAAGCATGAGTAGATGCCGGAGTTGATCGATCCTCCTCGCGATCGCAAGACGCAATGTCAGAGAGAAGTAGACGTTTCGCCAAACAGCCGAGGCAGATGCAACGGCGCCTCTACGGCATCCACACGCCCAGTAGGATCACCGGCCGGTAAGTAGCACCACGCTGCGGCGGCTAGGGTTTAGGGCGGTGGATGCAGCGACGGTTATTTGTGGTGGGGAGAACCTCTGCTGCACACCCCCACGCCTTTATATAGAGTGCACTAACGGGCCTTCTACGATAGAAGCCCGCTAGGACTCACACTAATGGATCTTCTACAAGAGAAATCCATTAAGACGCCAGAGATCCAAATCCGTGTAAACCCACTAATGGATCCAATCCATCGACATGATCCAACCTGCTATGTGTGACCCATAGGTTCATGCAAGAACGGCCATGGCCCCGAAATCTCTTTTCCGCACCATCGACAACAAATGGTTCCTAGCAGACATGTTGTCCCCGAATGCACGAGTGATCGACGGTGAACCTTGATATACTCATATACCAATCCTTTTGCCACGCGATACCAAATAAGCTCAAGGCAAGATGCGTGCCATCCTTGTGATAGCTCGACCCATTCACTCGTCAATGTAATGGATATAATTCGTGATTAACACTTTAATCACTTTGGCATGGCCATGCACTTTTCCTTATCCATCCACACCGAGGGGCCCAGAGATATCTCTCCGTTATCAAGGAGGGCAAATTCCATCTTAATCTCTTATATCTCACGCCATGTTTCATGGCATACTCGTAAGCTACCTTTATAACTCCCCGCTACGGAGAAGCGCTTGATAGCCCCAAAGTATACATTACACATGCCGAGAATCAATAAGAATCTCAGTCAAAGGATCGTATAAGTATACCACTCGAGACTACACTCGATGGCACTTCAAAGATAACAATCTCATCGTTGTCTCTGAGCGGTCTATCCAACCCCATGTTCTCTAACATGTGCCCACATTATTGATTTGATATCTCCATATCTATGGTATGTGAAACATTACCATCAATCAATACATGTGCCGGTCGATCACTATTGTCCCACATAATGATATGTGACCGAGGATCGTTTAGAATAATATCATATAACCAATGTGTTTCACAATTAAGTCATACTCAATAAACAAAGGAGTGACATTTATTCATGGAACCGATAAGTACATGAACATAGACGTATGATACAATCATCTCACATGATCGCTTCTAGGGTATATCACTAACACTTAACGCTACTAAGAAGACCTCGGGTGGACGAACTTCCCACCGCCCTATGGTTTATTCAGCACCACGACAAGCCGAGCCACAGGGGTCCACACCCGTCCAACTCGTGTTGAAGTCTCGGCCGCCCCGCCTCCAGAGGTTACTGTTGGGCTCACCCGAGTCACTTTGGTCGACCAAGTCGATTTTGAGCACGAGCGTCTCGACCTTACCCTCGAGAAGATGTAAGATGCCGCATTTGCCACGATCAACGCACTACCAAGCAAGCTCTTCGCAGACATGCGTCTCGATCGGACGACCTAGGAAGCTCCTTGTTGGGGACCTAGCCCCGAGACAGATTCAGGCTCGGCCCAACACCAACAAGTTATCCCCACTGGGAGGGCCCTCACAGAGTCATTTCAACAGATCGCATGCTGGGGCTTACCGGCTAATGATGCCCGATGGCAGAGAGCTCTCTAGCTCGTGGAACATAGATCAGCTTCGAAAGTTTTATATGTAACCTCTATACCTTAAATTTCAATAAAGCTGTTCGTTTATTCTCGCTCTTCTTTGTCCGGGACTCCTTCTTTCGCGACCTTCGTGCGCCGCACATTTCCTTTTGGTCTAAGCATCGCGAGCTATCGGGACCCGGATATGCAAATCCGAAACCCTCTATGTATACTGCACTAGTCCAGGATCACGCTAGTGCACACAGTGGAAACATAGATGACATATCATTCCATACATCAAATAACTAAGAAGAAGCAAATTATTATTGAATAAAGCAAACGACCTTATGGTCAAGGTTCATACACCAATGCCTCTTGGCTTAAGAAACAAGTAAAAAGCAAGGCAGAGGAAATAAAATAACTTGGGCTATTCGACATGCCACAGTAATCGTCTGGGAAAACGCCTTCCTAGTCGGCGTAGTCTTCATAGTACTCCTCCTCTTGATACTCATTGCCTGGTCCTTCCTCAAGAATGAACAACAGGGCATAAAGCCGTGAGTACAAACGTACTCAACAAGCCATAGGAAATGATGCAATATATTCATGCACGGCTTGACAAAGGATAGTTATATGGTTCATTTGCGTAAAGCAATAACTTGAATTTAAATACACTAAATAGATTGAAGGCAGTTTGAATAAAACAATAATAAATAATCTGATAAATCAATGGTAGACAACATGAATGTAATGACGAGGCATCACCCTACATCACTCAAACAAGTATCAACCACACAATTCAACAAAGATAGCTTGAGACAACAAAACAACAAAGTGAACTCCCGCTCACATCCCAACCATTCCACATTTCAAGAAAATACTCTATACCCCGTGTGAAATCCCTGCTTGTCCATGACCATGACACGGCTTATTCAATAGTTTTACACTCTGCAGAGGTTGTACAGCTTTACCCACAAGACATGATCATCTCTTAGTGCCAAGCGCTACGAACACACTTCCTTTGGTGTGTCGGCAGAGAGATCACTACAAAGCCTTTACAATGCATGTCTAAACCCAGTACTGCCCTCTAAGGTTTCGCCTCTCGGGCCCCCTCTTGAGCCATGTGAGTCTACCCGTCCATCTCGGACCCCACACCAACAACTGCAATACTCAAGTCTCGACATTGCAAATTAATCACTAGGTCCGTCCCATACCGGACTTGTGGTTGCACGGTTAGGCCCAGCCAATGGCGCACAAGATTAAGTCCTTAAATTGTCTCAGCAAGACAACACATCCCAATGTGCTAAACAAAGACCCCTTTATCGCACGATCAATTGCCCGAGGGAAACATTTTGTTTAACCCAAAACCAATGGCATCCCCGCCATGGTACAACAAGTTTTACAACAAGGGTCAATGACCACAATTCAATATCTCATTAAGTCAAGATTAACATTAGCTCACAGTGATATGAATCCCATCGGACAACTAAGCATGGCTAAGTATAGCTACGATAACCCAATGCTAGTACTATGATTATGTCCAACTAATAATGTCCCAACCTATGGTTAACAATGGATACATGGCATTCCAATAATCAAAGGCATACTCAAACAGTAAATAACTACTCCCATAAACTAGCATTGTTACACAAATAGCATGCAATTGTATAAAACAAAGTACTTTTGCAAACATGGGTTCAATATGATCAAAGGTCTACGACTTGCCTTGTTGTTCAAGTGCTGATTCTTGGTCTTCAAGTCTCCGCTCACTCCCTCGGGTTCAAGGCTTCACCGGAAAATAAAGCAATGAAACAAAATAAATACAAAACAGAGAAGAAAATGAGCTCAAATTGAAAATAAATGGTTCTGGAATGTAGATCTCGAATTTACAAAAATTTAGAAATTTGAATCACTCCAATCGGAGTTCGGACGAAGGAGAACGGGCCTTCGGAAGATTTAATTCAGAGAAAATCAGAAAATTTCGGAAAGGGTGACACGTGTCAGCTTCGATTGGCTGGAATTTCTCATTTTCGGAAAATCAGAGAAAAGGAAAAGAATTCCCTCGACAGGTGGGCCCAAGACGCCGCTGGCACGGTCCATGGTAGACCGAGAGCACCGAGGCGACCTTCGGGTGATGCGGCAGACCGCGACGACGTGGCATGCCACGCGGCGGCTAGGGCTGAGGTGGCGCCGGCTAGCACACACGCCGCGCCTCACAAGCGGCGACGCAAAGACGGTGCAGGTTCGCCACGCGGCAAGATCTGGGACGTTGGCTCCGAATCGGACGGCCACGGAATGAAGATGCGGCAGGGATGACGCGGCTCAATCTAGAGTGTCCACCGCAGATTGGACGGCTGAGGTTTGCGAAGGGCGCGACGGCGAGGGACGGCAGCGCTACTCACCGGCTGTGAGGAAGACGACGAGGAATACGGCGAACGGGCGGCGGATCGGCCGGATGACAAAGCGGGTCCGGAAGAGCTCGACGCGACGAGTTCGATGGTGCAACTGATCACGGCGGAGGATGACCAACGGCGAAGGAAACCGCGGCGGAAAGTTTCGGACGGCGGCGGCACTTTGACGAGCTCGTTCTCCTCGACGGCAGGGTCCTGGACGGCGAGTAGTGGGGCGGTGGGTGCGGCGCGGGGAGGCGAACCTCGGGCAGTGCGTGGCGTCGGCTTTAATAGCCTCGGGAGGCGTGCCCGACACAGACTCCAAGTGGCGGCGGCTATGGTTAGGGTTGCGGGCGTGGACGACGGGCTGGGCCGGCAGAAGAACAAGTGATGGGCCGGAGAGATTCGGCCCGAGGAGAGGAAGAAGAATTTAAATTTTTTTTCCGAATTTAGAAAAATCCCAGAAATTTCAGATAAAGGCAATTAAATTCAAATAAATAGCAAATAAATTCAGAAAAATCTCCAAAAATACAGAAAAATTCCTTGAAGCACAAGGAACCCAATAAAAACTAGAAACCTTTAATTTGATGCATAGATTAATCAAATTAAATCTTCTAATTATTAGAAAATTCAAGTTAAGCTTTGATTAATTCGAGAAAAATGCAAATAGCTCATTTTTAGTTTTAAACATTCCAAAACTCAAATTTTGGGATGTTACACGAGCTCGATGTCCTCCCCCAGGGGACGAGCTAAAATGTAAGCTGAACCTCTTCGCAATCTAGCTCTCTCCTATGCCTGGGCCCGGACCAAGAGCCTCGCCACTTTGATCAGGAGCAAAGGCGCACGGTCATGATCGTGATTCGAATGTTAGTCCCAAGTAAACCGCCTCTATCGATCTCGTTTAAATCGCCTATGTCCCTCGCGGATTTTCTCCATTCTCGCAGTCATGTTCACTAGCGTACAAAGTCTTGCGCCCAAACCCGGTGTTGCTCGACCTCGGACCCAACGGGGGCTGGAGAGTGGCATACTACCAGCAGACGACCTACGCGCATGAGCAAAAGCGATAAAGGCGAACTCCAAATGACCTCGACAACGAATTTCACAATGGGACAAGACCTTTTTACCCAAAAGTAACGTAGCTTTATCATAATGTTTCCAAGCGTTTTTTACAGGACAGCATGAGGATAAAGTTACAAGTCCGCCATCTCGCGAGCGAGCTTCTCTTGCTCGAGCTCGGCAACCTTAGCCCGCAAGGTCGAGAGCTCACTTCGGTACTGGAGGGCTTCCTTGGCGGCGTCCACGGCTTGGCGACGCTCGTCTTGGAGTTGGGCTGTATGCGCCGCCTTCTTGCGCGCCGAAGCCTCCTCCAGCTCGCGATTTTGGCCTCCAAACTGGGGGCGCTTTGGCGAGGATGACGCTTTGATCACGGCGCTTTCTCCAATGCTCTCGACCTTAGCGCGTTCGTCGGCGAAGCGCTGGGCCGAGGAGGAAGCTTGTTCCATGGCAAATTTCTCCAAAGACTCGACCTTGACTGCAGGGCTCGAGCATTGAGTCTAACGACGGCTTCGCTCATGGCGGCCTTCTCCAGCGACTCTACCTTAGCGCTTCGATCGAAGCGCCGAGCGCCTTAGTGGTCGCCCGAGCCTGCTCCCACTCTACAGCTTGAAGCCCGCTCGCCTTCCGGATGTCCCGTTTGCTCGAGCTCGGCCGTGTGGGCCACCTCCTGCGACACCATTGTTTGGCGAAGGTCGTCGAGATCCTTATTCGCCCGCTCGAGCTCTGCTTGGTCGACCTCGACGGTCGTACAGAGCTTGACGCGCTCGACCTCCCGCATCTCCACTACGTTCAAGAGCCCCCTGAGCACGTCGGCATGCTCGTGGAGACCTTGCAGCCCTCGGGAGATGCTGCCGATCGCTTATAAGAGGACAGGGAAAGTGGCCCAGGTAAGAAGTTGACGAGAAAACTCGACCTAACGTGTTGCAGGGCATGAGAGGGGATCCCTTACCTCGCGAAGACGATTCTAGACGCGCGCACGGGTGAACTCTTCGTTCTGCTCCTCAATTCGAGAGCAGTCGATCTCGTGCTCTTCGCCCAGCGCCACGAGGCTGGGGTCGACCTCCACCTCCGCCGGCGTGTCCTGGCTAGGGCCACCATCCGCCGTGCTGGCGGCGGTTTGGAATCCTACCGCCACGACCGTGGTCCGACTCCCTAAGAGGGGCGCAGCAGCCTCTGCCACGCCTCGCCTCGTGGTCGGGGCCCGCTCGCTTTTCCGACAGAGTTGTGCGCCCAAGAACATTGAGCCCAACCTCAATGGTCGGGGCTCCGCGCTTTGCTGCTACAAAAAGGAGAACGCGTCAAACCAGCAAGGCACACGAGAATGGGCTCGGGGGCTCGACCGGTGGGATCTCATCCGGGCGCGGTCCCCCACTCGATGTGGCGCCTTCCGCCTCAGTGGCCTGCCCCAGCAGGGGAGGTCTCTTCCTCCCTTGCCCTTGCCCACCGGCAATGGAGCATCCTCCCGCCGCTCCAACAACTCCTGGTGATCCTGCGAGCAAGCGGCTCAAGAAGGCTCGTGGGCGCATGACTCGGGAGCTTGGTCGAATGGCTTACCTCGGCCTTTCGACGGAGCACGTTCTTCGGGACGGGGTCGCCAATGACGTACTCGTGCGCCAGCTTCCCGAACATCTCAACCATCCTGGAAGTGACCCAGGATTCCTTCGGCGCTGAAAAAGAAGCGGCCGTCAGGAAGGATCGAAAGGTGGACTCGAGCAAGACCTTGGGGCATGAAGGCTTACCGGACGTGTCCTCGCGGGTCGGGTCGTCGCGCCCCTGGATCTCGTAAAACGGGTGCATCCTCCTCCGAAGAGGGGACACGCGATTCCTGCAGAAGTCATGTCAATTTGCCGCCTGCTGAGGCCGCGCATGGCATGAGATGTGTATGAGGGCGATGGCTTCCTCATCGACCTCGAGGTCGTCGCCTCCCGGTCTCCTTCTTCCGAAATGGGGCCCCAGACACGTACACCGTCCGACTCGCCTCTTCAGGTAGAACCACCGCTCGAACCACGGGCCGAGGGAATCCCGAGGTTGGAACATGGGGAAGGACCACTTGAGCCCGACCCGTTGCCGGAAGTAGAGGCATCCGACCATGGGGTCCTTCCCGGAGCGGAAGAGGCTGAAGTACCGGAAGAAGAGCGAGGGGGTCGGAAGGATCCCTAGGAATCCTCGCATAGATGGGAGAAGATGGTGAGAAGAAGAACAGAGTTTGGCACTGTGTTGATGAGCTCGATGTCGCGGTGGAGAGGACCCTCGCGACGAACTCGCTTCTCCGGTCCGCAGTCAAGAGGATATAGTGCTTGGTGCAAACGATCTCGCTGATCCTTGGGTGCGGCTCGGTCTCGTTGTTCGCAAAGCAGACCATACTGAATGGATCGAGCGATCCTGTGGCCTCGAAGTTCCTTCATCCTTGCGACGACAACATGCTCCTCCCTAGCTTGGCCATGGCGATCGTGTCGATTTTGGTCGAAGGTGGGGAGAGATTTTCGCTGGGCAAGGAGGCTTGGAAGACGAAGAGGCGGCTGGTCGGGAGTTCTTCTCAAACAGACGCTGCGGTTTCGAGTTTAAAGGTGCGCCCGCTGAAACCGGGTCCACTTGCAGCCAAGGACGGATGGCCACGATTTGACAGAGCAATTAAGGCACGGGCCACGGTTTTGAGACACTGACGGTGTCGCCAACCGCTTCCATCCGCATCGGTTCCGGAGATCAAGAGGCGCTGTGTCGCTACTCGCTACCGGCGTTACATTTCCGCCCGACCTCGACCTCAAGAGAATTCTCGAATCGGTCCCGACTATAGAGACTCAAGGTCGGCTGCTTTCCGGCCACGACCTTAAGCCTCCTGGGCTAGCCGACGAGGGTCAAGGCCCTTGACCGGCCGGCGCAGACGGCGTGGATCCCCAAGCTTGGGAGGCCCCCGCCACGACTTGGGTGCGTCTTGAGGCGCCGACCTAGAGCGCGCTGACCTGAAAGACGCCCCGCCGACCTCGAGCTCAAGCGCCCTTGTTCGGGGTCAGAGTCCACCCTTGATTTCGGATCAAGCATTTGATCGTGGTTGCCCAAGGCGCGGTCGGGGGATAGAGCAAAAGTGCAACAAGTTCGAGCGATTCTCGCCACTTTAACGTGCATGAAGGCCACTTCCCGGGAATCTCTCCCGTCCGTTGCGTGCAGAAGAGGTATAAAGACTAAGGATGCGGAGTCTTTTGAGGAGAAGAAGACAACACACAACACGCCATAGGTCGAGCTTAGACATAGCCATTGTTGAACTTGAGCTGTAACACACCCTTGTACTCAGAAATAGCCAAGAAAACGCCGAAGGCGCATCGAGTAGAGCTATTACCTCCACAGGCTCGAACCAAGATAAATCTCGGTCTCACGCTTCGTTGTTGTCTTGCTCGACCATCACCTCGTCTACTCTTTTCCTCCGTCTGAAGCGAAGCGCACTGGTCCCAGATCATAATCGACCCCCATCTCATTTCTTGCGGTTGGCGATCCCGATCGTCGACAAGTACAGAATACACAGAGGGTCCGGATTTGCAGATTCGGGTCCCGACATTCTCCCTCCTTCGGGAGCATGGGCATCTCTCCGCGCTAATCATAGAAGGCATCCAGCTTGCTCTGCCAAGCTCTGCAGCTTCGCAGGTCGTGGCCCGGGGTCCTGTGGAACAGGCTAAACTTTTCTTCATCGTACTGAGGCCGCCCTTCAGGTCTTGTGGGCAGCCATCAGCCTGTCGAGACCCAGACCGACGATCCCCCTGCCGAGGTCGGCGCGGTGCCTGCTGAGGTCGTGGTCGATTTCGTTGAGGTCGGGGTCCTTCTTGGGCCGGTTCTCGCACCTCCATGACTTCGCGGTGGCCGTTTGCTGAAACAACCGCCCGCGACCGGCCATCGCCATGCTTTTGGTCCCTCTTCCACTTCTTGGCGGTCGAGCCCGGGTCAGTGTTCTTGGTATTAGAGGGACCAGCCTCACGCGAGTTGATACGACCTTACCTTGGTCGTAGTCATGCTTCCAGCGAACCGCGTCGTCTACGTCCGCGTAACGCTCCACCATGTGAAACAGCATGTTGACGGTAAGCCTCATCGTAATCTCCAAGTCCTCGGTGAGGCACCGGTCGTGGACGCCGAACTTAAAGGCCTTGATCACAGCCTCGTCAGAGATGCTTGGAATCAGGTTCCTCGTGCGAATGAACCATTGCACGAAGTCGCGGAGGGGTTCGTTCTTCCCCTAGATAATGCGGTCCAGGTCCTTCTCCCTACCGGGCCGCTCATAACAACTCTGAAAATTGGCGCGGAGGGCATTCTGAATTTGGCGCCACAAACGGAAGGAAGCGGGCCATCCAAAATGGTTGGGAGGTAATTGGCGTTACAGCCTCGTCTCCTCTGGCCACCAAGATTGTGGTGGAGTAAATCGAAAGAAACTCATCTGGGTTCTTCGTCCCATCGAACCGCTCGATCAAGGCAGGCTTGAAACGGGCCAGCCAGCGCACCCATCGAAGGTTGTCGGAGTACGCTGAGCAGCCATAAGCCGAAACAGGGGTGCGCCTAGGAAGGTGATCGCCGCTGCTGGAGTCGGAGTCATGATCGCCTTGGCAACCCGACCTACGACCATGTCGGTCGTGGTGATGGGCCCGAGCGTCACCCGGGAGGTACCGCAGGCGCTCATGGACCCCGCGATGCCTCGGGGAATGTCAGGGGAAAGGCCCGACATGCTGCTACTAGAATGAGAGTCGCTGCAGGCCGGCTGTTGCCAAATGCCATCCGAGGTTGCACTCAGGGAGCGACGGCGCGGCGGAGTATGGGAAAAATCCCAGGATTACCGGTGCGCAGGAGACTAGCGGGGACGCCGTTGCCTGCGTGAGGAGCTACCGTCACTCTTCAGGGAACAAGATCCAGAATGGCGGCTTTGGTGCTGCGATGGTACGGCTTCAGCAGCGGCCTTGTCGAGCTTGTCTGTGAGAGCTCGACCAAAAAGGCCCGACCTCGATCGGGCGGGGTCGGTCATGACTCTGGCGATTGCACGGAGGCGCTCGCTCGATCGAGGGAGTTTGGAGCATCCCGACGAAGTTCCAATCTTCTCACGCTCCTCTCGTCGGAGGGTGGTTATGGCTTGTTTGATGGCGACTTGGGCCATCCACCGAGCATCTTCAGGGGTCTTCGGATTGTGCTCCCCTTCCTCCACGCTCATGCCATGGCTAGCAGCCATGAGAACAAGCTGATCACGCAGTGGTGGAGAGGGGGAGAACAAGGATGTGGAGCTTCCATGCTCGGGGACTGCGCTGGAGCCCGAGCTTGCGGTATGTCCTGCGGCGACGGACGCCATGCCTCCAAAGTCTTGAAATTCTTTCGAATGAGTGAAGCTTTCGAGCCCCACGGTGGGCACCAGCTGTCGACGATTGGGATCGCCGAACCGCAAAAGTAAAAGGGGGGTTGAGTCGAGTATGCGGGACCCAAAACGAGCTTCACTCACCGATGGAATAGGTTCGCTACTTCGCTGGTCGAGGGTGGATAAAAACGAGCAAGACACATAGAGTTATACTGGTTCGAGCCCCTGTGAAGGTAAAAGCTCTACTCTAGTCCTGCCTGGGGGCAAGAAATTTACTATGCACGAGTACAAGTGTTCGCTCTCTAGCCTGAGCTCTAGTGAATTCTATGTTAATGGTGTCTAATGCTTTGTTGCTTGAATCGCTGGTTCGCCCCTACCGACCGCTTTAGGGATTTTATACCCCTCCCGGCCGTTACCAGAAATGGTCAGGAGAGATTCCTGGAGTAGTGCATGGTGCGCACTGAAGATAAGTTGTAACCGTCCCGGATCTGACGCCCACATTCGCCTTAACTCCGGCATTCACGTTCTTGGTAACTGTCGAGTAAGCGCATGTCTTCAAACCAAGGTCGAGGTCGTGCGGGAGTTGAATCCTTGCCCCCCAAGCTCGAGGTCGCGTGGGGACCGCGTGGCTTAGGTCATGGCCAGAGACCCTTGCAGCTCAGCCCCAAGCTAGGGGCCCCGTTGACTGTGCGTTGACCCGTCAGAGGTTTCTCAGTCCTCGACAAAGTCCTATTACAATACGGTAACAGAATTCGTGTCGGCTTGGATTTCCTAATCGAACTCCTGTTTCCAAATAATTCCATCGTGCATTATCCAAACTCTTGTAGATCTTGGATTTGCCGATTATTCTGTTTTTACCAAATTTTAACAAAAACACTACCCTAACTTATTTGAGACAAAAGGCTTGATTGTTGGTTGGTACGCTGCTAGCTTTCACTATATATCTTATGTATAACATGTCATATTTTTATTTTGGCGCAGTCTTTATCATGTGACCAATATCTCTTTTGTGCCAAGATAAAATAAAATAAAAAGAATCTTGAGACTTCATTGGAAATTGGAATTATTGTTTATCTATCCTGGTTCTTTCCGTCTCCTTTTTTCTGTATTAATCCTGTTGCATTCTAACGTAGGATCAAGGAGCTTGTTAGTGGCGTCAATGTATATGGCCACCGAATTCTTGGGGACCCTGAAAAGCTGCAAAATGTGAAATTATTTGATCTTCATCCAGCTTCCTGGTTTGTTATTGACCCCTGATATTTTTTGCCAATGCCTAATTTCTAGTGTTACATTTTATTTGTTATTTGCCACCTTGAGGGTATAAAAGGAAAGCCTATATAAAATAATATCTTTACAAGGCTAACAATCTCTATATAAGACAAGTATGGTACTATCTAACACCCTTCTCATACTCATGGCGGATCAATAACACTGAGTTTGGAAAGATAAAAGCTATGCTGAGTTTTAGTCTGTGTCTTTATAAAGAAATCTGTTAATTGAAACTCTGAAGGCATATACTGAAGAGCCACAACCTAACCATGTACCTGTGATCGTATGTAGGAAGCGTCAACACCGATATGCTTAGTAAGCTCATGCTTCACTGGATCATGAGCAATGTACTGTCAGGTAAAAGAGGAGTCGGTATAGAAACAAAAACACCAAAGTTCTTAAGTAGCCACTGTAGCTAAGTAATCTATACTATCAAAAGAGCTATAGCTTACAACTCAGTCTTAGCACTCAAACGAGAAACTGTTGTCTACTTCTTAGTCTTCCAAGTAATGAGAGAACCACCAAGAATAACACAATAAGCAAAAAATGATTGACGATCAGAGTGATCACTAGCCCAGGTAGCATCAGAGTATGCCTGGAGCTAAAAGAAACTGGAGCGAGGAAAGAAAAGATAATAAGAAATAGTTCCACGAAGATATCATAGAACACAAATATATTGTATAACACAAAGAAAATAACTATAGTGAAGCTGAGTGGGAGCAAAAACGAACTGACTCAAGATATAAACTAGATAGGAAATGTTAGAATGAGTGACACCAAGATAAACAAGATTCCCAACAAGATGGCGATAGCGAGTAGGATCTTCAAGAGGTTCACTATCAGTAGGTCGAATGTGAACATTGAGCTCTATAGGAGTCCCAATTGTGCACTGATCAGTGAGAGAAGCGTGATCAAGAAGATCCTGAATATACTTCTCTTGGACTAGAAAGAAGCCCTTAGGTATAGAAGTGTGGGACATATACGTCCAGGTATCTGCATGGCAAGCCAACGAGGCCCAACCAGATAGGGATGGGCTGGGCCGATTGCAGAAAGATAAAAGCCGCAAGGGGCGCGCCAAGACGTGCCTGATAAGGAAGTCCCATAGATGGCAATCGACTCGGATTAGGTAGGATGCGATTGTAATCTAGTCTGTTATGATACGGATATAGAGCAGGAGTTATGATTCGTACCTTGTATCTAAGTGGGACTCTCTTTTGTAACCGCCCTCCTCTGCTATATAAAGGGAGGGGCGGGGGAGCATTGAGGGACAATATCATCAGCAATTAGCTAGCCACAAATAATTCCAGAGCACAGGACTAGGGTATTATCTCCTCCGCGAGAGCCCGAACCTGTATACATCCGGTGTCCCGTGCTACCATCAAGTTTGGATCCAGCGCCTAGCCCCCTTTTCTTTATTGCCGACAACAAACGTCGACAGTTGGCACTCCAGGTAGGGGTTGCACTAAGATCAATCTGAGCAAGCTTGATGGCGATCTTCAACAAATACATGGCCACCTTCGCGCCGGCCCAGGCGTTTCGATTCGGAAGTCTGGATTTCATCGCCGATGACTTTGGCCAGCTCACCCTTTCGGATTCAGATCAGATCCGATCTGGAAGCGATTCTGCTGCTCCCCTAGCTAGTCAGCCACTCGGATTGGGGACAGGCATGGCCATCTGTCTCCGGACGGTAAGCCAAAAGTTTGTCTCCCGTCTTGAGCAGGAGCTGGCTAATGACGAATTCCGAGTGGTCAAAAACACCAGAGAGCTACTCGGATCTGAAGGTCAGTCCTACCTACCCTCTTGTTCTTCTGATTCAGAAGGCAGGGCTGAAAGTTTTCAGGGCTTTCGCGACGTTTTCGTAATCGAGGACCCGCGAACTGAGTCCCAACAACAGAAGGATGCTGTGAACGCTGCAGAAGAAGAGTGCCTTCGTCAAGAAGGCCGTGTGAGATCTCTCTAGAACAGAGGCCGCAATGTTAATGAAGAAATTTTGCAGACGAAGATGGGGAACCAATCGATTTTTCATACTCCTCTGCAGAATATCGTCGCCTCCAAGATGCTCCTCGATACACTGGGACCAATGCTTGGTTCCGACAGCCCAGCTGCGCCGATCGTGGCCTAGGTTCAGGCCATGGTGACGGTGGCAGCAATTCAGCAGCACCAAGAGGAGCCAGGGGAGAAGGAGCACACCCGTACCCTCATTGTCAACTCGCAGGCTGCTAGTAGCAATACAGCTCGCAGTCGAGCCAGGCGAGAGCTTCGACGAGGAGAAGACGCCTGGCGTAGCATCAGCCGTGACCTCCGAGTTGATTTAAATGCCAGACGGCAAGACCGGGAGGATGAAAAGCGCTGTAGGCACAGAGACAACTATGAACGTTTTGGCATCCACCACGACGACCGGGACGATCGCAGAAGTCATCTCCACCGTGAGAAAGGTGATAATGAAGACCGTCAAGTTAGATCGCCTCATCGGCGTTCCTCGCGACGGCGCAGTGACGGGCCTATTGAGGGCATCCAGGCCTTCACCCCTCGACTTCGCCGAGTGGTCTAGCCTGAAGGATTCAACCCTAAAAGCATCACCAAGTTTGATGGAGAAAGAGATCCAGAAGCTTGGCTGCAAGTTTATTCACTTGAGATCATGGCGGCGGGGGGCGATCACAATGTGATGGCCAACTACCTGCCGGTCATGCTTACACCTTCAGCTCAAGCATGGCTCATTGGACTTCCAGCGAACTTTATAGATTCCTAGGGAGATCTTTGTGAGCAGTTCATTACCAACTTCCAGGGTACTTACGAGCGACCCGGGACGCAATGGGACCTGTATCAGCTTCGCCAAAAAAGGAGCGAGACACTCCGAGAATTTATCCGGCGCTTCATGCAAAAGAAGAATACAATCAGGGATATTTCAGAAGCAGCAGTCATTGCAGCGTTCCAGAAGGGTGTCAACGACCCCGACCTGATTAAGAAGATGTCCTAAAAACCGTCGACTACGGTAAGGGAGATGTTTGAATTAGCAGATCGCAACAACCTCGGATGCCTTGGCCGAGCGACAAGACGATCGCCCGCGGCATAAAGATAAAAAGGATCACACCGAGTCCTCAAGACAGCGTGACAGGAAGCGAAAACCTGAAGAAATAGTGGCGGCAGCCGAGCAGGGCCGTCATCACGCGTGCCGCGGATAAATGACTATGATGCGGTAATGGAGGCCACTTGTCCTTTCCATCCTAAGGGGAAGCACGCTGTGAATGATTGCTTCACTTTGAGGAGGTTCGCCAAGGAATCCAGAAGGCGGCCGGCCAAGGGCGAAGCAAGAGATGAAGAAAAGAAAAAACAAGATCCCCCTGAAGATGATGAGGGCGAGTATCAGAAGACGGAACGCGAGCTCAACTACATCTATGGAGGCTCGATGGCTTATGAGTCCAAGCGAAAACAAAAGCTTACCGCTCGGGACGTCAACGCAGTCATGCCAACAACCCCCCAGTACTTCAGATGGTCCAAGGTTCCAATTGCTTTTGACCGCTCGGATCATCCGGATCACATCCCATATCCCAGAAGATTTCCTCTGGTGTTGGACCCTGTGGTCCGCAGTGTTAAACTCAAGAGGGTGCTGGTTGACGGGGGGAGTTGACTCAACATCCTCTTCTCCAAAACCTTCGACGATATGAAGATTCCTCGCTCTGAGCTAAAGCGGGGTTCACCACCGTTCCATAGAGTAATTCCCGGAACCTCTTTGGTCCTGCTCAGGCAAATCACTTTGCCGATCACGTTTGGGACCAAAGAAAATTTTCGGACGGAGTATCTCAACTTTGAAGTAGCTGATTTCCAGACGGCATACCATGCCATCTTGGGAAGGCCGGGCCTGGCCAGGTTCATGGCCGTGCCCCACTACACTTATCTCGTCCTGAAGATGCCAAGACCGAAGGGCATCATCTCCGTCCGCGGCGACGTCAAACAGTCGTTCGTTTGTGACAGAGAGAGCTGTGAGATGGCCGAAGCTCAAGAAGTAGCAGATGACAGAGAGAAGATCCGACAGGCAGCTGCACATCGGGAGGATAAAGGAGAAGTACCGGTCTAGAAGCAAGCCAAGACAGGTGGGCAAAGCATATCGCCAAGGCTTCTTCTGGCCGACTGCTGTGTCTGATGCGGAAGATATCGTCCGAACTTGTGAAGGGTGTCAGTTTTTCGCTCGTCAGATACACGTGCTGGCGCAGGAGTTGCAAACCATCCCGATCACCTGGCCATTTGCAGTCTGGGGGCTCGACATGGTCGGCCCCCTAAAGAAGGCTCAAGGTAGTTTCACTCATCTCTTCGTCGCCATCGATAAGTTCGCCAAGTGGATCGAGGCAAAACCTGTGGCCACAATAACGGCGGCCAAGGCCAAGGAGTTTTTTCAGGAAATCAGGGTAAGATTTGGTGTGCCAAACAGGATCATCACGGATAATGGAACTTAATTCCGAGGTGAAGAATTTCAAGACTGGTGTAGTGAGCTCGGCATCAAAATCTGCTTCACCTCCGTGGCTCATCCAAAAAGCAACGGTCAGGTGGAAAGGGCGAATGGCATGGTGCTACAAGGTTTAAAAACACGGATTTTCGATCGTCTTAAGCCGTATGCTGCTCGATGGGTAAAAGAATTGCCTTCGGTACTCTAAGGGCTGAGAACTACCCCCAGCAGGGGTACCGGGCAGTCACCTTTTTTCCTAGTATACGGCTCAGAAGCGATCTTGCCCACCGAGTTGACTTTCGGATCCCCTCGAGTTCGGAATTACAAGGAAGCCGAGTCGGAAGAGAACAGAATAGAAAATATCGATCGATTAGAGGAAGCAAGGGAGGTCGCCGCAATCCAGTCGGCCAAGTACCTCCAGGGCCTGCGTCGCTACCACAACCGAAATGTCCGGAGCCGCGCGTTCTCTAAAGGCGATCTGGTTCTAATAAAGAATCAGAAGCACGAGCACAAACTCTCTCCAAGCTGGGAAGGCCCCTACATCGTTGACGAAGTGACACGGCCGGGGGCTTACAGACTCAAGCGGGAAGATGGTGCTATCATCAGCAACTCATGGAACATAGAGCAGCTACATCATTTTTACTCTTAAAATATTGTACATTAGCTATGTTGTTTATAAATAAAGCCTTTCTTCTTGACTTGCTACTCAATTGATGCTCAATTAAGCAGTAAGTCGGGGGCTACACCAATAGTGTTGCGCATGCGCAACACTACTGGGTCATTTGCTGTTTCTTGCATTAAGAATATTATCCGCGAATAAAGTTTCTCTTCTTGATTTGCTACTCAATTGACGCTCAATTAAGCAAGAAGTCGGGGTTACACCTAATAGTGTTAAGATGCAACCCTTCTTGAGAATCATCTGTTATCCTTCCTTTTTCCTGATGATCGTGATTAAGTCCGAGTGATTTAGTTCCTGGTTGTGAAACCCTGACACATGAACGACGAAACCTAGCTACCCAATAAAAAGCGTGCCTGGAAAGAAAGACCAAGCGCTAACTCATGGCACTTGGGGGCTAGACTAGTTGGTCAGGGCACTTAAACATGAGGGACGAAAAAAACCACTCGGGAAGGTCGAAAGATCAAAAAGAGAAAAAGAAAAAGTAGGCACCATCAAGATAAATATTACATAAGATAATATTGTCCCAAACGCTTGAAGTTCATATGCGCCAAAACATTACATTACTAATTTTTTGCAGAAATAAAAAAATCTACGCCCGGCGCACGCGCCCTACGGCTTCAATGAGGGGGTCCCGAGCCTTGATGAGCCTCGGAATGACCTCAATCAGGGCGTCGATGGCGGCAGCATCTCGGGCAACAGCCTCCATCTCCGCAAGCTCGGCCATGGCCAGTTCATAAAGGGCCCAGAGCTCGGCGAGGTCATCCTCTTCTTCGGCAGGAGGCGGGGGACCCTCGTCTTCAAAATTGAACATCGGCTCTTCCGCCGGGGGTGGAAACGGCGGGACCTCGTCGTCGGATAGGAAAGGCTCGGGGGAAGATGCCATGAAGAATCTGAAGGAAAAAAACAAGAAAAAGAACCTTGAGAAGGATGATCGCTCAAGCAGCGGTTACATCCTTGTTCGAACACAGAACTAGTTGCGATCAGGATGACGTATGGGCGCAGGCTCCGAAGCGGCGGACGAAGAAGTGCTTGAATGTAACATCCCAATTTTTGACTTTTCAATTAATTAATATTATTTTTGCTATTTATGATTTTTGTGAATTTTCTGGATTTATTGGAGTTCCTGAGATTTATTTAAATCATTTCGAATTGGTATATATGGCTTTTATTAAGAAATATTTATAAAAAGGAAATTTAAAGTAAAGTCTGCCCAAAAATATTTTATAGGTCTCGAAGTATTTTTGGGAAATTTCTTTTTCTCTCCGGGATTAAATCGGAATAGGAATCGGATTGATTGAATCGGATTAGGAAGTGAATTGATGATCGATACGGATGGATTAGCGCTTCGCTGCATGCGTCTGCCGGAGACCAGGCGTGCGTGAAGAGATTCCTTCCGTTTTCCCAGCACGTGCTCGAGTTGGACTCTAGCTTTGGCGCCGAATTCGACAAGGAATTTGGGAATCCTTCCAAGCGGGAGCAACAACGTGTGACGATTGAATTCATTCTTATTTGCGCTGTTGTCCCGGATCTGAAGCCATCGGTAGAGAAAAAGGACGGTAGGCTGTTATAAAGCGCGCGTCATGAAGTCGACACGACACGAAGTCGGTCCGGCGAAAGTCTTGGTGCGTGTACCGTATTTAAGTCCCGCGTGGGCATCGCTAGGACCAAGCAGCGATCGAAAGAAAAGAAGTCGCCAGAATCGAGCGAAGAGGAAAAAAATCGCGAAGGAGCGCGCGGCTTCGTTGAAGAAATCGAGCGACCAGAAAAGAGTCATAGACGATCGAGCGACAGCAAATCGTGAGCGCAGTCATCCAAGGCATCTCGCAAGGAACGGCACAAGAATACAAGTGGCCAGAAAATCGAGAGCAGTCGGAAGTCGCGCCGTCGTCCAAAGGAAGTCGCAGCATTGTCAGGAGATTTCCGAGCGCGCACTGCTGAGTTGTCGCCGAGGTCGTCGTCTTCGTCTCCGGTGAATTCAAGTCACCATCGCCTCATCGCCGATTGGGAGTTTCGTCAGCCGTCAGATCGTAATCAAGCGCACGGAATTCGTCCACGTCACTACGGAATCGGTAAGCGTCTTAGATTAAATATCAACTGTTGGATTTAGGTTGGACGGTTGATATTAGGCCACGTAGTAAATTTACCCGTAACCGTTAGATTGAGTTCATCAGTCTAGATTTTGCCACATTTTGTCCGTACAAGCCGGGGCGGGAAAATGCGGATTTTCTTTATAAAAATAATTCGGGAAAATTTAGGATTTCTAATTCTAGAGGTTAGTTTATTTTCAAAACTTCTAAATGTTATAACTTTTGCATATGAACTCCGACTTGGACGATTCGAATTCCGAAAAATTTGTAAAATTGAGATCTTTCCAATGGTGGATTTTATTTGAAATTTTCGAGTTCATTTGCTATTTGGTTTTGGTGTTTATTTGTATTTCTTTTCGATTCGCGTAGACGTTGAGTTGAGCGAGGTTTCGAAGGAGGAATTATCATTTCAAGAGCAATCTTCGGAGCAATACCAGGAGCTTAAGCAAGGCAAGTTGTGCTTTGATCATGTTGCACCCATAAATTAGATTGCATGCTATTTTGGTTTACCTTATCACTTGTTATTTCATGAGTACAAATGATTTTGACCTAGATTGGGATTTAGATATTATACCCTCTTGAATTACACCCTACCTTGTTAAATTGTATGCCATGATCCACTTGTCACCCTAGGTTGGTTAATTATAGTTGGTTAATAGAAAATCAACATGGATGGTTAGAACGGAATAGAATTGCTTAGCCATGCCACGTCATCACCTGCTCATGAAATATTGCTTAATAATCTTGACTAATGGAATATGGAACAATGATGATAACTTGTGGGCCATGTGTGGTCGCCCAAAGAGATTGAGTTGTTGTGACAGCGGAGTCACGCAACAATGTTGATTTCTAAAGAGCACGTGGTGCTTGGTGACTAACCGGGAGGGTAATCACTTTAGATTGAAGCAAGTGGAAGGGGCAGTGTGCGGGTGGGCTCGGTCGAATGAGGGTATGTGTATGTCTTGCTTTAATCAATCCTAAGGACTTAACCTTGCGAGCCTTTGACTGAGTCAAACTTGTACCACATCGCTCATATGGGGCAGACCCTAGTGACTAATTTGCAAATGCTTAACCTAAGTGCTATATTGGTGGTGTGAGTCCGGGTGCACGGGGGAAACTCACATGGCGCAAGAGGGGGGCCCTGTTGTGGCGGTGTAGCCCTTCAGTGTTGAAACCTTAGCGGGTAGCACTGGGTTAAGAGGATGCATTGTAAAGGCTTTGTCATGATTCTCTGCCGGCACACCAAAGGAAGTGTGTTAATGGCCAGGCACAAAAGAGATTATCATGTCGTGTGGGTAAAGTGCATAACCTCTGCAGAGTGTACAATCTATTCGGATAGCCGTGCTCACGGTATTGAGCAACGCTCGGGGATTACAGTCAAGGGTTAGCTAACTAAAACAAACCCCGGGATGGGATGGCAGGATGCCATATGGTTAATGGAACTTGACTTACGATGGAAACTTGGTTTACTTGAGAATCACTGAATCTACTTACTTGTTATTATTTGTTTTACTGTCTTTTCAATCTACATATTGCTTATGTTTGAAAATGCTGCTTTACTGCTTATGAGCCACTTAGCCATTCCTTTGGAATAAGCCTGCATATAGCTATGATAGGATTGCATTCTGTGCACAACTTGTTGAGTACGTGTTGGTGTACTCACCCTTGCCTACAAACATCATCGAGGTTTGAAGAAGGAGTACCATGGAGAGACGAATGTTTAGGGTGCGAGCCTTGTCGATTGCCTATGGTATACCGAGGGTTACCTACGCCTTCATTCCGCTGCAGCTCAATTGGTTGTTCACCTTGTGAGGCATTGTTAAGTAAGTTGACCATAAGGTCATACAACCGTAGTAATATTTAATGTATTATGTCTTTTATCTTATATCGTTGTGTATGATTGTGATATTCACTAATGTTGAGCCTGTGTGCACTAAGCGTGATCTGGACTAGTCAAGATACATAGAGGGTCGAATTTGCATATTCGGGTCCCAACAGAGGTGGTATCAGAGCCATACTGACTGTAGGTCTTGACCCTAGATAGTTGGTCGTCTCTATAGGTCCTTCAAAATTATTTTCTAAAGTAAAAGACCTAATCTGAAAGAATAACATATTCTTGACTTATCTCATTCTTCTATTTTTGTTCTTACCCAAAATTCTTTCCTTTCTTTTGCTGAAATTTCTTTTTCTTACCTCTGCTGAATTGAGTTAAAATCTTACCTGAGTTATCTTGAGAAGAAAATGATATACCACACTTTAGGAGATGTCATCAAGTGCCTGCTGCTACCATACCGACCATGAAGGAAAGAATCATCAAGCTCATGGAGGAGCGGATCAACGAAGTGTATTAAAAACTAGAAGACTCAGTGCTTCAAGTAGCCAATTGAGACTCAGGTGTGGGAGTCGCGTTTTGTAAGATAGGAGTGTCGCCTATGTAGACGGTAGTTTTGTGTGTTTAGGCTGAATTGGTTCTTCTTGATTGTTGAGTGTGCAGTATGAGTTGCAAAGCTTTTAGGCTTATATAAGCAACCATACCAAGTTATTAATATTGATTGCTTAAGTCATTGGGTTAAACCTATCTCCCCTGTGCTAGAATTCTTGCTCCTTACCTATGCTATTTCACTTTTTCCCTAACCCTTGAGGTAATCAAGCAGATGGTTCAGAATAGTGATAGCAATGGAGCTAGTGAAAGTGGAAATCAACCCAGTGGAAACTCTAAGGATGGAGTAGTTCCTCAATCGTCAATACCGATAGATATGCACGAGCTTCAAAGAGTTTTGGCGCTCGAGACTCAAGTGATGCAAGCAATGACGAAACAAATACAGAATATCACTGGGAATGATATGACCGTAATAAATTCAAAGAATACCACCAATGTACCTTGTTCGAGATCTAGATAACTAGACAAGTTAAAGGGTCGTGAGTGCATTCGCTGTGGAGAGATAGGACATACCGCAGACGAGCATGCGATCAATTGCTCCAGTTGTGAAGGAAACCATTCTCCTGGAGAGTGTCCTATGAGCAACATCACAAGTTACCTTCGTGAAGACCATTGCCTATCTCAGTGTCCCTTAGATCCAATAGTTACTGCCATAATCTAGTATCAACATAAGAATCTCTGAACCTTAGTTACCCGAGAATTATCAATAAGAAAGGGAAAATCAGTTGCACGGATACATCGCGTGGAGAATTAAAATGCACCCTCTGAACCTATCGACCTTAATCAGAAAACCAGTAAGTGGCTATCACCCATAGGAGGTCCCTTGTATGGTGAGGAAGATCATTTTGCTAGGGGAGGTGTTACGAGTCAAAAAGTAATAAAATCACAAGAAGAGCGTCATGAGTGTCACAGAAAAGGCCATTATGCCAATCGAAGTCCACAGGAAAGACCAGTAATTCCTATAACCATAGATATATCGGAAGTTACCTTAGTCTAGTACATAATGCCAAGAGTGAGTGGTGAAATTGCGAGGGAAACTTGCCTAGAGAACCAATTGAAGAAAAGGTGTCTAGGTAAAAACACCACACCAATCAACGAATACCCAGGAGAGAAAGTTCACACTAGACTCTGCCATAATTGCTATAAACCTAAACATTTTGCCAAGAAATGCCCTCAAAGAAAAGCAATCATGATGGTTCAAGTCAATCCCAACTCCGTCCCTGTTAAAGCCCCAAATCAAGAAAATTCGGAGCCGTGAGTTTACTTAGTACGATATCATAACCCTACTTGTAAAGTGAGAGATTAGTAATGACTTCCATGTAAAGGTTCCTTGTTGAAAGAAATGAAGCGGAGAAGATTGATACATTGGAATACCGAATATTGGAATGAAAAAGCAATAATGGAAACGATGAGTTAGATGTTTCTCTAAGAGTATTCTTGAGTTTATGGTTCACCGAAAATGATGCATGAGAAATAGTGGCTAGTTTAGTGACCCAAAGGAGAACTTGTTAATTAGAGGATTTGTCATTAAGTGCTCGGTTGTGCTAGGATCCGCCGTAGCGTTAAGGGTTCGATGGCTTAGTAAATGAGTTAAGTTCCAAGCAAATCATATTATGTAGATAATTAGGTTATTCTTGAAATTAGTTAGATACTCAGACATAAGGATATTTTGGTGAAGGATATATCGATTTAAAACCTTGAAAAAAAAAATTCTCAGGGTGATGACAATTGTGATTAGCCAGCTGATGGATTATAGTGTGGAGTTTGCCAATTAGAAGATGTGCTAGTTGTCAGAGAATACCATGGTATATTTCCCAAGAATTTGCCGATATACCGTCATATCGAAAGACTCAATTTGTGAGCGAATTAGTGCTTGGTACAGCCCAATAGGAAAAAAAACATGTCAAAATGTATACTAAGGAATTAGTGGGAAATAGAGAAGCATATCGAAGAGTTACTAGGAAAAGTTTTGAAAACTTAGCATATCACCATGGAAATTCTTGTTCATTAAAATGCAAATGGAAGATCAAAGAGAGTGCACTAAATCGTGCTCTAAATAAATAAAATATTAGTAACAAGTATCCAATATCGGGATCGACTACATGATTGGACAATTGAGAATAGAATTGGAATTTCTTTGGGACAAAATTTAAGCAGGCTATCATAAATTTAGGAATTAGGGAAAGATGTTTCTAAGATTGCGCTCTATATATAAGCGATATAAGTTTTGGATAAATCTCTGAATTGACCGATGCCCCGCATATCTAATGAACATGATAAGTAAGATATTTATGGAGTAATTGATAAATTCATGGTTGATGACAATCTAGTATACCCTAAGATAAGAGAAGATCATGCACAACATGTTAAATTGGTTTAGAAAGATTGCAAGAGTAGTAGTCATATGCTAAGTTCAACTAGTATGAATTAGGAAGGAAATGGTGAAATCCTTAGTCATATAAAAAGGCGCTAAAGGAGTTATTGTTGAACCAAGCAAGGTAGAAGTTGTGTTACATAGGAAGCAACCAAAGTACGTTACCTAGATTTAAGGTTCTAGAAATGGTAAGATAATACCACTGGTTCATAGGAAGGTTTTTCGACAATAGCTAGACCTTTTGTACGATTGTTAAGGAGAAAGAGATGCATGGACACCAGAGTAACGAAAAGGGTTTTCGGAAGTTGAAAGAGCGGTTACCATTAATGCATGTGTTAGTATTACTAGCTGTGCGGAGTAGTTTCAATATATATAAGGATGATGTTTTTAGACATAATCTGAGAAGTGAACCGACGTTGTTGCATAAACGATGAGGCAGTTGAAATTACCCTACGTATGACTTGGAGTTAGTCGTTGTAGTGCACGCAGAAAAAAAAAAGTGTCATTATCTCATCGAAAATAAATCTGAGCCTTAAGAATCTAAATATATTTACTCAGTCCAACCTTAATATAGGACGAAGGTAATGGTTGGAAAGGATCAAAGAGTCTAGTGTCAGAATCCATAGACATTTCAGTAAGGCTAAGGTGGAAGTTGACGTTTGAGTTACGAGGTAATATGTTGATAATAAGCAGTTAACCAGGGTTTGTAAAGAATCTAAGAAGTTGAAATTAAAAGTCGCCCCACAAGGTTTCATAGTGCCTTGGAAATAGAACCAACATTAGAAGATCAGAACATAAGAAGTTCGAAGGTAGATGAAGTACAAAATCAAGTTAAGGAAAGAAGAAGGCGTAGCCAAAAAGTAGAAATTTGAGTGATTGGGATACCATAAGGATTTAATGCTGAATCAGTGTACCGGATAGGAAGATCCTTAGAAATTGATACTTGAGAAAACTCATAATTCTAAGTATTCGATATACCCAGGAAGTGCCAAAGAGAATCAATATCTTAAGGAAAGGTTTTGGTGACCTAAGGTGAAGGGCGAAACTATTGGTTATGATACTCGATGTGATGTGTATCAGAAAATAAAGACAAGGCATTAGAGATCTAAAGGTTCGTTGCAAATCATTATAGATTCCTATAGGAGGCAAATCATTAAAATGATCCCTAGTGTAAATGGACCCTAAAAGGTATGAATTCAGAGGAATCATTATTGATTAAATTAACCAAAATTAGGAGAGGTTGCATATCAGTTGAAGCCACCATCATTAGCAGGAGTCCATGATGTGTTCCATGTGTCGCAGCTTAAGAAATGTCTCAGAGTACCAGCAGAACAAACGCCATTGGAAGCAATCGAGTGCGGGAGGATTTGACTTATAAAGAGCAAACCTATTAAGATCTTGGATACAATGGGCGTGGGACCAAAAATAAATCTACTCGCTTTTGTAGAGCTCAATGGAGTAATCATTCGGAAAATGAAGCAACCTGGGAGCGTGAGGAAGATCTGAAGCGAATTCCTAACCTATTCTCTAGTCGACTACAGATCTCTGGTCGAGATTCCATTAAGGGAGGTTTGTAACATCCCAATTTTGACTTTTCAATTAATTAATATTATTTTTGCTATTTATGATTTTTGTGAATTTTTGGATTTATTGGAGTTCCCGAGATTTATTTAAATCATTTGAATTGGTATATATGGCTTTTATTAAGAAATATTTATAAAAGGAAATTTAAAATAAAGTCTGCCCAAAAATATTTTATAGAAGGTCTCGAAGTATTTTTGGGAAATTTCTTTTTCTCTCCGGGATTAAATCGGAATAGGAATCGGATTAGGAAGTGAATTGATGATCGATACGGATGGATTAGCGCTTCGCTGCATGCGTCTGCCGGAGACCAGGCGTGGGTGAAGAGATTCCTTCCGTTTTCCCAGCACGTGCTCGAGTTGGACTCTAGCTTTGGTGCCGAATTCGGCAAGGAATTCGGGAATCCTTCCAAGCGGGAGCAACAACGTGTGACGATTGAATTCATTGCGCTGGCGCTGTGTTGTCCCGGATACGAATCCATCGGCGCGGGAAAAAGGACAGCCGGCCTGTTAAAGCGGCGCGTCGCGAAGTCGATACGGACATGAAGTTCGGTCCTGGCGGAAAGTGCTGGTGCGTGTGCCGTATTTAAGTCCCGCGTGGGCATCGCTAGGACCAAGTAGCGATCGAAAGAAAAGAAGTCGCCAGAACCGAGCGAAGAGGAAAAAATCGCGAAGGAGCGCGCGGCTTCGTTGAAGAAATCGAGCGACCAGAAAAGAGTCATAGACGATCGAGCGACAGCAAATCGTGAGCGCAGTCGTCCAAGGCATCTCGCGAGGAATGGCACAAGAATACAAGCGGCCAGAAAATCGAGAGCATACGGAAGTCGCGCCGTCGTCCAAAGGAAGTCGCAGCATTGTCAGGAGATTTCGAGCGCATACGCCGAGTTATCGCCGAGGTCGTCGTCTTAAATCTCCGTTGAATTCAAGTTGCCGTCGCCTCATCGCCGATTAGGGAGTTTCGTCGGCCGTCGGATCGTAATCAAGCGCCGCGAATTCGCCCACGTCACTACGGAATCGATAAGCGTCTTAGATTAAATATCAATCTGGATTTAGGTTGGACGGTTGATATTAGGCCACGAGTAAATTTACCAGAATCGTTAGATTGAGTTCATCGATCTAGATTTCACCACGTTTTGTCCGTACAAGCCGGGCGGAAAATCTGGATTTTCTTTATAAAAATAATTCGGGAAAATTTAGGATTTCTAATTCGGAGGTTAGTATATTTTCAAAACTTCTAAATGTTATAACTTTTGCATATGAACTCCGACTTGGCGATTCAATTCGAAAAATTTGTAAAATTGAGATCTTTCAATGGTGGATTTTATTTGAAATTTTCGAGTTCATTTGCTATTTGGTTTTGGAGTTTATTTGCTATTTCTTTTCGATTCGCGTGAGACGTTGAGTTGGCGAGGTTTGAAGGAGGAATTATCATTTCAAGAGCAATCTTGAACAATACCGGGAGCTTAAGCAAGGCAAGTTGTGCTTTGATCATGTTGCACCCATAAATTAGATTGCATGCTATTTTGGTTTACCTTATCACTTGTTATTTCATGAGTACAAATGATTTTGACCTAGATTGGGATTTAGATATTATACCCTCTTGAATTACACCCTACCTTGTTAAATTGTATGCCATGATCCACTTGTCACCCTAGGTTGGTTAATTATAGTTGGTTAATAGAAAATCAACATGGATGGTTAGAACGGAATAGAATTGCTTAGCCATGCCACGTCATCACCTGCTCATAAAATATTGCTTAATAATCTTGACTAATGGAATATGGAACAATGATGATAACTTGTGGGCCATGTGTGGTCGCACAAAGAGATTGAGTTGTTGTGACAGCGGAGTCACGCAACAATGTTGATTTGTGAAGAGCACGTGGTGCTTGGTAACCAACCGGGAGGGTAATCACTTTAGATTGAAGCAAGTGGAAGGGGCAGGTGTGCCAGGGTGGGCTTAGTGGAGCTGAGGGTATGTGTATGTCTTGCTTTAATCAATCCTAAGGACTTAACCTTGTGAGCCTTTGACCTGACTCAAACTTGCAACCACATCGTCATTATGGGGCAGCCTAGGTGACTAATTTGCAAATGCTTAACCTAAGTGCTATCTTGGTGGTGTGAGTCCGGGTGCACGGGGGAAACTCACATGGCGCAAGAGGGGGGCCCTATTGTGGCGGTGTAGCCCTTCAGTGTTGAAACCTTTGCGGGTAGCACTGGGTTAAGAGGATGCATTGTAAAGGCTTTGTCATGATTCTCTGCCAGCACACCAAAGGAAGTGTGTTAATGGCCGTGCACAAAAGAGATTATCATGTCGTGTGGGTAAAGTGCATAACCTCTGCGAGTGTACAATCTATTCGGATAGCCATGCTCACGGTATTGAGCAACGCTCGGGGATTACAGTCAAGGGTTAGCTAACTAAAATGAACCACGGGATGGGATGGCAGGATGCCATATGGTTAATGGAACTTGACTTAGGATGGAAACTTGGTTTACTTGAGAATCACTGAATCTACTTACTTGTTATTATTTGTTTTATTGTCTTTTCAATCTACATATTGCTTATGTTTGAAAATCTTTGCTTCTTGCTTATGAGCCACTTAGCCATTCCTTTGGAATAAGCCTGCATATAGCTATGATAGGATTGCATTATGTGCACAACTTGTTGAGTACGTGTTGGTGTACTCACCCTAGCCTACAAACATCATCAGTGCTGAAGAAGGAGTACCATGGAGAGACTAATGTTTAGGGTGCGAGCCTTGTCGGTTACTGTGGTATCTTGAGGGTTACCTCGTCTTCATTCATTGCGAGTTCAATTGGTTGTTCACCTTGTGAGGCATTGTTAAGTAAGTTGACCATAAGGTCATACAACTGGTAATATTTAATGTATTATGTATTTTATCTTATATACGTTGTGTATGATTGTGATATTCACTAATGTTGAGCCTGTGTGCACTAGCTTGATCCTTGACTAGTGCAGTATACACAGAGGGTCCGAATTTGCAAATTCGGGTCCCGACATTGAAGAAAGAAGACGAAGGGGCAGCCGGGTTGCAATAATGTGCAAGCAGCAAGACCCACCCTTATAAAGAGCGACATCAGCCTCTGCCTTAAGCGGGAAATGCTTCATCTTCCGTGTGTACTAGGCACAACCTAGTGCACGGTTCAAGATGAGCCAGGCGGCGCTCGTGATAATAGCTAAACAACAGGAGTCTCAAGATGGGCCGAATTCAATTTAGATGCGGTATGCCCCACGATGGGCCGAATGCCAATAACCATGTTGAAGACGGGAATTGGGTACCTTCTAAAGCGAATTCAACCTCAAAAGGAAAAAAGGCCTCTCAGCTACATCATGCAAGAGCAAGACATAGCCCAAGCATCCAAGCGTTCCTCCAATAAGCAAAAAAGAATAAGTGCAGTTCAGGCCTCAAAATACAATGTTTACAAGGCACCCAGATCCAGGTTTTCAGCTAAGGAGGAGGCGGTGTCCCTAACCTCGTCAACAAGGGCAAGTGCTTGATCATTGTCGACAGTGCAGGTGAAGCCCTCCTTGATCACCTCGAGCTCCCCTTGGGGATACAGGGATTTCACTATGGCCAATGCTTGGCAGGCGCTTGTGGTCGCTACCTCCTTTAAGCGCGCTATCAGCTTCGTGGGTCCCTCCGCTAGCCGCTGGATCGTGGCGTCCGTGTCATATGGAACACCGCTAGGCCCGGCCTCGTCAGGACTCAACATCCGCAGTAGTTTTTCAGAGCCTTCCTGAATCCTATCAACCCGCAGCTCAGTGGATTTGATCTTCTCGTCAAGAGCACGATATTGGGCTTGCGAATTGACTCGGTGCACTGCATGACCAGTCGGATAAGTTCAAGGTTGCAGTCAAACGCAAGAAGGAAACAAAAGATGAGTCGGAAATAAACCTTCCAGCTCTCTCTCCAGCTTTGCCGTTCCAGTTTTGGCTTCCTCCTCAGACTTCTTTAGCTTCTCGACCTACTCGTCGGAGGACTTTAGCTTTACCCAAAGATCTGCAGCAGCGAAGGGCGAGTCAAGGGAGCCAGAAATGGACCAAAGCAGTCGGATAAGGGAGTTACCGTCAAGGGAGGACGACAGGTTCAGTTTCTCCGCCTCAAATTCAGAAACTTGGGCCCGGAGTCTTTCCAGTTCTTCTCGGTTCTCGACCCGAGCTCGGTTAAGTTCCTCCTTCAGTTGGACGCGAACTTGCTCGACCTCAGCTTCATAATCCTTCCTCATCTTGGTCCTTGGAAGTAATTCTCGGATAAGGGCGTTCCGGTCTCGAGCACGGTCGCCCAGGCGCTGAAGACGGCAACAAGGACAATGAGGATGTATCGTGCATCACAAGCAATTGGGCGGAAAGAAGTATAAGCGGCATCACGGAACGACGCCCATTCCTCAGCCTCATCCTCGTCATCGAAGGTCCTCCCATTGTCATATCTGTCGAAGAAGGCAATCCGTATCAGAGACTCCGAACGGGGAAGCTGAGGGAGTTCCTCTGGAGATGGCGAGTGGTGGGAGGGCTGGGGACGTTCTTCCGGTGGTGGATCTGCGGCGGCCTCAGGAGGCGCAGTTTGACCAGTCGGTCTGGGAAGAGTCGGCGACCGGGGACTGTTCGGGCCCGAGCCAGCCTCAGTGTCCGCGGCACCATGAGCAGTCGGAGGAGTTGCGATTACTGCTCCTGGCGACCGAAGGCGATGGGCGAATCTGGCAGCGCGACGGGTTTTTGGTGCGTCTGCGACATCATCAGCAGTCGTGCGTTGGGGCTCCTGACGCAACGCTTCAACAGGAACCTCGCTAGTGGGCTCTCTAAAAGAAGAATTAGTCAGAACGTGACCCAAAGGAAGAAGGAAGAATGAACAAGTAAACCAACCTGCCGGATCTTGTTATTTTGAATGCCGAGTTCTTCCAGGCAGAAGTACCACCGGTAGGAGAACCAGTCTGCACACCTAGAGTGGGGGACAAAGGGTCCCTGGTCGGGCGTGGAGGCGGAGGCACGCTGTCCGCCGAGTGCCAGGCCGGGGGCTCAGGTGCCATCGGGGTTGCGGATTGACCTGAAGATGATGAAGTTGTGAGGCACGCGACCGCCGAGTCCCGAACCTTCGGGCCTCCAGTCAGGCGCACGTTTGCCACTGACTTCCTCTTCTCCTCCTTGGACACACGGACGACTGGACGTTTTCCCTTTCCCAAGGGGTCCTCAACTTCAGTCGCCTTACTCTTCTTGGCGGTGGGAGTTGGGGACGAGGAGCGGGCAGGCCGGCTCCGCTTGGTGCTCTTGTGCACCGGAAACTCAGGCAACGGTGCATCGGAAAAGAAGGCATCACGACCCTGAAGGTGCAGACAAGATGCATATTCAATTACAACCAAGCACAAATCAGAAGACCCAATCTAAAGAAACAAGAAGGTATCTTACCGGAGGTGGAGGGTTCGATTGCTTGAAGGGCCTTGGGCATCCCTCGTTGGTGATCCGAACGCCCGGAGCAAACAAATCGGCCACAATATCAAGAAGCTCCTACCTTGAAATTGGCTCAGGCACCTCCTGGGTAGGATCGTTCGGTCCTTCGTGTGCATATCTAAGATGAACTCGTTCCTTTAGGGGCTGGACTCAGCGCGAGCCAAAATTGAGGACAATGGCTACCCCGGTGAGCCCGTTCTCCTTCAAATCAGCGATCATCCCCATGAGGTCTACCACCTGGTCCATCCCGTCGCCCGTAGGAAGCGAGGTCCAATTGATCGATGGTTTGGGAGGCGCTCCGGAAAAAGCAGGCAAAGAGGGCTTGGGATTGGAACAATAGAACCATTCCCGGTGCTAGCCCTTGTTTGAAGTTTTGAAAGGAATGGCTACATAAGCTCTCTTCAGGCCGTCCCTCAGCTGGAATCCGGCACCGCCAACTCCCTTTGGGGAATTTTTGCTGGGAAAAGGCTTAAGAAGGAAAAGATGGCGAAAAAGGTTGAAGTGTGGGCAAACGCCAAGAAAAGCTTCACAAAGGTGAACAAAGATGGCAATTTGAAGGATAGAATTGGGATTGAGATGAGTCAATTCAATTCCATAAAATTCAAGAAGACCTCGAAAGAAGGGGCATCTTGGGGAGGCCAAATCCAGCGCAAAAAGAAAGATCGAAGACAACCACTTCCTCGGTGTAAGGGTGGGGCAAGATTCACCGACAGCAGGAGACGAGCGGAAAGCATTACCAATGGGAGAAAACGCGGCAGCGGACTAGCTCATCTAATCGCCCATCCGTTGTCACCGAGGTGGTCAATCCTTGGTTGATGCCGATGAAGGAGCATCCTTGGGAGGAGGAGAAGGCATTTTGTGGGAGGAATTACCTGCGATCGCCTTTGGATTGGGAAGATGAAGGTGCTAACCCTTGCGATGGATTTAGCGAGAGCAGCGCTAAACAAAAGAAGATGAGGGAGCAAATGAGCACAGTCCGGTGAAAACCGTCTCAGTTGCTCCTGGCTCCATATTTATAGGGAGCGATGCCAGCTTTGCTTTGAGCGGAAAACGCTTCGCCCTCTGCATAACTTGGGGTTGCCCTAGGGCGCTCCAAGATGGGCCTAAGGCCGTGTGCAGTGAATCACTGTGCATAGGCTCAATTAGGCCGAAAATTGATTTGAAAATAATGCGCTCCATGATTGGCCAGAGCCAATGACCGCATTAAACAGATTTGGGTACCTTCCAAATGCAAACATCCTCTTATGATATGTCTCATGACAGTCGCATCTTTGAATCCGTTTGAAGCAGGATCGGATATCATAAAGATAGTCTAAAGAGCTAAAACCGATGTTACGCCTCATGAGCGAGCCAATAGTCGTGCGCTCTGGTGCCACAGTACCCCTCGACTAAAAGCCAACTTGAGCGAAGATATTAGCCATATCGAGTCACGTCTTGATTCGAGAAATCGGGTTAGGAACCACTGGAATAGTGCCACATGGAACTCTGTCGAGTCCTTCACGGCCTACTAAGCCTACTGCGGAGCACTTTCGCGGCATGAAAGACTAGTCGGGAAGCCTCGGAGTAAAAGGCAATCCGACCGCGAAGCACTCGAGACTCTTGTGGGACATATCGTCCGAATATCGCATGGTAAATAGCGAGGCCCAACTGTGAGGATGGGCCGGGCGATTGCGAGAAAGATAGAAGCCGCAAGGGGCGTGCCAAGACGTGCCTGATAAAGAAGTCCCATAGATGGCAACCGACTCGGATTAGGTAGGATGCGATTGTAATCTAGTCCGTTATGATACGGATATAGAGCAGGAGTTATGATTCGTACTTTGTATCCGAGTGGGACTCTCTTTTGTAACCGCCCTCCTCTGCTATATAAAGGGAGGCACGGGGCAGCATTGAGGGACAATATCATCAGCAATTAGCTAGCCACAAATAATTCTAGAGCACAGGACTAGGGTATTATCTCCTCCGCGAGAGCCCGAACCTGTATACATCTGGTGTCCCGTGCTACCATCAAGTTTGGATCCAGCGCCTAGCCCCCTTTTCTTTATTGCCGACAACAAACGTCGACAAGAAGAAACCTCAATCCTATGGAATTAGCGAAGAAGACCCGGATCAGACATGAGAAACTACTCACTGAGATATGCCTTCACAAAAGCAATATACTAAGAATCATCTCCAGTAATGATCATGTCATCAATATATAGAAAAAGAGTCCGACCACAAGGTGAAATATGAACAAGAGCGCAGGATCATGAACACTAGCAGAAAAGCTAGCAGCAGTAATTACAGAAGAAAAACGCTCAAACGGGGCTTGCTTGAGCCCATAAAGAGAGCAGTGAAGCTGACAAACTATGCCCTCAGGAACATAATCCCATGGTGGTCGCTGCATATAGACTTTCTCACGCAGCTCACCATTAAGAAAGGTATTCTTAAAATCAAGCTGAGAGATGGACCACTCACGATCAGAGGCAAACAACAAGAAGAGTGCGAACAATGATGATGTGTGCTACAGGAGCAAAAGTCTCATCATAATCATAACCATGTTTCTATTGATAACCGTGTGCCATAAAACGAGCCTTTTAACACTTAAGGGAACCATCAGGGCGAGTCTTAACCTTATAGATCCTCTTGCATGTAATAGGATGGACACGTGGAGAAAGAGGCACATGATCCTACGTGCTAGTGCGCTCAAGGGTAAGAAGCTTCTCTGCCATCACATACCACCATTCCTGATGAATAACAGTATCACAATAAGCAGTTAGCTCGACAAGAACTACACTAGAAAAGCCAAGGCCCTTAGGGGGCTGAATATACTGGCGATCACGAAGAGCATAGCAAAGAGGAGGCACAGAAGAAGGCGACTCAGCAGGAGAAGATAGCACATCAAAAGAGGATGGCATACCGGAAGAATACTCAACTCGTGGAAGACGAGTGTAATATAGAGGATAAGAAGGAACAATTTCAAAAAAACCCTGAAGGAGGCATCGGTGGTGAAGACTCCTATGGAGAGGCTGGTGAAGAAAGAGATACCAACCTTGGAAAGGAAAAGTAGCAAGCTGGAATACCAGGAAAAGTTAGGAAAGAAAGTGGCTCGACAAGTAAGTAGTAGTAGAAACAGCCTTAGCCTAGAAATAAGGTGGAACAACTGAAGCAAGTAAAATTGCACGAGCTGTTTTAAGAAGATGATGATGCTTGAGCTCAGCTACACCATTCTAAGCATTAGCATCAGGATAGAAAAACTGAGAAAGAGTACCTTGCTTAGGAAAAAAGTCCGAAGGGCTCCTGACAGATACTCCCTATCGAATTGGTATGAAGAATACAAATGAGAGAATCAAACTGGATATGGATCATAGTAGCAAAACTCTTATAGATGGATAAAGCCTTGCTATGAGAAGATATAAAATATATCCATATGTCGTGAGAGAAATCATCTATAATATGATCCCTTTTTGAAACAAAAGGAGCCAGACTCCAAACATTAGAATGAACAAGATTAAAGAGGCGTTGAGACATAGACTCACTAGAAGGATAGAAGAGTTGTATCTGCTTACCAAGTTTACAAACCTTCACAATCTACAGAGGTATCACTAGACACATATCCTAAAAGGCCAAGACGAACTAAAGAAGATAGATGTGAATCACAAAGATGACCCAAACAGTGATGCCACTGAGAAAATTATCTAGTGGAAGATGCAGCAGAGGCAAAAGTAGTGGAGACGGAGACACTGGTAGGGGTAGTGGAAGAAAGATGAAGCCAATCAAGCTCCCAAAGACACTAAGTCACAACGGCGAGGGCCAGTACCAACCAGAACCCACATGTGGTGATCTTGAACACAACAAGAGTCAAAATCGAGGATAACGCGACAGTTATGATCAGTGAGCTAGCTAGTGGACATAAGTTGCATGGTCAGTTTAGGAACATTAGAAACAACAGGAACATAACAAGAGAAAGACAAAAGAATGCCTTATCCTGTAATAGAAAGAGAGGTACCATCTGCGGTCTAAACCATGACAGGAGCAGTGAGAGGACTAATAGAATGGAGACTCATGGTATCGGATGTTATATGAAAAGAAGCACCAAAGTCAAGATTCCATGGTGAGATACATGAAGGGAATGTAGAAGGTCTCTCATTGGAAAACTGAGTAGCAAAACTAGCAGAACTTATCGGCGTAGAGGCAGCCATGTGATGTAGTAATGTGAGAATCTCTTGTGTGGTGTCAACCATTAGAAGTTTGTTTGAGGGTGGTGCACAGCCTCTAGTGCCCTTGGAGGAGTGTCCATTTCGACGAGTAAGATCCTTCTACTTCTTGTAACATAACTACTCCACATGTCCATTTTTATCACAGTAAGTGCAATGAAGCCCTCACCCCCAGCGGCCTCAATATAATAGATGCCACTAATAGAGGAGCGATCGAGGCATTACCAAGGCTGAAGGAGACTATAGTAGACCCGCATCATGAAGACAAGCCTCCTTAGTATGAATAGTTGTAAGAGCATCCAACAAGGTCACTTGAGGATGGCGAGTGAGCAGCTGGGTATGAATCTGCTCAAATTGAGCCTGACGACATGTCAAGAAGTCACAGATGTAGCAAAACTCCAAATGAGAGTGTTGACACAGACAACACTGGCAAGTGTGGCAAACATTCGGTCCAAGAGTCTCAAGCTGACGCCATACCAAGGACAATTGTGCGTAGAACTCATCCATGGTAGAATCAATCTGCTGAAGCGACTACCCCTGTCACACAACATTATGATACAAACAATCACCAATAGGCACATAGCAGTCGTGAAAATGCGTCCACATCGACTATGCCAAAGATAAAGCAAAAACATCTCAAGTGAGATGCACTTCTATGCTAGCAACCAAAATAGCACAGGTATGAGCATTCTCATCAATCTTCATCTTTTATATAGCAAACTGAGTCTGAAAAGACTCTACAACATCATCATGATCATCAGACATCTCTTGTCGGCGACATCGTGATCTTGTTCACTCTGAGGATCTCACTCAATGTAAATCGACTTCTCATGACGATCTGAGTCAAAAACCGATGACACAGTCTTGGGTCATCGGCTGGCTGACAACACAAGTCCGTTGACATAGATTGACGACATAGGTGCATTGTGTCGGCAGCTAATATAAAAGCCGCCGACATGGCCGCATCCTAGGCCGACCAGTTACCCAAGCTTGTGTGGCTGACCTAATTTAGCCAAGCAGTTATCTGACCTAATGGCACACCCGATGATGCCACCCTGACGTGTGGACTGTAACATCCCAAAAATTTGAGTTTTGGTATGTTTTAAATTAAAAATGAACCATTAAATATTTTTCTCGAATTAGCAAAGCTTAATTTGAATTTTCTAATAATTAAAAGATTTAATTAGATTAACCTAAGTATCAAATTAAAGTTTCCAGTTTTATTGGGTTCCTTGTGCTTCAAGGAATTTTTCTGTATTTTGGAGATTTTTCTGAATTTAATTGCTATTTATTTGAATTTATTTGCCTTTATTTGAATTTAAGGATTTTTCTAATTCGGAAAATGTTTTAATTTTTCAAAACTCTCCTCGGGCCGAATCCCTCCCGGCCCATCACTGTTCATCCGCTCGGCCCGTTCAGCCCGCCAGCCGCGCGTTGTGGACCGCCGGATCGTCTCTTCACGGATGGCCTCGGTTGTGCCACGTCACGCCTCAGCCGAAACCCTAGCCGCCGCCGGAGTCTTTGCGCCGCACGCTGCCACCCTCGGGTTCCGTGTTTTACGCGCCTCCCGAGGCTATTTAAGCCGCCGCCACACACCTCCCGAGGTTCGCCTCTCCGCGCGCTCCTGTTACTCCGCTCCTCGTCGTCCAAATCGCCGTCGTCAGTCCTCGCGAACTCGCCGAAGTTTCGCCGCCTCCCGAGTACTTTCTCCGCCGTCTCCGGGGCTCTCCGGTGTGCCTCCGCCGTCGCCGTTGGCCCGGTTGAACTCCACACGCCACCCTCTTTCAGATCTGCCTGGCCGCACCGGTCCGGTACCATCGCGAGCCGTGTCATCTTCTTGGCTCGTGAAATATCCCCGCCGCTTCGCCGTCGGGCCCCTAATAAGTTCTTGCCCGTCCGATGTCCATCCGCGCCCCGACCGAAACCCGTCACCAATCCGCACCCGTCTGCGTCGGCTGCAAGTGGCCGCCGCGTCAGCCGCCACCTTGGCCCTAATAGCCACGTGGCTGCCACATGGGCGCCACGTCAGCCTTGTCGGCCGTGTCATCTTCTCATCGCCTCGGTAGATCCGGTCCACGGTGAGCCGTGTCACTGACGTGTGGGTCCCACGCGTTAGAGGAAATTCTTTTTCCTATTTCAGATTTTCCGAAAAACCGAAAATCCCAGCCAATCACAAGCCGACACGTGTCACCCTGGTGAATTTATCTGATTTTCTCTGAATTAAATCTTCCAGGAGCCCGTTCTCCTTCGTCCGAACTCCGATTGGAGTGATTCAAATTTCTAAATTTTTGTAAAATCGAGATCTACATTCCAGAGCCATTTATTTTCAATTTTGAGCTTGTTTTCTCCTCTGTTTTGTATTTATTTGGTTTCGTTGATTTATTTTCCGGTAGACGCGAATCCCGAAGGAGCGAACGGAGATTTCGAAGACCAAGACTCAGCATTTGAACAGCAAGGCAAGTCGTAGACCTTTGATCATATTGAACCCATGTTTGCAAAAGTACTTTGTTTTATACAATTGCATGCTATTTGTGTAACAATGCTAGTTTATGGGAGTAGCTATTTACCTGTTTGAGTATGCCCCCTTCGATTATTGAAATGCCATGTATCCATTGTTAACCATAGGTTGGGACATTAATTGTTGGACATAATCATAGTACCAGCATTGGGTTATCGTAGCTATGCTTAGCCGTGCTTAGTTGTTCGATGGGATTCATATCACCTGTGAGCTAATGTTAATCTTGACTTAATGAGATATTGAATTGTGGCTGTTGACCACTGTTGTAAAACTTGTTGTACCATGGCAGGGGATGCCATTGGTTTTGGGTTGAACAAAATGTTTTCCCTTGGGCAATTGATCGTGCAGTAAAGGGGGTGCTGTTTAGCACATTGGAATGTGGCTGTCTTGCCTGAGACAATTTAAGGACTTAATCTTGTGCGCCATTGAACTGGGCCTAACCGTGCAACCACAAGTCCGGTATGGGGCGGACCTAGTGATTAATTTGCAATGTCGGACTTGAGTATTGCCATTGTTGGTGTGGGTTCGAGATGGACGGGTAGACTCACATGGCTCAAGAGGGGTCTGAGGGCGAAACCTTAGAGGCGATCTTGGGTTTAGACATGCATTGTAAAGGCTTTGTAGTGATCTCTCTGCCGACACACCAAAGGAAGTGTGTTCTTAGCGCTTGGCACTAAGGGATGATCATGTCTTGTGGGTAAAATTGTACAACCTCTGCGAGTGTAAACTATTGAATAGCCGTGTCATGGTCATGGACAAGCAGGGATTTCACACGGGGTATAGAGTATTTTCTGAAATGTGGGATGGTTGAGATGTGAGCAGGGAGTTCCTTTGTTGTTTTGTTGTCTCAAGCTATCTTGTTCAATTGTGTGGTTGATACTTGTTTGAATGATGTAGGGTGATGCCTCATTATTACTGTTCATGTTGTCTACCGATGATTTACGATTATTTATTATTGTTTTATCAATCGCCTTCAATCTATTTATTGTATTTAAATTCAAGATATTGCTTTTACGCAAATGAACCATATAACTATCCTTTGTCAAGCCGAGCATGAATATATTGCAACATTTCCCTCGGCTTGTTGAGTCGTTTTGTACTCACGGCTTTATGCCCTTGTTGTTCGATTCTTTGAGGAAGGACGGTAATGAGTATCAAGAGGAGGAGTACTATGAAGACTACGTCGACTAGGAAGGCGTTCCCAGACGATTGCTGTGGCATGTCGAATAGCCCAAGTTATTTCATTTCATTTGCAATGATTTATTTGTTTCTTAAGCCAAGAGGCATTGGTGTATGAACCTTGACCATAAGGTCGTTTGCTCTATTCAATAATAATTTGTTTCTTCTTAGTTAATTCGATGTATGGAATGATATGTCATCTATGTTTCCACTGTGTGCACTAGCGTGATCCTGGACTAGTGCGGTATACACAGAGGGTTTCGGATTTGCATATCCGGGTCCCGACATGGACCCTACTAGCCAAATCTTTGTTGTCAGCTATATTTTGGCGGACGACATAGAGTTGGCATGTGGGCCCCACTTGTCTGGTCCAAATTGCGGGAAACCTTCTTGGTGGGCCCCTGTTTGCACCAGTTTTTGGAAACTGCGAGAAGAATCGGTAGAAAAGACGTAAGTTTGGATACAACACGGAACGCCTCAAAGAATTTGGATAATGTACGGATAATACTTGGAAACGGAGTCCAAATAGGAAACTCTGGTGATTCGGATTGCATTGTCGTGTTGGATCGGGACTCGGATCGGCGTGAGTATATAAAGGCGTGCTAGGGTGCTTGAAGGAACAACGCACAACCAAAACACATCTGCTATTTTTCTTAGCTTTTAGTTCTTTTAGCATTGTAATCTTTCCTCTGTAAGTCGACATCGATCAAATAAAGTTGCGCATCGCCGATTGTTTGATCGTCATTGGCTTTCGAGGTTTGATTTATTACGTCTTGTTGCGCATCGCTGTTGAAATCGATCTACCTTTTACCTCGATTAGTCTTAATCGGCTAATCTAGTTACCTTCTAATCGGCTTTACGGCGATTCACGATTCAACCGATTCATCCCGAGGATCGGCAGTTGCATCTCACGGCCGTTCCTTATCGGTTGCGAGTCAAATCGATTATGCGCTTCGCGCCTGCTTGAACCGGTGTTCGTCCGGTGTGTTGAGGCCAGAAACCCTCCGTCAAGTTTTTTGGTGCCAACACATTTTTGGCACGCCCGGTGGGACCCAATCGACAAGATGACTGCAGGTAAATCTGTCGCACCATCCGACGTGAACACCGAAGCCATAATCGTCCCCACTTTGGACGATTTAACTCCAGAGCAGCGCAAGGAGATCGAAGATCGGAAAGCTTCCTTGGAGGAATTGATGTTGGGTTGCTATCAAAAAACCCGACGAGGAGTCACGCAGAAGATGACACTTCCAACACTGAATCCGCTTGGCGAAGCTGGCGTCACATCAACTCCGATGGCCGATACATACCGGCTCAAAATGAGTTATCTGCTATGATTGAACAATCATCCATCATGCATTAATTAATCAATCATCGGCTTTGGTCACGACCTTGAAGCCGATGATAGAAAATAGCGTAAAAACGATTGCACAAGAGTTGGCTACGTCCGGGGGATTGATGGACCCATTGCAGCCACTCCCAACGTACCCTGTATATTCTGTGGCTCCAAACGCCAACACGGTCAAAGCGTCGGCACCAGCACCCTCACTAATGCCGACCCAGCCCACCGTGTTGGCTCCACCAAATCCCTTGAGTCCGGATGCTCATATTCATGCATATCTTGTGGCGCAAAGTTGGATCCATCAGCGTCAGGGACTCACTACGTCCAGTCGGCTTCTCAGCCGATTGAATTAAATGGAAATTATAAACCTCAAGGACTAACCCAAGTTAGAAATCCGGCTCCATATAAAGTAGTTACATACACAGAGCCGTTTGTTCCATTACCGAGGATTCTGGTTGCCGAGCCGATGGATCGAATCATGGCAGCGGTATCCATCGGCTAGAGCAAGCCAACCGGCCGAGTTTACACTCGGGGGGCAGGATACTACCCAAAATAATTGGCCAAACCCTAGTGTTCCATCGGCTAACAATGTTAATTGGGCTGATCAAATTTCCATAGTCTTGAGAGATCAATTTGGCTTCTGACCCAAAGGAAGGACAATCGGCTATAAAGCGTACCCAGTTACATTGACGCATGCCATATCCCCATAACTTTAGGATTCTGATTTAGCGAAATTTTGGGGATGATTCAGTTACTACTTTAGAGCATATTGGAAGATTCGTCGCTCAGTGTGGTGAAGCGGCTCAGTCCGATGGGTTAAAAATTAGGCTTTTCCGTTGTCTTTATCAGGGACTGCCTTCACCTGGTTTACCAATCTGCCTCCAAATTCGGTCCATTTTGGAGCGATTTAGAAAATCGATTTCATGAATACTTTTTCTCTGGTAGCTTAGAGTTAAAATTTCAGACTGAGTCTTTGTCAAGCAAAAATTTGGTGAGTCGGCTTCAGATTACATTAGGAGATTTAGAAAGTGAAATCGCCGCTTGTGTAGTATTGCCCGATAACCAATTAGCCGACTTAGCCTTTCAAGGGTTAATTCCCCATAAAGAAAAACTTCTTTGGACAGAGTTCAGCGATTTAAGTCACTGCTTCATCGTATATTAAACACAGGAAAGCCGATATCTGAGTAAAGAATTCAAAGAAAAAATTAGATTAAATGGCAATGGGAAAGATAAAGCTAAAATAAACATGGTTGAATATAGTTAAAGTGAAACTTACGAAGACGAAGCGAGATGTGAATATAGCGAATGGATAAAGGGTTCTAAAAACCACTTGTCTGTTCATGGCTCAAGCCGACTAGGAGTAAGTCGGAGGTTAAATACGCTTTCGATGTGTCCAAGTGTGACCGCATATTCGACATGTTGTTACAAGAAAAAAGCGTCTGGTACTGAAGGGCATACCATACCCTCGTGGATGAGATCAAGAAGCGGCGATCTTGTAAGTGGCATCATTCTTTTTCCCATAACACTAACGATTGCAATATCTTTAAATCGGCAGAATCTGAGGCCGCCATTGAAGATGGTCGGCTCAAGTTCTTGAAAAGAGCCGCCATGGAAGTCGATGTCAATCCTTTCCCAATTAACATGGTCGATGCTCGGCAAAAAATGAAGCAGTTATCGGCGAGAATCCCGAGTAAGCGGCAAGTCGACATAGAATCAAGCTCACAAGGAGAAACATCGAAGATAACGATCGGCTCACTTCAAATTGAAGCCGATCGAGGCGGAAAAATTCTAGGACTGTGAAGCCAAAGGGAATTACAAGTCGGACGATGGTACAAAGTGAAAGAACTCCACCACGAGACCGGCGTTCAAGCCCAAGCCAACCTTCTCGCGATTACTTGAAAAAATATGAAAGGATGAGCCATCGGCGAAGCACAATTCCGTCGACCGGATGAATCGCATCGGCCAAGCCGTGTTTCGGCCTAATAATTGGTATCGGCCGGACAACGAAAAAAGCTCACGAGAGATGCCCTTTTGGCGATTACTGTTGGGAAAGGGGTATGGCATTACCATCTGCAAGGTCATGCCCCATGGAACATTACCCACAAAGGGATTGGCCGAAACGATCGGTGAAAGAGCACCTGTCAGATCAAAATGAACCAGGGTATAGAAGGCCGATAAAAGAAAAACTAGGCACACCAGAGCAAGACAAGGAAAAAGAGCCAACGGAAAACTTGGTCGGCAAAATCCGTAAGCCATTAGAACCTAAACCCAGGTGGTGCCCATTGGACTTAGCGATCACAGTATGAGACGGCTTCAGCGTCTAAACGCAAGAGATGAGAGAAGCGAAGAAGAAAGCAGAGAGGACCAAGCGTTTAATGAGTTGCGACCAATGAAACTTGTTACGAAGGAGTGGAGGAAAAAACAACAAGCCGACGATGAATTAGATTCTTGAGATGATTTGATGTCACCAATGATTCGAGATGACACTCCTCCATGGATATCAACATGGTATTCACCACCACCGAGTTAATTAAAACTGAATCGGCTAAAGACACATTGCTCAACTATGCTTAGGCGCACAAGATCTTTGTATTCGAAAAGCCTCGGGATCCCCATCGGCATCTCAAGCCATTGTACTTGAAAGGATACATCAATGGAAAGCCGATTTCCGGATGCTTTCGTTGATGGAGAGACTCTTGTAAACTGATGCCACTCACCACTGCGAAACTAGGAAAAACCGATGAAGACTGATAAAGGCGAATATGGTACTTAACGATTTCACAGAGAGACCCCAGAGGCAAAGGTGTAATGGTTCTGAAATTAACCGTCGATAGCAAAACCTTGCCGACCGCGTTTTTTGTGATTGAAGCAAAGGGAAACTTGTCGGGACCCGGGCTTGCAAATCCGGACCCTCTGTGTATTCAACACTAGTCCAGGATCACGCTAGTGCACACAGTCTCAACATTGGTACATATCACAGTCATAACCAGCGAAATAATAAGTACTTTGATTAAATACTCAAACTAGTTGATCGACTTTATGGTCAAGTTACAAAGATCGCCTCATGAGCAAGACTTATTAGAATATTCAAATCGTGGAAATAAAATAAACTCGTGGCGCCAACCAATTTGCCACGAACAAGCTGATCGGGCTCGCTCCTAGTTTGTCGTCTCCTCTGATACTCCTCCTCTGACGAGGGTTGCTTCTTCTTCAAGCGAAGTTGTGTTGTTGTGGGGTGAGTACTTTGAGCACTTTCGGCAAGTCATGCCTGAAATGCAATTCTAATATTCTACATGCATGGCTTAGTACAAAGGATAGGCTATGGTTCATGAAGCGTTATAGCATTTAAGAATAACAATAGTAATTTACAAAGCAACAAAAGCAGTAGTAAGAATAGTAGCTTTCACAAACATTTTAATCACAATCATATTTCCATCCTATGTCCAGTTCCTCATTACCAACCCAAGCATTTTCCATAAAAAATTCATTTTCATAAAAATCTAACCCTTGGCCGTAATCACCGAAGCGATGCTCAATACCGTGAAACACGGCTATTGAATAGGTTGTACACTCTGCAGAGGTTATACACTTTACCCACAAGATCTGATCAAATACCACCAAGGCAAATAACATAATGAAGCCTTTCCAAAGTTCCATCTAAACCCGATCTTGCCCGCTAAGGTTTCAACCTTTGGAGGGACTGGTTACCACACCGGGCCCCCTCTTGCGCCATGTGAGTTCTCATTCCGCTTCTCGGGCCTCACACCACCACACAGTACCAAAGAATAGATTTCCCGGTTTACTCGGCTAAGCCCGTCCCATTCACGGAGCTTGTGGCTGTATGAGAGACTTCAGTTCAAATGCTCGCAAGGTTAAGTCCTTAGTTGGCCGAGGCAAGACTAACCAAGTGTGATCTCAATTATCCAAAACCAATAAAACCAAATCGACCGCCATTGCCACTCTTGGCCCACGAAACAATCTTGCCACATGCCTCAGTCTAAATCATTTTCCCACCCCGGTTCTTTACCATTGCACCACGTGCCATCATCAACTCAATAACACATGTCTTATTCACAAATCATGTTCCATATCTCATTAGGTCAATATTTACTTTGGTATTCTAAAATCATAAAATGTCCACGTGGCCGGGCTAAGCATACTACTTCGGTCTACTCAACCCATGTTGGCAAATTATAAAAGTCCAACTATTAATCCATATCCTAGGGTGACAAAAGATTCATGGCCTACAATTATATATGACAAGGTGGCATCTGACAACTTAGGCATTTAACTAATCCCAAAACTTATTCAAAATCATTTCTATCAAATTAGCATGCAATAGTTTAAATCAAAATAATTTGCTCTAATAGGTCCAACATGATCAAACACAACTTGCCTTCAAAAAGTGCTGGTTACGGTTCTGAACTTGCTCTGAGGTCGAACTTCTCCTCGAAACCTTCGGGCACTTCAACGTCTCGCGTACGCAAAATAAATAGCAATAAATAAATAAAACAGAGAGCAACTCAAGCCTAAAATTCAAATAAAATTCATAAACAGAAAGATCTTGATTTTACAAATTTATAGAAATTGGAATCACTCAAATCGGAGTTAAAAGCATAAAAGTTATAAGCATTTGAAGTTTCAAAATTCATTTAAAATCAATAAACCGAATTAAATAAATATTTTCTTTTTCGAAAATTAATTATTGCGTCATCTGTGACACGTGTCTCCACCAGAGAGTGACACGTGGCCTTGCTTGGCGTCGATACGACCGGCTCCGTGATGGCGTCGGCATGACGTCATCGTGGCGTCGGCCGACTCGGCTATTCGGCGACAAGTGGGTCCCACCGTGGCGTCGGCATGACATCGAGGTGGCGTCACACGCGCGGTCGTCGCGGTGACAAGTGGGCCCGTGTTGTCGGCGTCTCGGGTGAATAGTGCAGTGCAACCGGCGTGTGGAGTCGCGTTGTCGGTGACACGGTGAACGATGCACATGCGGTGAGGCGGCGTGTGGGTCCGCCTTGTCGGCGTCCGCGTGCGCGATCTTGGCGGCTTCGTGTAACACGACGGTGGCCCTCGGTTGCATCTAACGGTGGAGTTTTGAAGATGGGGTTTCTTGTTTATGGGGCGGCGTGGCGGAATCCGGTCGTTGATTGGAGATCGGACGGTCGACGGCTTCTGGCGGCGGGCGATGGTGCGGCGGCCGGCTTGACCGGAGACGAAGACGGCAGCGTAGCCGACGGCGTTCCGGGTCCTCGGCGTGAAAAGTGGCTTCCGACGCGGCTTGAAAAGATGAGTTCGGTGGTAGCACGGCGGCGGCGAGAGTGGCCGGCGGTGGCGAACAGCGCAAAAGCTTCGGCGGAAGGCTTGGGACTTCGGCGAGCTAGTCTTGCGAGGCGGCGGCGTCTCGGCGGCGTGGGTGTCTGGTGGGTGCAGCGAGGTGAGATCACGTCACGGGTGGCGGCGCTTTAAATAGCGCCCTCGGCTTCCGTGGCGAGACCGAGGCCCCGCACAGGCGGCGGCGGAATCCGGGCGACTCGGGTTAAGCGGCGTGGCGCGACGTGTGCCCTTGGATCCGGATCGAGCAGCGACGACAGCTAGGGTTTTTCGAGCTGGGCGCCAAAGAGTGTTCGGCCCAACAATGTTCACCAGATTTTAATTCGTTTTCGAATAAAATTAATTCCCGAAAATCAAATAATTTATTTGGGGCACTAAAAATACTAGAAAAATTCTGGAAAAATTCTCATAAATATTTTAGGACATTTGTGACTCAAATAAAATATTTTTAGCAAAATTTTATTTTAACTTTTCTATTATTTAATTACTTTGTTAAATGGTTTAATTCAAATAAATCCAAATAAATCCAAATAAATTCCAGAAATTCCCAAAAATTCAAAATACCATTTAAATGCAAGAAAAGCAAAAATTGGGGTGTTACAAAACTATAGTGTACTCCTTGGACGCAATTGGATACATGCCAATTGCTGCATACCATCAACCTTGCATCAGCTGCTAGTCCAATGGAACGGAGATGAAGTTGAGGTCGTCTCAGCCGACACATCGGCCCATATTGCTATAGCTAGTTCGATCTTGAATTGGCCACATGAAGAAGCGGAGTGCATATCGTAAAGCTCTACACGATTGTGATTTTATATGCATTGGGAAGTCAGGTTTGATGCCGATCAGCGTGAAGCCAGGCACGTTTGATCGGGCAAATGAAATTCTAAGGAGATGGGGTCAGAAATGATCCAAGCATTATAGGACAGGGCAAGAAGCTATCGGCACAGGATAAACTCCTGCGAAGCCATTGAAGATTTCCAAAGCGAGAAATTGGGGCAAGGTTTCACTTCTGCCGATATGCTTGAAGAAGTCGACATAGGAGAAGGTGATAGGAAGAGGCCAACTTTTGTAAGTGCAAATTTAGGTCTAGAATACAAAAATAAGTTGGTCAAAATACTTAGAGAGTACAGGGATTGTTTTGCCTGGGAATACTATGAGATGCTTGGGTTAAGCCGACAGTTAGTAGAACATCGGCTACCTATCAAGCCGGGGTATCGGCCATATAAACAACCTCCACGGCATTGTAATCCAGAACTATACAGTGTGATAAAAGAAGAAATTGAGAGATTGTTGGAAGCCAAGTTCATAAGACCTTGCCGATACGCCGAATGGGTGTCCAATATTGTTCCTGTCATGAAAAAGAATGGTAAAATTAGAGTGTGTGTAGACTTTAGAGATTTGAATAAAGCTACGCCAAAAGATGAGTATCCGATGCCTATAGCGATATGCTATCGATCTTTGCATCGGGTAATAAGATCATCGATTTCCTTGGCGGGAATCTTTGGGTATAACCAGATATTCATGGCGAAGCGATGTCCCCAAAAGCGCCTTGGTGCTGGCGCGATAGGGTTATCTGAATGGCGATGTGACATTCGCTTAAAATTGCAGGCGCCACCTATCAACGCACCATGAATTTGATTTTTCACGACCTAATCGGCCACATTGTTGAAATTTACATTGACGACGTGGTGGTTAAATCCAAGGAAGACTGGTAGCACTTGGCCGATTTAGAAAGGGTATTCCAAAATACAAGAGCTCATGGGTTAAAGATGAATCCTTTGAAGTGCGCGTTTGGTGTATCGACCGGCCAGTTCCTAGGGTTTATGGTTCACCAAAGAGAGATTGAAGTTAACCAAACAAGAGTTAAAGCCATAGCCGATACAAAGCCGCCAACGTGTAAGAATGAATTGCAGAAACTGATCGGTAAAATTAATTACTTAAGACGATTCATTTCGAATCTGTCTGGTAGAATTCAAGCTTTTACGCCATTGCTGAAATTAAAGGATGATCAGAATTTTATATGGGGAGCCGATCAGCAAAAAGCTTTCAACGATATAAAACAATATCTAGCGTCACCACCAGTCTTGACCGCACCACAAAAGGGAATTCCCTTCAAGTTATATATATCGGTTGAAAAGCGACACCATCGAATTGTATTAGGCGCAAGAAGTCGATGGCAAAGAGCGAGTAATATTTTACTTAAGCCGGCGACTCTGGAAGCGAAACCAGTACCCACCGATAGAAAATTATGCTTATCCTTGTATTTTGCTTATGCGAAATTGAGGCATTACATACTAGCATCAACTTGCGTAGTAGTATGCAGAAACGATATCATCAGATATATGCTGTCTGCACCAATCTTGAGAGGACGACTTGGGAAGTGGGCTTATGCTCTAACCGAGTTCGACCTGCAGTACGAATCGGCCAAAGCCATTAAAGGCCAAGCAGTAGCCGATTTCATAACTGGATATGATACCATGGCAGGAATAGTCGATGTAGCACCATGGCGACTGTATTTTGATGGATCAGTTTGTCAAGAGGGGAGTGGAATAGGTATTGTGCTGATTTCACCAAGAGGACACAACATCGAGTTTGCATATCGGCTTACAAGCCGATGCTCTAATAACCAGCGTATGAGAGCCTTTGCTCAAAGGGCTGCAATTAATAAACGATGTCGGGGCAAGTAGTGTGGAAGCATCACGGTGACTCATTCTTTGGTGGTGCAACAAGTTAAAGGAGAGTTTAAATGCAACAATGAGGTGCTATCAGAATATCTACAGCATTGCCTTGATATCATCAACACTTTTACGTCATTCTATATCGGCCATATACCTAGGGAAATGAATGACAAAGCCAACACATTGGCTCAGACAGCTTCAGGCTACAAGGAAAAAAGCCGATATGAAGCACTTGATTTGATCGAAAAAACAGTTCTGTGCGTCGCTAATACCGATTGGAGGACAGAAATAAAAGCTTACCTAACGAACCCATGCAGGCCTACTGCACGAAAAATTCGACAGCAAGCGTTGAAGTATGTCATGATGGAAGGGGAGTTATACTATCGAACACTGGAGGGGTTGCTTCTGCGATGTTTAGGCGATGAGGAAGCAAAGGTGGCCATGGGTGAAGTTGATGAAGGAATTTGCGGTGCGCATCAATCGGCTTACAAAATGAAGTGGATTCTAAGACGGACCGGGTATTTTTGGCCGACAATGTTAGAGGATTGTTTCAAGTATTACAAAGGGTGCCAAAGTTGTCAGAAGTTTGGAAATGTGCAAATTGCACCAGCATCGGCTTTACATCCGATTATCAAGCCATGGCCGTTTAGGGGATGGGGTATAGACATAATCGGTCAAATATTCCCGGCATCAAGCAAGGGCCATAAGTTTATCCTCGCGACAACGGACTACTTTTGAAATGGGTGAAGCCGTTCGCTTAAAAAGTCATCGATTAGAAGCTATCGGCTTTGTTAGCGAACACATCATCCATCGATTCGGTATTCCTCGGACTATCACAACCGATCAAGGAACTGTGTTCATGTCGGCGATTTTAAAAGTTTTGCGAGAGAACACAGGGTATCAAAGCGCTAACTTCGTGCGCCATATTACGCTCGGGCTAATGGACAAGCGAATCATCTAACAAATCTCGATCAAAGCGATTAAAAGAAAAATCGATGAAAAGCCTCGAAATTGGCATTCAACCCTGTCAGAGTCACTATGGGCTTATCGGCTAGCGTTTCACGGATCGACTAAACTGTCACCATACCAGTTGGTGTATGGATAGGAGGCCGTATTGCCCATAGAAATAAATATAGAATCTATGCGAATAGCAAAGCAGAATAATCTATCAGCCGATGAATACAAAGAATTGATGCTGTACAATTTGGATGACTTGGCGGAGTTAAGGTTGATTACTTTAAATCGGCTTAAAAAGAATAAAGAAAAAGTGGCAAGAGCTTACAATAAGAAAGTCGTGCCCAAGTCCTTCAGTGAGGCCGATTTAGTTTGGAAAACGATATTACCGATTGGTTCTAGAGATAGTCGATTCGACAAATGGTCACCTACATGGGAAGGACCATATAAAGTTAATCGGCTTGTTGGCGGAAATGCGTACATACTCGAAACACTCGAAGGATTGGTGTTACCAAGGGCGATTAACGGAAAGTACCTAAAGCCGTACCACCCTAGCGTTTGCATCGGTGTGTAATTAAGGTACGACACAAAGAATGCAGGAACGAATCGGTTAAACAGCCGATTAAATAAAGATAAAATAATTGGTTAAACAGCCGATTAAAATATGTGACAAAAGTATCATCAGAAGCAACATCATTTTGAAAAACACAACGCATCAATAAAATTACGAGCGGATCACGGGATCTGAGCACCCAAAGTCGACGATTTGCACCTTGCCTTAGCGGCGTTTACGTGATCCGTAGAGTATGTCCTCATCGGCCTTGGCGGTGCGAACGCTGGAACAAGTTTGGCGATTGATCTTTCACCTTTGCCCGACCAAGCCGATGTCGGTCTTACGGGTTTTCGAGAGAAGTTGATGTGGCAGTCACCAAAGCAAAGATTGTTTGTGAGCTCTTCTTCCACCTTGGCTAATTCCTCTTCGAGCTGCTTCTTGTCGGGACCCGGATATGCAAATCCGAAACCCTCTGTGTATACTGCACTAGTCCAGGATCACGCTAGTGTACACAGTGGAAACATAGATGACATATCATTCCATACATCGAAATAACTAAGAAGAAGCAAATTATTATTGAATAAAACAAACGACCTTATGGTCAAAGTTCATACACCAATGCCTCTTGGCTTAAGAAACAAGTGAAAGCTATTGCTGCGAAATAAAAAACTTTAGGCCATTCGACATGCCACGAGCAATAAATCAGGGAACGCCTTCCTAGTCCACGTAGTCTTCATAGTATTCCTCCTCATCAAAGTCTTCACCACAAATGTCTTCATCGCTTTATGGAATAAGCGGCCCATAATAAAAAGCGGGGTGAGTATACAACATACTCGCAAGTCTCGGAAACTTAATGCAAGTAACTAAATGCATGGCTTAAACAAAGGAAGGCATAATATGGTTCATTTAAGTAAAGCAATAACTTGAATTGAAATCACGATAAATAGATTGAAGGCGATTAATAAAACAATAATAAATATCTGGTAAATCAATGGTAGACAACATGAGCAGAATGGCGAGGCATCACCCTACATCATTGAAACAAGTATCAACCACACAATTCAAGCTGTTTAGTTTTAGACAACGAGAACAACAGTGAACTCCTGTTCACATCCCAACAATTCCACATTTCAAGAAAACACTCTATACCCGTGTGAAATTCCGGGCTTGTCCATGACCATGGACACGGCTATTGAATAGTTTTACACTCTGCGAGAGGTTATGCAGTTTACCCACAAGACATGATATTCTCCTTGCGCTGGCCATTAGCACACTTCCTTTGGTGTCTTGCGGAAAAATCATGACAAAGCCTTTACAATGCATGTTTAAACTCGGTACAGCCCTCTAAGGTTTAGCCCTCGGGGCCCCTCTTGAGCCATGTGAATCTACCCGTACAACCGGAACCCACACCAACATTTGGCGAGTACTCAAGACTAAACATTGCAAATTAATCGGCTAGAGTCTGTCCCATACCGGACTTATGGTTGCAGTTAGGCCAGTTCAATGGCGCACAAGATTAAGTCCTTAAATTATCTCAAGCAAGACAACCACATCCCAATGTGCGGATAGCACCCTTTCTTGCCACGATCACTTGCTCAAGGAAAACATTTTGTTCAACCAAGACCATTAACATCCCTTGCCATGGTACAACAAGTTTTACAACAACGACCAGACCACAATTCCATATCTCATTAAGTCAAGATTAACATTAATTCTTATGTGATATGAATCATCGGACAACTAAGCATGGCTAAGCATAGCTATGATAACCCAATGTTGGTATTATGATTATGTCTAACTAGTAAACAACCCAACCTAGGGTGACAATGGACACATGACATCTCAATTAATCAAGGTGGCATAATGAAAATTTGGCATATAGCTATTCGATAAATAGTTCTTGTATCACATAGCATGCATTTGTATGAAACAAAATAGTTTTGCAAACATGGGTTCAATATGATCAAGGACTATGACTTGCCTTCACCCTCTTCATTGCTGCTACCTCCATTGGATGCTCCTCTCGCTCAACGGTGAGTCGTCTACCTTGAAACCATAAATCGAGGCAAAAATAAATAAAACCAGAAATAAACAAAATTCAAAAATTCATAAAAATGACACCAACAGATAGATCTTGATTTTAGATGAATTTAGAAATTTGAATCGTTAATCGGAGTTGAGCGGAGGAGAAACAGGCCTTCGAAGTTTCTCGGGAGAAAATCGGAAAAATATTAAAAGTAACACGTGTCGGGCTCGGATTGGTTGATTTTCGGATTTTGGAAATAATCGGAAATACCAAAATGAATGCGCTGACACGGGGCCTGAGTCATTGACTCGGCTCCGTGAACTTCGGTGCAGGAGTTTCACTGGATGGCGTGGCGAAGCGTGTAGGCTAGGGTCTCGTGGCGCGGACGTGGCACCAGCGAGCATCCGCGTGGCGATGACTGGCGCCGACATGGTGGGCTTGGATTTTTGGTGGCGTGTCGGTGACATGGCAGCGATGTGGCAGCCAAGTGGTCCTAGGCGGAGATGGCATCTCGTGGTGAACAGGCGACTCGTGAGATGTTAGCGGCGGCGTGGCGCTGCGTGGGTGGCGTGGGCGCACACATGTCTAAGCGTGACGACACACCGGACTTTCGGTGAGGTGGCTTACCAACGTGGTCAACACATGGGTCGAGGCGGCGTGGCGGCGTTGTGGCGGTGACAAAGCGACACGCAAAGGTAACCAGCGATTGGCTCGGGGAGGCTTACGATCCGATCTGGCGAATCCGGCGGTCGTTCGCGGATCGAGCGGTGGAGGTTAGCGGAGAAGTCGGCGGCGAGGTCTGCGGCTTCAACGCGCCGGACTTAGGGAAAACGGCACGGAAGCAGCGATGGAGCAACAGATCGGATGAAAAGAGTTAGTGATTGGGTAGAGGTTGTGAAGTGAACTCAACGGGACCAAAAGATCTCGGCGGAGCTCACGGAGAGAGAAAGAAAGCGGCGGAATGGCTCAGACGCAGTCTGCACTCGGCGAGTCGCCGCAGTGTGTCGGCGAGGTCTCGGGCGGCAAAGCTAGGGCAAAATCTTGTGCTTGTGAGGCGAACCTCGGGCTAGGGTCGTGGCGGCTTTTAAAGTCTTGGGGCGTGGCGGAGGCCGAGGAAGGCGTCGTGTGAGATTCTTCGGCTAGGGTTTCTTTGGCGGCTTCGTGGCTGTAATCCGACCATCCACAGGCGATGATCAACGGCCGCGAGAGATTGGCTATGTGGGTGGCGATGGTGTTGGATTGAGATCAACGATCGGAGGCTAGGGTTTTCGGTGGGTTGAAATTTGAAACGAGAGTGAAATTTCGGGGAATAGGAATTGGGCTGGTGAGGAAATAGGGCAGGCGGGCAAATTCGGCCCGAAGCGAAATTTCAAAATAAAAACGATTTTCCAATTTAATAATTACCAGAAATTCATATAAATCCAAATAAATACCAAATAAATTCAGAAAAATCTCCAAAAATACAGAAAAATTCCTTGAAGCACAAGGAACCCAATAAAAACTGGAAACCTTTAATTTGACACATAGATTAATCAAATTAAATCTTTTCATTATTAGAAAATTCATATTAAGCTTCAATTAATTCCAAGAAAATGCAAATGGTTTTTTTTTATTTTAAACATACCAAAACTCAAATTTTGGGATGTTACACTTCTTCATCGACTCCAATTTTTGCGTAGAGGACTTGGCGGCCTTGAGAGCGGAAGAATCTTCGTCATATTTCTTCTTCTTGGCCTTTAAATGCGCCACCAACTCCTCTAGCCGTGACGATCAATTGCTTGAGCTTCTCGTCGGGCTATTACAGCGTTCTGACCTCGACTTGAGCTCTCCTTTCATCTATGTGACAGACGTCCAGAATAGCCTTAAGAGCCTCAGGCGGGAGATCGGCTTCAACAACGACCATTCGTCCGGAATTGGTGGGCATTAGTCAAGATGTTTGCCTCAAATTTGAAATCGCGATTAAAAGCGATTCACTTCTCTGCATGTTTGGACCCGATCGCTGTAACCGCAGCGGATGCCTTCTAAGAGCGATGATGATGTTACGGATGTCGCTACATAATCGTCGGGGCTATCATACGGGTCGGCTAATTAAATCTAGGTAAAACCGAGCAAGTCATCGAATTCGATGAATTCCTCCGTAGCGGATTCTTTGGTGGCGGTGAGGAGGTGAAGGTCACGAGGAGTTGTCTTTGGAGGAGGCAATATCGGAAGACTGGCAGTAGGGGCATCCTGAAGATCGGCCAATACCCTGGCGGCTTGCGAGGACGTCGTCGGCTGAAAAACCAATAAAAGTCATGTTATGAATCGATATAAAATACTCATTAAAGAGAAAAGATTTACCTTTGCAAAAGCCGATGCTTTGGGGGAGCTCTCAGCACTCTGCTCTATTCGTTTTTGTCGACGGGCTGGGGCCTTCGTCGATGTAGGTTTTTCTGAAAAAATTAAAATACGTCAGCATTAAAAGCGAATCGAAGGCTTGAAAACTTGTGATTATCGGCTCAAAAATATTTACTCGAGTGTCGGCCTTTTGCAAAATCTGACAATGATGGGCTCTGGACACCGAGGCTGCCAGAAGAATAACCGGTCAAACCTGTTGTTTGATGCGGTCTTTTCCTTTTGGGCTCACTAGCGATGGAGCAACCTTGATCTTGCGGTACGGCACATCTGGAAAAAGCAAAAGGCTGAGCGGTTAAAAACATGACCCAAAGGCGATATCAAGTATGAACAAGCGTAAGAAAAATAGGCCGATACCTCTCTGACTACGGATGAGTTAGTATAACCCGATGGTGGAAGGATCTGAGCTATCTTCACTAGAGCTTCTTTGCTAGGTACTATCGTCGGCTCATGAAAGTCGAGGAGGAACTTTTCTACAACGGTCGGCGATTATGCGATCCAAGTAAAGAGCCTTTGATATAAGTGTCCTGGCGGAGAAATGGCTTGCTCGGCGAGAATCGAGGAAAAATCGTGGCAAAGCGAGAAGTTGAAATTAAATCGACTAACTCCAAAATTAAATCTCTGTTGCCGTTCCATTTGTCACTTTAGCTCTGGGCTCAAGGCGACTAAGGATCGGCGAGAGGCGGTATCCTTGACCAAAGCCCAATTGATGGGCGATATCTTGAAGGGTGATAAAATTCATATGGCCATGGTTTGGAATGTTACATTACGGGAGTTTAAGCCGACATGAAGATCTGAGTGAGATGAAAATCCGATCTGGTCTAAAAGTCGATCTTGGCATTAGGGAACTATCGGCATCAAGTGAAGAAATGAAGGCCATTGAAAATCAATTGCGTCTCTGTAAGGAAAAAAATCTTCTTGACCAAAGGTAGTGTTATCCAAGTGCGAAAAAATGATAAATATTTCTTGAAATCGGTGGAGTAATTTTGACGCCATACAATTGCACATCACAAGTCTCTCCCGAAGCGATCGGCTAGCTACGTATTGGGGAGTAGAGCCTTCCGGATAGTCTTCACGGTGAAAGGTCATGTCTTCCAAGTGTTCGAGATTAACGATCGGCCAAAGATCTTTGTAGAGCCACAATTGAATGAACCACAATGGGCGCCAACATTGCCAACCACATCTTGACCAAATCGAGAAAAATGCCGGCTCGATAACATGCATCATCGATAAACAACTCCAAAGCATTTTTCCGAGTGCAAGCCGGCGGTAGTTCACCAATACTCTGCCAACACAGGTACACTTGTGTTGGACCGAGGATCGCCACAAAATACAAACCGATCCAGCCATAGGTTGAAAAGAACTGTATGCTCTTGGTAATTTATGCCAATCCATTTACTTTGTTATTATCTTTGAATATACTTAGCCCATCCTTAGCCCTTGGATCGGATCAACTTATCTTGAGGTTTGCCACTAAAAGCGATAATTGGTCACCATCGGGCCTAAGGCAACACAACTCTGCCACATCTAGAAGTGTTGGGCCGATGGGACGATTCGAAAAAAAAAGCGTTGAAGGTACTTGACCAAAAATAACATCTTGCCGTGGCAACTAGGGGCTCATTGGCTTCGGATTAAGCTAAACTTAGGGAGGCACTCGAGATATACCCATTCTTTCCCATTCCTCTCTTTTTGAGCCGATACCCTGATGTACCATCTTCTCCACCCTTTCAAAGCTGTTGGCCAAGCCCTAAAACTTTTTCCCCATTCTGTTATGTTGTAATCTTTAGCCGATAGAGGAAGCCTAGGGATTTCTTCGTTGATTCTGATGTCAATGATCCAATTTCCTATCGGCCCTAGGTAGTATTAGTGCATACTTTCGAGAATCGGAATCGATTACGAGAGGGTCCATTTAGCGGATTAGGGAAAGAGGAAGATTGATTCTTTGGTGCGATGAAGTCTGGAGCAGCGAAGCCGATAGAAGAATGAAAGCCGATTGCGAGAGGATCACGAGCGAGCGAGCGCGTGAAAATGACCGTGGGGTCCGCATATATATATACGGTGAAAAGCAAAAGTGGCGGGAAGTGAATTCGTGGCGACGCATGCCATTAAAACGCACCGAGATTTTTTACGGCGCAATTAAAACAAACGGTTACTAGAACAGTTTTTCAGTTGGCAAGGAAGAAGCCGATGAAGAATGAAGCCGATGAAGAATGAAGCCGATGAAGGAATAGCCGATGGACTTTTGAAAGATAACAAGTTATCTTTCAAAAATAGAACATATGTTTGCACCGAGTTTTGGAAACTACGAGAAGAATCGGCGAGAAAAAGCGTAAGTTTGGATACAACACGGAGCGCCTCAAAGAATTTGGATAATGTCGGATAATACTTGAAGCGGAGTCCAAATAGGAAACTACAAAGCGATTCGGATTGCATTGTCGTGTTGGATCGGGACTCGAATCGACCAGCGAGTATATAAGGCGTGCTAGGGTCGCTTGAAGGAACAACGCACAACCAAAAACACATCTGCTATTTTTCTTAGCTTTTAGTTCTTTTAGCATTGTAATCTTTCCTTTGTAAGTCGACATCGATCAAATAAAGTTGCGCGCCAATTGTTTGATCGTCGTTGGCTTCGAGGTTTGATTTATTACGTCTTGTTGCACATCGCCTTTTCGAATCGATCTACCTTTTACCTCGAGATTAGTCTTAATCGGCTAATCTAGTTACCTTCTAATCGGCTTTACGGCGATTCACGATTCAACCGATTCATCCCGAGGATCGCTGATTGCATCTCATGGCCGTTCCTTATCGGTTGCGAGGTCAAATCGATTAGCAGCATTTCGCTGCTTGAACCGGTGTTCGTCCGGTGTGTTGAGGCCAGAAACCCTCCGTCAAGTTTTTTGGTGCCAACAGCCCCACATGGCAGATATTTATCGGCAGGAAAAGTAAGGCCGCCGATACAGACCCCTACTGGTGTTGGCTCCGGAACCCAGCTGTGTCGGCGGCTAGAGTCTATGCTTCCGACACAGACCGCACCTGGAGGTACCCTTGATAGCTATTTGTGTCGTTGGCCTTGTCCAAAGCCGACGACAAATTTTTTATACCAGGATAAAAAATTGCTAGAAATTTTTAAAAAATCCAATTTTAACCTACAAAAAAGCTCCATTCCCAGTAGATTTACATTCCCAATTCCCCAGCACAATCACAATATATAATTCACACACATGGCCACATTCGCATTCACCAATACAATTCATAATTGATCACAAACGATACGGAGATAAAAATATAACCAAAATGCACCAATAAGTCACAAATTCAGCTCACAAACCACAAGGTTCACAACAAACATGTCTATGTACAATATAACATACTATTCCACCAACAAATTAAACCAACAACTAAGTTTGCGAACATGGTCATCGGGTGACTCCGGGTCGACGACACAGAGTTGGTGGGCCCACATGGCAGCAACCACTGCTGGATGTGGCTGGCCTCAATTGTGTCATCGGTATTATCTATACTGACGACACAGAATTAATAAAAAATAGCGTGATCCCGCAGGTTCGAACCGTGGTCTCTCGGGGGAACGCACACGGGATCCAGCGCTGTAAGCCAGTAGGTCCGTTTGTATTATCAAGTAGTATGGGCCAATTCATGTTTTTATCAAATAAATCCTGGCCCAGGATCCATGTGGGAAGCATCTTTGGATGACCATAACTTTGTGTCGTGTTATAGGTAAGCCGCGCAGATGGTCCACGATCCACTTACCCTCACTAGATGCACGGAGCATCTGAGTTGGTCCCACGTGGCAGAGATAGCATAGCTTTGTCGTCGGTTTGTGAGGTCTCGCAGACAGAGGTCTTGCTTTCCACTGCCATGTGGGACCATGTTGAAGTCCTTCATTTGGGTCGTTAAGTTTCCGTGAGGGGGAGGGCAGGTGTTGTCGGCTGCTCTTTAGCCACCAACATAGGTAGTTTTGGCAGGCTCCGAAATTCAAAATTCTGCCCGCGCCAACCAGTCATCGTGCCAGTGAGTATATATGCCGTCAGGTTAGTGTATTGCTACCGATACAGCCGAAATGTCTGTCGCCAGGGTTTTTACTGCTGACATAGATATTTTGACCGACGACCCTAATCTCGTTTCCTGTAGTGGTTGGGAATAACAGGGTAGCAAAACGAAGCAGACAAGATAGTTTGCCAGAGAGAAACTACCAAAAGCACTACCCATGCATGTGAAGGTGCATATGGAGAGTCCAGTCTCGATAATTGAGACCGTCAAAGATAACCGGACCACGAGTAACAGAGATAGTGCCCAAGGAAGAACCAGAAGATGACATCATTTTTTTCTTTTCTTTTTTTCTTTCTTTTTCAGAATAAAGAAGACACCTCTTTCTTTTTTTTATTGAGCAGAAGATGAAGCCCAAACTTAAAGTCGAATATGGACAAATAGAAATCAGAGCTGGAGTCTGAAGTAGGAGCCAGACCATAAAGTTGTCTTCAACTTGAATTCCTTATCGGATTTCAAATCCGATCAAGATGTTGACTTCAACGGTCGGTAGGAAAGCTTTAGCGGGTCGGGCTTCAATACCATGCTGACGATCGGAGAGGTGAAGGGGTGCCGGGTTGGGTGTGCTACACCGAGTGGAGCCGATGCGGCACCTAGGAGGAGCTTCAGCGGGGCACAACATAGGCCAAGTGTCGACAGGCTCCAGGGGATTGTTGGCCGGCAACGTCGGGCGTCGAATTTTTTTTAAATAATATATTTTTTAATAATTGCAACATTAATACGTGGATTTAAAAAATTGCAGGAATAATACACCGTAGCCAAATAGTTTGGCGAAATAGCATTTTTCACCATTCGGTTCGGTGAAGATACTATTTTTGCCAATTCATTAGGCAATTATACGTTAATCGGTGATTAGAACGCGATTTGAATCAATAATACAGTGAGCAACCTATTTTCTCCAAATGGGGTGGTGAAAATAGGCATTTTCGCTACACCATTTGGTGAAAACTATTATCGCCAAATGGTGTGGCGAAAATGCCTATTTTCGCCACACCATTTGGCGAAAATAGGCGGCTAAGTGTGTCGGCCAGTTCATTTGAGCGTCGAAGCAAAAAAGAAGAAGGAGCGAGTGCTCGGTGACCTGGGAAAAGAGAAGGAGAGGAAGAGAGGGAGAGGAAAAGAGAGGGAGAGGGAGTGAGAGAGCTAGGGAGAGAGAGAAGGGAGGGAGAGAGAGACGAGAGAGAGGAGGGAGAGGGAGAGGAGGAAGAGAGGGAGAGAGAGGAGGGAGAGTGGAAGAAGGAAGAGAGGAAAAGAAGAAAAAAGAGGTAAAATTGTCACTTTGTATTTTTTTGTTAATTTTTTATGGTGAATATTAGAATAGTCAGATATTAGATATTGATGCAATATTAGCGATATTAGATATTAGATGTATACTATAGTTAGTGATATTAGATGCGTAATATAATCAGTGAAATAATTAGTTAACGTTAGAGTTAGTTATAGTAGGTATTCTTGTTAATTAGTGGCTTTATTTTAGGTTAGCGATATTAAATGTGTAATATTGTAGTATTGGTATCGGGATAGTTAATTAGCGCTATTTAATTTTGACGGATACTGATACTAGAGGTACCTCAGAGCAAGGTCTTGATCAGGTTACGAGAGATCTTTCACCTATGATGCGGTATCTTGGGCCTTGCCGTCCGACCCGCAGGTCGAGACTCCTTGCGGCCTCTGATCGGGCGTCGGGTCGGGGCCACGAGCGCTCCTACCCGACCCGCGGGGCGAGAGTGCGAGCATCCTCCGGCCGGTCGCTGGTCGGACCTGGCGAAATCCGTCTCGGCTGACTCCGCCCGTCATCGATCGACCTCAAAATGGGACAACCCCGTCTGAGCAAAGCAGTAGGCGGGGATATCGTTCCTTCCCAAAGCAACGCTGAGGCGCGCCCGCCCGGCCCCTACGCCGACAAGCGCCTGAGGGGAGAGCGCGCCTTCTTGAAAGCATCGCTAGCTAGCCCTCTGATAGGACATAGCTGGGTGAACACCTAAACCATCATAGCGCACCACCAGGGACACATCAACTCCGAAGATCATAAACCCGATCACCAAGGATAGTGCGCCCTAGTCGCTCTTCTCTCCCAAGCCTCATGTAACTGCTCTCTTCGCCTATATAAGGAGAGGTGGGATCTTTATCGGGGGGCCGGGCTCGTTTTCCTCTACGAACCAGAAAATTCCCTCCTTCCTTTTAGCATCCGGCTCGCTCCCCCGATCGAGGCGGTAGGGCAGGCTCCCGAGCTTCGCCCACGAGCAGCGCTAAGGGTCTGTCCTTAGTCCTCGCATGTAATCCGCCATACCCCGGATCAAGAGATCCTCGCCTGGCTGGAAGTAGGGGCGTTCGGCCCGAACGATATAATCTGAGACTCCTCAACCCGATCCGGTGTTCATCAAAGGCTTCTTTGGTCTAACCATTCGAGGAGAGCGCGCTATCCCTATACTTACAAATCTACTTGCGGTTATCTGAAACACCGCGGTTAGCGCGCCAAGTAAGGGGCTTCGCGTCATCTCCGTGATCTCCGGTTCGTTTTCTCCCGATGGTCTTCTTCTGCTGCAGACGGTGCGAACTTCGGCGATGTGTTCGATGTGCAGGCTGGCTTCGTTTCACCTTCCTCGACTTCACCATCAAGCGGGTGTCTGCGGTCGCTACACCACTCAAGGATCCCGTGGGGAGGACCCTTCACCGCTATGAAGGTTCCCCAACTTCGCCACCGTTCGACACGAAGATCCATATGGTGATATTGCGTATTTGGGACCTACGCTCTGGCGCTCTCGCGGCTCCTAAAACTATGGTGATTCGTGAGGCGTTATTCATGAAGGAAAGAGGCAAGATATCAAGGAAGATGTCAAAAACGCCGCACCCACAAAAAAAACAAAAAAGTGGGCGCCCGGAATTCCTTAAACGGAGGCATCATCACCATCAGAGCCGTCGCTACTCACGGCAGCGTCCCCTGCGCATAACCTTCTCGGCCACTCGCACCACAGCTCGAATAGGGCTCGCGTCTCCTTCAATCCGGCGGCACGCCATGGTCGAAGGTAGCGTCGCGCGTAGCGCAGCGAGGCAACCGCGTGTTCGCGATGTCGTGGCGACCCCGCCCCTCATGAGCAGAGCACTCGCGTAAGGCTCGGGGCAGATCGGCGAGGCGTCGGCCGCCTGGGTGAGCCCGCGGGCATACCCCATCGAGTATGGTCGGTGGTTCCTCGGCCTCACCCCAAGCGGCAGGGCTCCTCCCTATGCTCTCGAAGGTCAGGCGAAGCATAGGCGAGAAGAACCTCGCGCGAGCCCTTGACTCTTCCTGCTGATCTGGGCCGCTCGGTCTCGGCGGCCTCGGCTCGAGCCAGCTGGCTGCGTCTCCTCGCTTCTTGGCGAGCTCCTCTCGCCTGGCCGGCGAGGCTCGTTGTTCTTGCCCGCCTCCGCCGCTAGGGAAGTGGCCCTCATAATATAGGCATTGAGAGGCCTCCAGCCGCACCAGTCTGTTGTGAATCCGTCGTCGAAACGCCGCCAAGGAGGTGACCGGGCGTCGGAGGACATCGAAGCCGCGCCACGTGTTCGTCCCCGTCGCGGCGACAGTGGCAGGTGACCTAAACGCATGGCGGGCTGGGAGAGAAAAAAAAAAAACGACGTCGGTAAAAGCGAAGTCAGAAACCACCACAGGGGCGGCGGTCAAGACTTACCCGCGGAGGGGAATCCTAATGCGGAAGGACAACGAGGGCAGCGTGACCCTGTCCCCCGTCACGGTACTAGAGGGCGGTCGAGGCGGGGCCTCTTAGCGTCGAGGCCAGCAGACCCCTTGCCTGCCTCCGTTCCCAGCCGTCCGGTCATCACTGCCGTCGGCCATTCTGTCATTCGAGATTCTGCTACTCCTCCTCTCTTGTGCCGAGACAAAAGGGCAGGAAAAGGGTGAAAAGCGGAAGCAGCGAAAAAAAGCGGCCCCGATACTCCGTGCGATCTTTTTCAAAGCGGGCGAAGTAGCCCGCAGTGCGCACATTAACCGTGCCTCGGCGGCGTGGCGCGCTCTCCGTCCCTCCTGTGGCGCATCACGGCATGACCCTTCAACCCGACCCTTTGGACAAACCGCCGGAAAAAGCGAGCAGAACATACGGCACCTCCCGCATCCAAAAAAAAAAGATAAGGCAATCATTCCTACTTTCCTTGGCATTCGTTTTCCACTTCGAGTCCGAGCGCTGTGTAGTGATCATAAGCTCGGTCCCCACATATCGCTCGGGGGCTGCAAGCTCACACACTTTCACGGGTCGGGTGACCGGGTCGGCTATATGGTCCTCCCCAATGGTAGTCCCTTCGGCCCGAGCACTACGGCCTACGCCCTAGCGGCTACGGTTGCGAAGTAGTGCTCTGTGGAAAAAGGAAATACCCATGCGGAGCGACCCCTAGTCGGTCGGAAACACTCTTCTCCCGCGCAAGTGTGGATGAGCAGCTTATACCCAAGGTTCTTACACTCACGCGGGTCGGGCAATCCGGCCTGCCATCATATCCTCCCCAACGGTAGTCCCTCAGACCAGCGCTCTGCCTCGCCCGGCTCTGGTTCTGCAATGCAACCGTGGGGAAGGAACACCCGTCGATGCGATCTTTGGCGGTCGGGAACATTCCGCCCCATGGCGTGCAAGCGAACTCCTCATTATCGAGCTTTCCTAAAGCGACAAGCGTGGCGACCAGCTTATATGACCTGTGATTTCCTAAGCCCGATCGTTGGTTGTTCGTCATCCTGAAGCGGGAGGCTGAAATCGGACCGACATAATGATCAGAATAGCCATTCGGTTCCCCCACGATAGTAACCGTTTCGACCCAGTCCATGACATTCTACGGTGGAAATCGCGAAAGCAAGGGAGCGGCGATATCGAAGGATGGAAAAGCGACTGGCCCCTTTACCTCAAAATTTGCGAGCACCTATTAAAGGCGCATGCAAGCGGACACATCAACGATTGTTTACCGACCCAAGCATCATGTGTCCCGTCGCGAGCCTTGCGACAAAGTCGTCGGTAAGACATACCGCCCCGATCGTTTAGTTTAGCATTTTAATTCCCGCCGCGCATTAAATACTTGCGAGCGTCGAGTGTCGCTCGGTAGCATACGACCCTTAATCTCGCCTCGGGTCGGCTCAAGCCGACTGAGGCGGGAGAAAAGCCCACCAGAGCCTTCGCAGCCTCGAGGTGGCGAAGGCTAGAATACTGACGAATAAGACACGCCGTGGGTCCCAAGGGCGGGATCACGGATGGATCCTCGCCGACCCGGCGAATAAGCGGCGAGGGCAAGTCTTAGGTGAACCCTCGGTGGGTCTCTAGTTGGGTTGGCGACGCCCAATCGCCTTAGCTTCGCGTTGAGACCATACTTCAAACTCTCCGTGGAGCCCCGAAGAAGCGACCAGTGCGCCCGAATTCTGAATGGCTCGGGGTCGATGCAGAGATTGAGTAAAAGGTTTTTATGGGTGCGCCCCAGTAGTCGGACACCCGGCGAGGATCGTCCGCTCGGAGGTCGCTTGACCTCGAGGCCCCTCGGATAACCCGTTTGTAGCTCCACGAGCACGGTGTTGGCAGGCGTGAGGCAAACACAGCGTTTGCTCACCCCTCCGGGTCCCACACCTCTGGACCAGGCGTATACATGGGGTCGGCAATGGCCTCTCCTCTCGCAGATCACCTCGCCCGACGAGGACTCGAGATGGATGCCCCCCGCCTAGCTCCGGCGTTAAACTAGCAGCATGTCTAACACGCCCAGCTACGGCGTAAAAATAGCACTAAAACGGCCAGCTACGGCGTAAAAATAGCACTAACACGCCCAGCTACGGCGTAAAAATAGCACTCGGGAACTGGAACCTCTCTCGAAGGCATCCGGATCTCCCTACCGACCACGGCCGCGTCTAGCTTCGACGTTAAATAAGCACTCGGGAACTGGAACCTCTCGCGAAGGCATCCGGATCTCCCTGCCGACCACGGCCGCGTCTAGCTTCGACGTTAAATAAGCACTCGGGAACCAGAACCTCTCGCGAAGGCATCCGGATCTCCTGCCGACCCGCGGCGCGTCGGCCGGCGTTAAACAAAGCATTGAGGCGGAACCTGCTCAAGGTGACGAGCGTCTATCTGCCAAGCTCGGCGTCGAGCAAGACCTTCCGACCAAGTCGGTCGGATTCATCGCCGGGTAACCCGGCCAGCTCTTGACCTACCGGGGCTCGGGGCTACACCCAAGATGCGCTCGTCGCCCGGGCGAAAGATCAACCCGACTAAGCGGATCTCGCTACATGGCGAAACCCACTACAACATGGCATGGTCGAAAACATCGAAGAATTCGCATACGAATAAGAAGCCCCAAGCAAGCACAAAGACAACCACGTTCAAACAGGGTATGGGGCAACACCAAACCACTGATTGTCTCCCAAAAATTGGGGGAGGGCAGAAACAAGCAAGAGAACAAGAAAAGCTAGGCGTTGAGCACGCTCTGGACCGCCCGAACAAGGGCGTCCCTCACCTTGGCGAGCTTTGGGATGACGTCGATCAACGCGTCAACAGCGGCGGCGGCGTCACGGTCGATGGCGTCGAGCCTCGTCCTTTCCACCATGGCAAGGTCGAAGTCCTCCCAGAGCTCCGCAAGGAAGGCCTCCTCGTTAAGTGGGCGCCCGGCGCCCGTCCGAAAACTAAAACGGCCGTGGCGACATCCGCAGCCGGCGGAGGGTGACCGAGAAGAAGCCATTGCAACCTCCGAATGGCCCGGGGAGATACAAGACCTAGACTAACAGCAGCTACTCCGATCCTCGCTTCCGCATCACCTTATAAACGTTCGGCGCGCGGAAGCCGAGCAGGCCCAAGTTAAAGAAGGCATGGGAAGTCGAGGCGTCGCCGCGACTACGAAGGAGATATGTTGCAGAAGTCGAAGGGTCCATCCGGGAATGCCCCGCGTTTCCGGTCGGCCCCGGGGACTACTGACGGATACTGATACTAGAGGTACCTCACAGCAAGGTCTAGATCAAGTTACGAGAGATCTTTCACCTATGGCCTTGATCTGCGGGCCGCGCCCGATCCGACCGCAGGTCGGACTCCTTGCGACCTCTGATCGGGCTTGGTCGGGGCCACGAGCGCTCCTACCCGACGCGGGGCGAGTCGCGAGCATCCTCGGCCAGTCGTTGGTGGGACCTGGCGAAATCCGTCTCGAAGCTCGGCCCGTCATCGATCGACCTCGAAATGGGACAACCCGTCTGAGCAAGCAGCCCCAGGCGGGGATATCGTTCCTTCCCAAAGCAACGCTTGAGCGCCGCCCACCGGCCCTACGCCGACAAGCGCCTGAGAGAATGACGCGCCTTCCTAGCGAAGCATCGCCCGGCTAGCCCTACCGATAGGACATAGCTGGGTGAACCTGCTAAACCAACATGACGTACACAGGGACCTGTCAACTCCGAAGATCGCAAACCCGATCACCAAGGATAGTGCGCCCTAGTCGCTCTTCTCTCCCAAGCCTCATGTAACCTGCTCTCTTCGCCTATATAAGGAGAGGTGGGATCTTTATCGGGGGGCCGGGCTCGTTTTCTTACCACGAACGAGAAAATTCCCTCTTTCCTTTTAGCATCCGCTCGCTCCCCGTCCGAGGCGGTCAGACGAGGCTCCGAGCTTCGCCCATGTGAGCAGCGCTATGGGCACATCCTTAGTCCTCGCATGTAATCCGCCATACCCCGGATCAACGAGATCCTCCGCCACAAACTGGAAGTAGGGACGTTTGGCCCGAACCAGTATAAATCTGAGACTCCTCAACCCGATCCAGTGTTCATCCGAGGCTTCTTTGGTCTAACCATTCGAGGAGAGGGGGCGCACTATCCCCTATACTTACAAATCTACTTGCCGGTTATGCGAAACACCGACAAATTTAGGTTAGCGATATTATATGTTAGGAATGATCTAAAATTTAATTTTGTTTAGTTAGTGATATTAAATCTTAGTGGCGATCTAAAAATTAATTTTGTTTATGTCGTCGCAGTAATGTCAGATCCAATGAAATTTAGGGTATATTATGGTGATGGTGAAATAAAAACAGGGCAGAATGGTGTTGATTTAAGCAGTTTTCCAGTTACCATGGCGGAACACTTATTCCCCGAAAGAGTTAGCATCCAGTGATATAAAGCTTTGGTTGACTCAATATTTTTCCCTAGATCCAAGTGTTTACTCTGTTACCATCTGAATCTTATTCACGCGTAATAAGGGTGACCCGGCTCTGTGGGAATTGAAGAAAGTAGATCGGACATACTTGTGGCAAAAATGGTTAAGGTGGTATAAGGGATCTCGCCTAGAATGTATAATGCTAGTGCAGGCTTGCCCTAGAGAAGAGGTGAATATTAGCGGTGTGGGCGAAAGCAGCACATCGGCTATAGCTGAACAAGTTCAGGCAGTGGTGCCAGTTGAGGTAGTAGCAGAGGATGATAACAAGGATGCAGCAAACGCAGAGTTCGGGCTGATGAAGGGGAGGAGATCCAGCAACTTGTTGATCAATTAGAGTTAGTGGACTGTATGGCAATGCAAGATGAAGCTGAAATGTTGGAGTGTGATGATGACATCAACAAAGATGAGGAAGGGGGAAGATGATGATGAAATGCATGGTAGTACTGGGGCAACGGATGTACCTATCCTTGACGAATGGAACAGGCAAAACAAAGCTGCTATGGAAGTTTTGTGGGGCCATAAGTCATGTTGGGAGCATGGTACCAATGCCATTCGGCTAAATCAAATTTTCCCAAACAATTCTGAGTTGAAGTTGGCGGTGAAATTGGGCACTATTGCGAGAGAGAGTTCGGGTTGTTTTGTCGGACGGATAGATAAGCAGTGAAGTCTGAGAATAGAAGGATGTGAATTCCGAGTTCATGCATACAAGCTGAAGTGCGAGACATGTTGGATTGCATCATGAGTAGAGGGGCACACATGCAGACTAGAAAATATTCTGGTGAAACACCGCAACTTGAATGCGGTTGTAATCGCTAGCGTGATGTTCAATGAGATCATCGAGAAGCGGGACATTGAGTGTTCTTATGTTCAAAAAGCAATCTTGAGAACATTTAAGTACCAGATAAGTTACTCGATCACCTGGCGTGCGAAACAAAAAGCAGTGGAGAAGAGGTTTGGTACATACGAGACTTCGTATTGTAACCTACCTCGTGTGCTTGATGTGTTGAAGAAAACCAACCCTGGCACGTACATCGCTTTTGAAGAAAGTGAAATAGATGGTAATGGGATCTCGATATTTCGTTGTGCTTTTTTTCATTGGATCTTTGCATTGTGTCATTCAGGTATTGTCGTCCACTGCTGTGTGTCGATGGTACATTTTTGACTAGGAAATACAAGGGGCGGATTCTAACGGCCATTGCACTTGATGCGAACAACCACATACTTCCATTGGCCTTTGCATTTGTTGAGGGTGAGAACCGGGATAGCTGACTGTGGTTTTTCAGACATTTGAAGTTCGGGGTAGTTGGTGATCGACCCAACGTGTGCATCATTCATGATCGTCATAAATGTATTATTTTGGCAATTAAGACTCTACAGGAGGACCTTGATAAGCCTTTTCCATGGCGTGACATGCAGAACAGGTGGTGCATGAGACATTTGGGAGAAAATTTTTTTAGGCAGATCAAGAATAAGAAATTGATAAACCTATTTAGGAGGTTATGCAAGCAGAATCAGACACGTAAGTTCAACGCGCTATTGGCCGAGTTGGATAAGCACATTACCGCACATATTGAAGAGCTGAAGAAGCAACCACCAACGCCGAATGAGTGCCCACCCAAAAGGCTGTCACCCCTTGGGGCGTTCGATCCTCCTAATCTGAGGAGACGATCGTTAATGAACAATAAGTGTTTCTCGCACTGGATAGAGGCGGAGCCGTTGGAGAAGTGGACATTACTCCATGACACTAGAGACGCCAGGTTAGTATACTAACTTAAGATAGTTGCAACGGTTGAACAATTAGGGTTATTGTACTAACTGATATGTGTTGAACAGGTTTGGTGTCATGACAATGAATATAGCCGAGGTTTACAATTGAGTCATCAGAGGCCTACGTCCGCTACCACTTGTGGCCATCTTCGAAGGCATGTTGCATGGCATCATTGCCTACTTCTAGAAAAGGCATGTGGAGGCTATACTTCATACCACGACATTGCAAACGCCATATTGTGGGCGGATGATGGCCTACATAGAGGAACAAACCATTAAAGCTCAGCAGCATATGGTGCGTAGCTTCAGAATCACTGAGTACCGCTTCGAAGTGACTCTCCGGTGCAAAGGGGGATTGGGAACCGACACAACGGTTATTACACATGAGGTTAACTTAGGCCAAGGGGCCACTGGATGGTGTGAATTTACCTGCAACAAGACATGACTTCTTCATATTTCCTGCTCACATGTGATCGCTGCTTGCGGGCAAATTGGGATGAACACGTCGCAATATGTGTCCCCTTTCTATTTCAAGGATCATGCTGTCCATACCTGGTCCGGTGAGTTTCGTGGTTTCCATGCACTTTGTGATTTCACTGTCATTAACAGAGATGAACGTATTTGTCTACCGGATGCAAACTTGCGGAGGTGTGCGGAAGGGCAGGCTGGTCATCCACAGTCTAGGCGCATTTACAATGACATGGATGAATCTGAAGTGGGTGGCCCTATTAGAGGTGTTCTCAGTGCGGTGAGTATAGGCACAAGACAACGTAATGCCCGTAGTATTATGTATTGAATTATGTAATATGTATCATTTTATCATATGTTATGTATTTGCAGGTATATTGGACCTTTATCATGTTTATGGTATGTCATTTGTCGAATTATTTATGTTGAACCCTTCAGTCTTTTGTTTTACATTAATAACTTTAATTATTTATGTTGAACCCTTCAGTTTTTTGTTTTACATTAATAACCCTGCTGACTTCGTGTTTATCAAATGTTATGTGCAATAAATGTTTCATTATTTACTTGCAGGGATGGAGCACCCCAAGTCACTTCTGGACTCTGCCTTGGACCAGCGTCATCGTGTGTTCGTCCACGCGACAGAGGGCATTGAGAAGGTGCCTTTGCTGCAAATCCGTGTGCCTAACAAGGCATGGCAGATCCACTCACGTTTTCACACCAGGTGAGTTGCACTACATTTATATGTTTCATTGCTCGCACAATTTCATTTCATCTAACTTATATTTGAATACTGCAACTATTTTTTTCCTATCGATAGGTTGGCACGTGCTGGGGTTGCTTCCTCTCGTTCGCATGGTTGAGGCTCGGTGAGGGCCTTGTTATGGTGAGATCAGCGAAGGGTGAGGATGGTCCAGAGCGGTCACGACATCTTCCGTTTGACCTGTCCTTGCTGTCACGTTTGGTCGACTGTTGGAGGCCGGAGACGCACACTTTTCACTTGCCATTCAGTGAGGTGACGATGACCCTGCAGGATGTCTCCATGCTTACAGGGTTGCCGATCGCTGGGACATCGATCGGACCCTCGGTGACTCTTGCGGGGTGGGTGGCAGACCTGGAGGCGAGGTTTGCCGGAGTGGTTGACACTGATCCGGAGATACATATCGGGAAGAGGCATGGGCCATCGAGGAGGTGGTTGGCCCAATTTGAGGTTAATGGTTGTACGTGTATATGTTATTCTAATTTTTTGTAACCTTAACCTGATATTACATTATGTTAATTGTCACAAGTGCAGCGGATGGTAGAGCTACCCACGAAGTACCAGGTTGCACGACACTTGGAGGCCTACTTGCTTTTGGTTGTTCGGGATGGTCATGTTCACGACGACTCACAGCGACAGCGTCGACGCGCGGTGGATAGCCTACGCACTGGCTATTGCCGATGCTGAGCCAGACGATGTCCCATTAGGTATCCTGGGGTTCGGCGGTTCTTGCTGGCACGTACCGCACCCTTTGTGAAGCATGCGTGAAGAAAAATAAGACCGCCAATCTGGTTAGGATGCCTCTTCTCCTTCAGCTCTGGTCGTTCGAGCGCTTCCCTATGGGTCAACCCTTTGTCGACCCACGACACTACACCGCCGACATGAACAGAGGCGATGCGATCGACAGCCCGACCAAGGGCTCTCTTTGGACTAGATGACAGGTATATCTTTGTAAGCATTTACCAAATTTTAATTGCAGTCGCATGTGCTTACACATATTTTTTTGTATTACAGCCACAATGAGTAGGACTACAGGTACGTTCGGCGTACCACTCCTTCACGGAGGCGTTTGACCACCTGCACATGGACCAGATGATCTAGGACCCTTACAGCGAGCGTCGTGTCATGGAGAGAGCTGTGGTAGGTCGGGTGTAACATCCCAATTTTTGCTTTTCTTGCATTTTAGTGGTATTTTGAATTTTTGGAATTTATTTGGATTTATTTGGATTTATTTGGAATTATTTGAATTTATTTTGAATTAAACCATTTAGCAAATTAATTAAATAATGGAAAAGTTAAGATAAAGTTTTGCTGAAAATATTTTATTTGAGTCACAAATGTCTTAAAATATTTATGAGAATTTTTCGAATTTTTCTCGATATTTTTAATGCCCCAAACAAATTATTTTATTTTCGGAAATATTTTTAATCGAAAAAAATTAAAATCCGGATGAATAGTGTTGGGCCGAGTCTTGTGCGGCCCGTTTGAAAAACCCTAAGCGCCGTGGCGTTCGATCTTCATCCGAGCGGCTCACGATCGCCCACGTCACCCACCTTTATTCCGCACGGACTCACGCCGCCCACGGACTCCTCCGCCCATTTTCATAGCAACACGGACGCTAAGAGCCCCTATTTAATGCGCCGCCACCCTCCGTGTTCCTCGGTTTGCGCCGCACCAGCCCAGACGCCGCCGCGCCGCTGAGACGCCGCCGCCTCGCCGCCGACCTCGCCGAAGTCCGGCCGTCCGCCGCACTTCTTCGCGTCGGTTAAATGCGCCGCCGGTGATTCTCCGCCGTCGCCGCGCCACCATCGGACTCATCTCGTCGCCCGCACGGAAGCGTTACCGCCGCGTCGCCGGAGGACCACGGAAGCGCCCGCGCCGCCGCGTCGTCGTCTTCGTCTCCGGTCAAGCGGCCCCGCCGCACCATCGCCGTCGCCGAAGCCGTCGGCCGTCCGATCTCAATCGGCGATTCAGATCCCGCCACGTCGCCCCCAAAACAAAAAGCCCATCTTCTAATCTCCACCGTTAGATGCAAATCCGAGGGCCACCGTCGTGCCACGCACCGATCCTTTGTGCGTGGCGGCGACAAGGCGGACCCACATGTCGATCTCACCGCACGTTCATCAGGCGCATGAGTCGCCGACAAGGCGAGCCCGCATGTCGATCGCCGAGCACGCATGTGGCGATGAGACGCCGACAACGGGCCCACCGTCGGCCGCCGCGCGCGTGCGTGTGGCGTCACCGCTGACGTCATGCTGACGTCACGGTGGGACCCACTTGTCAGAGAGATAGCCGAGTCGTGTTGACGTCACGATGACGTCATGCTGACGTCATCACGGGAGCCGGTCAGGTGGCGTCGGCGAGACCCACGTGTCACTCTCTGGTGGCGACCGTGTCACAGATGACGCAATAATTGATTTTCGAAAAAGAAAATATTTATTTAATTCGGTATATTGATTTTAAATATATTTTGAAACTTCAAATGCTTATAACTTTTGCGTTTTAACTCCGATTTGAGTGATTCCAATTTCTATAAATTTGTAAAATTGTGATCTTTCTGTTTATGAATTTTAATTGAATTTTTGAGCACTGTTTGCCCACTGTTTATTTATTTTATTGTTTGTGTTTACGTTGCGCGTAGACGTTGAAGTCCCGAAGGTTTCGAGGAGAGGTTCGACCGAGAGCAAGCTCAGGAGCCAGAATCAGTACTTTTTGAAGGCAAGTTGTGTTTGATCATGTTGAACCTACTAGAGCAAATTATTTTGATTTAAACTATTGCATGCTAATTTGATAGAAATGATTTTGAATAAGTTTTGGGATTAGTTAAATGCCTAAGTTGCTGTATGCCACCTTGTCATATATAATTGTAGGCCATGAATCTTTTGTCACCCTAGGATATGGATTAATAGTTGGACTTTTATAATTTGCCAACATGGGTTGAGTAGACCGAAGTAGTATGCTTAGCCCTGCCACGTGGACGTTTCATGATTTTGGAATACCAAAGTGAATACTGACTTAATGAGATATTGAACATGCTTTGTGAATGAGACATGTGTTATTGAGTTGATGATGGCACGTGGTGCAATGGTAAAGAACTGGGGTGGGAAAATGATTTAGACTGGGGCAAATGGCAAGATTGTTTCTGGTGGGCCAAGAGTGGCAACTGGGCGGTCGTATTTGGTTTTATTGGTTTTGGATAATTGAGATCACACTTGGTTAGTCTTACCTCGGTCAACTAAGGACTTAACCTTGCGAGCATTTGAACTGAGTCTCTCATACTGACCACAAGCTCCGTAATGGGGCGGACTTAGCTGAGTAAACCGGGAAATCTATTCTTTGGTCTTGTCGTGGTGGTGTGAGGCCCGGAGAAGCGGAATGAGAACTCACATGGCGCAAGAGGGGGCCACAGGTGTGGTAACCAGTCCCTCGGTGTTGAAACCTTAGCGAGCGTCTTGGGTTTAGATGGAACTTTGGAAAAGCTTCGTTCACGGTTATTTGCCTTGGTGGTATTTGATTGTATCTTGTGGGTAAAGTGTATAACCTCTGCGAGTGTACAACCTATTGAATAGCCGTGCTCACGGTAATGAGCATCGCTTCGTGATTACGGTCAAGGGTTAGATTTTTGTGAAAATGAATTTTTATGGAAAAATGCTTGGGTTGGTAATGAGGAACTTGACATAGGATGGAAATATGATTGTGATTAAAATGTTTGTGAAAGCTACTATTCTTATTCTTGTTTCTTTGCTTTGCAAATTATTCTTGTTATTCTTAAATCTTTGTCTTGCTCATGAACCATAGCCTATCCTTTGTACTAAGCCATGCATGTAGAATATTAGAATTGCATTACATGCATGACTTCTTTGAGTGCTCAAAGTACTCACCCACAACAACACAACCGGTTGAAGAAGAAGCAAACCTGCTTTCGGGAGGAGGAGTATCGGGAGGAGCCGACAAACTAGGGAAGCGAGCCCGATCGGTTACTGTGGCAAATTGGTTGGCGCCACGAGTTTATTTTATTTCATTGCATTTGAATATTTTAATAAGTCTTAAGCCTGAGGCGTATCTTGTAACTTGACCATAAGGTCGATCAACTAGTTTGAGTATTTAATCAAAGTACTTATTATTTCGTTGGTTATGACCGTGATATGTACCAATGTTGAGGCTGTGTGCACTAAGCGTGATCCTGGACTAGTGCTGAATACCTGAAGGGTCGGATTTGCAAATTCGGGTCCCGACAGAGGTGGTATCAGAGCCATACTGTCTGTAGGACTGGCCCTTAGTTAGAATGGTCGTAGTGAGGATAAAACTATTTTCTAAAAGCTAAAATGTGCCAAGATGATAATGCAATCTCGACTTACCCTTCTCTTCTTTCATACCCCTTGCTGAATTCAACACATATTCGCTTTGATTAAAATATCTGAGTTTCACGTGAGTGTCCTTTGGCGATGAGGATGATCCACTCTTTTGGTGGCGCCTTTGGAGAATGCCGGAGAGCTTTGGCGTATGATCATTGCTTGGAGGATATGACAGCCGATCTACCGAGGGACTCTTGTGGATCGGGCGGATCGGATATTGCACAGATGTCACTATCACGTTTCACGCTCGGGATAGGGCAAGGGCGAGCCGTCGTATCCGTATCACAGCCAGGAGGTTGTCATTTGACGCTGGGATTCAGGAGACATCGCGTCTGGCGATGAGGCAGATTGCTCGTACCTACCCCAGAGAGTTGGATGGCACAGTGTTTCGTCACCACCCACGTAGAGACACTCGCTACAACCGAGAGCCCATCGAGGAGGAGGATGCCACGATCACCCACCTGGCCAGATATGTTATCGCTCAAGAGGATGCTATCGGCGAGGCGGTTCGAGAGCTCTGAGAGGTCTCGTGGCGAGTTCACACTGACTTAGGGCTCATCTGTTGCGGACTTGTGAGTACTTGGCCCACTCTATCCAGAGGATTGGGGAAGCTGGAGAACAGCTATTTGTCACGGACGAGCCGAGCGATCTTTGGAGCTACGACCAGACCGGAGGAGCCACAGCGAGCCGCAGCGAGCGAGCGAGCAGAGTGGAAGTGAAGTCGGAGCAAGTGGAAGTGAAGCCCGAGCTGTGGAGGTCAGCGAGAGCAGTGGAGGTTGAGCTTTGTGGAGGCGCATCCAGCGGAGGATCGTTGGGATAGGTTTGTACCGCACCAAAGACACCGCCGGTGTATCCACCAGAAATTCGGTGGGGATGGCTAGAGGAGTGGCGTTAGGATTAGTGGTTGAGACTCTGCGTGAGTCGCGTCTGGAATAAGAGTCACCCTTAGAGCGTTTGACTCGGAATGTTAGTTCGATTTGCTTCTTTCATGCTTGTGAGTGATTGGTATGTGTTGCAAGGCCCTTAGGCATTGTGAGCAACCATACCCAAATATTAATAAAGTAATAAAGTTGGATTTTGTGTTACAACTTTGACCCTGCATAAGTACTCTATTACTCGTCTATTCTTATTTCCCTCTCGTCTCTAAACCATGGAGCAATCGGCAGATGGTGAACACTCGAGGAAACCAAGGAGGAAATGGGAGCGGTTCTCGCTCAGCTGGAAACATCGATGGGGAAGGACAAGGACCCCAACCAGCACCGCCAGTTGATATGCAGAACTTTGGAGCCTTTATTGCTGCACAGACCCAGTTAATGCATGCCATGATGCAGCAGATCTGATGAGTCCTTGCCCAAGCCGCCGCCGCCCAAGCTAACCAGGTCAACCCAGTGCAGAGACCACACTCGAGGCTGTCAGAATTCATGAGGACACGACCGCCTACATTTTCTGGAAATGCCAATCCATTGGAGGCGATGATTGGTGAGGACGATAGAGAAAGTTGCACATTACCCAAAGTGTGAAGGAAATGAGAGGTACTCTATGCCTCTCATCGCCTTGAAGGAACCGCAATGAATGGTGGGAAAACTCTTCTTGCTGCTCATGAGCACCCGCAGACATCACCGGGAGGAGTTCACGATCGCTTCCGGCGATACCATGTGCCCGAAGGCATAATGGAGCTGAAAAAGGAGGAGTTTAGAACAATCAAGCGGGGCAATCAATCGATGTCCGAGTATCTGAATAAGTTCACATACGGTGGCACGCTACGCTTTTGAGGACGTAGCAACGGATAAGGCGAGCGATCTCGATTCATGAAAGGACTGAATTGAGGCTGCAGTGGGACTCATAACCCACACTTTTCCCGATTTTCAGAGCTAGTGAACAAAGCGCTGATATTGGAGGACAAGCGCAAGGAGCCGGAGGACAACCGAAGCGCAGGATGGCACAACAGAGAACACGCCAGAGGCGCGGCGGTTGAGGTTACACCAAACCAGTTCTTGATTTCAGCCAAGGAATGTGATGGCAGCGCCACCGCCATACCAAGACCTGCCGGACAAAATTTCCGAACACCAACACCGGTTGGGAATGCAGTAGGAGCGGCGATCGGCAGCTTAAACGTTGTTTTATCTCATCACGAGCTAGGCATTTGCAAATTATTGTCCTAAGAAGGAGGAGGAGTGACACCGTTTCGCTTCAACCTTGGGACTACTCCAACGAAGACACTGCGCCAGAGCAAGTCGTGGAGTTACACAATCTGGGCTGCCACGCAGATCGTGGTAAGAGCGAGTCAATCATGTCACCGCCGATGGTCTGAGAATACATCGGACGTCGTCTTGGGTAAGTTACTTGTCAACTCGATTACACCTGCAGATTTTATTTGATTCTGGAGCTTCGCATTCGTTTATATCTCGGATTTTTGCTGTGAATAATGGATTGAAAATGGTGAACCTTAGGCATGTATTGCTAGTACAATCCCCGGGATCAGAACTCCGATCGATGTAGGATGTTCGGGGTAAAGTTGCTTATAGATGGAATGGAGTTCTAGCAAACTTAGTAGTGTTAGATACCCGGACCTTAGATGTTATTTTGGGAATGGATTGGTTGTCTAAGCACAAGGTTGTGTTAGGCGTGGACGAAGAGTCATATCGATCGAGAGTCCTTGTGGGAGAAAAGTAGAGTTTCAAGCCCTTTGCCGTTCGGGATGGACAGTTGATGGTCAATAGTGTGAAGGCCGTCGGCATAGAAGATGTACCGGTTGTCGAGAATACCGGATGTGTTTCGGAGGATTTACAGGATGCCACCAGACGAGGGACATAGAGTTTGTAATTGAGTTAGTACCGGAACGGCCCGATAGCTAAGAGACCTTATCGGATGTCAGCCGATGAGCTAGTGGAAATGAAGAAGCGGATAGAGGAGTTAATGGATAAGGGATTTATTAGACCAAGTTAAATGCGCCATGGGGAGCACGGTTCTATTTGTCAAGAAGAAGGGCGGGAGTTACGGATGTGTGTGGATTATGAGCACTTGAATGAAGTCACTATAAAGAATAAGTATCCGCTACCGGGATCGATGATCTGTTTGACCGATTGAGAGGAGCGGAGTTTTCTCCAAGATTGACCTCGATCGGGTTATCACCAAATGAAGATTCGATCGGAGGATGTCTGAAAACGACATTTTCGTCAAGATATGGACATTACGAGTTCACAGTTATGTCTTTCGGTTTGACAAATGCACCTGCATATTTCATGAACATGATGAACAAGGTTTTCATGGAATACCTGGATAAGTTCGTTGTTGTGTTCATAGATGACATTCTAGTTTACTCCAAGACCAGGGAAGAGCATGTAGAGCATCTGAAGCTAGTTCTGGAGAGGTTAAGAGAGCAGCAACTTTTCGCTAAGTTTAGCAAGTGTGACTTCTGGAAGAACAAGGTGGAATTTCTTGGACATGTGGTGACCGCCGAAGGAGTCGCAGTTGACCCAAGTAAGGTGGAAGCAGTGTTGCATTGGGAGCCACCCAAAACGGTGACTCAAATTCGTAGTTTCCTTGGAATGGCCGGTTATTACCGCCGATTTATTGAAGGATTTTCAACGATTGCGAGACCTCTTACGCAATTGTTGAAAAAGGAAAAGAAGTTCGCATGGACGCCGGAATATGGCGGAGTTTCGGGAGTTGAAGAAACGTTTGACAACGGCGCGGTGTTAGTACTACGGATTTAAGCGAGTTTTGATATATCTTGTGATGCATCGCGCCAAGGACTAGGATGCGTGTTAATGCGAGCGAAAAGGTCGTTGCGTATCGTCAAAGCGATTGAGGCCGCATGAGGAGAACTACCCACACATGACTTGGAGTTAGCGGTAGTAGTGCATGCTTTGAAGTTATGGAGGCACTATCGATTGGAAGCAGATGTGAGGTGTACACCGACCATAAGAGTCTTAAATATATATTTACACAATCGGACTGAACATGAGGCGAGAAGATGGTTGGAACTAATTAAGGATTACAATCTGGGATTCATTACCACCTGGAAAGCCAGCGTGGTGGCCGATGCTTTAAGCGAAAAAAGCCATTCGGTGAACATGTTGGTGGAAGCAAGTCGAGTTGAGTTATGCAAGGAATTTGTCAAGCCGGAAGTTGTGCCTAAAGGATTTATAGCCGCTTTAGAAGTGAAGCCTACTGGAAGATCAGATCCGGAAAGGACAGAAGGACGATGTCAAGATTCAGAGGATTAAGTTGAAAATGGAGGAAGGCAAGGCAAAGGATTTCAAAATGGATGAGCAAGGTACATTATGGATCAAGAAGCGCATTTGCGTCTCGCACAAGAAGGAAAGAAACAAATGATTACGGAGGAAGCTCATGACTCAAGTACTCGATTCATCCGGAAGCGCTAAGATGTACCAAGACACGAAGGAAAGATTTTGGTGGCCAAGCATGAAGCGTGAAGTTGCGAGCATGTTGCGTTGTCGACATATGCCAAAGAGTCAAAGCAATGCATCAAAGGCCGCGGGGTTACTCTGACCGAAGATACCGAGTGGAAATGGGAGGAAATCGGAATGGACTTTATTCTTGGTCTCTGAGGACCCGACGGTATGACTCCATATGGGTTATAGTGGACCGGTTGACCAAAGGTCGCCCACTTCATACCGTGAAAACTACCTACTCGGGGGACCGCTTAGCGATTGTATATGTTAAGAATTGTGTGTCTGCATGGAGTTCGAAGAAAATTGTATCGAGACGAGGTACCAGCTTTACCTCAAGATTTTGGGATAAGTTGCATGAGGCCCTAGGAACCCGCCTGAACTTGATCGCATATCACCCATGCAGATGGGCAAACGGAAAGAGTTAATCGAATCTTGGAGGACATGTTGAGGGCATGTGCATTGGCTTATACAACCGTGGGATAAGTGTTTGCCATATGCCGAAGTTTAGCTATAACAATGACTACCGAGCAAGTTTGCGATGTCGCCATTTGAAGCGCTATATGGAAGACCTGTCGAACGCCGTTGAACTGAATGAGGCGGAGAACGTCATATGTTGGGCGGACATTCTTCGAGAAGTCAAGAGCGGATAGCCATGATCGGGAAAGGTTGAAAATTGCACAATCAAGACAGAAGAGTTCTGCCGATAATCGCCGCAGGATTTGAGCTTTGAGCCCAAGATTTTGTGTATCTCGAGTTACACCACTCGGAGGAGTTAAGAGGTTCCACACTAAAGGGAAGTTAGCACCAAGATATGTTGGTCCGTTCAAGATCCTAAGTCGTGAGGCGAAGTAGCGTGTCACCGGAGTTACCGCAGATCTTTAGCGAGTGCATGATGTGTTCCACGTGTCACAATTAAAGAAATGCCTCCGAGTGCGGAAGAGCAAATCCGTTAGAGTCGATCGAGCAGCGGGAGGATTTGACCTATAAAGAGTACCCGTGAAGATCTTGGATACGATGGATCGAGAAACGAAATAAATCGACCAACTTGCGAGTTCGATTAGTAACCATTACGAGAGCGAAGCAACTTTGGGAGCGTGAAGAAGACTCAAGAAGAATTCCCAACCTATTCCTTAGTCACTCGAATCTCGGGTCGAGATTCCGTTAAGGGGAGGTTTGTAACATCCCAATTTTTGCTTTTCTTGCATTTTAGTGGTATTTTGAATTTCTGGAATTTATTTGGATTTATTTGGAATTATTTGAATTTATTTTGAATTAAACCATTTAGCAAATTAATTAAATAATGGAAAAGTTAAGATAAAGTTTTGCTGAAAATATTTTATTTGAGTCACAAATGTCTTAAAATATTTATGAGAATTTTTCCGAATTTTTCTGATATTTTTAATGCCCCAAACAAATTATTTTATTTTCGGAAATATTTTTAATCGAAAAAATTAAAAATCCGGATGAATAGTGTTGGGCGAGTCTTTCTGCGGCCCGTTTGAAAAACCCTAGCGCTGTGGCGTTCGATCTTCATCCGACGGCTCACGATCGCGCCACGCCACCCACCCCTATTCCCCACGGGACTCATGCCGCCACGGACTCCTCCGCGAATTTCGCAGCAACACGACGGACGCCAAGAGCCCCTATTTAATCGCCGCCACCCCTCCGTGTTCCTCGGTTTGCGCCGCACCACCAGACGCCGCCGCGCCGCCGAGACCGCCGCCTCGCCGCCTACGACCTCGCGAAGTCCGGCCGTCCGCCGCACTTCTTCGCGTCGGTTAAATCGCCGCCGGTGATTCTCGCCGTCGCCGCGCCACCATCGGACTCATCTCGTCGCGCCGACCGAGCGTTACCGCCGTCGCCGAGGACCACGGAAACGCCGCGCGCCGCGTCGTCGTCTTCGTCTCCGGTCAAGCTGGCCCGCCGACCATCGCTGCCGCCCGAAGCTTGCCGGCCGTCCGATCTCCAATCGACGATTCAGATCCCGCCACGTCGCCCCCAAAACAGTAAAGCCCATCTTCTAATCTCCACCGTTAGATGCAAATCCGAGGGCCACCGTCGTGCCACGGCACCGATCACTGTGCACGTGACGCTGACAAGGCGGACCCACATGTCGATCTCACCGCACGCTCATCAGCGCATGAGTCGCCGACAAAGGCAGACCGCATGTCGATCGCCGTGACGAACACTTGTCGCGATGAGACGCCGACAAAGACGGGCCCACCCGTCCAGCCGCCGCGCACCGCGCGTGTGACGTCACCGGCGACGTCATCTTGGCGTCGCAGTGGGACCCACTTGTCGAGAGATAGCCGAAGTCGTGTTGGCGTCCACGATGGCGTCATCTTGACGCGTCATCACGGAGCCGGTCGGTGGCGTCGGCAGAACACGTGTCACTCTCTGGTGGTGACACGTGTCACGAGATGACGCAATAATTGATTTTCGAAAAAGAAAATATTTATTTAATTCGGTATATTGATTTTAAATATATTTTGAAACTTCAAATGCTTATAACTTTTGCGTTTTAACTCCGATTTGAGTGATTCCAATTTCTATAAATTTGTAAAATTGTGATCTTTCTGTTTATGAATTTTAATTGAATTTTTGAGCACTGTTTGCCCACTGTTTATTTATTTTATTGTTTGTATTTACGTTATGCGTAGAGCGTTGAAGTGCGAAGGTTTCGAGGAGAGGTTCTCGACCGAGAGCAAGCTCGAGGCGAAATCAGATACTTTTTGAAGGCAAGTTGTGTTTGATCATGTTGAACCTACTAGAGCAAATTATTTTGATTTAAACTATTGCATGCTAATTTGATAGAAATGATTTTGAATAAGTTTTGGGATTAGTTAAATGCCTAAGTTCTTTGTATGCCACCTTGTCATATATAATTGTAGGCCATGAATCTTTTGTCACCCTAGGATATGGATTAATAGTTGGACTTTTATAATTTGCCAACATGGGTTGAGTAGACCGAAGTAGTATGCTTAGCCCTGCCACGTGGACGTTTCATCATTTTGGAATACCAAAGTGAATACTGACTTAATGAGATATTGAACATGCTTTGTGAATGAGACATGTGTTATTGAGTTGATGATGGCACGTGGTGCAATGGTAAAGAACTGGGGTGGGAAAATGATTTAGACTAGGGCAAATGGCAAGATTGTTTCTGGTGGGCCAAGAGTGGCAACTGGGCGGTCGTATTTGGTTTTTATTGGTTTTTGGATAATTGAGATCACACTTGGTTAGTCTTGCCTCGGTCAACTAAGGACTTAACCTTGCGAGCATTTGGCGAGTCTCTCTCTACACCACAAGCTCCGTAATGGGACGGACTTAGCTGAGTAAACCGGGAAATCTATTCTTTGGTACTTGTCGTGGTGGTGTGAGGCCCGGAGAAGCGGAATGAGAACTCACATGGCGCAAGAGGGGGCCACAGGTGTGGTAACCATCCCTCCAAAGTTGAAACCTTAGCGAGCGATCTTGGGTTTAGATGGAACTTTGGAAAAGCTTCGTTCACGGTTATTTGCCTTGGTGGTATTTGATGTATCTTGTGGGTAAAGTGTATAACCTCTGCAGAGTGTACAACCTATTGAATAGCCGTGCTCACGGTAATGAGCATCGCTCGGTGATTACGGTCAAGGGTTAGATTTTTGTGAAAATGAATTTTTATGGAAAAATGCTTGGGTTGGTAATGAGGAACTTGACATAGGATGGAAATATGATTGTGATTAAAATGTTTGTGAAAGCTACTATTCTTATTCTTGTTTTTTTGCTTTGCAAATTATTATTGTTATTCTTAAATCTTTGTCTTGCTCATGAACCATAGCCTATCCTTTGTACTAAGCCATGCATGTAGAATATTAGAATTGCATTCATGCATGACTTCTTTGAGTGCTCAAAGTACTCACCCCACAACAACACAACTTCAGTTGAAGAAGAAGCAAACCACCTTTCGGGAGGAGGAGTATCGGGGAGCCGACAAACTAGGAGCGAGCCCGGTCGGTTACTGTGGCAAATTGGTTGGCGCCACGAGTTTATTTTATTTCATTGCATTTGAATATTTTAATAAGTCTTAAGCCTGAGGCGTATCTTTGTAACTTGACCATAAGGTCGATCAACTAGTTTGAGTATTTAATCAAAGTACTTATTATTTCGTTGGTTATGACTGTGATATGTACCAATGTTGAGACTGTGTGCACTAGCGTGATCCTGGACTAGTGCTGAATACACAGAGGGTCCGGATTTGCAAATTCGGGTCCCGACATTGGGTCTCGACACTTTGCTATAGGGACCAGACTTACTGGCTCACGAGAAGGAAGATCGTCTTCGATGTCTTTGTGGAGGACTATGCACCGCATCGAATCCTGAGAAGTTTGGTCTTTGGCAGCTGGTCCCTATTTCTTGGGGGATCGTGTTGCGCAGGGAGTACACACGTGAGTTATTCGACCAAGAATATGTGAAATGCTTATGTCATATATCTAATAATTTGGATTTCTCTTAAGGTTCGCTACCCAAGGACCTCAGAAGAGCCTGGCGACCTTGCTACGGAGGATGGAGCCGTGCTCGCACAGTGGGATAGGGCGCTAGACGACGTCGTTGATGAGGACACACCTTACGACTGTTCCTCCTACCAGCAGTACCTTGCCTGGTACATGCTCCGGATGCGTGCCCGTCTCCTACTTGTGGAGGAGCCTCCGACCCACACGTACACTCCCAGCGTGGCTGACTTGTACCCAGGCCAAGTAGGAGCGGCCGTGCACGCCATGGTAAATCTTATTTTATAAATTACATTATATATTCCTTACGCTATGTCCATGTGCATATCATTTCATCGTACGTGGCAGGTGGACCACGCTAGGGAGTTGCGTGAGCATAGCAATAGCGTCTTGTCCAGGATACGTGACAGAGTCACTGTCACGCTAGACGAGATGACGGAGGCATGGAGATGCGTGGTGACCGCGACTCACAGGATCGTGGAGCTCGGTTCTTGTTGGCACGTGGATGCTACTAATCGTGGCACCTCATCTAGACCGCCACGCATGCCTTCGTACAACACACCGTCCCCAGCTCCTCGTCACACAGTGGAGGCGGAGTCCAGCTTCCACACCCCTTTGCCTCTGGCCCCAAACGTGGCTAGAGGATCCAGCTGGCAGGCACCACGCGGTCCCACTATGATCCCCACACTAGGTAAGTCGAGCTATCCATGTTTCATATAAGTATCACTGTCAACGATCGGGATCGCCAGACTGCAAAAGTAAAAGGGGGGTTGAGTCACGTATGCGGGACCCAAAACGAGCTTCACTCACAGATGGAATAGGTTTGCTACTTCGCTGGTCGAGGGTAGAGAAAAACGAGCAAGACATAGAGAGTCATACTGGTTCGAGCCCCTGTGAAGGTAAAAGCTCTACTCCAGTTCTGCCCGGAGGCAAGAAATTTACTATGCATGAGTACAAGTGTTCGCTCTCTAGCTTGAGCTCTGGTGAATTCTATGTTAATGGTGTCTAATTGTAACACCCAAAAATTTGCTTTTCCTAAATTTAATATGCTTTTTCCTTATTTAATTGAATTTTTGGAATATATTAAATCCTTTTAGCATTTATTCTTATTGAGCCTCGCTGTTCTTCTAATTATTTTGAGCAAAGTATTAATAATCTTTTGTTGAAAATATATTATTTGGGTTTTATTTGCCTCAAGTTATTTTCTGGAATTTTCCTGGATTTTTATGAATTTTTATGCTATTTATTTCGGCTTATTCGATTTCCTAGAATTGTTTTTATTCGAAAAAGAATTTAAAACCTAGGTGAATAGTGTTGGGCCGAACACTGTGCGGCCCGTTCCAGAAAACCCTAGCACCGCCGCCGTGCGATCCGGATCCAAGGGCACGCAACCTGCCGCGTCGCCTCGTGCGTCGTATCGTTGAATTCGGTCGGATCGGACGATCTCCATCGCGCCACGTCGCCTCTTCGTGTCGCCGCCAGACTCCGCCGCCGTGCCCGAGTGGGCCTCGGTTTCTGCAAATTTTACAGGTGTCGAGGTCCCTATTTAATGCGCCGCCACTTGTGCCGTGAAGCCCTAGCCGCTCTGCACCCAGCCGTACACTTCACGCTGCCAGAGCCGTCGCCGCTTCGCCGCATGACCTCGCCGAAGTTCCAAACCCATCCGCCATACTCCTTAAGCCGTTCCGCCGTCGCCGTTCATCCTCCGCCGTCACCGGGGGCACCGTCGAACTCATCTCGCCAAGCCGCGTCGGAGGAGCCACTTCATCACGCCGGAGGAGCCCGGGAGCGCCGTTCCACATGTCGTCGTCTTCGTCTCTGGTGGAATCTCGCTGCCGTGCCATCGTCACCGAACCGAGTGTCATCGACCGTCCGATCGTGCATCAACGCTTCGGATTTTGCCGCATCATCCAGTAACAGTAAACCTCATCTCTAACTCTTAGCCGTTAGATTAAGATTCAAAGGCTCAGATTGGATCCATGCTAGATCTATTTCAGACCGTAGGATCTAGATCGGGTGGTCTAGATTGATGCGCGTAATGCGGGATTAGATCGGTTCTCAGCCATTGGATTGGATTTGTGTGGTTAGGATTGGATCGGTTATTTTCAATTAAGATGGAATAGGACCGTTAGAACTTAATCCTAAGGCTCTAGTGTAGCCGCGTCGTATTAATGCCACTGTCGTCCGATACGCGCCGGTTGGTCTCCGATTGTGCCGCGTGTCGCGTCGTCGCTCTGCCGCCGTGCCGTCGGATCTAGATCCGAGGGTAGCCATAGTGCCACGCGTCGCGTCCGCTGCATACCTAAGGCAAATCGGGGTAATCCGAGCCGTTCATTTTGAATCGAATGGTTGTGATCGCGTCGTGCTTCGGTGAATAGGGTCGCGCCGCGTGTCGGTGAGGGATCCTATCGGGCAGGTAATCTCGGCCATCCGTTTGAACGAGACGGGCCCAATTGAATCGTAGTGCACGAATCTTAAAGCACCAACATTGCACTGTGCGCGTGACATCATCGGTGACGTCATGCTGACATCATGGTGGGCCCCACTTATCAGCAAGTTGACTTAGTCGTGCAGACGTCATAATTAGATTTTCTTTTAGAAAAATAATTCGGAAGAAATTCATTTCGGTGCTGACGTCAGCAGAGGCCAAGCTGACGTCATATTTCCGAATTTCCCGTATAGAAATAAATATGGAAAATCGGTTTATTCTTTTTAATTTATTTCCAAACTTCTATTGGCTATAACTTTTGTGTTTTAACGCCGATTCAAGTGATTTTAATTTCTAAAAATTTGTAAAATCAAGCTCTTTCTGTTTATGAATTTTATTTGAATTTTAAGCTTGAGTTGCTCTCTGTTTTAGTTATTTATTGCTATTTATTTACGTTACGTGTAGACGTCGAGGTGCCCGAAGGTTTCGAAGGAGAAGTTTTGACCCAGGAGCAAGCTCAAGAACTAGAACCAGTACTTTTTGAAGGCAAGTTGTGTTTGATCATATTGAACCTATCATAGCAAATTATTTTGATTTAAATTATTTCATGCTAATTTAATAGAAATGGTTTTGAATAAGTTCTGGGATTAGTTAAATGCCTAGTTGTTGTATGCCACCTTGTCGTATATAATTGTAGGCCATGATTCCCTTGTCACGTTAGGTTGTGGATTAATAGTTGGACATTAATAAATTGCCAACATGGGTTGAGTAGACCGAAGTAGTATGCTTTGCCCCGCCACGTGGATATTTCATGATTTTGGAATATTAAAATTAATATTGACTTAATGAGATATGGAATGTGTTTTGAGAAATGAGACATGTGTTATTGAGCTGATGATGGCACGTGGTGCAATGGTAAAGAACCAGGGTGGGAAAATGATTTAGACTGTGGCAAGTGGCAAGACTGTTTCTGGTGGGCCAAGAGTGGAAATTGGGCGGTCGTATTTGGTTTTTATTGGTTTTTGATGTTTGAGATCACACTTGGTTAGTCTTGCCTCGGTCAACTAAGGACTTAACCTTGCAAGCCTTTGAACTGAGTCTTTCATACAACCACAAGTTCCGGAACGGGACGGACCTAGTTGAGTAAACTGGGAAATCTATTCTTTGGTACTGTCGTGGTGGTGTGAGTCCCGGAGGAGCGGGTGAAAATTCACATGGCGCAAGAGGGGGGCCCTGGGTGTGGTAACCAGTCCCTCCAGTGTTGAAACCTTAGCGGGCAGTAATGGGTTTAGACGGATCTTTGGAAAGGCTTTGTTATGGTTACTCGCCTTGGTGGCATTTGACTGTATCTTGTGGGTAAAGTGTATAACCTTTGCAGAGTGTACAACCTATTCGAATAGCCGTGCTCACGGTGTTGAGCATCGCTCGATGATTACAGTCAAGGGTTAGACTTTCATGAAAATAACTTGTTTATGGAAAATGCTTGGGATGGTATTGATGAACTTGACTTAAGTTGTGAAATGATTTACCTGTGAAATAATTGTGAAAGTTATTACCTTTATTATTGCTTTACTGCTTTGCAATCTATTACTGTATTATCTTAAATGCTATACTGCAAATGAGCGGTAGCCTATCTGTTGTACTAAGCCATGCATGTAGAATATTAGAATTGCATTGTGTGCATGACTTGCTGAGTGCTCAAAGTACTCACCCTTGCAACAACATAACCTCAGTTGAAGAAGAAGCAACCCCTGCACTGGAGGAAGAGTTTCAGGAGGAGCCGACAAACTAGGGAGCGAGCCCAGTCAGTTGCCTGTGGCAAATTGGTTGGTGCCACGAGTTTCCACTGCACTTGGTTATTTTAATAAGCCTTCACCCTGCGAGGCGTACTTTTGTAACTTGACCATAAGGTCGAGCAACCAGTTTGACTATTTAATTGAAGTACTTACTATTTCATTGGATATGACTGTGATATGTACCGATGTTGTGACTATGTGCACTAGTGTGATCCTGGACTAGTGTTGAGTACACAGAGGGTCCGGATTTGCATATTCGGTTCCAGACACTAATGCTTTGTTGCTGGAACTGCTTGCCTGTCCCCTGCCGATCTGCTTCAAGGGATTTTATACCCCTCCCGGCCATTACCAGAAACGGTCGGGAGATATTCCTGGAGTAGTGCATGGTGCGCACTGAAAATGGGTTATAACCGTCCCGGATCTGACACCCACGTCCGCCATAACTCCGGTATTCACGGTCTTGGTAACTGTCGAGTAAGCGCATGTCTTCAAACCAAGGTCGAGGTCGTGCGGGAGTTGAATCCTTGCCCCCCCAAGCTCGAGGTCGCGTAGGGACCGCGCGGCTCAGGTCATGGCCAGAGACCCTTGCAGCTCAGCCCCGAGTTAGGGGCCCTGTTAACTATACGTTGACCCGTCAGAGGTTTCTCAGTCCCCGACAATCACCTAACTATAATTAAAAGTTATTACCCGGACATGCAGGTTGCCCTCAGGGTGGAGGACAGTTCTCTCAGTCGCCGCACTCATCAGGGTACACCAAGCCTGAGTACTGGGCGGATCAGTTCTTCACTGTTACGCAGTTCACATAGCCCCCTCCACCGAAGCAGTTCACGCAGCATGACTACGGCACCTCCTACGGGTACGCGTTGCCTCCTCGCGAGCATCGATCGGTGCAGCGTTACAGCCCTTCAGACTATGGGTTGGCATGACCATCGCAGGAGATTCACACACGCCCTCTGGACGATGCACTGGCTTCAGCACGTAGGACGAAGAGAGGTCATGGTAGGGGTGCAGGTCGGGGTCCACACTAGGTGGTGCGGTCGATCAGGGACTCATTGTTAGGCTATCGTTCTATATTTATATTTCATACTCTGTACTATTTTACAGTGTTAATAGTGTTGTTGTCGCTTTTTCACTTTACTCTGTACTGTTTTACAGTGTTAATAGTGCTGTTGTCGCTTTTTTTACCTTTCCGATGTCAATGCGATGTGACAGCACGCACGTTGTAGCTTTCTCAAAGTGATTCGACAACATGCTTTAGCCCACTTTTTTAGATTGAAACGACAACATGCTACGACAACGACGACGCACACAACAGCTTTCTCAGTGCGATGTGACAGCACGCTGCTATCAGCTTTCTCAAATTAATTCGACAACACTATGCACACCACCAAACGACAAATCACTCCCATCTCAGACCGACAGACAAGACATTAGCGACCTCAGAGCGAAGTGACAACACCCTACCACCCACCGCTTTTTAAGACTGAAACGACAACACGCTGCAGCCCGCTTTTTGAGATGAATGGGCAATAGATAATAAATCGGGCGAGACCAAGAGGAAAGGCGATAGCTACCCTATATAAGGGCGATAGCTGCCCTTTATACCACCTGCCTGCCTTCCTTCTCACCGAGCGAGACCAAGACGAAAGGCAGAATCGAGAGAAGAGAGAAAAGAAGAGAGAAGGGAAGGAGAAGAGAAAAAGAGAGAGAGATAGGAAAGAATAAGAAGAAGTAGAGGATCAACCCAAAATACCGAGGCATGCAAGTGGAAAGGGAAAGGGGAAAGCAAAGGAAGAGAGAGGCGCTTCGGACTGGCCACGCAACGTCGCGTACCAGGACCTCTTCCTACCTCGCGGGGCTATCCCACCGATGTGTATGTGCAGAGATCCTTGCAGGCTTGTCTGCTCTTGGGAAATTACAACTTGGAAGAGGAGGTATTGGAAGTGCCACAACTACGTCTTCGACCGGCCGGAGAAGAGCTTGAGGAATCGCCAGATGGTAATAATCATACGTGTTTCGTAATATTTCTACATGAAACTTTGTTAATTTATGTTTCATGCAATCGCCTCCGCCACTGTATGAATTTGAACAGTGGTTTGACATGGAGATCAACTTCGAAGATCAAAGGCTCCTTGATCAAGCCAACCGGGACGAGGAGCTGAGGCGGCAGCTACAAGAGTAGTGTGATGCCGCACACGAGGAGGCATGTAGAAAGGAAGCGGAGGAGAAGGAGGCCGAGCGAGAGAGGAAGCGAGAGAGGGCACGTCGTGCTAGAGAAACTCCATCGGAGGCATGGGCAAAGGGGAAGTGGCCTCGATGCACTCAGTAGACGTCAAGTTATGCTCCTCCCAGTTTTAAGTTGTAATAAAAAGTGTGGCCTATCTTATTTTTCGCATTAATGTCGGGACCCGGATATGCAAATCCGAAACCCTCTGTGTATTCTGCACTAGTCCAGAATCATGCTAGTGCACATAGTGGAAACATAGATGACATATCATTCCATACATCAAAATAACTAAGAAGAAGCAAATTATTAGTGAATAAAGCAAACGACCTTATGGTCAAGGTTCATACATCCATGCCTTATGGCTTAAGAAACAAATAAAATATTATAGCGGAAATAAGATAACTTGGGCCATTCAACATGCCACAGGCAATCATCTGGAGAAACGTCTTTCTAGTACACGTAGTCTTCATAGTACTCCTCTTCTTGATATTCATTATTCCCTGGTCCTTCCTCAGCAACTGATCAACAAGAGCATAAAGCCACGAGTACAAAAAGTACTTAGCAAGCCGTAGGGAAATGATGTATATTCATGCACGGCTAGATAAAGGATACTTATATAGTTCATTTGCAGAAAACATTAACTTGAATTTAAATACAGTAAATAGATTGAAAGCATATTGATGAAAACAATAATAAAAAATTGGTAAATCAATAGTAGACAACATGAACAGAATGGAGAGGCATCACCCTACACCATCTAAAACAAGTATCAAACCACTCAATTCAACAGTATAACTTTGGACAACAAAACAATAGTGAACTCCCCGTTCACATCCCAACAATTCCACATTTTAGGAAACACTCTATACCCTGTGTGAAATCCCCGAGCTTGTCCATGACCGCGGACATGGCTATTCGAATAGTTTTACACTCTGCAGAGGTTGTATAGCTTTACCCACAAGTCATGATCATCCCTTAGTGCCAAGCACTATGAACACACTTCCTTTGGTGTGTCGGCAGGGAGATCACTACAAAATCTTTAAAATGCATGTCTAAACTCGGTACTGCCCTCTAAGGTTTCGCCCCTCGGGGCCCCCTCTTGAGCCATGTGAATCTACCTGTCCGTCCCAGAACCCATACAACCAATTGGTAGTACTCAAGACTAGACATTGCAAATTAATCAGCTAGGTCTGTCACATACCAAACTTGTGGTTGCATGGTTAGGCCCAGTTCAATGGTGCACAAGATTAAGTCCCTAAGTTGTCTCAAGCAAGACAGCCACATCCCAATGTGCTAGAAAACACCCCCTTTACTGTACGATCACTTGCCTAAGGGAAAACATTTTGTTCAACCAAGACCAATGGCATCCCCTGCCATGGAACAACAAGTTTTACAACAGTGGCCAACAGCCACAATTCAATATCTCATTAATTCAAGATTAGCATTAATTCACAGATGACATGAATCCCATCGTATGACTAAGCGGGTCAAAGCATAACTACGATAACCCCCTGTTGGTATTATGATTATGTCCAACTAGTAATGTCCCAACCTAGGGTTAACAATGGATACATGGCATTCCAATAACCAAGGTGGCATAATGGCAATCAAGTGAATAGCTACGCCCAAAAACTAGCATTGATACACAAATAGCATGTAATTGTACAAAACAAAACAATTTCGCAAACATAGGTTCAACAAGATCAAAGATTATGACTTGCCTTGCTGGTCTAGTACTGAGTCTTGGTCTTCGAAGTCTTCGTTCGCTCCTTCGGAATTCGCGTCTATCGGAAAAGAAAACAATGAAACCAAATAAATACAAAACAGAGACACAAACAAGCTCAAAACTGAAAATAAATGACTTTGGAAGGTAGAGCTTGATTTTACAAAAGTTTAGAAATTTGAATAGCTTCAATCGGAGTTCGTATGAGCGAGAATGAGCCTCCGGAAGATTAAATTCAGAGAAAAAATCAAGGGGGTGACACATGGAAGAACCTGATTGGCTGAAATTTTGGATTTTCGAAAAAAATCAGAAAAAGAAAATGAAATGCCGCTGACACATAGGGCCCATATGTCAGTGAGATGGTCCACGGTAAACCGGTTTTACCGAGGGCTCACGGGGCGACGTGGCGGCCTATGTCGACGCGGACGCCACGCGGAAGGCTAGGGCTGACATGGCACCGATGGGCAGCGACGCAGCTGGTGACGGGAGGCGAGGTGGCGCTGACTGGGCACGGCATGAGATGGCCACGCGACGTTCATCCGACTGTGGCTCAGGATCGAACGGTCAAGAGGCGAGGCGCGGGTGGGGAAGACGTGGCAAGCTCCAAGGTGCAAGATCATGATCGGTGATCGAGGTTGAAGGATGGAGGTCGACGGCGAGGGGCAGCGGTGCACTTACCGGACGTGAAGAAGATGACGCGTGGCGCGACGGAGAATGGCCAGATTGGGTGCAAGACTTGGTGTATCCAAAAGAGGGTGATGAGGTGTAACATCCTCAAAATTTCCTAATTTTGAATTTTATAATTTAATTTGAATTCTTAAGAATTTCTGGAATTTATTTGGATTTATTTGAATTTTTGGAAATTAGTTCTTCTCTGGAAATTAATTTAATAATGGAAAGTTTTAATAAAATATAAATGGAAATATTTTATTTGAGTTAGAAATGTCATAAAATATTTTTTGGAATTTTTCTAGAATTTTTCTGATATTTTTACTACCTCAATTAATTCAAATGAATATTCGGTATTATTTTTATTCGAAAAACGATTAATATTGAATTGAATAATGTGGGCGAGCCCATTCTTGTCGCCGCTTCGAAAACCCTAACGTCGCTTCGATTTTTCCACCGTTGGATTCCACGCGGACGGTCGGATGGATGCCACGTTGCTTCGTCTCCAGGGAAATGAAGCGTCGCCGCCGCCATGCGCTACGGTTCGTAACCGTTGCCATTACTCGCCGGCGAGCGACCCTGCCACTTCGTTAGCTAGCTCATGGAATAAAGCACAACGTTCCGCATCTGTCAAGCCCTTTCACGCGTTCCAAGGATCACCATAGAGCCCGAAATACCTCGCCGTAGTACCGAGCCCTTTCGCCGCCGTTTGCGCCCGTTCCGGTGACTCTCCGCCGCCGTCAAGGACACCGGAGTAACGCCCGAGTTGAGCCGCATCCGAAGCACCACTTCTTCCCACCGGAGCTGCGTCGGAACGCCGTGCACGAGGTCATCTTCTTCGTCTCCGGCAGCACCTCTTCGCCACGCCTTCGCCGACCTCACGACCAACGACGACCGCCCGATCCGCATCCAACGTCCGAGGTGAGTCCACGAGTTCCTTCGTATTAGAAACCAGCACAGTAGCGCGTTAGATCTCAGCCGTAGAAATCGAAATAGTCGGCTAGGATTAGTGCCACGTGCCCAAGGAAGGGACTGCCCATGTGTGCGTAGGAGTTGTATACGTGTCGCGATGAGAATCTGCCACGTGTCCGTGCTGACGTCAGCGGCTGACGTCATCGGTGGGGCCCACATGTCAGACCTGGTGGGGTCGATGCTGACGTCATAATTAGGGATGCTGACGTCATAAATCCATTTTTTTGGAATAAATAAATCGGCTGAAAATGTTTTCGGTGCTGACGTCATAAATAGTGATGATGATGTCATAATGAATTTTAAAAAATATATATATATTCCGGTAGAAAACCGACTCGACGCTGACGTCATAATTCACCATGCTGACGTCATAATTCTCGGATTTTCCGTATAGAAATAAATAAAGAAATTCGGTTTCTTCTTTTCAGATTTATTTTAAAACTTCAAACACTTGTAACTTTTGCGTTTTAACTCCGATTTGAGTGATTCCAATTTCTAAAAATTTGTAAAATCAAGATCTATATAATGGTGAATTTTATGGAATTTTTAGAGGTGATTTTTGCTCTCTGTAAAATATATTTATTGTGTTTATATTGATTTTAAATAGACGTTGATTTGCCGGAGGGTTGCGAGGGGGAATTTCCAGTACAAGGTTTGACTTCAGAACAGGACCAGAAACTTTTCGAAGGCAAGTTATGCTTTGACCATTTTGATCCTAAACTTTGAAATGTATTTTGTTTTCAAACTATGCATGCTAATTCAACTAAAAGTGGATTTAAATATTTTGGGTGAATTAGCTAGTCAACCTAATTGTTAATGTCACCTTGTTAATAAAATTTGTATGCCATGATCCCTTGGATAACCTAAGTGGATAATACTAGTTGGTTAATAATATTGTGCCAACACGGGAGGCTAGACCGTGAATAGTTGCTTAGTCATGCTTACTACGTGAATGATATTCTTAAATACAAATGTAACCTTGACTAAATATTATTGAATGATTTTTGAATAAAGCGGAATCTTTGTTGGTAATGGTGTTGGACCAGAGACACTGTGGTTCTACATGAAAGACGATTACGGGCATGTGTTGCACCGTTGAATAACTTGGGGTGGAATTGATTTAGACTGGGGCAAGTGGACCAAGGCTTCGTGCCAGGTGGGCCTTCGTGGCAATTGGGGGGTTTGAGTGTTGTGAGGGCTATGTGCCAAATGTTGAGAGAATGATGTCTTGCCTTGGTCAGTTAAGGACCTTACCTTGCAAGCCTTTGACCTGAGTCTCTCATACAACCACATGTCTGAATGGGAAGACCTAGTTTAGTAGGATTCGATGTCTTACCTTTGATACCTCGGGGTGGCGGTTACATGGGGGTAATCTATACGGGAGGAGCGTGCCTGTGCTACGGCTTGGTACCCGCCCAACGGTGTTCGTCGGTCCTATACTTGCTTCTGAGTGAGGAAGTGATAGTGAAGGCAACACGGAGAGGTTCTTAGGTGGAGACAAGTCTCTGAAAAGCTTTATTACTGTTAATCGCCTTTGTGGTGTGCTGTTGTATCTTGTGGGTAAAGTGTACAACCTCTGCAGAGTGTTAAAAGCTGTTGAATAGCCGAGTCCACGATCTTGGACAATGCTCGGAATTACAGATCAAGGGGTAGTGTTTGAAAATAAAATGGGGTGGTTGGTCATGTGCCAAAATTGTGAAATGAAGTTGTCTAGGGACCGTGTGTCCAAAATATTGTGAAAATAAACAACTTGAGTTATTTATAATGATTATATGATTTTGATGCTTTCAATCTAAATGAGTAGTAGTTTAAAATATTGTTGCAAAAGCAAAATAACCAAGAAAGCCTTTCCTTGGTAATAAGCCATGCATGTAGTAAAATAGAAATGCATTGTGCATGACTTGTTGAGTACAGTGTGTACTCACCCTTATGGACAAACTTACGAGAAGAAGAGACTACGCCAAAGATATGAAGAGGAGTATGTCGAGGAGCCGGAAAACTAGGGGCAAGCCTTCGTCGGAGCGATCAGGAGAAGATGGACATCACGACTTTTATATTCATTCTTGAACTTTTGTTATTTGATTATTGTAAGCCCTGCGTGGCATAACTATTGTAAGGAGGACCATAAGGTCGTACACTCGTTTATATAAATGTTTGAAGTACTTTATTTAATATTCATTTGTGTATGATGTGATATTACACCATGTTTAGTCTGTGTGCACTAAGCGCAATCTGGACTAGTGCATGATACCTGAGTGTCCGGAATTGCAAATTCGGGCACGCACGGCAGGTGGTATCGAGCAATCTTGACATGAGGTCTTGACCCTAGATAGATTGGCCGTTCTTTAGGAACTTCAAAATTATTTTCTAAAAGAAAATTTTAACTTGAAAGAATGATAAGTTCTTGACTTGTCTTATTCTTCTGTTCTTTTCTTCTTGCTGAAATTTCTATCTTTCCTCACTGGTTAAACTGAAATCTTACCTCAATTGTCTTGAGTAGATAATGATGTATCACACTTAAGGGAAAAGTATTGGGTGTCATGTTGCGAATCCGAAGATCTTGAAGACAAGAATCGTCGGACCGAGGGAAAAAGGGTGAAGTGATGAAGAGTTCGGAGTAAAAGAACCGATGTTCATGGCCGCTTGAGACTCGTGTGTGAAGAGTTGCGTCAGTCTAAGATAGAAGTGCTACCCTCTTAGACGATAGATTATTGTGTGTTTAGGTTAATTTGGTTTTCTTGGATTGCTGAGTGTGCAGTATGCGTTGCAGAGCTTTTAGGCTTGAATAAGCAACCATACCAAGTTAGTAATTATTTGCTCAAGTTTTTGAGTCAAACCTTTCTCCCCGCACTAGTTTCTTGTGTACTTGTCTATTCTGTTCCCTCTTTTCCTTAAATCCTTTTATTCTTCAGATGGTGAACACCCAAGGCAACAGCGGAGCTGGAGGCAGCAACTCATAGCAGACGGGCAACAATAACGAAGCACCTAACCCTCAACCAGCACCACTTGTTGATATGGGTAATTTAGGAGCTTTCCTGACCGCGTAGACCCAGTTGATGCAGACTATGATGCATCAGATGCAACAACTGCAGAATCAAGCTGCCGCTAATAATCTCAACAACAACCAAGCTGTGCATCATGGGCATCAGTCTAGACTGTCATATTTCATGAGAACTAGACCCCCAACCTTCTCTGGGAATGTCAACCCCATAGAAGCTGATGATTGGTTGCGCACCATTGAGAGGAAGCTGCACATATCTCAATGTGTTGGCAATGAGAGAGTCCTGTATGCCTCTCACGAGTTAGAAGGAACAATTGCGAATGGTGGGAAAATTATTGCGCTTCTCACGAGCATCCTCGAAATCACAGGATGAGTTTACTATAGCCTTCGCCAAGATCATGTGCGGAGGGTATGATGGAGCTCAAGAAAGAAGAGTTCCGATCCTTGAAGCAAGGGGGCGGTCGGTGGTCGATTATTTGAACAAGTTCACACGATTTGCTCGTTATGCACCGAGGGCGTAATTACTGACAAGGCTAGGCAGTCCTAGTTCATGAAGGGACTAAACTCTGGACTTCAAGTGGGGTTGATTACCCACACATTTCCGGATTTTTAGGAGCTTGTCAACAAGGCACTTATCCTAGAAGATAAGCGCAAAGAGCTGGACGACAACATAAGCGCCGCATGGCCCAAATAGGAGTCGTCAAGGTCAGCAAAGGCCAAGGGTGGTACCCCAACAGTTTACCAGATTTCAGCCGGGAAGTAGTGCGAGGACACCACTACCTGCACAACGACCCACTGGTCAGAACCCACAAACACCTACAAGGACCATCAGCCCAGCTGCAGGAAATCCAACAATGGCAGGGAGACGTTGCTACAACTGCAATGAAATGGGGCATTTCGCAAATGTCTGTCCCAAGAAAGGAGGAGTCACTCCTGTTCGCTTTAATCTGGGAAATACTCCAGCAAAAACACCAGCTCAGGGTGGAAGCCGAGCACCTGTCCAAGCTGGAGCTGCACCCCAGTCTGTTGTGAGAGGGAGAGTCAACCACATCACGGCCGATGAAGTTCAGCTTGCAACGGACGTTGTACTGGGTAAGTTTCTAGTTAACTCAGTACCAGCTACCATTTTGTTTGATTCTGGAGCTTCACATTCATTTGTTTCATGGGTCTTTGTTATGGAAAATGATTTGGGTATGGTCAACCTTAAGAATACCCTTATAGTTCAAACCCCTGGATCAAAACTCCGAACTAAAGTAGGGTGTTCCGGGGTAAAATTAGTAATAAATGGAATAGAGTTCCTAGCGAACTTGATCATATTGGAAACCCAAACCTTGGATGTTACCTTGGGAATGGATTGGTTATCCAAGCACAAAGCGATCTTTGATTGTGGTCGAAGAGTGGTAGCAAGTAGAGAGCTCGGATGGCAAGAAGGTGGAGATTCAGCGGTTGCTACCCAAGATAGTCGACTAATGATTAACAAATGAAAATTTGTTGATATGAAGGATGTTCATTAGTTCATGAATATCGGATGTATTTCTAGAGGATCTCACCGAATGCCGCCAGATAGGGATATAGAATTTGTAATTGAGTTAGTACAGGGACAGCTCAATAGCCAAGAGACCTTATAGGATGTCTCTGAGGAATTGGTAGAGATGAAGAAGCAAATCGAGGAATTGTTAGAAAAAGGATTTATAAGACCAAGTTCGTCTCCTTGGGGAGCACCGGTGTTGTTTGTAAAGAAAAAGGATGGGAGTTTCAGAATGTGTATAGACTATCGTGCACTAAATGATGTGACGATAAAGAATAAATATCCGTTGCCCAGAATAGATGATCTCTTCGATCAGTTAAGAGGAGCGGGAGTCTTTTCAAAGATAGATCTTCGGTCTAGATATCATCAGCTTAAGATTCGGACTGAAGACATACCAAAGACAACTTTTTCGTCTAGGTATGGGCATTATGAATTCACAGTCATGTCTTTCGGACTGACTAATGCTCCTGCATACTTTATGAATATGATGAACAAAGTGTTCATGGAATATTTGGATAAGTTTGTCGTTGTATTTATCGATGACATCCTAGTTTACTCCAAGACGGAGGAAGAGCATGCAGAACATTTAAGAAGGGTTTTGGAAAAGTTAAGGGAAAGCCAGCTATATGCAAAATTTAGTAAGTGTGAATTCTGGAAAAAGAAAGTTGAGTTCTTTGGTCATGTGATGACTGCGGAAGGAGTAGCTGTTGATCCGAAGAAAGTAGAAGCAGTGTTGCATTAGGAGCAACCGAAGTCAGTTACCCAGATCAGAAGTTTTCTCGGAATGGCAGGATACTACCGCCGTTTCATTGAAGGATTTTCATCAATTGCGAGACCTCTTACGCAATTGTTAAAGAATGAGAAAAAGTTCTTGTGGACACCTGAATGTGAAAAAAGTTTCCAAGAGCTGAAGAAGCGTTTGACTTCGGCACCTGTTTTGGTGTTGCCGAATACCAAGGATAATTTTGACATATATTGTGATGCTTCGCGTCAGGGACTGGGATGTGTATTGATGCAGAATGGTAAAGTAGTGGCGTACGCGTCAAGACAGTTAAGGCCACATGAGCAGAATTATCCGACTCATGATTTGGAGCTAGCTGCTGTAGTGCACGCTCTTAAAATATGGCGTCATTATCTTATGGGAAATCGATGTGAAGTATATACCGACCACAAAAGTCTCAAGTATATATTTACTCAATCGGATCTGAATATGAGGCAGAGGAGATGGCTAGAGTTAATCAAGGATTACAATATTGGAATTCACTATCATCCTGGAAAAGCAAATGTGGTGGCAGATGCCTTAAGTCGGAAAAGTTATAGCTTGAATTTAATGATAGCAGAAGAGCATAATGAGTTATGTAAAGAATTTCAGAAGTTAAGGTTGGAAGTTGTACTGCAAGGATTCCTAGCTACTTTGGAGGTTAAGCCGACCCTAGAGGAGCAGATCAAGGTAAGACAAAAGAATGACGAAAAGATTCAGAGAATCAAGCCAAAAATGGACGAAGACTTAGCCAAGGATTTCAGAATAGATGAGCAGGGTACTCTTTGGATGAAGAATCGAATTTGTGTACCTCATGGCCGGAATTGAAGCAGTTGATATTGGAAGAAGCACATGATTCCAAATATTCAATTCACCCGGAAGGCAAAGATGTACCAGATTTGAAAGAAAGGTTTTGGTGGCGAACATGAAGAAGGAGGTAGCCGAGCATGTAGCACTATGTGGCGTATGTCAAAGAGTCAAAGCAATGCATCGAGACCAATTGGATCATTGCAACCCCTAAAGATACCGAATGGAAATGGGAGGAGATCGGAATAGATTTTATCACTGGATTGCCAAGAACTCAAGGTGGATATGATTCCATATGGGTCATAGTAGATCGACTAACAAAGGTCGTCATTTTATACCTGTAAAGACAACCTATTCTGGAGATAAGTTAGCTGAATTGTACATAGCAAGAATTGTGTGTTTACATGGTGTACCCAAAAAGATAGTATCAGACAGAGGTACCCAATTCACCTCAAGGTTTTGGGATAAGCTGCATACAGCAATGGGCACTCGTCTGAATTTCAGTACAACGTACCATCCGCAAACATATGGTCAGACTGAAAGGGTTAATCAGATACTTGAAGATATGCTAAGAGCTTGTGCTTTATCATATACCACATCGTGGGATAAATGCTTGCCGTACGCAGAATTTAGCTACAACAACAGTTACCAATCTAGTTTGAAAATGTCGCCTTTTGAAGCTTTGTATGGTCGTTCATGTCGGATGCCATTAAATTGGAATGAGATGGGGGAACGTCATGTCTTCGGACCAGATGTACTTTTAGATGCAGAAGAGAAGATCGCATTAATTCGAGAAAGGTTGAAAACTGCACAATCTAGGCAGAAGAGTTATGCAGATAATCGACGCCGTGAATTGAGCTTTGAACCAGAAGACTATGTTTATCTCAAGGTCACGCCGTTAAAGGGAGTTAAAAGGTTTCATGTTAAAGGAAAACTTGCTCCGAGATATGTGGGACCATTCAAGATTTTGAGCCGCAAAGGAGAAGTTGCATATCAGTTGGATCTACCACAGTCTTTGACAGGGGTACATGATGTATTCCATGTGTCTCAATTAAAGAAGTGCTTGCGAGTACCTGAAGAACAAGCACCTATTGAAGCTATCGAATTGCAAGAAGATTTAACCTATAAGGAATACCCAGTGAAGATTTTGGACATCATGGATCGTGAAACCAGAAACAAGTCAACCCGATTTTGCAGAGTCCAGTGGAGCAATCATTCAGAAAGTGAGGCAACTTGGGAGCGTGAAGAAGATTTGAAGGAGTTTCCCAACCTCTTCTCTAGCCAGCCCTGAATCTCGGGGTCGAGATTCTGTTAAGGGAGGTTTGTAACATCCTCAAAATTTCCTAATTTTGAATTTTATAATTTAATTTGAATTCTTAAGAATTTCTGGAATTTATTTGGATTTATTTGAATTTTTAGAAATTAGTTCTTCTCTGGAAATTAATTTAATAATGGAAAGGTTTAATAAAATATAAATGGAAATATTTTATTTGAGTTAGAAATGTCATAAAATATTTTCTGGAATTTTTCTAGAATTTTTCTGATATTTTTACTGCCTCAATTAATTCAAATGAATATTCGGTATTATTTTTATTCGAAAAACGATTAATATTGAATGAACGATGTGGTCGAGCCCATTCTTGTCGCCGCTTCGGGAAAACCCTAACGTCGCTTCGATTTTTCCACCGTTGGATTCCGCGCGACGGCTCGGATGGATGCCACGTTGCCGTCTCGAGAAATGAAGCGCCGCCGCCATGCGCTACGATTAATGAATCGCCATTACTTCGCCGTCGCGACCTGCCGCTTCGTTAGCTAGCTCATGGTATAAAGCACAATGTTCCGCATCTATCAAGCCCTTTCACGCGTTCCAAGGATCACCATAGAGCCCGAAATACCTCGCCGTAGTACCGAGCCCTTTCGCCGCCGTCAAGGACACCGGAGTAATGCCCGAGTTGAGCCGCATCCGAAGCACCACTTCTTCCCACCGGAGCTGCGTCGGAACGCCGTGCACGAGGTCATCTTCTTCGTCTCCGGCGACACCTCCTCACGCGCCTTCGCCGACCTCGCGACCAACGACGACCGCCCGATCCGCATCCAACGTCCGAGGTGAGTCCACGTGTTCCTTCGTATTAGAAACCAAAACGCGATGGCGCGTTAGATCTCGACCATAGAAATCGAAATAGGCGGCTAGGATTAGTGCCACGTGCCCAAGGAAGGGCCCTTGCGTGTGTGTAGGAGTTGTATCGTGTCGCGATGAGAATCGCCACGTGTCGCGTCTTGACGTCGTGATTGGCGTCATCGGTGGGGCCCACATGTCGACCTGGCGGGTCGATGTCGACATCGGCGATGACGTCATCGGTGGCGCCATAATTAGGGATCTTGGCGTCATAAATCCATTTTTTTGGAATAAATAAATCGGCTGAAAATGTTTTCGGTGCTGACGTCATAAATAGTGATGATGATGTCATAATGAATTTTAAAAATATATATATATTTTCCGGTAGAAAACCGACTCGACGCTGACGTCATAATTCTCGGATTTTCCGTATAGAAATAAATAAAGAAATTCGGTTTATTCTTTTCAGATTTATTTTAAAACTTCAAACACTTATAACTTTTGCGTTTTAACTCCGATTTGAGTGATTCCAATTTCTAAAAATTTGTAAAATCAAGATCTATATAATGGTGAATTTTATGGAATTTTTAGAGGTGATTTTTGCTCTCTGTAAAATATATTTATTGTGTTTATATTGATTTTAAATAGGCGTTGATTTGCTTGGGAGGGTTGCGAGAAATTTCGAGTACAAGGTTTGACTTGAACAGGACCAGCAACTTTTCTGAGGGCAAGTTATGCTTTGACCATTTTGATCCTAAACTTTGAAATGTATTTTGTTTTCAAACTATGCATGCTAATTCAACTAAAAGTGGATTTAAATATTTTGGGTGAATTAGCTAGTCAACCTAATTGTTAATGTCACCTTGTTAATAAAATTTGTATGCCATGATCCCTTGGATAACCTAAGTGGATAATACTAGTTGGTTAATAATATTGTGCCAACACGGGAGGCTAGGCCGTGAATAGTTGCTAGTCATGCTTACTACGTGAATGATATTCTTAAATACAAATGTAACCTTGACTAAATATTATTGAATGATTTTTGAATAAAGCGGAATGTTGTTGGTAATGGTGTTGGACCTTTGTAGAGACACGTGTGGTTCTACATGAAAGACGATTATGGGCATGTGTTGCACCGTTGAATAACTTGGGGTGGAATTGATTTAGGTGGGGCAAGTGGACCAAGGCTTCGTGCGAGTGGGCCTTCGTGGCAATTGGGGGGGTTGAGTGTTGTGAGGGCTGTGTGCCAAATGTTAAGAGAAGGATGTCTTGCCTTGGTCAGTTAAGGACCTTACCTTGCAAGCCTTTGACCTGAGTCTCTCGTACAACCACATGTCTGAATGGGAAGACCTAGTTTAGTAGGATTCTGATGTCTTACCTTTGATACCTCGGGGTGGCGATTACATGGGGTAGCTATGCGGGAGGAGCGATGCTGTGCTACTGCTTGGTACCATCCAACGGTGTTCGTCGGTCCTATACTTGACTCTGAGTGAGGAAGTGATAGTGAAGGCAACACGGAGAGGTTCTTAGGTGGAGACAAGTCTCTGAAAAGCTTTATTACGATTAATCGCCTTTGTGGTGTCTGTTGTATCTTGTGGGTAAAGTGTACAACCTCTGCGAGTGTTAAAAGCTGTTGAATAGCCGAGTCCACAGTCTTGGACAATGCTAAAATTACAAATCAAGGGGTAGTGTTTGAAAATAAAATGGGGTGGTTGGCTGTGTGCCAAAATTGTGAAATGAAGTTGTCTAGGGACTGTGTGTCCAAAATATTGTGAAAATAAACAACTTGAGTTATTTATAATGATTATATGATTTTGATGCTTTCAATCTAAATGAGTAGTAGTTTAAAATATTGTTGCAAAAGCAAAATAACCAGTAAAGCCTTTCCTTGGTAATAAGCCATGCATGTAGTAAAATAGAAATGCATTGTGCATGACTTGTTGAGTACGGTGTGTACTCACCCTTGCGGACAAACTTACCAGAAGAAGAGACTACGCCAGCATATGAAGAGGAGTATGTCGAGGAGCCGGAAAACTAGGGGCAAGCCTTCGTCGGAGCGACTGTGGAGAAGATGGACATCACGACTTTTATATTCCGCTGCTGAACTTTTGTTATTTGATTATTGTAAGCCCTGCGTGGCATAACTATTGTAAGGAGGACCATAAGGTCGTACACTCGTTTATATAAATGTTTGAAGTACTTTATTTAATATTCCGCTGTGTATGATGTGATATTACACCATGTTTAGTCTGTGTGCACTAGCGCAATCCTGGACTAGTGCAGGATACACAGAGTGTCCGGAATTGCAAATTCGGGGCACGACAGAGGTGGTATCAGAGCAATACTGACAGTAGGTCTTGACCCTAGATAGATTGGCCGTTCTTTAGGAACTTCAAAATTATTTTCTAAAAGAAAATTTTAACTTGAAAGAATGATAAGTTCTTGACTTGTCTTATTCTTCTGTTCTTTTCTTCTTGCTGAAATTTCTATCTTTCCTCCTTAAACTGGTTAAATAATGATGTATCTGAAATCTTACCTCAATTGTCTTGAGTAGATAATGATGTATCACACTTAAGGGAAAAGTATTGGGTGTCATGTTGCGAATCCTTGTATGCCATGATCCCTTGGATGTTAAGTCGTGCACTAGCGTTGATCCTGGGACTAGTGCGGTAAAACACAGTGGGTCCGAATTGGTGAATTCGGGTCCCTACAGGGACAATCCTTACCGAAATACCCCTTTTCACGACAATTGAAGCATGTCACGCTATTTGGCCCTCTCTTGACCAATTTGACTTGCTCCTTGCGGTTTGCCTCATTGTTGGTGTTATGCCTTGTTATCCACTTGATTAGGGCACACGGAGGCGAGATGGCCCTTCTTGTTGCAAGCGAAGCACTTGATAGTCTTCGAGTGTCTCGCATTGTGCCTCGTATTGCTATTCTCCCTCTTGGAGTTGTAGCCGAGTCCTCGCTTGTCTTGAGGCGCCCTTGGCTTGCTCAAGATTTCATCGAGGAGGGCTTTTCCTTTAACGCACCTCTTCAAGTCATTTTCCAACTTAATGACTTGAGCCTTGAGCTCATTGTTTTCCTCTACAATATTAGCATCTAAAGACATAGAGGAACTAGAAGTAATTTCATTAGAGCAACAAGGTGTATCAATTAAGTCTTCACAAGAGGTGGACATGTCAATTTTTGATGAAGTATTAGAATTTACATCTAAGCGTGGCATTTCATCAATTAAATCACATGTGGTTCCTATATCCACCTTAGACTTATAAATTTCTTTGAGAAGGAGGGATTCATGATTTTCTTTAAGCATATTATAATCACTTTGAAGTGATTCATGTTCAAGCTTTAAAATCTTATATTTTGTTTTCTCCTTCCCAAGATAATTATTGAGCTCCTCTAACATATCCATTAAATCATCATAAGAGGGCTCATCTTCATTTTCATCATTACTTACCTCAATTTTACCTTTCGCCATGAAGCAACGGATTCGCGATGGGAGTGAAAATTCGTCGTTGCTTGAGGCGGAGATTGAGGTTGATGGAGATGCCGGTTCTTCACTTGATGTTGACGATGAAGAATCATCAACCGACTTTTCTCCCTCTATGCAACCCTCAATCGATGTGGTTGATTCAAATAAGTCTTGAAGCTTGGTCCACATTTTATGAGCGCTCTTGAGATTGCATATTTTATTGAAAATTTCTACGCTCACAACACTAAATAAAACGTTAGTAGCTTGAGCGTCGAGATGTAGGCATTTCTCCTCTCCTTTAGTTGGACCAATATCATTTAGTGGAGAAGAAAAGCTGACATCTACGATCCACCAAATTTGTAGGCTCATGGATTTAAAATGATCAATCATAAATAATTTCCATTGAGCATAATTTGATTCATTTAGCATGAGTGGATCGTGTGAGTGCACTAGTCCGCTAGACGCCATCCTTTTTTACTCTCTAGACGGTTAAGCCTAAAATGAGAGTGACCGTGGCTCTGATACCACTTGTAGGGTCGAGGATGCGCCTAGAGGGGGGGTGAATAGGCGTATATAAAAATCGATCGCTCACTAATTCAATTCGCTCTAATCAACCCCTATGTCAAAACCTAATCATCAATTTATATATGCGGAAGCGATAAATCGGTTTTGACAATTAAAGCCTAAATCAACTAGGCTCACTAGTGCACTAACTAAATTATGTCTCTAAACAAGAATTGCTATATTGAACAAGCAATTACCACTAAGCAATTTTAGTATGGTTTAGCAATCAATAATATGACAATAATGGAAATGCTAGAATATAAAGAGACAAGAGACAAACGATATTTTTCCGTGGTGTTCGGAGACTTGCCGGTCTCCCCTAGTCCACGTTGAGGCAAGCCCACACTTGGACCGGCTCCGCCGAGCACCGCCTCTTTCCACTAGTCGTGGTTTTTCACGCCACGCCGTAGGCTCAACCCGAACCTTCACAAACTTACCGGGCTTCTCACACCTCGAGAGCTCCGCACACGACGCCCACGCTGCCTAGGAGTCGGGAACCTCCAAGAGTAACAAGCCGCCCTTCGCTCGAACTTCACCGAGCACAACGAATGCGCTCCCGGTGATCACCAAGTGCAACACATGCACAAGGACTCCCTCAAGTGTAACACATGCACAAGAGGCTCTCAAACCACTTCCTAATTGCAACACATGCAATTAGTCTCACTCTTAAGCTCAAGAGGCAAATGGAGAAGAGCAACACATGCACACAACTCCCACACACAGCCAACCTCCGCCTAAGCCCCCAAGGGTGAATTTATACCCACACAGAAAACTAGCTGTTGGGGCAAAACTGATTTTTGGGCGGAGAGGCCGTCATCTCGCACTGGGCGGTATGACCGCCTCACAAGCCAACGGTCAAAAATCGCATCACATTACTCGAAACCCGGTCATACCACGCCCTTGGCAGTATGATCGCCTGACGCACGTATGACCGCCGCACCTCCGGTCCATACCAACTCAACAAAAACACACCTCTCGGAAAAAAAAGCAACCCTGCTGGCATCGATTACTACCGGCAGAGGATCCGCATAGGGTCTGGTCATACCGCCCCACCGACTCGGACACGGTTTTCGCGATCTTTTCACAAAAGAGCCAAACACTATTCCTTGAGCCATTTAGATGATCAACACATGATCATACACTCGTGCAAAACATATTTGCACCAAATTAAGCTCATGCTCAAAAGAATTCTGACCAAATTTCGAAAACACATTTCGCAACCAACTCAAAGATCTATTTGCAAAACGTATTAAGCAAATCAAACTCAAGTTTATGAGATTAATCCCCCTAGCCATGTGAAGGTCAACACGAGACCCATTCAACTTGCCAACACCGTTGCAAGCCCTATTCACATGCTCTCGGATTCCGGACTCATAACACTCGGTTTATTCGCTGCGAACTTGCAAATAACGCAATAAACACATTTCATGCTTGAGCACTACTCTTTGCAACACATGCAAAAGTCTAGCTCCAAGCAACACCAAATCAAGATGCATGAACTCTCTAATTGCAACACATGCAATTCTCTAGTTCCATGCAACACCGAAACCAAACTTCAACTAAAATCAAATCACATGTATGAGCTCTTTACTTGAAACACATGCAAGCCTCTAGCTCCATACAAAATACACAAACATCAAATCATGCTTGAGCTCTCTCCTTTTGCAATACATGCAAAACTTAGCTCCAAGCAACCACAAGATTTTGAAAGATTGTTTTGAACGAAACCAAAACATGAAGCTTCAACATTTGCAACACATGCAAAAGTGAATCTTCACGCAAGAGCCAACGCATTAGCTTATCCTATTTGCAACACATGCAAATCAAAGCTTTATGCGAATACCAAATGCATATGCTCTTCCTCTTTGCAACACATGCAAATCCGAGCATAAACCAACAACAACCAAGCATAAGCTTAAGCCATTCGCAACACATGCCAAATGGTTAACCCTTATGCAAAAACCAAATCAACCACAAGACAACCATTTGGATTTGGTTTGAGCTCGAGTGAACGCGGGATTGAGATCATCAACACATGATGAAGCTCAAGCTAGGAGACAACCCCTCTTAATAGTACGGCGATAAAAACTAGACTCAAAGACTACAAAGTCCTAAGCCTATCTAGTTATACCTTCATCGTCGCGCTCAAGCAATCCCCTTTGGGGTCTTTATGATCTTCACTTGATTACTCCGTTGGGATCATCACTCGACTCCTCTTTATCTTCGGAATCCACTCTTGACGCCCATCACCTCATGATGCCGTCCTTGTCCCGTTCTCAATCATCTCTTGGACTTAACCTAACTCAATCACATCTCATAAAATAGTTAGTCCAAGATGCATGGTTGTCTCAATTATCTCTTACACTCCATTAACACATAATGGATGCCTTTAGATCAATTGAGCACAACCTAAATCAATTTGAATGATTTAAATGTGTCTTAAGTACAATAATTGCAACACATGCTTTATTATACTTAAGAACTATTCATTTGTCCTCAATTAATTACGGAACACCATCAACACATGATGAAGTGTTCTTTAATGATTAATAAGACAAATGAACTCAATTTAAATTATCATTTAAATTGATATGAGTATATATTAACTACACAAGTTTTCATATACTCATGTTGATGAAAAGTAATGATCTATTATATGTACATTATACGGAAATGATCATTTCTCTAAATCATCAACTATAGAATAAACCCCACATGTATATGTGCATAAGTATGATTGACTTGGATATAATATGCACATATTCAATTTGATTGCATTGGAGCATATCCTATAATTCCACGAGTATACTATAACTAGGCAATTCAAATATATACTCAAGGATTTAGTTTCTTTGTCTTGATCCTTATATGTGTCAATAATGAATCGATCAATACAAAGAGACTTTCAAGTTAAACTACAAACTCCCCCTAAATATGTGCATCCATGTAATATATGGATTGAGAAACATAATGCACATTTTGTGGTTAATATAATGGGGACATTCATATTTCAACTTGACTCCAAAGTATGCAACTAATACTAGAATGAATATGCAAACATACCTTGGGTTTTCCATTTTTCAATGCGATGAGACTAATCAAAGATATTCTAAATAAACAAGTTAGTCTCGATATAAGATTTGTCATTAATAACAAAATCACATTAATGGATAATCACAATATTAGATTTGTCATTAACACCAAAACCATAACTAATGAAGGTTGAACTTGCAATCTCCCCCTTTTTGGTGATTAATGACAAATCCAAGCTTAATGAGCACATTTGGATTAAAATTAACGACGAGAGAATTTAAGCTATTTGAATGCATATGCACATTTTAAACAATATAATCATTGACAATTTTTGAATGCATATGAGAATCAATTCTCCCCCTTAATCATGTTTAGCTCCCTTTTTAAACCAAATGATATTAAGCTTCCTAATTCTCCCCCTTTTGGCATTAAACACCAAAAAAGGAATTCTAAGATGATTTCTCTATTTAAATATTCTCCCCTTTGGCAAACATTTTTCCTTTTAAATATTCTCCCCTTTTTGAATTATCTCCTTTTAATGAAGGTCATACAAGAATTGAAATAAACACTTATGACATTGGCAATGAATTAAGATTTCAAACCAAATAGAAACTTGAAGGGTCATTCAAGAAGTAAAACAAGTTTTTATTTGAAGTATGGTCTAAAAAAATAGGGAAAACTCGAAAAGAGACCATATTCAGGGTTTTTGGATACCACTTGTAAAAAAACCACTTGTAAAGATAAGCATGAAAAACGAAGTAAGGGTATCACACGGGTTATTTGAAACACATTCAAATAATTCACTCCTCATTTTATTAGGCTTTGCAACTTTTCAACATGATTCTCTTGAAGAATCCAACAAATTTGCCTAACCGGGTTAACGAGGAACCCAGAAGAAATCCACTTGAGAAATTAGATACCACTTGTAAAATTAACCTCAAGGGCTTGCATGAAGAAACAAAAGAAATGAGCATTTTGAAATTTTTGATTTAAGAACAATGCTCAACTAGATATTTTCCTCTTTTATGAATTACAACCCATAAAGACTCTCACACAGAGAAATCTTAGGCGGTTGAACTTACAATTTTAGCTTGCGAGGAAAAATCTTAATCAAGAATTTGGGTATCGGAGTAATACTACAAATAGGCAATGAAATACCACTTGTAGGAAATAATTGAATTCAATGATACCACTTGGAGAAAAGAGAAACTCAATGATACCACTTGTAAGCATATGGAGTGAATAAATGCTCAATTGATACCACTTAGGATCAAATCACAAAGATTAATACCACTTGAACTTTGGGATCACAAGAAACTTTTCCAAAAAGAATTTTTTGAAAAAGGAGGTTCCAATCAAAAGATATCCCAAAGCAAACCTTGAAAAACCTGAAAAATTTCAAAGCTAAATTGTCATGGCTTTTCGAATTTTTGAAAAAGGAGGTCCAAAAGACCCAAAGCAAACCTTGAAAAACCTGAAAAATTTCAGAGCTGAATTGTCATGGCCGGTCCGACCGCTCCATGCCCGGTCCGACCGGCCGGCCGGTGCAACCGCACCCCATGCGGTGTGACCGGCCGTGACAGGCTGAAAAGCCCAGACTTTTGCAAATTTTGGCAAAAACGATTCAAATGAAGTCCAAATAATTTGAAATTTTGAGGAAACCAACTTTGGACTAATTAGAAGGTTTTGCAAAAGAAATTTTCTCAAAATAAATTTTGTTTTGAAAGATATAGCAATTTGCGCTTTAAGGCATAAAAGGAAATCGATTTTCACGAAAAGCCTCAGAATGCAATTTAATTTGGATTTCATGCAATTTTGATTTTCATGGCTTAGATTGGTGTTTCAAGATTGTTTCTAGCCAAGATTTATGATGAAATCCAACTCGAATGCCATGATTTGAGCATATTGCTTAAATTGGCCTTTTTGGATCAAATCAAATCGTTTTTGAGCCAAATTCGATTTCAACATAGAATTTTCATTTTGAAAACTTGTAAAACCTTTGGAATACTTAATAGGATACTTTTATAAAGCTTTTCGTAAATTTGGGCCTTTTAAATATGATTTTTGACTTTTGACCTAAATAGTCCTTTTGAAAAAGCAAATGAAATGCAAGGCCAAAATCAATCAACACAAAAATTCAAATAATATATAGAGATTTGAATTTTGTGTATGAGTCTAAAATACCATTTTGAATCAACTCTTGTGTAGAATTTTGATTCAAATGATGAAACTCACTAAGTGCAATAATATGACCATTATGGGTCAAGTATAATTTTTCGACGAGTTTCAAAATCAAATAACTTTTGCTAGGTTGGTCTTTTGAAAATCTTTTGAACATGAAGGTTGTTAAGAATGACCAACTCTAGGATTTTCATTTAGGAATTATTTTCAAAATCCTTTTGCATTTATTTCTATGAAAATTATAAGTTTAAAACAAAATCAAGATACTAGTAACTAGTTTTTGGGCTAAAAACTTATTTTCTTTTGAAATTAGTTTTTGTAAAGCCAAAACCATTTGAAAACCTTTTGAAAGCAATTGTATACATTTTTCAACTAATTTTTCACAAGATTAGTAATAGTATATAAAGTTTTGACTTTTGGCTAAATGGTTGATTTTGAAAATATATATATGCACTTATATAAATATGGGCACACTTAAGGATGTGATACACATGGATATGAATTAACACTCCCCCTTAATGTGCCACTACCTAACTTTCTCAAGATTTGCAATAAGAGAATAGGTAAGAGATGAGAGCAAGTGGCCATAACAAGTAATCTAAATTGATTTTCATTAATATTGCAATATAACCTACACAAGGCTATAAGATATAAGAATCAATTTAAATGCTTGTTACCGGAGATGGTATTGGCTCATGATGAACTTGATTTTCTTCATGCTTGACACCACTTGTAGACGAATATAATCCTTCTCCTCTTGAGTGAGCAAGCGTTCAATCCATCTCAATATTGCCTAAAATTCTTTTAGGCGGATTTTGGTACCCAATCCTTGTTGGGTCCGGCAATGTTAGTCACAATTGATTTAGGAACCCAAATGGTCCAAATTTTAGCATTTTTGAATTGACTAACAAGACTAGCAATGGATTTGCAATTTTTTATATTCCTAAGCAATTTATTTGCATTGAATTGAGGAGGCTTAGGAGTTTTGGCATTCTTAACAAATCCATTCCTAGTTTGATCCTTTCTAAGCACATAATAATCATTATAATAGGGACGCTTAGAGGATCTAGCATTTCTAGCAAATGTTTTGCTATAATTATTTTTCCTAAGCATATGATCATCATGATTTTTCTTATTCTTAGGAAATCTAGCATTTTGAGCAAATACATTTCTAGAGATACTCTTCCTATGCAAATGAATATTATCATTCTTAGCGGGCATAGGGGACTTGACAAGCTTGGCAAACACATTGCCATTCTTGTCTTTCCTAAGCAAATAATTTTCATTAATGAGAATAGGCTTAGGAGTTATACCTTTGGGACTGTAACATCCCAATTTTTTTTGGCTTTTCGATTATTAAATATCATTTTATTGCTAATTATGAATTTTGTGAATCCACTGGATTTATTCGGACTTTCTGAGATCTGTTGAAGTTAAGATAATTTAAAGTATATTATCTTTTGTTAAAAGAATTGTTTATAAATGGATAATTTCAAAATAAAGTTTTGTCGAAAATATTAAGCCATAAAGTCTGGGAGTTCCGGTGATTAAGGGGCTCAAATAAATCAAATATATTGGAGTATTTTATTTAAAAAAGAAAAAGAAGAAAAGGTGGGAAAAAGCGTTCGGACAAACTCGACAACAGACACGCTTCGGTACACGATCGGGCGCCGTCGGTTTTGTTCGGAAGCTTCGGCGTGGCGGATGAAATAGGATCGAGATTTGGCGCCAGAGTCGGCGTGGCGAAGGTGTCCGATCGAGCAAGTCACCGTGTCGGGCCGGGAGTTGATCCGTGTACTCTTGCCGCGTGGGACTTGGGCGCTTGACCGAAGAAATTCCCACTCGTTCGTGTCCCGATGGAACTCGGATAGCCGTCGATGGGAATCTCGCTCGTGGATGACGCAGGAGAGTACGGGTGCACCGTGTCGCCGCCAAGATTTGGAAAATTGAATCGTGACCGATTCGAACTCACTAACATTGGCGCCGATTTTGGCAAGGAATCGAGTCCGGCTCGGCGGAGAAGTCCGCGTTGGCTATTTAAACCGGCGTGGCGTCGCTAGAACCGAGCAACGAAAAAAAAAAATCACAGACGAACGAGCGACAACAAAATCGTGAACGCCGTCGTCAAGGCATCTCGCGAGAACAATGAAAGCGACGTCGGAGGAATTGGGCGGCCAGAAAATCGAGAGCAATCGGGAAGTCGCGCCGTCGTCCGAGCGAAGTCGCAGCGTCGCCAGGAGATTTCCAAGCGCGCGCTGTCGAGTTGTCACCGAGATCGTCGTCTTCATCTCCGGTGAATTCAAGTCGCCGTCGCTTCATCGCCGATCGGGAGTTTCGTCAGCCGTCGGGTCTTAATCGAGCGCACGGAATTCGTCCCCGTCACTACGGAATCGGTAAGCGTTTTAGATTAAATATCAACTGTTGGATTTAGGTCGAACGGTTGATATTGAGTCACGTAGTAGATTTACCGTAACCGTTAGATTGAGTTTTATCGATTTAGATTTCGCCACATTTTGTCCGTACAAGCCAGGTCAGGAAAATTCGGATTTTCTTTATAAAAATAATTCGGAAAGATTTAGAATTTCTAATTAATTCCAGAGTTTAGTTTATTTTCAAAACTTCTAAATGTTATAACTTTTGCATATGAATCCCGATTTGGGTGATTCAAATTCCTAAAAAGTTATAAAATTAAGATCTATCTAATGGTGGATTTTATATGGATTTTCGAGTTCATTTGCTATTTGGTTTTGGTGTTTATTTGCTATTTCTCTTGATTCGCGTAGACGTTGAATTGTGCGAGGCTTCGGAAGGGGATCTCGCAGCTCAAGAATTATATTCAGATCAAGACCATGAACTTAAGCAAGGCAAGTTGTGCTTTGATCATGTTGCACCCATAAACTAGATTGCATGCTATTTTGATTTACCTTATCACATGTTATTTGATGTGTATAAATGATTTCAACCTAAATTTGGGACTAGCTATCGTACCCTTTGAATTATACCCTACCTTGCTAGTTGTATGCCATGATCCACTTGTCACCCTAGGATGGTTAATTATAGTTGGTTAATAGAAAATCAACATGGGTGGTTAGACCGAATTGGAGATGCTTAGCCGTGCCACGTCATCACATGCTTATGAAATATTGCTTATTAATTTTGACTAAGGGAATATGGAACTATGATGATAAATTGTGGGCCGTGTGTGGTTGCACAAAGAGATTGAGTTGTTGTGACAGCAGAGTCACGCAACGATGTTGATTTGTGAAAAGCACATGGTGTTTGGTAATCAACTAGGGATGAAAAATGATTTAGACTGAGGCAAGTGGCAAGATTGTTTATGGTGGGCCAAGACTGGCAATTGGGCGGTCGCATTTGGTTTTTGGTGGGCCAAGAGTGGCAATTGGGCGGTCGCATTTGGTGGGCCAAGAGTGGCAATTGGGCGGTCGCATTTGGTATTTGGTGGGCCAAAAGTGGCAATTGGGCGGTCGTATTTGGTTTTATGATGAACTTTTGGTTAGTCTTGCCTCGGTCAACTAAGGGTAGTTAATTAAAATAAACAACTGGATGGGATGGCGGGATGCCATGTGGATAATGGAACTTGATTTAGGATGGAGAACTTGGGTTTATTTGAGAATCACTGAACCTATCTACTTGTTATTATTTGTTTTACTGTCTTTTCAATCTATGTACTTATGTGTTCTCAAATGCTGCTTTACTGCAAATGAACCCCTTAGCCATTCCTTTGGAATAAGCCTGCATATAGATATAATAGAAATGCATTCTGTGTACAATTTGTTGAGTACGTGTTGGTGTACTCACCCTTGCTTAACAAACCAACCACAGTGGAGGAAATCATAGGAGGAGGATCTTCAGGTGGACGCGAGTCGCTAGGCCAATCCTTGTCAGTCGCCTGTGGTGTGCTGATGGGACATCTACGTTTTCTACTACTTTCCGCTGCAATTGTCTCATTTGATCTTACTATTGCCTTGTGAGGCTGAATAATGTAAGTAGTCATAAGATCATACACTAGTTATATTAAATAAATGAAGTTTTATCGTTCTTATCGTTGTGTATGATTTGATGCTTACTGATGTTAAGCTGTGTGCACTAGCGTTGATCCTGGGACTAGTGCGGTAAAACACAGTGGGTCCGAATTGGTGAATTCGGGTCCCTACAGGGACAATCCTTACCGAAATACCCCTTTTCACGACAATTGAAGCATGTCACGCTATTTGGCCCTCTCTTGACCAATTTGACTTGCTCCTTGCCGGTTTGCCTCATTGTTGGTGTTGCGGCCTTGTTATCCACTTGATTAGGGCACACGGAGGCGAGATGGCCCTTCTTGTTGCAAGCGAAGCACTTGATAGTCTTCGAGTGTCTCGCATTGTGCCTCGTATTGCTATTCTCCCTCTTGGAGTTGTAGCCGAGTCCTCGCTTGTCTTGAGGCGCCCTTGGCTTGCTCAAGATTTCATCGAGGAGGGCTTTTCCTTTAACGCACCTCTTCAAGTCATTTTCCAACTTAATGACTTGAGCCTTGAGCTCATTGTTTTCCTCTACAATATTAGCATCTAAAGACATAGAGGAACTAGAAGTAATTTCATTAGAGCAACAAGGTGTATCAATTAAGTCTTCACAAGAGGTGGACATGTCAATTTTTGATGAAGTATTAGAATTTACATCTAAGCATGGCATTTCATCAATTAAATCATATGTGGTTCCTATATCCACCTTAGACTTATAAATTTCTTTGAGAATGAGGGATTCATGATTTTCTTTAAGCATATTATAATCACTTTGAAGTGATTCCTGTTCAAGCTTTAAAATCTTATATTTTGTTTTCTCCTTCCCAAGATAATTATTAAGCTCCTCTAACATATCCATTAAATCATCATAAGAGGGCTCATCTTCATTTTCATCATTACTTACCTCAATTTTACCTTTCGCCATGAAGCAACGGATTCGCGATGGGAGTGAAAATTCGTCGTTGCTTGAGGCGGAGATTGAGGTTGATGGAGATGCCGGTTCTTCACTTGATGTTGACGATGAAGAATCATCAACCGACTTTTCTCCCTCTATGCAACCCTCAATCGATGTGGTTGATTCAAATAAGTCTTGAAGCTTGGTCCACATTTTATGAGCGCTCTTGAGATTGCATATTTTATTGAAAATTTCTACGCTCACAACACTAAATAAAGCGTTAGTAGCTTGAGCGTCGAGATGTAGGCATTTCTCCTCTCCTTTAGTTGGACCAATATCATTTAGTGGAGAAGAAAAGTGACATCTCGATCCACCAAATTTGTAGGCTCATGGATTTAAAATGATCAATCATAAATAATTTCCATTGAGCATAATTTGATTCATTTAGCATGAGTGGATCGTGTGAGTGCACTAGTCCGCTAGACGCCATCCTTTTTTACTCTCTAGACGGTTAAGCCTAAAATGAGAGTGACCGTGGCTCTGATACCACTTGTAGGGTCGAGGATGCGCCTAGAGGGGGGGTGAATAGGCGTATATAAAAATCGATCGCTCACTAATTCAATTCGCTCTAATCAACCCCTATGTCAAAACCTAATCATCAATTTATATATGCGGAAGCGATAAATCGGTTTTGACAATTAAAGCCTAAATCAACTAGGCTCACTAGTGCACTAACTAAATTATGTCTCTAAACAAGAATTGCTATATTGAACAAGCAATTACCACTAAGCAATTTTAGTATGGTTTAGCAATCAATAATATGACAATAATGGAAATGCTAGAATATAAAGAGACAAGAGACAAACGATATTTTTCCGTGGTGTTCGGAGACTTGCCGGTCTCCCCTAGTCCACGTTGAGGCAAGCCCACACTTGGACCGGCTCCCGCTCGAGCACCCGCCTCTTTCCACTAGTCGTGGTTTTTCACGCTTGCGCGTAGGCTCAACCCGAACCTTCACAAACTTACCGGGGCTTCTCACACCTCGAGAGCTCCCGCACACGACGCCTACGCCGTCTAGGAGTCGGGAACCTCCAAGAGTAACAAGCCGCTCCTTCGCTCGAACTTCACCGAGCACAACGAATGCGCTCCCGGTGATCACCAAGTGCAACACATGCACAAGGACTCCCTCAAGTGTAACACATGCACAAGAGGCTCTCAAACCACTTCCTAATTGCAACACATGCAATTAGTCTCACTCTTAAGCTCAAGAGGCAAATGGAGAAGAGCAACACATGCACACAACTCCCACACACAGCCAACCTCCTGCCCAAGCCCCCCAAGGGGTGAATTTATACCCCACACAGGAAAACTAGCCGTTGGGGGCAAAAAACTGATTTTCGGGCAGAGAGGCCGGTCATACCGCACCCTGGGCCGGTATGACCGCTCCTCACAAGCCAACGGTCAAAAATCAGACCGTTACTCGAAAACCCGGTCATACCACGCCCTTGGCCGGTATGACCGCACGGCCGGTATGACCGCACGCACCTCCGGTCATACCGCCCAACTCAGCGGCAAAAACACACCTCTCTGGAAAAAAAAAAGCAACGTAGCAGGCGCAGGTACTACCGCGGCAGGTATGACCAAGATAAAGTGCAGTCATACCGCCCCAATCGACTCGGACACCGATTTTTCGCGATCTTTTCACAAAAGAGCCAAACACTATTCCTTGAGCCATTTAGATGATCAACACATGATCATACACTCGTGCAAAACATATTTGCACCAAATTAAGCTCATGCTCAAAAGAATTCTGACCAAATTTCGAAAACACATTTCGCAACCAACTCAAAGATCTATTTGCAAAACGTATTAAGCAAATCAAACTCAAGTTTATGAGATTAATCCCCCTAGCCATGTGAAGGTCAACACGAGACCCAGTCAACTTGCTAACACCCGTTGCAAGCCCTATTCACATGCTCTCGGGATTCCGGACTCATAACACTCGGTTTATTCGCACAACGAACTTGCAAATAACACAATAAACACATTTCATGCTTGAGCACTACTCTTTGCAACACATGCAAAAGTCTAGCTCCAAGCAACACCAAATCAAGATGCATGAACTCTCTAATTGCAACACATGCAATTCTCTAGTTCCATGCAACACCGAAACCAAACTTCAACTAAAACCAAATCACATGTATGAGCTCTTTACTTGCAACACATGCAAGCCTCTAGCTCCATACAAAATACACAAACATCAAATCATGCTTGAGCTCTCTCCTTTTGCAATACATGCAAAACTTAGCTCCAAGCAACCACAAGATTTTGAAAGATTGTTTTGAACGAAACCAAAACATGAAGCTTCAACATTTGCAACACATGCAAAAGTGAATCTTCACGCAAAAGCCAACGCATTAGCTTATCCTATTTGCAACACATGCAAATCAAAGCTTTATGCGAAAACCAAATGCATATGCTCTTCCTCTTTGCAACACATGCAAATCCGAGCATAAACCAACAACAACCAAGCATAAGCTTAACCCATTCGCAACACATGCCAAATGGTTAACCCTTATGCAAAAACCAAATCAACCACAAAACAACCATTTGGATTTGGTTTGAGCTCGAGTGAATGCGGGATTGAGATCATCAACACATGATGAAGCTCAAGCTAGGAGACAACCCCTCTTAATAGTACAGCGATAAAAACTAGACTCAAAGACTACAAAGTCCTAAGCCTATCTAGTTATACCTTCATCGTCGCGCTCAAGCAATCCCCTTTGGGGTCTTTATGATCTTCACTTGATTACTCCCTCGGGATCATCACTCGACTCCTCTTTATCTTCGGAATCCACTCTTGACGCCCATCACCTCATGATGCCGTCCTTGTCCCGTTCTCAATCATCTCTTGGACTTAACCTAACTCAATCACATCTCATAAAATAGTTAGTCCAAGATGCATGATTGTCTCAATTATCTCTTACACTCCATTAACACATAATGGATGCCTTTAGATCAATTGAGCACAACCTAAATCAATTTGAATGATTTAAATGTGTCTTAAGTACAATAATTGCAACACATGCTTTATTATACTTAAGAACTATTCACTTGTCCTCAATTAATTACGGAACACCATCAACACATGATGAAGTGTTCTTTAATGATTAATAAGACAAATGAACTCAATTTAAATTATCATTTAAATTGATATGAGTATATATTAACTACACAAGTTTTCATATACTCATGTTGATGAAAAGTAATGATCCATTATATGTACATTATATGGAAATGATCATTTCTCTAAATCATCAACTATAGAATAAACCCCACATGTATATGTGCATAAGTATGATTGACTTGGATATAATATGCACATATTCAATTTGATTGCATTGGAGCATATCCTATAATTCCACGAGTATACTATAACTAGGCAATTCAAATATATACTCAAGGATTTAGTTTCTTTGTCTTGTCCTTATATGTGTCAATAATGAATCGATCAATACAAAGAGACTTTCAAGTTAAACTACAAACTCCCCCTAAATATGTGCATCTATGTAATATATGGATTGAGAAACATAATGCACATTTTGTAGTTAATATAATGGGGACATTCATATTTCAACTTGACTCCAAAGTATGCAACTAATACTAGAATGAATATGCAAACATACCTTGGGTTTTCCATTTTTCAATGCGATGAGACTAATCAAAGATATTCTAAATAAACAAGTTAGTTTCGATATAAGATTTGTCATTAATAACAAAATCACATTAATGGATAATCACAATATTAGATTTGTCATTAACACCAAAACCATAACTAATGAAGGTTGAACTTACAATCTCCCCCTTTTTGGTGATTAATGACAAATCCAAGCTTAATGAGCACATTTGGATTAAAATTAACGTATCGAGAGAATTTAAGCTATTTGAATGCATATGCACATTTTAAACAATATAATCATTGACAATTTTTGAATGCATATGAGAATCAATTCTCCCCCTTAATCATGTTTAGCTCCCTTTTTAAACCAAATGATATTAAGCTTCCTAATTCTCCCCCTTTTGGCATTAAACACCAAAAAAGGAATTCTAAGATGATTTCTCTATTTAAATATTCTCCCCTTTGGCAAACATTTTTCCTTTTAAATATTCTCCCCTTTTTGAATTATCTCCTTTTAATGAAGGTCATACAAGAATTGAAATAAACACTTATGACCTTGGCAATGAATTAAGATTTCAAACCAAATAGAAACTTGAAGGGTCATTCAAGAAGTAAAACAAGTTTTTATTTGAAGTATGGTCTAAAAAAATAGGGAAAACTCGAAAAGAGACCATATTCAGGGTTTTTGGATATCACTTGTAAAAAAACCACTTGTAAAGATAAGCATGAAAAACGAAGTAAGGGTATCACACGGGTTATTTGAAACACATTCAAATAATTCACTCCTCATTTTATTAGGCTTTGCAACTTTTCAACATGATTCTCCTGAAGAATCCAAGAAATTTGCCTAACCGGGTTAACGAGGAACCTAGAAGAAAACCACTTGAGAAATTAGATATGTCGGGGGTCGGGCAACCCTTGGTCGGTCAGCAGACAGTCAACTAGCCCTCTAGCCCGTGGGTCCTCGACCAAAGACTCGGATCAAGTTCGAGGCCACTCGAGCTAGAAGCACTGAGATCCCGAGCTCGTGGCCCTCACGACCTGGCCGCTCGGATGATTCAAGGTCGGTAGCGTTCCCTTGGATCCCGGGCACGTTATCACTTGGCGGTTACAGGAACGTGGGATCATGGAGTAATGCAGGCGCGCGCGACGGGATCGGAACGGTTACCACCGGCTATCAATATGCATAAAGGCCACGATCCGAGGGTTACTCCCGAACGTTGCAAGAAGAATGGGTATAAGACTGAAGCTTTGTAAACACTGAGGGACCCAACCCAACACACAGACACTTGAGTTCAAGTCTAGACTTAGCATCGTCAAGATTGAGCTGTAATCCTCCTTTGTACTCACAAAAGGCAAGAAACACCGCCACAAGGCGACTGGAGTAGAGCTGTTACCTTCTCAGGGGCTCGAACCAGGATAAATCTCTGTCTCGTCCGTTGTCTCCTTGCTCCGACCATAGACCTCCTCGACCTCATTCCTCTGTTCGAGCAAAGCGCCGTTGTGGTCCCATTTCACCGACCCTACCTAATTTTCTGCGGTTGGCGATCCCGATCGTCGGCAATGGCGCCACCGTGGGGCCCGATTGCTTTGTTCATTCACAGGAAAACTCCGAGGTCTTAGGAGCATGGCGTTCTCCATCGGCGAACACTCTTCAAGCGTGGGATCGGACGCGGGTCCGCTCCGCATCATTGCGCTTTCCCGCCACAGTGTGGCTGCGTCCTCATGGCGGGCGCTTCCGGATGGGCGCAGCGGCGGCGAATCACGACCCACAAACCCCGAGGATGCTCGTCGGATGGTCCACGTCGCGATCAATCAGGCCATAACCGCGCTCCGACGGGAGGACCAGGAAAGGCTCCTTCCTCGGGGCGCCTTCGTGCTATTGCGGGATCATGGCTGATCGATAGGGCAAAATCGAGCTCTTCGGCCGGGCCTTGGCGAAAGAACTCCACCGCTGCAATCGAGGTCATTCCTCCGCAGACCGAAGTCACCGCTCGAGGACCCTTCCACGAGAAGCGGCGACAACTCATCACGGCATCGCAGCGCACTTCGTCGGCCGTCGCCAAGGCGAAGCGCCGTCTCTAAGAACACCCTCGGGGCAAGACCCGGCAATTTGGGACGTGAAGTAAGCCACACGAGCTCCACACCAACTGGCAGCAGGTCACGGGGACTTTCCCCCGACATTCCGCCCAGGCGTCGTCGCGCACAGGACCGCTGCAATACCTCCCAGGCGACTCCCGTGCTCGGCACCATGACCGATCTCACCGAAGATCGGATCGTCAAGAAAGCCCGGGCTCGGATTCGTACAGCGGTGGAGATCTCGTTGGCTGCGATCGCTCCCGGCGCGCACCCGTCCCAGCCTACGGTTGCGTGGCGTACTCTGACGACCTTCGTCGCGTACGCTGGCCTGCTCGATTCAAACCCGCTTTGATCGAGCGCTTCGACGGAACCAAGAATCCCGACGAGTTCCTGTCCATCTACTCGACCGCCATTTTGGCGGTCGGAGGTGACGAGTTGGTCATGGCCAACTATCTCCCGACCGTTCTGGACGGCTGTCGTGCCCCGAATTCCCACGGATTCGGACACTCTGTGTATTACATGACTAGTCGGGATCACGCTAGTACACACAGGATAAGCAGTTGAAGTACCACAATCATACACAATGAAATAAATAATAAGTACTTCAAGCATTAATAGTAACGAGTTACATGGCCTTATGGCCACCTTATAATACTTCACAAGCGAGCGATAAATATCATCGATATCAAGTTCATTCAGCGGAAGCAAAATACGATAGCGGGACTCTTCTTAACCACAGGCTACTGAGTGCGGCCCAACCCCTTAGTCCTCCTGGCCTTTAATGAACTCCTCCTCCCAAGCTGGTACGGCTTCATCTTCTGAGGTTTTTGTCGATGCAAGGGTGAGTATACAACATACTCAACAAGTCATGCACAATGCAGATCTATTACTACATGCATGGCTTATTCCAAAGGAAAGGCCTAATTGGTTATTTTGCATAAAGCAGCATTTCTTTTAATCGGGTAATCCTATTAGATTAAAAGCGATAAAATCGAGATTATTAATAACTAATTTTTTCAATTCTTTCTCAAGAGTTTTGGCACACTGACCCTAATTTCATTCATCGCCGCACACACCCACCCATCCACATCTTTTATTTTTAAAATCTAACCCTTGACTGTAATCAATGAGCAATGTCCAATACAGCGACACGGCTATTCAATAGATTCACACACACACTCTGCAGAGGTCATACACTTTACCCACGAGATACGATCGTTCACCACACAGCGATTGATTGTAACAAAGTCTTTCAGAGACTAACACTTAGCGATGATCCTCTCGATGTTGCCTTCCTAACACTTCCCTCACACAGAGCCAAAGTTTAGAACGAGCACATACCGTTAGATGGGTACCAAGCATGACAGTACGCTCCCATCTGTTACATTTTTGGTGTAATGTCACCCCGAGGTATCAAAGGAAAGATATTAGAAACCTACTTAACTAGGTCCGTCCCATTCCGGACAAGTGGTTGTACACGGAACTCAGCTCAAAGGCTCGCAAGGTTAAGTCCTTAATTGTCCGCAAGACAACCATTTTATACATCTCGGCACACACCTTCACAATCTTTTCATACATCCCATTGCCACACAGCCCACTCGCACGAAGCCTTCTTGCCACTTGCCCCTGGTTCAAATCATTTTCCCACCCCACTTTATACTTAAGCAACACATGCCATTTTCCACATCGGTTCATGAATAGCACCACAGTGTCACTATCCCAGTTCAATTCATGACATCATCGCATTTTCCAAAATCGTTCCATAATGTTTAGTCAATATTCATTTGATATTTGAAAGTCATTCCACGCATACAAGCAGGCTAAGCAGCTAATCACGGTCTAGCCTCCCGTGTTGGCATCATATTAGCATCCAACATATTTAAGCATCTTAGGGTGGACAAGGTTTCAGGGCATATAAACATTTATAATCAAGGTGGCATAACAAGTTTGGCTTTTAACTACCATTTCCCAATTTAATCAATAGTGATTGTACTTAACATAGCATGCAATATGGAAATCAAAATATACTTTTAAAATCTAGGGGCAACATGGTCAAAGCACGACTTGCCTTCGAAGAGGAGTTGGTTCTGGTCGAGGTTCTGCGACGGGTCCTCAAACTCTCCCTCGACGAATTCCGGCAACTCGGAGTCTACTCGGTACAAGCAAACACACAATAAATATATAATACAGATAGCAAACAATTCACTAAAATTAAATAAAAATCACCAATAAATAGTTCACATTTTTACAAATTTTTGGGCACTGGAATCACTCAAATCCGAGTTAAAATGCGAAAGTTATAGCGTTTTCAATTTTGCTGAAATTCATAAAAGAATAAACCGAATTATTTCTCTATTTTCCACCGATTTTTCGGCTGATTTTCCCCTGGCTTGACACGTGTCGGCACCAGAGCGAACCACGTCGCCCTCGGCCACTGACAGGTGGGCCCGGATGACGTCACGCTGACGCCAGCACGACCGGCGGTCCACCCACTGACATGTGGGCCCGGTGAACAGTGCTAGGACCTACCAGAGGCTGACACACGGCGGCGAACCATCAAGCCACGCATACGATTTACTCTCGACCGTTGGATTCGAATCCGACGGCGCGAGTCTAACCGAGCGGTTTACTATTTACGGGCCTACGTGGCGTTACCTTAGGCGTCGGATGAAGATCAGACGGCTGAGGTTGCACGCGAGGAGTCGATGAAGATGCGGCGGCGCTGGCTGCCGGACTTGAAGAAGATGACGCGGTCCACGACGTTTCCGAGCCTCTCCGGTCGGAAGAAGTAACCACACGGCTGCGGCGCAACTCAAGGAACTCGGCCGGCCTCAAAGCGTGGGGAACGGCGAGCAACCTGGCAGCAAATAAAACCGGGGAAAAGTGTGAACTACTGGCGAGCTCAGGAGGCTAGGGTGGACGAGAGCTAACGAGCGAGAGGGGGAAACGAGCGGGGTGAAGTGCTGCACGCGCCGGCCTATTTCACTCGCTCGGACAGCCTCGAGACGCGCGAAGAAATCCCCGACATGATCTGCGGCGGCCAATGGCGACGGCGGCGCGACAGTCGCCTCGTCCCGAGGTCGTCCGGTCACATCGACCGTCTGATCGGGAATCAACGGCGCGGATTGACGCGTCGATTAGGGTTTCGGCGCCAGCACAGTGTTGGGCCGGCCCAACACTGTAGCTAAGGATTTTTCCGGCTTTTCTAATTAAAATAAATGCCGAAATTCAAAGTAATTATTTAGGGCACTAAAAATACCCGAAAAATTCTAGAAAAATTCTAGAAAATATTTCAGAGCATTTTGAGCCTAAATAAAATATTAGTTTTAATTTTTGATAATTATATTTTCTGGTATTTAATTACTCAAGGGAAAATGATATAAATAAATTCCAATTAAATCCAATAAATCCCAGAAAAATTAGATAAATTCAATTAAATGCAATTAAAGGTTGATTAATTCATAAAAAATTCAAATAACTCCAAAATTTAAAATCGGGTCAAAATTCGGGACGTTACAAACCTACCCCCCTTAACAGAATCTCGTCCCCGAGATTCGAGGCTTAACTATAGAATAGGTTTGGGAATTCCTTTTTCAGATCTTCCTCTCGTTCCCAGGTGGCTTCACTTTCTGTGTGGTTGCTCCACTGAACTCTGCAGAAACGAGTTGTCTTGCTTCTGGTTCTTCGATCTATTATGTCCAGAATTTTTATCGGCTGCTCTTTGTAAGTCAAGTCTTCCTGTAGTTCAACTTCTCCTAATGACGTTTGCTCTTCAGGAATTCGAAGACACTTCTTGAGTTGCGATACATGAAAAACATTGTGCACTCCTGCTAGCTTATCGTGGTAACTCCAATTGATATGCGACTTCGCCTTCGACTTATGATCTTGAGCGGTCCTACATATCTTGGCGCAAGTTTACCCTTTTGTGAAATCTCGGACTCCTTCGAGGCGTAACTACGAGATACACATAATCTTCCTGTTCAAAACTCAAATCTCTCTGGCGATTATGCGCATAACTCTTCTGTCTTGATCGCAATCTTTAATCTTTCTCGATCGGTGCTATTTGCTCTTGACTTCTTGAAGTATGTCGGGTCCGAAGACGCGACGCCACCGATCTCATTCCAATTTAACGGTGTCCTACAAGGTCGACCATACAAGGCTTCAAAAGGTGACATCGAAGACTTGCTCGATAATCTTGTTGTAACTAAACTCGTGATATGGCAAACATTTGTCCCAAGTCGACGTATATGCTAACGCACAAGCTCTCAACATATCTTCCAATATCTGGTTGACTCTTTACATCATCCCATCCGTCTGCGGGTGATATCTTTATCTTGAAGTTCAAGCGGGTGCCCATGGTCAGTATGCAATTTATCCCAAAACCTTGAGGTAAATTGGGTACCTCTATCCGATACTATTTTCTTGGCACTCCATGTAAGCAAGCGATCCTTGCCATGTATAGCTCGGCTAACTTATCTCTGAATAGGTTGTCTTCATTTGGTATGAAATGTGCGACTTTAGTCAATCGATCCACGATAACCCATATGGAGTCATAACCTCCTTGCGTCCTTGGCAATCCGGTAATGAAATCCATTCCGATCTCTTCCCATTTCCACTGGTATTTTCGATGGGCTGCAGCATCCTCTTTGGTCTCGATGCATAGCTTTGACTTGTCGGGCATACATCACACAGTGCTACGTGTTGACAACCTCTCTCTTCATATTCGACCACGAACCGTTCTTTTAAATCTTGATACATTTTGCACTCCTGGGTGAATCGAATACTTGGAGTCATGAGCTTCCTCAATATTAATCGCTTTAATTCCTTTTTGTTGGGTACACAAATCGTTCCTTCATCCATAATGTGCCTTGTTCGTCTAGCTTAAAATCTTTTGCTTGGCCTTCCTCCATCTTGGCCTTGATCCGCTTGACCTTCTCATCATCCTTCTGACCTTCTCTAATCTGATCTTCCAAGATAGGCTTTACTTCTAATGCGACTCTGAATCCTTCCTAACAACTTCCAATTTCAATCTCTGAAGATCCTTGCAGAGCTTCTCCGGCTTTCTTCCACTTTCGAATTGAGACCATGACCTTTCCGACTCAGGGCATCAGCCACTACATTAGCCTTGCCTGGATGATAATGAATACCCATGTTGTAATCCTTGATCAGCTCTAACCACCTCCTTTATCTCATGTTTAGGTCGATTGGGTGAAAATGTATTTAAGACTTTTATGGTCTGTATACACCTCACACCTATTACCAATAAGATAGTGACGCCATATCTTCAGGGCATGCACTACAGCTGCTAACTCTAAATCGTGCGTCGGGTAATTCCCTTCATGTGGCCTTAATTGCCTTGATGCATAGGCTACTACCTTTCCATTTTGCATTAACACACAGCCGAGTCCTTGGCGTGATGCATCGCAGTAAATATCGAAACTCTGATGCACATCGGGTTGCACTAACACGGGTGCTGATGTCAGTCTTTTCTTCAATTCTTGGAAACTCTTCTCGCAATCCGGTGTCCAAACAAATTTCTTCTCTTTCTTTAACAATTGCGTAATTGGCCTAGCAATTGTCGAGAATCCTTCTATAAATCGGCGGTAATAACCAGCCATTCCAAGGAAACTCGAACTTGCGAACTGTCTGGGCGACTCCCAATGTAGCATCGTCTCAACCTTGCTTGGGTCCATGCAATTCCTTGGCGGTCATGACATGCCCTAAGAAATCTACCTTACTCTTCCGTAAATCGCATTTACTAAACTTTGCATACAACCGCTGTGCTCCTTAGCTTTTCAACACTAATCTCAAATGTTGGGCGTGCTCTTCATCCGTCCTTGAATAAACCAAAATATCATCTATGAACACGACCACAAATTTATCCAGTATTCCATAAATACTTTATTCATCAAGTTCATGAAGTATCTTGAGCGCATTTGTCAATCAAATGACATAACGGTGAACTCATAATGTCCATATCTTGAGGAAAATCACGGTCTTGGGTATGTCCTCTGTCTTGATTTTCAGTTTGGTGATATCCTCGACCTAAGGTCAATCTTGGAGAATACTCCTGCTCCTCTTAATTGATCGAAAAGATCATCTATTAAAGAATGGGTATTTATTCTTTATCGTCACTTCGTTAAGTCTTGCGATAGTCTATACACATCCGAAAACTTCCGCTTTCTTCTTAACGAATAGAACAGGGTGCTCCCCAAGGTGACGAGCTCGATCGATGAATCCTTTTCCAACAACTCCTCAATTTGCTTCTTCATTTCTACCAACTCTTGGTAGACATCCGATATAGCCTCTTTGCTATCGGTCTTTGTTCTGTACTAAGTCAATTCTGAACTCTATGTCTCTGTCTGGTGGCATTCTGGTAATTCCTCGGGAAAAACATCTGGTATTCACCGACCATTTGGTACATCCTTTATCTTGGACGTCTCCAGATTGTTCACTAGCATCCGACTTCCTCGAATCGCCATTGCTTGAAATTCCACTTTCCTACCTTCGGGCTCTCAATAGACACAACTCTCCGTCCACGCCTATCTGACCTTATGCTTAGTCAACAATCCATTCCCGTGATAACATCCGGGGTTTGGGTATCTAGTATAATAAGGTTCGCTAGGAACTCTACTCCTTTTATTAATAACTTAACTCCAGAACACCCGACCTTAGAACGGAGTTCTGATCCAGGGGATTGGACTAGGAGTGTACTCTTAAGGTTAACAATATCCAGATCATTTGTCTCGGCAAAATCTTGAGAAACGAACGAATGCGAAGCTCCTGAATCAAATAGTACGGTAGCTGGCACTGAGTTGACTAAGAACTTACCAAGCACGACGTCCGTAGCGTTCTGGACTTCGTCTGCGGAAATGTGATTGATCCGCCTCGGTGAATACTGCGGTGTAGCTCCACTGTGCAGTCCTCGGCTTCCTCCTTGGTTAGGGTCTTGGTGGGTGTTTCCTAAATTGAAGCGTCGGTGTCACGCCTCCTTTCTTTGGACATACGTTGGCGAAGTGTCGATCTCATTACAATTGTAGCGCCTCCTCGCCATTCTTGATTTCCACTATTCGATTAACATTCTCGATCGGGTCCGAGGGGTTTGTCCATTTGGTCTTGGCATTGGCGGCGGCGTCTGACATTGTTCCTCGGCTGAATCGGTGAATTGTCAGTATCATTCTCATTTTCGATGACCACGACGCCCTGTTGTGCCATCGGCGTTCTACGGTTATCATCCGGTTCCTTGCGCTTGTCTTCGATGAGCGCCTTGTTTACCGATTCTTGAAATCCGGAAAGTGTGGGTAATCGGTCCCACAGAAACGATGTTAAGTCCTTGAAACGGGGCGCCTTGCCTTGTCTGTTGCTTACGTCTTACGGGCGTGGCGTACAACCGAGTGAATTTATTCAGATAATCGACCATTTGCTGGCCTCCTTGCTTCGGCCAAGGAATTCCTCCTTTTTCGGTTCCATAATACCCTCGGCACATGGTATTGACGGAAAGCTAGGGTGAATTCTTCCCAAGTAATTTCTGCGGGTTCTCTGTGGACGATAGTTCTCCTACCATTCACCTTTGTTCCTCAAAATGGTGAGAGGCATAAAGCACCCTCTCATGTCCTTCACACCGGGTTATGTGCAATTTCCTTCGATGGTTCTTAACCAATCATCGCCTCTAGCGGGTGGCATTACACGAGAAAGTCGTGATCGTGTCCTCATAAATTGAGACAATCTTGAGTAGGGGCGGGGTCCATTGTTCATAGCTTTGATTATTAGCGGCGGCCGAGTCTTTGAGCTATTACATCGTTGTCATCATTGTTTGCATTAATCGTATGCAGGCTGCAAGGAATGCTCCGAGATTCTCGCATATCTCTATCGGCGGTCTTTGCACAGGTGGCGGCGTACCATTCGACTACCTCTGTATGTGAACCATCGCCTCGGCTCCATTGTTGCGAGTGTTCACCATCTGTTGATTGCTTCGGTGGTTTAGAGATAAGGGGGAAAAGAATAGGCAAGTATAGGAACTTATACGGGGAAACAGGTGTAACTTAAAAACATAAGCAAACAATTACTAACTTGGTATGGTTGCTTATCCAAGCCTAAAAGCTCTGCAACACATACTGCACACTCAGCAAACAAGAAAACCAAATTAACCTAAACACACAATAATCTACCGTCTAAGAGGGTAACACTGCTATCTTAGACAGACGCGACTCTCACACATGAGTCTCAACTGGCTACGAAAGCATTGGTCCTTCTAGCTTCTGGAACACTTCATCGATCCACTTTTCTTGAGTTCGACGATTCCTGTCTTCACGATCTTCAGGATTGGTAGCGGCACCCAGTGCTTTCTCCTTAAGTGTGAAACAACGATAACTATTTGGAACAACTCAGATAAGATCTTTTATCATCAGGGAAAGATAGAAATTTTCAGCAAGTAGAAAAGAATGGAAGAATAAGACAAGTCAAGAACATATCATTCTTTCAAGTTAAAATTTTCTTTTAGAAAATAATTTTGAAGTTCCTAAAGAACGGCCAGTCTATCAAGGGTCAAGTCCTACATCGGTTTGGCTCGATACCATCCTGTCGTGCCCCGAATTCCCGGATTCGGACACTCTGGTATTCTACAGTGCTAGTCGAGGATCACGCTAGTACACACAGATAAGCAGGTTGAAGTACCACAATCATACACAGCGGAAATAAATAATAAGTACTTCAAGCATTAATAGTAACGAGTTACATGGCCTTATGGCCACCTTACAATACTTAGCAGCAGAAGCGATAAATATCATCGATATCAAGTTCATTCAATGAAGCAAAATACGATAGCGGGACTCTTCTTAACCACGAGACTCTTGAGTGCGGCCCAACCCTTAGTCCTCCGCCTTTAATGAACTCCTCCTCCCAAGTGATGCGGCTTCATCTTCTGAGGTTTTTGTCGATGCAAGGGTGAGTATACAACATACTCAACAAGTCATGCACAATGCAGATCTATTACTACATGCATGGCTTATTCCAAAGGAAAGGCCTAATTGGTTATTTTGCATAAAGCAGCATTTCTTTTAATCGGGTAATCCTATTAGATTAAAAGCAGTAAAATCAGTATTATTAATAACTAATTTTTCAATTCTTTCTCAAGAGTTTTGGCACACAGCCCTAATTTCATTCATCAGTTTCTGGCACACAGCCACCCATCCACATCTTTTATTTTTAAAATCTAACCCTTGACTGTAATCACGAAAGCAATGTCCAATACCATGGACACGGCTATTGAATAGATTCACACACACACTGCGGAGGTGTACACTTTACCCACAGGATCTGATGTTCACCACACAGCGATTGATTGTAACAAAGTCTTTCAGAGACTAACACTTAGCGATGATCCTCTCGATGTGCCTTCCTAACACTTCCCTCACCAGAGCCAAAGTTTAGAACGAGGCACATACTGTTAGATGGGTACCAAGCACGACAGTCACGCTCCCGTCTGATTACATTTTTGGTGTAATTGTCACCCCGAGTATCAAAGGAAAGATATTAGAAACCTACTTAACTAGGTCCGTCTCATTCCGGACAAGTGGTTGTACACGAACTCAGCTCAAAGGCTCGCAAGGTTAAGTCCTTAATTGTCCCTGGCAAGACAACCATTTTATACATCTCGGCACACAGCCTTCACAATCTTTTCATACATCCCATTGCCACACAGGCCCACACACGAAGCCTTCTTGCCACTTGCCCCTGTTCAAATCATTTTCCCACCCCACTTTATACTTAAGCAACACATGCCATTTTCCACATCAGTTCATGAATAGCACCACACGGTCACTATCCTGGTTCAATTCATGACATCATCGCATTTTCCAAAATCGTTCCATAATGTTTAGTCAATATTCATTTGATATTTGAAAGTTATTCCACGCATACAAGCAGGCTAAGCGACTAATCACGGTCTAGCCTCCGTGTTGGCATCATATTAGCATCCAACATATTTAAGCATCTTAGGGTGGACAAGGTTTGGGGCATATAAACATTTATAATCAAGGTGGCATAACAAGTTTGGCTTTTAACTACCATTTCCCAATTTAATCAATAGTGATTGTACTTAACATAGCATGCAATATGGAAATCAAAATATACTTTTAAAATCTAGGGCAACATGGTCAAAGCACGACTTGCCTTGAAGAGGAGTTGGTTACAGTCGAGGTTCTGCGACGGGTCCTCAAACTCTCCCTCGGCAATTCAAGCAACTCTGAGTCTACTCGGTACAAGCAAACACACAATAAATATATAATACAGATAGCAAACAATTCACTAAAATTAAATAAAATCACCAATAAATAGTTCACATTTTTACAAATTTTTGGGCACTGGAATCACTCAAATCCGAGTTAAAATCACGAAAGTTATAGCGTTTTCAATTTTGCTGAAATTCATAAAAGAATAAACCGAATTATTTCTCTATTTTCCACCGATTTTTCTATGATTTTCCCCGCTTGACACGTGTCGGCACCAGAGCGAACCACGTCGCCCTCGGCCAGCGACAGTGGGCCGGATGACGTCCACTGGCGACGCCAAGACGACCGCGGTCCACCCATCGACATGTGGGCCCGGTGAATGATGCTAGGACCTACGGTCGACACTGCGGCGAACCATCAAGCCACATCGATTTACTCTCGATTTCCGTTGGATTGAATCCGACGGCGCGAGTCTAACCGCGCGTTTACTATTTACGGGCCTCGTGGCGTTACCTTAGGCGTCGGATGAAGATCGGACGGTGAGGTTGCTGTGAGTCGATGAAGATCTTGTGGCGCTGGCTGCGGACTTGAAGAAGATGACGCGTCCACGACGTTCGAGCCTCTCGGTCGGAAGAAGTAACCACACGGCTGCGGCGCAACTCAAGGAACTTCGGCCGGGCCTCGGTGCGGCGAGAAGCGGCGGAGCACTGCAATGAACAATAAAACCGAAAACGCGGGAAAAGTGTGAACTCTGGCGAGCTCAAGAGGGCTAGGGTGGACGAGAGCTAACGAGCGAGAGAAGCAGGAAGGGTGAAGTGCTGCACGCGCCGCCTATTTCACTCGCTTCGGACAGCCTCGAGGCGCGAAGAAATCCCGACATGATCTGCGGCGGCCAATGGCGACAATGGCGCAGACAATCGCCTCGTCCCGAGGTCGTCCGGTCACATCGGCCGTCGATCGGGAATCAACAGCGGGATTGACGTCGATTAGGGTTTTCAGCGCCCGGCCAAAGTGTTGGGCGGCCCAACAACTGTAGCTAAGATTTTTCCGCTTTTCTAATTAAAATAAATGCGAAATTCAAAGTAATTATTTAGGGCACTAAAAATACTAGAAAAATTCTAGAAAAATTCTAGAAAATATTTCAGAGCATTTTGAGCCTAAATAAAATATTAGTTTTAATTTTTGATAATTATATTTTCTGGTATTTAATTACTCAAGGAAAATGATATAAATAAATTCCAATTAAATCCAATAAATCCCAGAAAAATTAGATAAATTCAATTAAATGCAATTAAAGGTTGATTAATTCATAAAAATTCAAATAACTCCAAAATTTAAAATCGGGTCAAAATTAGGGACGTTACACAGCTGTTGCCGAACAGCTCTTCAACCGAGGCTTGGTTCCTTGGTCGTGGCGCCAAATCGAGGCGCCCTCGCTCCAACTTCGAGTGAGTATTCTGGCGAGGAGGAGAAGGACTTGGATCGCGTCATCGAGGGCAAGCGAGCCTCTTCGTGATTTTGTCGCGGTTCATCCGCACAAGGAACTCGATTCCAAGCATCTCTCGATGAAGCGGTTATCAAGGCCTTCAAGTTCGGCGTTCGCGGCCGGCGCCTTTACCAAGACCTCGAGATCACGACAAGGCTCGGCGTCAACAAATTGTTT